>NEEC01000011.1:0-1200000 GCA_002189035.1 Utricularia gibba | reverse complement strand
AATTTGCTCAAGAGACACTGTGAGTGTTAGAAGAAAACCACTTGAGGATTATGATTTTTATGAAATCCACCAGAATTTGAATGGAAGAAAGAAGATGAAACTTTCTCAAGAGCAATGCTTTTTGAGACAATGTTGTGTTGAGCATGAGGTTGCTCTCTTGGAAATAAGATTGTCTTTTGAACTTGGGGTCCCCTCATATGGTGGTGGAGATTTCTTTTTTAGGTATGTGTAGATGATATTTAGTTGGTTATTTTGTTTCTTTAAGTATTAAGTAAAGATTCGATGGGAGATGTAATGCAGCTATCTGATGTCAGATATGACATGAATATCTCAAGGGGGACGTTTGGTTATCCAACTCACTTGGTTTTCTTAATGTTTGTTGAGTATGCATTATCCTTCTTATGAAGGATGTTGGTGGACCCATTAGATATGTCTTGGGGAGTGGTTAGTTGCAACTAAGTCCTTGTCAGACCTAATCTTTCTAGCTGATCGAGCCTATGCTTAGTAGCGCCACTAGGTGTACTTTAGTCCACTTGTTTAATGGATGTGCTCCTACGGTTTAAGGATTTGCGAGGCTGAGTCCCTCCCTGGTCCACATGTTGAATCGGCCTTGATATTAAAATTTTGCATATCAACCCTCTTTTCAATCCTATGCCTCTAAAGGTTGAAGAATTCAATGCGATAAACTACAAGTGTCCGAAGGAGAAGGTTTTGACATGCATGGGGTGGCTTGGATGCTATCAATTTCACTTAAATTGTGTTCTGAAAAATTTTTGGATACTATTTTTTTTTTTTTTTACCAAAAATAATTTTACATAAAAACACTTCCTATTTATATTTCTATTTTTGACAAAGTAGAAATAATAAAACAACTATTTCTACTTCTTATTTTATTTTTTAACCTCAGCCTCATGATCTTCATTACTGTAATTTTTTTCATAACACATCATTTCTATTGTATTTCTTCAAAAAAATTTTACTTCGACTTATTATTTTTTCAAAAATAAAAAAAATATTAAAAAATAATCTAGAACACTCTTTTACTAATCAGATAAACTACACCCAATTGGATCAAATGAATAAAATATATCAGACATACTATTATTTCCACTTTAGCAAACTGACTCTTTGATTTGCATGGTTATTATAGAATTTCAGAAGCAATTAGGGATTCAATTATGGAAAAGCATATGGACAACGATGTGATTAAACAAAAATTCAGTTGTAACAGCTTTTTCCATTGGGAGACGGTGGAGAATCAAGATGTGCAAGAGAAAATTAATGAATTATTGCAACTACTTCTTAAATACTAGAGTGTAATATTACCCGATGAATTTGATACCAACTTGTTACTTAGAAGATTCCCATCTCTTGAAATGATTACAAATTACAATTCAAATACAAAAACAAAAGGATTGATCTCAAAGAGGTTAGAAGTATATTATAATTGAGAACAAGCACTACAACAAGGTCCAAAATGTGATTAAAGAGCTCCAAGAGAAGACTAATTTTGTTGAGCATAAAGCAAAGACACAAAAATTGCAAAAGAAACCAAACTTCAATACATTGAAGGGGAAACCCCATAAAGCCAACTTTAGTGGGAAATTAAAAAAGAAAAAAAAAGGTGAGTGCTATGTTTGTGACAGAGTTGGTCATTATATCGCCTAATGCGATCAGAGGGGCATCATTGGGAAAAGAGGAAAAGAAGACTCCTAATAAAACCAATTATGTACGAGGATATAAAGACATAATTGTAATCATGGAGTTCGAATAAACTTATTGGAGAAAAATGTCAAAACAATTTTTAAATAAATAGTAAGTACAATGGCTTCATTGTACTTAATGCTAATTCCAATGTGAATGAAACTTCTTCAATTTACTTTGTGGATTCATATAAGCTTTTGCATCCAAGACTTGGTCATGTAAATAAATATTATTTAAATAAAATGAACAAGGTATAGTCAAAGATACTAAATTTCATGATATTACAAAGTGTTAAGTCTATGTTAAATCACATTAAACAAGAAGAATTTCTATAGCATGGAGAGATAAACTTAATTTGTGGCAGAACGAAATCATTAAAATAGTGCCTGGGCAGAGGAGCTCTTGGATAAGAAATGCATACATAGGTAGGATTGCATAGCCGAAACCCAAGTAGGAATACCATGGAAAAATCAGTTCGTGCAAGGGAACATCCAAGTAGGCAGTGTTCAGAAAGTTATACCCTTTATAGGCCTGTTGAGGAAATGTTTGGATAGATATGACTGTAGGGTGAAGCTCAAATGAGAAGTGCTCGGGAAGAGCTACTCACGTAGTAAGAAACCGAGAAGTACTTCCTACATGCCTAAGGCTTGGATAGAAACTACCCAAACTCAATAGTGCCCTCATAAGGAAGTTCTCAAGAGGCCAACACTCGAGAAGAGTCACTTGCACGTTAAAGGTAATGCTTATTAAGCAAGTGCCCCAATAGGGAAATAGAAGGACTGTGGCATCCATGGAGTAGGGTGACCTAGCAGTGCACTCATGGAGTGGAGTGAAGAGAATCACAGTCACGGAGAGCTCAAGAGCAACAACATCCAAGTCTCCAAGCCTTAGTTTTTAAGAATACCAAAAGTGTGACTCTTTAAGCTTTGCTGCTATTTTATAAATGAAAGAAAAATGTAAAACTTGGATGTGTATTGCTATTAAAAGGATGATTACTTCGGTACCGCAATATGTAATAAGTAACAATGCCTAACTAACAGCACAAAAATGCAAATCGAGTTCAGCATGTGGAGTGAACTCTAATGTCTTTGATCAACAACGATTTACTTGAGACCAAAAGAGATGGCCGAGACTTATTAGCCATTGGGTGTTGGAGATATGTCACCTTACAACAATAACTTCTCTTGACTAAGGCTTTGAAGCTTATATAGTTGTCTAGAATTTAATTCTTGTATTTCATAAAGACAACCCAGCAGTACTTGGATATATCATCAATAAAGCTTACAAAATACTTGCTGCCTCCAAGTCATTCAAAAGAGGCTTGTTTCGTCATACCTTGTAGACAAATAGCACATTTAAGCATGACATATGAGTGAAGTTGTGGTAGATCTCCGTAGATTTGGTTTTTGGACATAAGCTCCAGAGTATTATAACTGATATAGCCAAAAACTTTGTATCATCATGAGTGATTCAAAGCCGTAACAACATTATCTAACTCAATAACATCATGGGTGAGAGCAGATGATAATTATCTCCTACAACTGATATCTTGATCACCTCAGCTCCTAACAGATCTACGATTATGCATATTCCACCTCCATAAAGGATTTTGAATCCTTTTTCATTAAATTTTTAACGCTCAATAGGTTGATGTTGAGTCTAGGAACTGAATAAACATCCTCATATCTCTCAATTCATTGTGGTACTTGCACCAGAATTCATTTTGGTGTTTGCACTAGAATTGAACCTTTGGTGATGACCTCTAGCGTTTCACCATCTCCAAGCCTTATGCTTGGTGTCTACGAGTACTTCATTGTAAAGCATTTTGCATCACCAATCATATGAGTAGAGCACTAGAGTCCACCAGCCAACTTGCATGTGGAATGATTTTGGATCTTAGAATATTTCCTGCAAATAGAAACTCATATTTTGTAGAACCTTCCATCTGAGGCTTGCCTCTAGAAATTCTCAGATAGAGTAAGTGGTAGCAAATAAGCTTTCAGTGCCACCATCTTTAACTACTCAAACAACAGAAGCCTAAACTTGTGGTAATCGATTTTTTTTCTTACATACTTTGTCCACATGACCTAATTGATTGCATACTGTGCAATCTGCATCTGACCTTTAAAAACAATAACTCTCAAAATGTGATTTTCTCTGATAACACTTTTTTCTTACATACTAGAATCGATGGAATCTTGCTTTGTCCTTTCTATTCCACCCTTTATTTTTGCTTGCTTTAGAGGTTTTTTTTTTCTAGAGGATTAGATAGGTTGGAATTAACCGTCTAGTATAGTTTCATTGCTTGGAGATAAGAAATCATTTGAGCAGCCAATATAGTACAGTCCTTGCCATTGAACTTCCACATAACACTTGATTGAGCAGTATCCATGATTGAACGAAGCTTCAATGCAACTTGTTGAATAAGAATAACAAAAACCTAACTATCGTGCTTTGCTGCTACTTTGTAAACAAAAGGAAAATTTAAAACTTGGATATTGATACAACAATATATAATAAACAATATATTGTAAAACAAGATGATTACATTGGCACAACAATATAAATAAATAGACAATGTCTAACTAATAGTACGAAAATGAATATTGACTTCAATGTGAGGAGTGTAATGAACTCTAATGTCTTTAATTGATAAACGAAAAAATTTTCTAATGTCGTTGTAAAAATAGAAATTTTGTATCAAATAAATTTATAAGCCCTAATTCTCATAAGATATAAATTAAACACAAAATGTAAAGTGGAATTCAGGGTCGATTACAAGGAGCTTGTGCTTGCAATGTGTTTTTCGTGATGCAAAATTCGATGTGACAATAGTTCTTAGTCTAAGCTCAAACTAACAGTAGTAAACAAATTCAGTAAACAAGATCAGGTCTCAACGCTAAAGGTAACAAGTACTCGTTCTAACTCAGAGTAATACTAAGATGTCTTAAGGGTGTGTAGTTGATATGATGTTAAGATGTCTAACTTAATCTACTATGTTACTATACTCACAATTCCAAATAACTTAAGTCTAACCGAGTTATTCATCATGTTTTCAACTAATATAGTCCACAATATCATCACCAACCCCGCAATTAGGTCTACCTGCATGCAAAGTATACAGAACTAGGTCTACCCCGTTCCACTGGTTCTACCCTAGACATACCTACTATCCCTGTATGGATTTGTTGGTCTGCCTCTAAATCAAGCATCAGAGTTGTGAAGCTACTTGTTCCTTACCTCTCCTTAGGTCTACCCATGGAATGATAGAAACAAATGCTAAGAAACAATGACAAAGCATATTATAAACCCTAGCCTCCACATCATCATTCTACTTCTTCAAGCATCCCTAAGATTTTAGTTACTCATATATGAAAGATAAAGCATGATATCATTAAGATAAATTGAAGAGAATATTAAAGACATTGTAAAGCAACCGTCAAAGTAACGAAATGTCCAGCAAACTAAAGATAAAGTAGAGTGTTTTGTTCGCGATCTACTCTTGTTCACTACTCAGAACAGTAGCACTGAATTGGATCTTTGATGTTATTCTTCAAGTCTTTGGTCTTTCTTCTAGAGAAATCGACTTCATCTTCTTGCTTTCATGTTCTTCCTCCCCCTTCTAGGGTCTGATCATGTTCTCCTCCATCTCCTCTCTCCAAAAAATATCTTCCTTTCTTTTCTTTTCTTTTTCCAAGGTCAGTACACTATTCCTGACATCTGTACTGTTCCTAGCCTGAATCTGCAGACTGTAGACGACTGAATATTAATCATGTCTCCTCCTTGTGTCTTGTGCCCCATTGAATTGTGCTCATAAACTAGCTAAATATGATCCATAATGCTGCTGCTAACACTTGAAAAAATATTAGAAATCATAATATAGACTAAATCAATGATTTAATTAATATTATGCATAAAAATATAATTAACACTACAATTAATAAAATATTAAAAATCATAATTAAAATACATAATTTTATCATTAAACATATCAATTTTATAACTTAAAAACACTAATGAAATGTGTGTTATCATTAATCAATAATGAGTTTCATGAGATCAGGAGAGATGGACAGATGTGATGAATGCCAAGGAGCAAAACAATAACAACAACATCAAGACTCCCACTAGAAATAGCATGAACACCGATCAGGAAACAAATGAGACAGTAGCATTGCTAGTTGCCCAATAGAGTCGATAGCATCTAAGGAAGGAGACCAGATAAGTAACTAGGGCCATCTACAAGATAAGGTCTATACAAGGAGGAAGGAATAACCAACCTGGAAGTAGAGCCTAATGCTAACTTTTTTCAAGAATGTCCTATATGAAAGACATTCGGAACAGTAGGTGTAGTTTTTGAAAATCAACACACTTTTGTTATCTTCTTTCAAAATAGGTAGAAAGAAGAGTGTGGAATTCCTCAACCCATCTTGAATGATCTGGATGTGTTCCTACCCTTTTCTTATTCTACGGGGCTAATGACATGCTCAAAAATCCAACAACATAACAACTTGGTATCAGAGCAACTTTAGATCCCATGGATGAAAGAGTTAATGAATGTCCTGAAATAGATGCAACATAAAATAGACCAATATCTGAGCGACATGGAAAAATGCTTTGAGAACATGGAATGCTTTAAACAACCTATATGTTGTTTAAAGACAATGACGGGAACCATGAGGACGGCTATAAAATGATGAAACTAGAGATTCTGAAGCTCAATGGTATATCCAACCCACTGAAAGGATTAATCATTGCGAACACATCTTTGAGTATCACCAAACCTTAGAAGATGATAAGCTATGAGTCATGGCAGCACAATTAGAAGGCATTCCACAATGCTGGTTTATGAAACTCAAAAGGGACAACTCGAGCTTCAAATAAGAATGCAACCTAAGATTTGGACTGTGACATTGAGGCTCATCACTCGAACGATTGACTCATCTGAAGATAGATAAGGATTTAGAGGACTATAATCAACTTTTAGAGGAGATTGCTCTTACCATAGAAAATCTTCATCCGGAACACGAGTCGCGGATTTATCTAGGAAGTCTCCAACCACAAATCTTGATGTTAATCAAATTACGAAACCCCTTGAACACAACAGATGCGATGAGTCTTGCAACCATGTTATGTGAAGGCAAGATCAGCAATCTAGTAACAATGATGACAATTGAAAAATTAGAGGGGGAGAGGGGTACATGAAGATGAAGAGAAAACTTGGAAGTTAAAAGGGATCAATTTGATGGAAAACAACCTTCTGGTAGTAAATGCTCTTCACGTCTTGTTAGGTGATTACCTCAGAAAGAGTTTGAGGAAAGGCAGGCTAAAAGCCTCTATTTTCATTTTGACAAAAGGTTAGTCCATAGATATAAGTTAAAGAAATTGTTTTTAATCAAGTTCACAGAAAGTGACAATAAAGTAGAGGTAGAAATTCGAGTCTTACTCAATTCTCTCACCGGACAATCGAACCAATCTTCTACAGAATAGCTGATGCTCGTAGAAGTCAATATGAGAGGCCAACTTCTCTTGTTGTTAGATTTAGAGAGTAATCATAGTTTTTTGAAGGAGTATGTGGCACAAAAGCTAGAAATGTGATGCACATTGTAATTCGATGCTAAATGTCACGGCCTAGCATGTTCAGTGTTTCAAAAGAAATTTATAAAATCTAGCTATTTTACTACACAATTCACAAAAATTAATATAGTGTGTGATAACACACAAATTTTCATGTTTTAGGATAAGAAAAATCATAGATTTTAATTATGTTTAAGTGTTAATTTTATAGTTTTAAGTATTTTTATTTGATTAGGGAAAATATGATTTTTGGTGTGATTAATGGGCTAAATCCTTTGATTTAGCCCACCCCATGTCTAACCCGATTTTGGAGTCTAGCAGTAGCCCAAGAATCAAGGAAATCTGGATTTCGTGCAAGTCACCAGGGTGCAGGGGGCAATGAGTACACTGTCACGGCGACAGTCTGCAAGTTAGGGCCTGGAGCAGCAGATCTGTCAGAGAATGTACTTGCCTTGGGAAGTGGGAGGCAAGAGAAAGCTGAGAGAGAATCGCAAAAAAAGGGAGTTCACCCCAGAATTTTAAGAGAGGACACACGAGGGGGTTTCTCCCCCAACCCCAACTCAAACACGAAGAACACGAAAGGAGAAGGAAGAAGAAAAGGGATTTTTTTGGAGAAGAACCTCCAGCGTGAAGGAAGAAGATCAAGACCCAGTTCAGCGCTACTGTTCTAGCCCAGAACAGTAGCAGACGGAAACCAGACTTCTTACTGCTTTCTTTTAATTTATTGATGTCTTTAGTTTCTGCACTAAACTTCTGCACGATGTTCTCAATATTTTCGTTATTTTATATTAATGACATTACATTTTACCTTCAAAACATGAGTAGCTAAACCCTAGGAGTGCCTTAAGTTGAAGCATGGTGGTGTGGATCTAGGAGTCTTAGTAAAATTGACCTTAGTTTCTTAGCTCCTGTTTCTATCAAACCATGGGTAAACCTAAGGAGGGGAACAAGTAGCTTTACAACTTATATGCTTGATTTAGAGGTAGACCAACAAATCAAGACGGAAGTAGTAGGTGTTAGTCCGGGGTAGAACCGGGTAGACCTAGTTCTATATGCTTTGCATGCGGGTAGACCTAATTACAATGTTGGTGATGATATGGGGGACTAGCTTAGTCGAAAATATGGTGAATGACCTAGGTAGACTTAGGTTATTTGAAGTTGTGAGTATAGGAACATGGTAGATTAAATTAGGAATTTTGGCACCACACCACCTGTAGATCCTTAAGGCACGTTAGTATTATTCTGAGACAAAACCGGTACCTATTACTTTAGCGTTAAGACCTGATATTGTTTACCGATCTTGTTTACCGAACTTGTTTACCACTGTTGGTCCGAGCTTGGACTAAGACTTACCTACTTTGAATTCTGCATTTGCTGAAATACAAGACAAGCACAAGTTCCTTGTGATCGACCCCGAATTCCACTGTGCATTTTCAATTTAATATGTATTTTGTGAGGATTAGGGACTATAAATTTATTTGATAAAGAATTTTCTATTTTTGCAACGACATTAGGAATTTCCGTTTATTAGTGTGACAAGTAAGAGTTGAATCCACAGGCAATAATTGTAATTTCTTGAAGTCCTTTATAAAATAGGGGGTTTTTGAGGGGTTTAGCTCTTATACATGTGAGACATAAAATAATAGCAATTAAAATAAAAAGAGTGTAGGGGTGAATGAGCTCATAAAATAACGGGCATGTATAAAAATGTAAAGCAAAGGTGATTTGGTTGGGATTTACACTAGGATCTAGCTCTTGTGTTACTAGAGAGAGTCCATAGACTTAAACCCAACTTTATCATACCCAAAAATAATGTAAAAGATGGCGTGAACAGTAGACATGCTAAACTCAAAAAATAAATACTGAGGATAAACATAAATAAGTTCATAAGTTAAAATAAGGTCTATATGATGTTTCTTGTTCACAACCAAGCACCAAGAACGTAAAGGAAAGCGTGGAAATGCAGAAAATAATAGTAACAAGTTCAACAACAAAAATGGAAGTGCATAAAGCTAAAATAAAATGTCCATTGGGTCCTCTAAGCTGTAGATCTGCTGAATCTGGAGATTTTGAGCGAAAATAAGGTCTGGGAGTGTGGATTTGAGAGCTGTCGGAGCCATTTGCAAGAGAACCACCGTCCTCCTCTACTCCCACTCCTTATTGTTTGCTATTTTCTCCCTTGCTTCCTCTATTCTTTTCCCACTCAATGAAGGGTATCTCCGTCTTTACCATGAGTTATAGAAGGAAAATCTATGCTCCATATCTTATCTTTTCAGAAGATGGTTACTTTCGATGAAAAGTAACTTTTTCGCAACTTTTCTATCTCTTTGAACTCGTCAACGCACAAAGTGTGCTGTCAATACTAACTCCTACTCTGTTAAAACTTAGAAACAAACTAGAAAGAAACATTAGAGTTCTCAGCTCAATTGTTGCCAATTGAGCCTATTTTCAAAATAACACATTCCTACCAATTAGATACACAAAAAGAAAGCAATTAGACTCATGAAACAACCTTTTACCATACAAAACACCCCTAAAAATACATACAAAAATGCAATAAAAATGGTGCTATCAAAATGCTCACCTCTCACATAAAGAGGATGAGGGCCATGATAGGACATGGGGAATCACTCTCCTGCCCAAGACTTTTCTAACGATTCCACTAGTGATTGGCAGTTATCATTTCGTCATGAACCTCCATTTATTGTCATTGGTTGGATTCTCACAAGTTTTGGGGTATGATTGACTCAGGATGGTCGGACCAATAACATGGGATTTCAAACAACAAGAGATGACATTTATAGACCGAAATCAAAAACATCGAATTCAAGGGTACTAGACCCTGAGTAACCCCCTCGCAAGATAACTTAGAGTTACATTGATAGTAGACTTCAATTTCTGGAGATAAATAATGAAAGGATTGATTGAGTAGCACCAATCGATATTTGAAGAACCCATTGAGTAATCACTCCATTGTTTCTATGATCACAAAAATCATCTGATGACTGGATCCAAAAAAAACATAGAAATGAGATCGAAAATCAAGTATGAGTTTTTATCGCAAAGGGATGGATAGAGAACAACACCCCACCATTCTATGCCCCAGCTATTCTTATCCCAAAGAAAGATGGGGGATGACGTCTATGTATGGATTATGACCCAACTAATCAGATGTATCCAAGTATAACCATGAGGTGGTACCACATGTTGATCTTGCATGCGTGCCACATGTTGATCTTGCATATGCATCACATATTCATCTTATATGTATGCCACTTGTTGTGGCACGTAAAATAAAGATAAGGTGTAAAAGGGAATATACATAATGAAATTTAGGTTTATTTCACTCATTTTTCGAGTTTTAAAAAGGTAAAGAGAAGAGGTTGGATGGAAAGGTTACAATAACTAAAGTGAATGAAGAGTTAAAGATGATTTGGAGTCTAAGGTGTCAAATAAATAGGATGATTGCTTTTGAAGTTTTGTTTATCTTGAAACTAATTTATGCAAACTTATGTGCCTATGTGGTGTTGGTGCTTGATTTTCCACTATCTTGAATGTGATTTTGGCTACTCTTTGAAACTTTTTACATTGTTTAAAAATTGTAAAAGGGAGTAAGTTATTTCATGTTGTTTCGGAAAATTATTTTTGAGTCTCAAAAATATGATTCTCTTTACTAAGAATAATCACCTCTATTGCTTTTGAGATGTCATGTTTTTATTGTAGCTTGTGCGGTATGTATCTTTATGTATTACGTGATAAACAATTTAGGAATCAATGGAGGAGGTATGGACACATATCTCTAGCAACGTGATTTTACCAGGGACATTATAGCTAATATGCCATGCATATATGAGGCACCATGTACAAATGGAAGGTTAAAACGTATGAAGGTTATGCAAGAAATATATGATAAGATATGTTATTTATAATTTGAGTTTGTGGTTCTATGATCAGAGGTGGATCTCCTGAGCATGGAACCATGGGCAAGGACACCTTATGTCTCGTCTCACCTATCTTAATTTGATAGTAGTGTTAAGATTGGATGGTCATGATAAGTAGTAAAAGATAATTTTGGGAACTCACAATATGCTTCAAGTTACTTTTATAAACTCTTTATATTCTATCTTGTTATATTTTATGGTTTTGACTTGTTTTAAAATTCAAAAACATGACTACTCTTTTATTTATTTTAGGGGATGAAGTAATTCAATAGGGGTTCTGTGATCAACCAAATTTCTCCGAGTTGTATGGATGCATGCATAGTAGCATAGCTTGTTTACTATATACTAAATTTTGAATCTATTTGATTATGAACTATGTTAGACAAAAACACTTGGATAGAGCATTATTTATAGTTTATTAACATATTTACCCACTTCGATGACAATGGATCACGTTATGAAAAACAACCTAAATTCTAGTATTATAGTTAAGATTGGGTAGTCACAAATCATCTTTTCTGAGCCTTCTTTAACTTCCTTTAATAATCCTGGTATTGCTAGTAATGTATCCAATTTCACCTCTTTTCTAGTTGAGTTCCTACCCTTTTCTTACTCTATGCAGCCAGTGACATGCTCACAAATCCAACAACATAACAATAGAGCCTTATTAGCTGTAAGCCATTGGAAGAACAATCAACATTAGTGACAATCAACTCCCATGTAAGATAGGATGAAGAGACAAAAGGCAACTGCCCTAAATAGTGCGTAGAGGCTGGGATACTCGGATGGCTCATGAGGGCATATGCTCGAAGGGAGACCTAAAGAGGAGCGCATGAACACTGCATAGTGAGCGATTGGATGACAACTTAAAAACACTCCAAACATCAGCCAATGGTGAGTGTCAATATAAGGGCATCACTATAGAGCTCGATATCGCCCCATAGAATTTATCGATAAGGACGAACGCCCCAAAGCCTTAAGTGTCAATATAGGGGCAATAATTCGAGTAATCAAGAAAACATTGGACACGCAACAAAAGAAGCTCGACTTGTAATGCGGCATCCAGACCGCCCGGCCCCCACCAGCACCGATGGTGGACAAAGTTGGTGGGATCTTCTAGTCTTGTAATTACAGGAAGAGATGCGTTGGGTAGGGATATGCCACCAACGATCAGCATCCATGAGTTGTAGAGATGTCGAGTAGTGTTTTTTTTTTTTTTTTTTTTGGAAATTTCTCTAATGTTATTTGCACTTCCATTTTTCTTATTTTCCATGTCATCATTCATTTTCATACATTTGAATAAGAACAACCTAAAAAATCGAACTTAAATTGGGTTGATTGTGAATATACATTTTCCCGAGCACAACATATTGATCTCGTATATGGGATTTGACTTGCAATTCATTTGAGAGTTTTTCAATGAAAACGTGAACCATAAAACCAAGGAGTCACAGATCAGGTGATCTCCTCCACACCGCAAAAAAGGCTGCTGCAACATCCATTGCACTTGTGCGCGATAATAGGGGAATTTTCACAAATTTGTTGTAAATATTTCACACAAAATACAAATTAAAAGAAAGTGCATAATGGATTCTGAGAACATAACGAGGTCATATGTTGTAGTGTATTTGATTCATTCATTACTCGACGTTAAGTTTAGCTTTAATTCACAACTAACACTAACATCATGGACACCAAATCGCAAAAAATAATACACTGAAATCTAAATGTTAAATTCATTAAATTAAAACACTCTCATGAATTTTACAAGAGGATTAATTTGGCTTTTTATTCTAAACTTGAAAATGATTGTCAATGTGAAATGGTCTAGATAGATCTATCAAGGATTCCTCTATTTGTTTTTTTTTTGTTGTTGTTTCTTTCTTCCTAATGATCTGAAAACCATACTTATATTTAAGTCGAAAAAATACAATAAAGTCTACTTATTCCTATTAATCCCTATGTGAAAAAATCTAGAAATTCTACTATCCTTATTATTTGGTCTACTTCCAACTTGGGTATCCTATATTGAGTGTTTTTTCATTCCACTTTTTAGATATATCTTGTTATTGATGAAAAAAAATCATATAAAACACTCCCAAGCATCCGAATTTAATCAAATCCCTCAATCCCTAAAGCATCACATGAAAATTAGTAAGCAACTAATTTCAAATGCAGAAATGAAAGCGAAATCAATTTAATTAATTACCCATTTTCACTGGAAATGTTGCTTGCTGCTTCCTCTAAAACAATAACTCTTCTCCTTTCCCTTTCTTGATATCGTCCAAGATCCCCCTCGCTCCCTCCCTCTTTTTTTCTATTTTTTATATTATTGAGAATGAGATAAATAGAATGTTGATGATTGATTGAGATATAATGTTATTCCTCTTTTTTTTTTTTTATTCTTCTACTCTATCTCACTTTAATCACTCCAATCAATAATACTCCATAAAACAACATACACCAATTCATGTAAAATGTACAAGAAAATCAACATCATTCTTATGAGATTACTAAAAAACTAACACACACTTCATACATATACAGTAATTTAATGTACATGAGGGTGGAACAAGCAAGATGTGTTGGAGCAGCAAACGTCAATTTCAATTGCGGAATGGATTTTGACTTCCAAGTCAAATGGGGTGTGTCGTGAGTGACTCAAATTTAATGTAAAAATAAGAAATTGAAACAACAGGGTACTCAAACACATAAAGGAAGGAAGGATATCGTATTCGTGGTCAGCATTTTTAAATCATGGTGTCATTTTGTGTGTGAGAATTAGAATTAATACAGGATTCATTCGGGAAAAAATATACTATTCCATGACAGCTCGATTTTATTTTAATATGAATAAAATAAAAATGCATGGCAATTGACAATTGGCAATTGGCAATGGGCAATGGGCAATTACCATTTAAGGCTGGATTCTGGAGGTGCGCCGAAATGGAAAGTACGTGGTGTTTGGTGGAAGAAAGCGCGTGGTAACTAACAACCCGCCTCCAGCCAAGGTGTCGAGGGCTCTTTCCCGCAGCCAAGGTGAGTGCTCATCCCTTGTTTCCCCGATTGCTCACAGATCTGTTGTGTTTTCGCCTTGCTTTTAGTAAAGCATGAAGTAGGTTAGGTTAAAGTGTGGCGTTGATTTGGGATCAAGTTTGAGATTTTGTGATTACCGAGTTTCTTCCATTGAAGGTGCTGGTGAAGCTTTTTTTATTAGGCTTAGATTCTGAGTTGGTGCCTTGAATTCCGTATCTGATGAGGTGGTAAACACTAAACGAGATGCTGTCCAGGAATTAATAGCAATCTCATGCTTGTGAAAGAAACGAATTTCTGGTTTCTTCCCTTGTTGATTATTGGTTATCCTATTGTTTGTGGGTTTTCTTTATGCGTTGTTCTAAAACTGAAAAATCTACCAAAAGGCTTACTGGAGCATTCTTCCCCTAGTTATTTCTCTGAAGCTTCTGACAGGAAATGTTGTTACATCTTGCGTTTACTGTATATTATCTCCCTAAACTTGAAACTTATTGTTGTTATGGCCTGCGTGTTAGATATGGCTATTGAAAGCGTGATATCTTCACCTCGCCAGAGATCTCAGCCGCAGCAGATAGCATTTCCACCAGAGTCATTGAAGAAACTATCGCCAAAGCCAGGAGAAATGGGAGACTGTTCTACTCTCATCAAGAGACATTATTTTCTGCTAACAGCACTTGTTCTCCTGGAGTTCTATGCTCCATTTATCTGTACTTTGCCGTGACTTTCGGGGATGGGAATGTGTGTTCAGGATTGGAAGCGGCTCAGAAGACAAGTTGCAGATTGAAGATGGCAAAAGAAACCATAGCAAGGGGAAAACTTAAGGTGCTTTAGTACAATATTTTGTTTCCCATCTGAATATTGGCGCTTGACTTCTTGTGACGTTGTGGTGGAGGGGAAGTTATCATCTGGTTGAGAAATTGTACATGGAAATGCAATGACTATAAATCTTATTGTGCTGCTTGTATTGACGTTTCTGAAATTTACGAGTAGAAAGAATTTGGAAAAGAATCGATTGTACTGTAAGAGTAACTAATACATGGACTTCTCAGAAACTATCTTGAGGTCTTTGAGATTGGGGCCTTCTCCAACTGTGAACAGAACCATCTGTTTCTCCACTTCGGCTCTACCAATTGATGCAGGCCTTGAATACCCGATCGTCGCTACGAATCAAAGCATTCGAGCTTTGGAAATCCGTTTCTCTCTTCTATCTTGTCTTCAAAGATTATGCCTTTATCTACAGCTGCAGCTGGTTCATCTATTTGGTAAACCAACCAAAGCATCCTTATCCTATCATGAAATGTAGTTCACCAATCCAGGCAAAATGGGCTCAAGCCATGAGCCACAGTGACATTTCTCCCTGGTGCATTGTCGAAAAATAGACTAAATGAGTAACAACTCCGAACACTCATCTTCATCTCAATCAATTTTTAGGATAAGGAACTTGTAGGATCTCTAGTTCAACGACACAAGCGGGTTTTGAATAAGATGTCTTCAGGACTCTCAGCATCATCTCATTTTTGTTCTCATTGCCGAATGTCTTAAATCCTCTATAAAAAAACTTTTTTAATCATTTCAATAGAATTAAAATGGGCCGGCACACTGAAGTTGAGGTGGGCCGTCACTAAAATTTCATGAAACTCAAATTTACATTCCCTTTTTCACTGGTTAATTACCTTGGATCCTCTAAAAAAGCTTCTATAATTAATCACACAACAAATCAAAGTGGATTATCGGAAATTAATATTTGGATTATCATATTCGTTTACTTATTTTAGCTAAACTAATACTAGAAGTGTGCCTATTTTAAATTTATTTTATTGATGAATTGGCTTATCTGATTTTCCCTATATCCGTTACTAATTAAAGTCACAGGCATAAGAACTCCGACGCGAACGCGGACTTTTAGAAATCTGGCCATTTACCTTCCCTCTCTCACACAGTAAAACCAATTTTTATCACTTGGGGTGGTAAAAAATCTTACACAGTGAAAACGCAGTGACCAAAAATCTAATAAACCTCCATAGTCCCTGAAGACACGACACCATCCTCATCGTCGGAGTTGCTGTAATCTTGAAAATCATAATAAAACAAGATAGGAGGAAAAATGGTTGGACAAGATGATTGTTCTTCCATCACTCACCGTGCAAAACTTGTTTAATGAAAAACATAAATAAGACTCCTAGATCTTCTTACACATCCCAAACTTTCTCCATAAATTATGCATTTTCCATGAAATCTCATAGTTTGATTTGAGAGAATCTTCCTTAAATAGTGTTAATAGGTGTGTTTTGGTAAACAAAAATTCTTTCGTTATTATAAAAATTCAAAGGCTTTATATCAAATAAAATTTATAGAACGTAATTTACAATAAAATACAATTCAAAATATACATAGAAAAATCGAAGTCCAACATGACGAGTTATTATTTGTAGTGTAACTTCTAGATTTAGAGTCATAGAATAATTATATTTTAAATCTTAACTTAAACTAAAGGCTGAATATAGAACAAAAATAAATAAATAAATAAATAAATACAAACTAATGAAGTAATAAAATTCAAGTTTGATACAAAGTAAAACAATGATGTTCTAAGATAACTCCATTGATGTGGCAAAATCAAGTTTTAAATCTAATCCATGTTTTTACCCTTTCACAACTTTAGATCTTTCATGAAATTAATATAACTAGATCTATTCGATTTTATTGTTTTTACTCAAGAATATCACATATTATACCTATCATGTTTATTTAGTTTACTTCCAAATCGAATTTCTAAGTTACGTTTACTATTCACCTACCCTTTGGTTTACCCAATATATGGTAAAATAACAAAACATACAAAAACGTAAACAAAAAAGAAGAACTAAAGTCACCATAACACCTTTGCAAATCCAAAGTCCCAGTTATGCAATTTAGACATACATGTTGAAATAGTAAATTTATCTTCATAAACTAAAACTAAAGATAGAGTAATATTCATTTGCATAATAGACCCAACACTGAATTTTTGAAAAGCATGACAAAAATAGAGATCCATTGTTTTTCTCTGTTAGTTATTATACCCAACTTGAAACAATAGCACTGAAATTGAGTATTGGGATGGAAGAGCTACAAGTTGAAGTCCCATCCTCAAATCAGCTTCTTCCTCCCCTTCGGTCCATGTCTTTTTTTTTTTTTTTTGTTTTAAATGTTTGAGAAATATCTTCCATGAGTTTTGTTTCACTCACTTTTCCAAAACATCACTCTTCTGAATTCTCATGGCTTGAACCTACAAAATGCTAGTTGTAGGATAATCCATCATGCCACTCTCCGTATGTATTGCATTCCATTGACTTTATGCATGTAAACTAAGCCTGACTTATTTTGTAACACTGATGCTAATACATGGATAAATATTAAAAAAACATAAGTTAGATTAAATCAATCTACTTTGACACATAAAAGCATAAATATTATTACCAAAATATAAACATCTAATTTTACTACTAAATATATTAAATTTACAATATTGAAACATGAACGAAATGCGTGTTATCAAGTTTTTTATCTTTGGGGTGATCTGGAACCCAATGATTCTTACATCCCATTTTATGAAATATGTGCTATCAGCTTTTCCATTTTAATGGAAACGTTAGAGGCCTAAGAACTTGTATTGGTGGCATACTTGCAAAAATTGAAAGCAATAGGAATTTTTTGTAGAACACCCTTGTAAGTAAAACCAAGTTTTCGATATTTTGGCAAAGATGTGACCCACCATCGAAAATATCCAAGATGGGACATTTCTTGTGAGGATTAGGGATAAGCATCAAGTTGAAATCAACCTTGTACAAGTCCATGGCGATAAATTTATAGGTATCTTGAAATAGACTTGGAATCCAATTGCTGGATGAAAAAGATCATCTTATTTTTTTCAAAATGTGACAACACCTGATGAACCTCATCAGGCATGAAGATTAGCTCTCAAGACCTGCAAGTATGAGTTACATGAGAGCACTCTACCACAAAGCATATGGTGAGCACTCTAGCAATCCTTGAGACTTGTGAGACAATACATCTTTTCATCATGGACCATAATATCATTAATGGGTATTGAATAATCAACCTATTAATTATGACATGGGTTCGTGTGTATTATTATTGTACCAATTAGTCCCATTGTTTGGGCTAAGGTCAAGATAGCCATCAGGCATCCACGTTGCGCATAGAGATGCACCTTGGGAAGGCCTAAACTATAGGCCTCCATTCTTTCCTTTTCAAAAGGAAGTTGATGTCAAAATGCAAGGCAAAAAAAGGTAGAAGCTTTGTGCTCTATATATGCATAAGTGTTCATCTTATTCATCCATAGCGTTAACTTAGCTAGTAGAAACTGTTATCTCATCATTGATATTTCTCTAGTGAATGGCATTTCCTTGCTTGTGGTTTTCTCCCTTTGGATTTTCCATGTAAGCATCATGTTCTTTTTTTACTTCCTCACACACAAAACGATTAAAAAGAAAATTGGAATGCAAACTAACACTCATTATATAACAAGTGGTATCAAAGTTGGAGTTCAACCTCAACCTCACTGTATTTTCTGGTCTTCTGGATTTTATGGTATTTTAGACTTTTGGTTTTCTGATTTATCTCTATATTTTGGACTTCTCAAGTGTTATGTGTGACTCTATTTTGAAAATATCATTCAGTTAATAAGCTATGGTTTTTTAAGATGTGATATCCTCATTCTAGATAGAGGAGCACACTTTAAGGTTTGAGAGCTTAAGATGTAGCCCATATTGATGCATCTTGATCTAGATGATGCCATATATGGAATCGAGAAAATGAGCAAGGTCTACTCAAGGGAGGAAAATGAGGCAAGAGATAGAAAGGAAAGATTTCAAATCTACTTATATCTACCGGATGAGTTGGAGAAGAAGTGGAAGACTATGAAAGTACAAAAGAGCTTTGGGATGCTTTGAAAGCTATCTATTTGGCTAAATCACTCTCCAAAAAATTAAGTCTAAAAAAGAAATTGTATTATCATAGATTAGTTGAGGGAGGCGGTCTGGAAACTCACCTCAAAATATTCAAGGAACTTATTGCTATTTTAAATGTAGTGGGAGCTAAATATAAAGAAGAGGATCTAAGTATTTTACTATTATGCTCTCTACCTACCTGATATGAACAACACTTCATAGATACACCCTTGTATACAAGAACCACCTTGACTTTGAAAGAAGTGTATGAGAAGATTTACTCCAAAGAGATTGCAAAAACCATCACAACAACATCAATCATACATGGTGAAAGTCTACTTGTCCTTGGGAGAACAATTGAGAAACAAAATCTTGGTGAGAAGGAAGTGGGACTGATCCAAGTCTAGACATAGAAACAAGGTATAAAATTTTTGTAAGATAAATTGTCATATTAAAAAGGATTGCTACAAATGGTAGAACTCACAAAAGAAGGAAGTGGAAAAGGAAAAGGATGAGAAGAAAATTTGGAAACTTGTTAATTGGGAAGCTAGCTATGTAGTCGAAGACAGTGATGGTGATTTATTAGTGCTTGAAATGGAACAAGAGGCTGAACTATTATATATGGCTCAAAAGCAAGACCAGTTTAAAGACTGTTGGATTATGGATAGTGCATGTGCATTCCATGTATGCTCAAGCAAGGATGAGTCCACCACTTAGGCTTCTCATACTAGAGGTTCAGTGTTTATGGGTGATAACTTTACAAAAGAATTAGCAAGTAATGGAACCATTCGAATAAAAATGCATGATGGAGTAACTCAAACTCTAAAAGGTCTCAGACATGTTTCGGGAATCAAGAAAAATCTCATCCCTTTGTGTAGTTTAGAGAAGGAATTCACTTTCAGTAGTAGCAATGGGTACTTTAAGTGAGCAATGGCTCATTGATAGTAATGACAGGAGTAAGGTAGCCTTTTAAATTGTACATTCTGCAAGGTATAATTAAAGTGAGATAAATCAATACAATGATAGGTAGCACACCACGTGATGAAAAAAAATGCCTTATTTTGATACTTGAGACTTGGTCACATGAGTGAGCAAGGGCTAAAAACCTTAAGCATACGTAGTCTACTCAATGGACAAAAGATTGGCGATCTAGAATTCTGTGACTCTGTGTTATGGGAAAGAGCAAGAGAGTTGGATTTGAGAAGGAAATACATAATACACAAAGTCTACTTGCTTATGTTCACTCAGATTTGTGAGATTGTACAACTACTCCTTCATTTTCTAGGGCAACCTTCTTCATGAGCATAGTAGATGGTTACTCAAGGAAGGTGTGGATTTTCTTCTTAAGACATAAATCAGATGCTCTGCAAACTTTCAAGGACTAAAAGAATATGTTTGAAAAACAAATTGACCTATAAGTAAAGAAGCTTTGGACAAACAATGATTTGGAGTTTTGCTCCTTTGAATTTGAATGATATTGCAAGAAATAAGAGATTCTTAGAGACAAGACAAACTTGCATACTCCACAGCAAAACAGAGTGGTAGAAAGGATGAATAAAACAATTATGGAGAAAAGTAAGGTGCATGCTTTTTGCTGTCAAATTGCCTAATAGATTCTGGGCAGAAGCTGCTGCTTATACAACTGTCCTAATCAATAGGGCACTTTCAACAGCCATTGATTGTAAAACACCCTAGGACCTATGGAAAGGGGAAGCTAGATACTATGAGAACATCAAAATATTTGGCTCTTCAGTATATGTTCTTCTTGACAATGGCAAACTCAAGTCATGAGCCCTCAAATGTGTATTTATTGGTTTCAAACTAGGAGTGAAAGGATACAAGTTGTGGTGTCTTGTGTTAAGGAGAGTCATTCTTTAATGAAGAATATATGCTGACAGAGTATTTTCAAACGATTTATGAAGATATAGACAATCTAAATTTCGAGAATAAAAAAAAATAAAGAAATTGAGTTGACTTTTGATAACAATCATTAACTACCAGAAACTAGTCAACAACCACCTTCAAATGTTCAAGAAACATAACATACCATCATAGAATCAAAATACATTTCAACTTGTAGACCAAGAAGGACAATACATCCACCAAGATGACATGTCGATGTAGACTGCTTCGCTTTTGCACTGAGTGTAGTCGATGCAACATAATATAATAATGAACCAAGTAGTTTCTAGGCTGCTATAAAATGCGAGCATGCTAAAAGATGGTGAATTGCAATGGAGGATGAAATGGACTCAATGAAAAAAGATAATACATGAATTTTGAGGAAGTTATCAAAGGGTAAACAGGTCATAAAAGGAAAATGGATCTACCCAATTAAGCGTGGAATCCTTAAAATAGAGGATGTAAGGTTCAAAGAATGTTTAGTTGCCAAGGGATTCAGCCAGATATTTGGAATAGATTTCAATGATGTCTATGCACCAATTATTAATCTCACTATAATTCAATTTGTTTTGAGTATGGTTGTAGTCATGGACCTTGAACTGCGCAAGAAGGATGACAAGATGGCCTAATGGCTTCACTATCAAGGGGAAGGAACACATGGTATTCAAGTTAAATAAAGCTTTATATAGTTTAAAACAACCCCCTTGACAATGGTATAAAAGGTTTGCTATGCTCATGTTAAAACTTAGCTTTCAAAGAAGTGAATATGGCTCTAGCACATTTTTTTCAAGGGCAATCTAAACACTTCTCATATTTTTCTTATGATTTATGTTGATGATATGCTCATAGTGTCAAATGATTTGAAAGTGATATAGCATCTAAAACAACAACTAGCCAATGAATTCAAACTGAAGGATCTAGGGGAAGCTAGCAGAATATTGGGAATAGATATGTGTAGAAATAGAGTGAAGAAGAGTCTTCACCTCAATTAGATAGCATTCATCCAAAACACACCCTTAGCACAACACTTCAAGCTGACTATGGAGCAGTCACCAAAATTTGATGAAAGATATTCCCTACTTGAATATTGTGGGATCACTTTTGTACTGTATGCTGTGTACTAGGACATATTTATCTTATCTAGTGAGTGTAATCAACAGACTTATGGCTGATCTAGATTGGTAGGGAGTTAAATGAGTGTTGCGCTATTTAGGTGGCACCAAATTGTTTGGACTAAGTTTTCGCCCTAAGGTTTTAGAAGTGTTCGGGTTCGGTGCTGCAGACTTTGTAGGTGATATTGATCAAAGAAGATCTATTACAAGCTTTTTGTTTACATCAGTTGAAACAACTATTTCTTGGAAAGCCAACAGTTCCACTTTCAACCACTGAAATTGAGTTCATGTCTTTGATTGAAGCTCTCAAGGAAGCTATGTGGCTGAAAGGCTTGTTCACAGAAATTGGTCTACTAGATGTAGTTATAAAACCAAGATGTGATAGCTAAAGTGCTATTTTCTTGGCAAAAGACCCCGTTTTTCACAACAAAGTAAAGCATATTGATGTACATTATCACTTTATTAGAGACATAATAGAGAACGAATCTGTTATAGTGGAAAAGATATTGTCTGAAGAAAATGTAGTTGATAGTTTGACTAAGCCTTTGTGCTCAACTAGGTTCACAGCTCTAATGGACCTACTTAGACTGCAGGAAATCATGTTTGGCAAGAATAGGGAATATGATTTGCTAGAGAAAAATGCACTTAATGGTGAGAATGTTTCGAAAATAGGATGAACTAAAACCATAAGAGGAAGTTTGTTAATTATGATATGAGTTCATGTGTATTATTATTGAATCAGTTAGCCCCATTGTTTCGACGTAGGTTAAGACATCCATCAGGCAGCCCATTTGCACATAGGGATGCACCTTGAGAAGGTCTGAAATATAGGCCATTCTCTCCTTTTCAAAAGGAAGTTGATGGTAGAAACCAATTGTAAAAGGCAGAAGCTTTGTCCCCTATATATGCATAAGTGTTCATCATCCTTAGTGATTTTAGCTAGTAGATTTGTGATGTCAATTGAAAAGTTTTAGAACATTATAGGTATAATAATATTAAATTTTGATAAAAAAGAATGTAAATCAATATTTATTTTAAAAAAGTTGGATTGATCGTCTAATTTAGTCCGTTTTCCTTTAGGTATGAGGATGTAGCAGAGCGATCCGAACACTTTGAGATGGTCTAGTTTTGGTGATTTACCGAACCAGAGCTCAAATGGCGAATGTCCTGAAGCCTCTTTAGTTGGCAGTCTATTTAGGAGGTAGACAGCATTGTTGACTGCTTCTCCCCAGAAGCATAATGGTAGATTGTGTTCTTTCAATAAACAGTGGGCCATATTCATGATTGTCCTATTTTTCCTTTCGCATATTCCGTTTTGCTCAGGTGTATAAGGGGCTGTAAATTGGTGAGTGATCCCATGAATTTCATATATATTTTTCAACTCAATGGATGTATATTCTCCCCCATTGTCTGAGCTTAAGGTAATTATTTTCCTTCTGCTTTGAGCTTCTGCCACTACTTTAAATATGGAGAAATAGTGAACAACTTCCGATTTTTCTTTCAGAATATAGACCCAAGTGTATTTCGAATATTCATCGACGAATATGACGTAGTACTTGTTGCCTGATCTGGTAGGAACTCGCATTGGTCCGCAAACATCACTTGTGACTACTTCCAGCTTACTCCCAGAGTGGATGCTAGTTTCCGGGAAGGGAGCCTTGGTCATCTTGCATTGATGGCAAATTCTGCAAATTTCTCCATTCACAGGTAAGTCTGGAATTCCCTCAGCTAGACCTTTCCGATGTAGCAATGTAGTAGTTTGGGAATGAGGATACCCTAGTCGTTGATGCCATAATTTAGAGTGTTCCTTAGTAGATAGACAGAGTTCGAGGCAATTAGAGAAGTCCACAGGAAATATCCGATTAGACATAGCAACGGACAGAAAGTGTTCATGCCTGAGTCCTTTATTACACAAGTGTTCCCTTCTAGTAGTATTTGGAAGCCCCCTTGAACCAATTGGCCTGCACTGAGTAGATTGTGGAAAGCCTCCGGAACAGAATATACATCCTTTATTTTCACCAGCATTTGAGGGGTCTCTAAGCACACTGTCCCGAGCCCCTTTATTTGCATGTGTTTTCCATCAGCAACTACTATAGATTTTCTAGTCATTATTGTGTAGCTGGAGAATGTGCTCGAATCATTAGTGATGTGATGAGAGCACCCACTGTCCAGCAGCCAGATGTTGTGTTTCCTCAAATCAGTGAAGCACTGCCTTGAGAGTTTTGATACAAGGTATAGAGCTCAATGTTCTTCTTGTTTGAATTAACGCAGGTGTTCACATCATTTGAGGTGTTGATCTGCTTGGTGTCCATTGCAATACCACCTAGAGCATGGAAATTTTTCAGAGGGCACACATGCTCAATATGCCCTTTGAGGCTGCAATAGGCACAAGAAGCATCAAGATGCCAAAAGTAGGAGGAAGGTAGGTGGTTATTCTTCTTGCAAAAGGGGCATGCCATCTGGGCATTCGACTTTTCGGCTTTGGATATTTGCAACATAGGTTCCTAGTGTCGCATGCTTTGTGGAGTTAATGCTCTACCTTGGCCTCCAGATGACAAGAAATTTTGAGACACGTTCAGCATTCCATTGAAGGCAACGTCCAGTTTAGTACCCTGTCCGACTTCCTCTTCAGATTCTCCTAGGCGTTCCAATAATTTCTTTGACGATATAGAGTGGATGCTCGTGACTCAAAGAGCTGTAACTACGGGTCCATATGAACGAGGTAGAGAACTGAGTATCTTAGATTTGACGCTTCTATCATCCACTGCTTCTCCTAAGGTCTGTAATTCAGATACCACTTTGGTTAGTGTGTCATAGAATTGTGGTATACTCATACCTAGTGCAAAACCATGTAAACACCATGTTCTTTTATTTACTTACTTAAATACAAAATGATTAACAAGAAAATTGGAATGCAAGCTAACACTCATAATATAACACAACCACATACATGAATTGCCTATGATAATTGTGAGGACTTAGGAAGGTATATTTCAATATTTTCTCTTTCCAAAACAATACTTGAACTTGCATAAGGGGAATTTGCTAAGGGAACATGGTAACATTTGAGCCTAATAAAGGGAAAATAGGAGAAAAGAAAAGAGAAAATCATTTGTAACTCATGTTTGAAGGTTATGCAATCATATGTCTTTTAGATAGACATGATAATAATGGATTAGAGAAAAGAGATTATTTAAATGATGCTTTCAGTACAATAAGTATTTCTTTTTTCAAGTTATGAAACAACCATTATCAGCACAAAGGAAACCAGATGCACCATTAGTTGAAAAATGTAGTAAGGAGCTCTCAAGTATAAAGAAGTGATAGTGAAAGGTAAAAGTCAAGATGAGTAAGATGAGTGCCTCAAAATGGTTATCATCAAGGGCCAAGTCCATGGTTATCAAAGCCACTTGAGGCACACACCTCACACAAGAAGTGATGAGGCGATGGTGTATAATTTCTTTTTTTCGGGAGAGAGCATTGCTGTAGGTGCATGCCCAGAGCACTTCAGGCCCATAAACAGCCGCAAGAGGTGATCTAGGATGATTTATGAAGGAAAAACTTCTGTTAGTTAGCTTTTTCAAAGAGTTTTAGGTCATTTTTTCTTTTGTGAACAGCAGCCACTTTTCCATCATCAATCCTTTATCTTTAGATCAATTGGAATGATTCTTAATCATCTCTTTTTACACTTCAAATTGAAAAAATGCTACTTGATGTCATGATTCTCTGCCGAATTCTAATGATATAAATGCAGTGCAATCTCTGAATTTTTAGTTTCAACAAATATCTTGTCGGAGGCTATACATATACAATAGATTGTCTGAAATGTCCTAAAAATATTATAAATGGGATAAGGTAGTACATAAAAAAATGGCTGAAGCATCCAATATAATTGTTGTTAATCCTCATCTTGATAAGGTGGACATACTACATGAAGATGTAGAGTTTATGCCACCATATATGAATGTTGGATCAAATAATACAAGTATATCATAATCAAATAAAAAAAAGATAATGTAGGGGAATTGAATACGTTGAAAACCAAGATAATATATCAAATATTTTCAAAAACAAGATCGATCATGAGGTAAGTGAAAGTAATGTTTATAAAAGGTATGAGAAATGTAGCAAAAAGTCTTTTATATAGGATTTATAATGCTGAAATTCCTTTCAGTGCTGTAAAATATAATAGTGTTGCATTTGTGGTACACGCTATTGGAAATTATGAAAAAATATGAAGCTCTCATTCTATCATGAGCTAAGAGTTACACATTTGAAGAAGAAAGTGGATAACACCATAGAAAAAAAGACTTGAGGATAAAATTTTTGAAAAAAAAAATATAGATGTAGCTTGATGGATCATAATTGGAATGATAGAAGAACAATATAATTAATAAATTTTTAAAGTATTTTTAAGAAGTTAATGGACATTTCAAGCTATTCTCACATGAGTGATTAACTATTTAAATTATTGTACAAGTTTATTAGTGAAGTTGGTCAAGAATATGGTTTTCAAGTAATTACATGCTGTATAATATCAAATTTTTTCAAATTTATATCCAATAATTTATTCATTTACTGGGAAACTACAAATTTGAAGAAAGTATATCTTTATAGAGTGGCTTTCAATGGATTCATCTACTTTTTTTAAATATGTTGCTCTTTTTTACAAAGAAGCATGAAATGAAAAGAATGGCAAAATCTCATTTTGCAACAGCTTTGTGGTTCCTAGAAGCAAGTTGAAGAAGATGGTTACATCTAATGCATATAATGACGCCAGGGTTTCAAAGGAGCCAATCGGGGAAAAAAATAGTAGCAATGATCATTACACCTACTACGTTTTAGAATCATGTGAAATATGCCATTAAAATAGCTGGTCCTCAAATCCATGTTCTTCAATCAATTGACGGAGGCCTGCAATTGGATATATTCGTGAAGCAATGGATCCTGCAAAGGAGCACATTACTGCTTCTTTTAAGTACAAAAATGTAGGTAGAAAAAAGTATTGATCATCATTGGAAAATTCAACTCCATATACCTTTTCATGAAGCTGGACTTTTTTTGAATCTTCAATTCGTTCATGCTAAACCTGATATATAGCAAGATAAGGAGGTTCTGAATGGATTGTACAGAACATTAGAGAAACTAGTATTTAACATTAAAGTTCAAGATGCAATTTCAATTGAAATAGATATAATATGTTAAGGGAGAAGGAAGTTTTAGAATATTATGATGTATTATTGATAGTTTTATTAAGTATTATGTTACCTTTTCATCTTATATGCAATTATTGGTAGTTTTTCATCACATGAAGATAGTATGTCTTTTTTTTTTTTTTTTGCAGTTTTGTCCATGATATTTTAAAAGATGATTCCATATGTAAATATGTTTTCGCCAATGAAATTAGAAAAGCTGGTTTTATTTAAATTGTTTGAATCATGATAGGAAAGCTCAAAGGCAAAGGAGTTTAAGGATACACCGTCTATGTTTCCCGCAATGATAGAAAAGATCTTTGATTTTTTGATTGGATATGCTCCAAAGCACTAGATACCAAATGCGGGTTTAAGATGGGTTGAGCTACATGGAAGTGGTGACTCAATAGATAACGGGTTGGCTAACGGTTCATCCTTATATGCTTTACAAATAAATGATCTAATTGTAGCAGAGTTTTTAAATGATGCTCTTATGCCTCTAGCACAACCATCAACTGAGAAGAAGCTTAAGACTCATCATAGAAATAGTGATTTTATAGCTGAATCTTCACGATCATTGGCGAAGGCATATGAGATAGTCTGCAGCTGCATGCAAAAAGGAAATATATTCCATTGCAAAGTATATAAAAGAGTAAAACACTACAAATATTGTTCGAAGCGACTTATGCCTTCTAGCTTTGGATTTGTTTTGCTGAGCACGCCATAGGAAAATTTTCCTTTTAATTGATGATAATGAGGACCGTTATACTTGGATTGTGCATGCATCTTCAAAGAACGCGGATACATTTTCACCCAGTCTTGCTTGCTCAAATCAAAATGATTCAATAAGTAGATTTGATCAGTTTTTCTATTAGATGTTGTTTGTCTACTAGAGTGTATGTTAATTTTCCATTAGAACATTGTAAGGTTTCCATTTGACAGATGACAAATTCCAAAAATATCGCAAGTCTAAAGGTTTTTCTCATCAAAAGTAATTTGTAAAGTGAACAAATAAACCACATTTCATTTCCAAAAAAGTTAATATAGCAGCATTAATTCCACGTCGATCAACAAAGAGTAAACGATTTTAAGTTGCTGGTCATATGTGTAAGCTGTATTAAATGGGGGGTTTCTAGAAATAAGTTTCTACTCTAATTTAAATTGATAAAAGATTTCTTTGTTTTCTAAACTAAAAGCAGATAATAGAGTATGTAAATTAGATGATGAAAGCATTTGAACATGTTGAACATTAAGAGCACGAAATGCGCATATTCACTAAATATGGTGCAAGAACTAAGATTTACGTGAAAAGTAAAATGTTTGTTTGATTATCTAATTCTTGTGTTCTCCCTGTCTTCTTCTTCTAAGACTACAGGTTCCCAAGCCTCCTTCTCTTTCATTCAGGTCTCAGTTGGACTTTTGATGTCAGAAATCAGTCCCCACGGTGGAATGCCTCTCCTTCATCTTCTCTTCCACTTCAATCACAAAAACACTCTTAGAGAGAAAATCTCCCGCAAGAAAACGGATCCTTGAACCAAAAGCAGTCTCCAAAGAAGAGCTCGCCCCCAAATATTCTACAGAGTATGGAATTATATAGGCAACAAATCTTTTACTTTCTTTATTCACACAAGTCTCGCATGCTAGTTGTAGTTAGCTGCATTCGTTGTGAGATTTTTACACTCTTTTTCGCCAACTTTCCTTATCCTTCCTGAGCACTCAGACCTATTATTCTTGTTTTGCCCCTGTACTCATAAGAACTTTGCAGAATAGTTAGATAATGCAGCCCAACCCAAATGGGCCGGACATACATGAGATTGGAAGAACAATAAAAACATCCTTCACTTGGACTAAAGGAAAAAATGACTCAAATGATGTCTTTACCGAGAATAATTTGAACAACACATGTTTGGTTCCACATATATTAGGAACAAAACTTGCTATTTTACATTTTTTTTAAGGTTGTGTTGGAGCCATAGATGGGACTCGTATAAAAGCATGTGTTTCGACTGAATAAAAAGTGCACTACATTGGAAAAAAAAGGGTTCATACTCAGAACATTTTGACAGTTTTTGATTTCAATATGTGGTTCATTTTTGTTGCTGTAGGATATGAAGGAATCATAAATGATAGTAGGATGCTAAAAGAATGATTTCCAACATTCACCACCAGGTACTTCTCTATGAATCAAGCATTTCACACTGTAATATTTGATATAACCTTACTTGTCAAACTTTGTAATCAATGGAAAATATTATTTAGTTAATGTTGATTCTTCCAACACAACGGGTTATATGGCACCATATCGTAGAACGTGCTGCCATTTAACAGAATTTCAATGCTCAAGACGTGGATAAAGTCGACCTGAAGAGTTGTTTAACCATAGGCATTCTATGTTCAATCATTGAAGGATCATTTGGTATGTGGAAAAAGTATTTTTTACATTGTCAATGACATGTCTTACAACTTGAAACTATGCGATCAAGTGTGTTTCGTTGCTGCAATTATGGTCATTCATAATTTTCTTTGGCAAGTTAATGCAGAAGATGATGGGCATGATCTAAGTGAATACAATGACCCAAATTCATTGTAACAAGCTGATGATGATCCAATCAAAAAAAGTGAAGACACTACACAAAGAAATTCAATGGAAATCATTAATGATGCAATTTGTGATCAACTTTGGAGGTTTTGGCATATAAGAGCCTAACAACTATGTTATTTTCAACTCTGATTGTATTTTAAGATTTCTAACCTAATGAATTAATCTTTTGAATATAACTAATTAAAGATAATGGATATTACAAATTAAAATAAATTAATTTCAAAAGTAAAAAATTTATTTAGAACACTAGAATCTATTTTTGGTTTTGTTGGCTCTGCTTGTACTTTTCAAAAGTATATCTACAGAAATAAAAGTAAACTGTAAAAGTTTTACAGAATACTACATTAGTCTGCATACACATAAAATCACAATTGTTACCTAAGGTATTGCAAAATACTTAAAAATAATATATTAAACACTCATATAACGAAATACCGTAATGATTTTTATATTTTAAAAACATGAAAATTTGTATGTTATTAGTATCTCAGATTCAATCTCCCAAGTTGCCTTTTTCGTGCTATGGTTAGGCCATCGACTTGAACTTACAACTAATCTATTTATTTTTATGTAGAATATTTTTTGGATCTCATGTTCAATATACAAATGTTTTTTATACACAAAATTTTTAGATTGCGACATCTAGAGAAATTACCATCCATCAAATGTTTCATTTATTTAATTATTATGTGCATATATTTTATTTTGTAGCTTCATTTTAATATAAGGAACCATTTTAAACATCATAGATCAGGTAAGCTTATCTATGAAAGATTCAATAGAGCACGAAGACGTCTATATGAGAACGTGAAAAAATTGATCCAATTTGATTCAGACTTCCACATAAGAAGGGTTTTGATGAGAATGATGAAAATGAAGAAGAGTAAAATCCAGAAAGATATAGTTGATAAGGATGAAATCATTTGATTTTTTTGATAACAATGAATTTGATGATATGGATGAAAATGTTTTTTAGTTATTCATTTTTCGTTTATGTTGTGATTGATGTTTATATTTAGAAATTTTTTATTCATATTATTTATTTTATATTTAATTTGACATTATATGAACTTTGCTATTCATAATATTAGTTCTATGTTTTTAGTGATAGCTTCTCACCTCACGAGAAATTAGCCATCAAATGTGAGTCATTTTCACTCACGGGAAAGTCCAATCCTATCTATACCTTTTTTCGCAAGTATATAATGAAGTAAGATAAAGGAAAAGAGAATTTTTACTCATTGGGTCATTTGCCAAATAAGCTCCATGGCTAATATTTTTAGAATTGGGCCTAATTTTCTTTTTCTCTAGCATAATCTTAATGAAATCTTTCTTTTGTGTAGAGTATCTTCAGTTTTTCTTACTTTTTATTATTATCTTATGTTTGCTTGCTTTATTTCTTTTTAAAAAATCTCTCTAATATTCATAAATCTCATAACAAATGTTATTTTTCCCTCCATGTAACACATATTTTGCTAGTTAATTATAAAATTGCACACTTTTTGCAGAATAGTTTATATACATATAAATTACAAAACGATATTTTAAGTTTTAACACCTCAAAAACTTATAAATGCATTACTTGATGTTTATAATATAAAAAAATGAAAATAATAAGAAATTAAAAAGGTAATGAAAGCCCAAATTGGTTGTGCCCACTTCATTGTTCCAGCCGGGCTACGTAACAACACATCAAAAGATTAGACCTTCATTTTTGTGACCACATCATCTATATCATTTAGCTTTTGATAAAATACTTTTTAAAGTTTTGCAGAATACTCCATTTTTCTTTTTAATTTGCAGAATGGCCTAAGGAGAAGATTGAATCTTTTTGTGGATTAATTTTATGAGTATCAACAACGAATATTATGAGTTTGAAAAGTTTGAATCAACATTAAATTTTAAAAGATAAGATTCAGAGTTTAAAATTCAGGATTTATGGTTTCTTGTTTGCAATTTAGGTTATAATGTTTATACACCTTAATTTTAAAATATAGGGTTTTGGGTATCCATATTTAGGGTTTAATATTTATTTTTTGGTGGTGTATGGTAGATGTTTTAATGATAGTTCTGAAATGTGTTTTATTTAAGATGGGTGTTAGGTAATGAGTTTCAAATTAAATTAGTAGTTTGCTTTAGAATTAGTTTTGAAGGTGGTGAGCTGTAGTTGTAGAGTAATATATGAACACAGATATTAAACGCTTACAAGTTTGAGAATGGTCTCTGTTTCACCTGATCATTCCTTTGATGGGGAGGCCGGTGTGGTATCTTAGGCAATTGTATGTGTAGAATTTCCATAAGACTCTCTCTTATATTGAGCTTGCTATGAAGGAAATGTTGAGATTGGATGATTTGTTGTAGCTGATGATGGTGTAATATATGTTAATGCATTACAATTCCTATAACTCAAGTTTAAGTGTTTGGGATCATAATGTCAGGGTTGGTATCAATCTCCTTCATTTTTTGCATATCTGATTGTGGTCACAGAAGAACTCCCCTTTAGCTAATTGCTAGTAAGTCACCTCTCCAGCAGTATTACTTTTTTTTTCTCTTCAATTTGAACTTCCCGCTAGCAATATTACTTTTGATTTTGCCTGTATTCTAACAGAATATCTCGTACAATAGTTAAATCATGCAATCCAGCCTCAATGGATTGGACCTTTGCAGTCTCTACATAATAGTAGATTAAAAGCATTCTCCTTCCCATGAATACATTTTGATGATGGACTTTCAAGGTGAGGTTTTGGGACAATTGAATTAGAATTTTAGTTATACCAAATTTTATAAATAAGTATAATTAATATGATTATAAAAAATTTAGTTTCTTTAATTTATAAATTATAATTTTAATATAATTTAAATTAAAATACTAACATGAGTTATAATTCAAAAATCAGAAATTTTTTTTAATACAAATACAATATATAAAACATATTTTTAAATTTATAAAAAATAATTATTAATAAATGTGGATGAATATATCATTTAATTATTAAAATAATTCTCACTTTTTATATTTTAAATATGAATTTACTCAATAATAATCATTTTAAAAAAATAGTTACTGCCATATATCACTTCTCATTTCATAATAATTTTTAATTTTATTCAAATCGATTATGAAGTAATTTTTCCAAAATTATATTACGTTATGGCTTGCCACAATGATATTCTATTTCAAAATAAAGTAATTATGATAGAAATATCATGTTTTTCAAATTTGTTAGAACAACACATTACCACAAGTTAATATTGTGAGTCTTTTTTAATCTTTGTTGTACCATACATAAATATCTTAATGATAATGCTCAAGGAGACAAATAATCAGACAAAGTAATGCATGTGTAGACAAATTACATCCAAAAATATAGTTCCCTAATAGGTACTTTTGAACATGGAAGGTTTGGGAAATTCTTGTCAAAGAAGAAAATCTGTTGAAAAAATATACATGAGAGGAACAGCAGCATTGAAAGCCCTTGGGGACACCTTCGCGGGAAGACAAAGACAAGAATGGAAGACGAGTATATTAAAAGATCTAGAAGACAAGATTGCAGTGTAAAGACCAAATCAGAAAATTCTTTTCTGATTTTTAAACTAAAGTTTTCAGTTTTCAGATTTTTGAGATCATATTCTCAAAAGACACATTTATTTGAAGCCACCATTAGACATTTACATTTAAGAACTTCACACATGACACCTAATTCTGACTTCAGTTCTGCCATTGGAGAGAATTCAGTTTGACCCATCCTGGGAGGGATTCTATTGATCTCTAATCCGATCTTTGGCATGTGATACTTGGAATACCGGTAATTGATGCATGGTGAGTGTTTTTGCAGGAAGATCGTGAAAAAAATTATTTCTTACACAATAGAAATACAAGGTCAAGTTGTTCTTTGAAATCAATCTACAATTGAACGTTTTAGTGTGTTCGAGTGCTTCCAAGAAGGTGATTGGTTGCATCTTTATAGTAATATATCAAATATAGATATCAAATACTTGTAACTTTAAGATTGGTCTCTGTTTCGCCTGATCATTCCTTTGATGGGTTGGTCAGTATGATCTTTGAGGCAATTGTATATGAAATATTTCTATAAGATTGTTCCAATACTAGGTTTGATGGGAAGGGGATGTTGAGGTTGGATGATTTGTTATAGTTGATGTTACTGTAGCAAATGTTGATTCAATGCATTATCATTTCTCTAGTTAAGGTTTGGATGTTTGGGAGCATAGTGTCTGGGGTGATGCCATTTTTTTCGATTTTCTATATATCCCATTGCATTCATAAGAGATTTCCCCCTAGTTGGTTGCTAGCCAATCTCCTCCTTGATTTTGCATCATTCCTTCTTTTTTTTTTTGTATGTTCTCTTTTTTAATTTTAGCTTCTTACTAGAATATGTATTTTTTACTTTACCTCTATTTGAAAAGAATATCTCGTAGATTAGTTAAATCATGCAACTCTACCCCAATGGGATGGTGTTCTATGTACTCCATGGAACAGTAGATGCACTTTGACATCATTTTAGAGATAAATTGTACTAATTGAAATTTTCTTTATGCAAAAATAAAGTCCACATAATTTGGGCCAACTACACAGAATCTCCATGCCCTTCATAACGCTTATCTCATTTTCAGCTTCCATTTCCCTACCTCTTCTTGCCTCAATCCTCTCGTGAGGGCTTTTAACGACAACCTTGATCGAATGTGTGGGATATGTGGTGACCAATCCTGAAAGATCACTCTTTCGTCGTTGGATGCCTAACCGCCGCACCAATCATTCGCGGGAAGGCGGGACACTGCGAGGTGGGTAGTTTATCTGGGCGGATGCGATGCCTCCTAAAGAGTAACGGAGGTGTGCGAAGGTAGGCTCAAGCCTTGAATCTGCTCGTCAGCGTAATGGTCTGAGAAGAGACCTAACTCACACATCAACAACGCAACGCAACATCTGTCGCATTCCCAAAGCGTACAAAGGGGTCCTCTTTTTCCAACACTTTTAGCGCCTCTTCGGCAATGCGATTTCAGCCTGGAACCTCATTTTCTCTGTTCACAAAAACAATAAAATAAGCATATTATTACTCATAGTTAAGAAGGAAACAACCGTCTTCGCTCACCTTGTTGCAGCTGCTTCTGGTATCTCTCTCTCTTTCTTGGAGCCTGTCCGCAGGATGGCTCTCCTTGATCTACAGGGAAATCAGTCAAAATTATAGCGGTATGAATTTCACACAACAAGGGGGACTTAACGTGGATTACCTTATCCTCCACGGATTGATGGTTAGACTTGAAGATGATGTCTTGGAATCGTTTCTTGAGAGCAATAGCACGTTGGGTCTGTTGCCACGCTTTCGTTTTGGGGCAGGAAGCCTAATCGACAAGGAATCGGGATCCGGATGAGCCGACAATGAATGAAATCAACAAGGGAACAGAGTGATCTTACCCAGAGGGATATCTTTAGCGCAAGAAGGTGGACTCTCGTCTTGACTCACTGCATCAGGAGCCTTAGCGCATTGTGAGTCAGCGGAACTGATGGAACCACTGGACCCGACCGTTGTGACGTCCGACTCATTCGGACTTCTGGGCGTGCCTTCAATCCCACAGGAATCGTGTTCGCTAAACAACAGGATGACGAAGATCGTTCTTAATCTTACCCTTATTCATGATCTTTTCCAGAGCCTGGGGCGTCGTCTCCCCTGAATCCCACATTCTTTTGAAGAACTCTTTGAGCTCTCTTGCGTACATGTGAACCCTGTCTCTGGGACGAGTGTACATAATCCCATTGGCGAAAATCAGACGAACATCCGCCGAAAACTCGTCCGCCGTCATGTACCATCCACTCTCCATACGGCGCTTCACTTTTCCCAGATCCATCGAATACTCCAAACGATCAAAGGGGTTGCGGAAAATGGAAGCCTTGGGATGATTCATCAGCTCCTTCAGCATCTTCCCGCAACGCTCCCTTTCCACTACGTCCATCTCCGCCCGCGCCCTCTTCGAGAACCCGCTGCCATTCTCGGGCGCCGCCTTCCGCTTGATCGTCATGATCGCACTTCTTGAATGGGGAAGAAGCGGGAACTGGGATGAGAATAAGCGGGAACTAATGACGCACCCCATCAGGTGGAGAGGCCCCATTTTATAGAGTAGATTTGTTTCCAAAAAATAATAATCAAACAGTATAATCACAAAGATAATCACAGCATTTGAGTCATTTGAAAAATAAATCCTCAATTTTTTACATATCCCCTTCCAGTTGATGGTAGAGGGCATATCGAAGTTCTTAGTACTTTGGGGTGTGAGGTATCATGAAGGGCCATGCAAACCATGCGCGTATGGTTTCAGGACAGACCACGGCAGGTCTCCCCCGTTAGCTCCACCTGCATCCTTTGGGGATTGCAGGAAAAGCCCCCAACGTAGACAGCAGGGTGTCTATTTCATCGATCTGGTGGCGTCCCTTGATGGACAACGGCCACGTTATGAACGGACAATTGATTGTTATTTGGTTGGAATAGTTTGATCAATTTGACGTAATGAGCCCTTGGTATAAGAATCACCGTTATGTTATATGCAATTTCAGTTTATTAATAATTGATTTTGTATCGCTTTGTTTCAAAACATATTTTTATATCATCTTTAAGAATTATTTTTATCTAATTTATATTTTAATTTCTCATTACTTTTTATTAATTTTTTATCTTTATATTAATGTTAATTTTTTTTAAAAAGTATATTTTATGAATTTTGAGATCAATTTGAAAATAAATTAAGATTTAACGATTGATAATTTGAGTGTGGATGAATTTGGATCCAAAAGAAAGTTTATTAATGAAGATTTGATCTCACATTCGAGTCTTAAATAATTATTTAAATAAAAATTCTGAATAAAAGATAAATAGAATATATAATTCAACTCATCCATAAAGACCAATGCAGATTTCATATCCTATAAATACCTTTCTTTCTCCACAAATACATCTTTTGAGCAAATTTTTATTTTACTTTTTGTATTTTCATGTTTTTATGCATTATAGTCTAGTATGTATTATGATTTTACGTTACAAGTATCTTTATATAAGAATTGTTTTACTATGTTATTTAATATTTAATTTAAATTTTGGTTTTGTTATATGCATTCTTTTCTTTACCAAAATGCTATTAATTATTACAGAACCCTAAAAACATGTGAGAAAATTCAAAATTTAGGGTTCAATCTGATATTGTAATCAAGACATATTTGGTTTAATGTGTTTATCAGGGTATGAGATGTAAGGATTAGGATTGAATGTGGAAAAAATATAGATTATCACAATAGCTTAAATAGATTTGGTAATGTAACTGATTTTATAATCACATTAAATGAGAAACGATGTTATAATTGTTATAAAGTAATACTACTTTATAATAATATTTTCACAACTTAGATAAGTAAATTTACTCTTAAGATTCACACATACATAATAGTGCTTCTACATAATGGATCATTGATACAAAGTCAATGTTTTTATTATTTTAAAACGTAATTTCCTTTTACTGTTGTTTATTTTCAAACCTGTATTTATAAAATGAAAAATTAATTAACTACTGGGGTTCAAATCGGATATGGTTAATCAGCTTCTGAAAAACTGTCAAAAGGTGCTCTGGCGCCGGTCGACAGACCAATATGTGCCAGAGACAGTCTGAAAAATGATTGAATTATGGCAGAACAGGCGACGATCATCTGAAAAGTAGGATCATAGTACAAGCACATAAAGCAACTGCCAACCATAGAAGTTAGGATTTGGTCAGATCGACCTCTCCTATACATAGGAGAAATCATGAAGGGGAATGTGTTGGACTCTAAGCCCTCCAACCTATATTTTTCCCACTCCCGTCTAGTAAAGATATTTTCCGGCAAACTTCGACAGCTTTGTGGCTTTTCCGTTCTCCGACGGTTTCCACGTAAAAAATCTTCATCCTTCTTTTATTTTCATTAAACACACCAAACAAAGCATAAAACCCATACCCCATGTTCGACGTCTCCGACGAACTTCATAACCCGAAAATCGGTTCTGACCCCAATACTGATTTTCGCCCTTAACACATTGGTACGGCATTTTTTATTATTTTTAGAGTTGTTATATAATTACAAAATTATCATCATTTCTTCACAAAAATTTATAGTATTGATAGATAAAATAAATAATTATTATTTTATCATCCTTTAAATAATATTTCATATTTCATAAAAACTAGAATTATATAAACAATATATTCCCAGTTAAAAATAAAATCAATGGCATAGGTGGCGTTAGAGATGGGCAATTTATCATATTCAGGGGAATAGGTTTATCATAATCAGTGGCATAGATGGAGTTAGAGATGTGCCCACATCATTTTTTATTTTGTTGACACAACGCGGATGAATATTTGTACTGAGACTTTGCTTCTTGCATGAAGTAAGTATATTTTTTTATTACTTAAACAGATAATACACATGTAAAACATTCCTTTTGAGGAGCCAAAGGAGGACTTGAAAGTAAGAAACGAAACATGGGAAATGCAGATGGGAGGGCTGCAAATGACGCCATTGAAAGTTGAGTTAATTTATTCCACAACTATTTTTGGATTCCAAACTACACATGATCCCTTTGTTACATGAGTATCTGTTCATTTAGTGCTCGTTTGGTAGAACATAAAAAATTACTTTATATTAAATAAAACTTGTTAATTACTACATACTCGATAAATAATGATATTTATTAAGTATTTAGATATCCAATATTTTTTTATATTTAAATCTACATTTATGATGAAAAACAAACCTAAATAAGGTGGGATTTGTTGATTCCATGGTATTAAAGCATAGAACTATCCTTATTATTTTCGAAAGTTTTGAGTCCAATAATCTATTATAGTTATTTTAGTAATATTATATGAGTTTGATAATAAAATATTTTACTAATATCATGATCAAAATATAATTTTTTGAGAGTCATGATGTCATGCCTTTTTATCACAACAAGACATAACACCCTTTCCGTTCTATATTTCTATCTAACCCTTAAACACGAAGAAAAGAAGAAAAAACATTACTTATTTCATAAATGAGAATTTGAAAATAGAAAACCTACACAGTTGAGATGCCAACATATGGGAAATAAGGGAAAAAAGAGTCAAGCCTTAATAATAAGGACATTGACCAAGTTGCTCATAAACACGTTTCTTACAGATTATCCATAGGTATTCAGCTAGTAAACTTTACCTAGATTTATATAGCTTTCAAAATAACACGAAAGTTCTGCAATTGTATAATAGACTACAAAGTTACAGACATCTGAATAGGTCTAATCGATCAGTGTTTTTTCGCAATCATGGATCTTGACTTAGGCTTCCTCCTCATGCCTAATGTCTTTTGAAATATAATAAGTGGTCATGACCACAAAATTTTAAAACAAAGAGGCATGAAAAATAATTTGAATATTATTAAAAGACGAGAGATTCAAAAAAATCATGCCAAACAGACATTATATAGAATAAGTGAAACTGATTTCTATTTCAGGGGATTGATGGAAGGCCTGCCACTCACTCCATTAAAACCAGTTGGTAGAAGTTAGGTCATTCTTCCATAATTTTTAACGCATAATCTCCTTCATTACATGTGGTCAATCCTCAGTTCGAATTGTCTTCCGAATGCTAGTCATATGAAGGTGTGCATCAATAACTCTCCCAACATTTTCTATCTCACAAAAACATAGGGCCTATTTTGTGTACAAAATTTCTAAAGTGATTATGTTAATTTTTTAAAATTCTAATCTTGAACCGTTTTAAAAATTAAAAATTAAAAATTTAGATTTTATGATTAACTTTATAAATTATCAAATTTCTTGAGTTTCTGTTTCCGTGATTAAATAAAATATTAATTAAAAAATTATAGTATTCTCTTTTTATCTACTTTAAAAATATCTTTATACAATAACATTAAATTATATAATAATTTAATATATTAAAATGTATTTTACTTTAATATAATATATACAATCATACAAAATAATTTTACAATTTTAAAACTTATTCTATTCACATAATTTGAAAACTGTTTTTATTATATATCATTTTAATCATAGCTTCATATTAAAGAACAAACTCATAATCAAACAAATAGGCATCAAGCAATAAGACTTGTAGTATTAATTCTAAATTCATTGAAAATTCATATATGTTATGAAAATCACTCACTAATACCTCATTTGAAAGTAAGTATTTTTCTTTATGGACTCACATCGGTTTTATATAGAAAAACCTCTCAAAATCAACAATGTTTTTGCATAAATTATATCTTCTTACCTAAAGCCCCAATAAAAGCATTCATTTTGTTTTGGAAGCTAGATATGCAAGCTACAAATCATGAATACAAATAGTGAAAATCCCTACCTTAAGCATGAAAAATCACGTAGAATAGATAGTTAGGACATGAACTCAAAAAGAATGAAACTTCATGATAGCCAATCATTCTGTTTTAGTTTTTCCCAAACTCCAATCCTTTAAAGTCTTTCCTTTCAACCCAAGAATATTTTCATGAAATCCCATAATTTTTAAATAAGTACCTAATTAACCAAGTTCAATAGAAACTTTACAACTAACTCTACAGTTAAACTGATTTAGTTATAGGGTTTTTATCCTTACCCCAACCTATATACACGCTTTTACCCTTCAAGCACAGCATTAATCTCAAGTGCATCAGATAAACTACACGGTTGAATTCCACAGATTTTTGAATTCGTTTACACCGCTTATCAGGGACCATGACCGAAGCACTCACCCATTGTGCTTCGTGTTCTTGTTGCCTGTATCGCTTGATTTTCATTTTTGCTCATTTCTACCCCTCTTTTCTTCAAATTGCCTTTTTCAACTGATTCTAGCACTTCTTCCTTGCTTTCAGTACAATTTTCTTTCCTCTTGTTTTTTCGAATGACTTGTAATTGTTAGAGTCAAATACATGATAAATAATCATTTTTAACTAACACTATTATATTTTAGCATATAGCTTAAAAATATCAAAGAAGAAAGATCAAGGAGTAGCTTGATATGAATTGTGTTTGATTCAAAATAAGTTTGTGTTTATGTGGTATTGATGCAAAAACAAAAACAATACCAAATTTTATGTGAAAACCTCGAAGTAAAAAAACCACGGATGAAACGTCACTCAAAGATGAACGGATTTCGAGAAATCCAATTAAAACTACAAGCTATATTCATAAACTCAACCTCATCTTATGAATGGAGGTTAGTTTTTAATGGAAAAGATAGGTATAAAACTTTCTTCTTGGACCAATTTTTCTATTCTATTGTGTAGCTGAATACTGGCACATCAACTGCAAAGTTGTTGACAAATATGAGTCACATTTCATGGCTTAAAATAAGAAGAAATGGCCTCAACTAGGAAAGTGATCTTTTGTCCATTCCACAATAACTTCATTGATCTCTCATCAATATTGCAACAAACACTCTGTACAATGCCACTGAAAAAAAGTAACATTCTCAAGAAAATATACTTATGTTTTTTAAATCATTCATTTTTATATAAATTAGTGTCATTCTTAACATTGAACAAATTATAATGTTAAACGAAATGAGCTCTCAACAAGATGTGCCCCATGTGAAACGATTACATGGTGTAAATATGATCGATATAAGTTTCAATCCTTAAAGTTTGCATGCTGTAATATGAAAAAGGATTAAAAGATATGGATGAATATGCAAGAGTAGATTGGAAGAGAATCTGCGATAGAATGTAGCTTGGGCCAGGTAGGGTCATGACTCTATCTTATTTCTTAGAAATAATTGATAATTAATAATAATAATAATAATAATAATAATAATAATAATAATAATAATAATAATCAATATATTAATTAAATATAATATGAATTAATTAACAGTATTATTAATTAATTATTTTAAAATATTTTAATTTGACCCTTCAGTCATTCTTGATCATGTTACGCTGCTGAATATGATGAAATGAAATATTATGGTAATGATGAGTGATAGTAAAAGATTAAAAATATTCGAAAGTGTTTGCTTTGTTCATTTGTTTTGAAGTCATCGACATGCATTATTTCCTGATTTCATTCGACTACACCAGTTTTAATGTTTTTTCTAATTGCTTTTTTTGATGTATTTAAATATTAAATGCTTCTTTGATTCTTTAGGTATATGTTGGATGTGGAAAACTCAAGAAAGGATCACTCATTTGTTGATCAAAAAGCTATTAATTTCTCTCTGATTATTGCAATAACTTCTTCTACTTGGTGGTATGGAAACTGGGAAAATTCTCCAAAGAATGCAGCATCATACAAGTAGTCGTGATACACCTTACCATATAAGCACAAGTTGAAATCCCAGCATAGAAGAATTCATACACATGGTTTAAAAGAAAATAACATGTTTAGACGATCCTATAATTTAATTCCACTGGTCTCAAGAAAACATGTTGAGCACGAGGATCTTGTAGAACTTTTACTTCTAAACTAAAATCCGTGTCAAATCTTGCTGGATATTCCATTTATTATTGCATGTGAAGAGTCATGAGAAATACAGGAGGTTAGTATTTGACATTACAATCAAGATGAATAATTTTCTTCAATATACTATTTAGATTACTCTTTATCCAACTCATTAGTAAGTCAAGGTGCTAACACTCCTACTTTATGTGATTTCATGAATATTGTTAGATAACATTCGTATCTTGAAAGCTTCATAGAGTTGGACGGTGATGTTGAAAAAATCATTCTTGTTAGAACAATCAAGAGTCTTAACACATGATACATGTTATTACTTAGACCAAAATTGATGTATTTCTTTTGTGTACAGACATATGTCTTTGTTCGATTCCATTTTTATTTTTTTAATAAAAAAATTTAATTTCCTATTATGTAATTGGTATAATTATTGAGAGAGCGAAAATACCTAAACTTACACATATATTTTAGGATTAGTATGTATTGATAGGTGTTTGTAAATTAAAAGAAATTTTTTTATTATTTAATAAAATGGTAAAATAGTCTTTAGTATTGAAAAATAAGTCAATAAAATCAAATCAAATCAACTTAGTTTTTTTTTTAACTTGTAATATATATCAATCAAGCATTCTCAATTTTAAGTGGTTTATATGTTAGTGTTACTTAAAAGTAAATTATGAAAAAACTTTTAAATGAGTTGTTATTTGATTAGTGTGACCATAAAAAACAATCAAACTAACTCCAGTTCCCATCAGGCCTCATATGTGCAATTATGATCTTACACACCCACATACACCTTCTGCCTGCTTCAAATGACACCCTTGCTTACCTCACCACCCTTCTATACTTGGAAACTCCATTAGAAAGCCGATTACTATTCTTGAGATTTTAAATTTGTACTTTGGGCATTTAAATTTACCACCCCAACCAACCCATATATTCTTCCCTTGTTTGGCTCTTCATTTCTCTAACCTCCTTCTCATATATCTTATAATAAACCCTAAACCTTAATTCTACTATTGAAACAAAAATGGAAGCAAGATTATGGGGAAGCGTAGGGTTATCTATCGTCCCCGTGCCTTAGTGCGGCCAAGTCGGAAGCACGTGTAGCAGCTTGTTCATCGTCATAATTTTGGCCTTGCAAATTGGATTCAAATACATCATCTATTGATCACATTAATAGTGATTAGGAAATTGCAACAATAACTAACTAACCATTCAATTATTCGAGTATCTAAATGTTAAAAGTATTGAAAATGTTTATAAATAGAAAAATAAATAATATATTAATAAATTATTTACCTCTATAATATATCCAATTGTTTGATAGTCAAAATCCTCACATACCTTCATCATTTGCATATTGAAGACAATTGAATTCTTTTTAGTGAACCCTAACATAAATCAAATCAAACACATTTCCTTCTAACTGTTTCATGGTTCCTTAGTCATTAATGTGGGAGTGTCTAGTACAAATCTTTGATGGTAAAGATCCTAAAGAGTGATATTATGCTTTTTTTTAATGTTTTTATTTTTAGCTTTTAGTAAGAATAGAGTAGAAATATTTGAATTGGGGTGGGGGAGGGAAGGAATAACCTATAGTATGTGGTCTCCAATTTAGCATAAAGAAAATTTGAATTGATCCATATTTTTTGTTAATTTGATGTCAAAGTGTGTCTATTTCTCCATGGAGTGCATAGGTCCAGCCCATTTAGGTTAGGCGGTGTGATTTAATCAGCCTATGCGGTAATTTTTTAGAACAGAGGTAAAATTAGAAATACAGATCCTAATGAGAAGCTAAAGTTGAAGAGAGAAAAAAAAAAGAAGAAGAGGGTGGCGGCCTGAGTTAGAGAGCTAGCAACCAGCTAGAGGAAGCTCTCGTGGGGAAAAGATATTTTTCCCGTGATTTGCGAAGGAAAAAGGAGGATAGGAAGAACAAGTAAACTTCCACCAAGAAGGTTGAAGAAACAACATGATTGGCATTCTATATGGTGAAGGGTGAAGCTTAGACGAGATAGAAACTACGAAAGAGTGAGAGGGCTCCTGGTGTTGTTCACCTGCTAGAGGAAGGAGCAACATGAATGAGGCTTGAACGTTGAAGACAATCTAAGGGTGATGAATCACTAGAACTATTTTTATTTTCATGACATTAGCTTAACGGTATCTGACTTCATGTCTTGCAGATTTTAATCTTGTCATGAATGTTTAAATCACTTCATGCTTTAGCTAGCTGATTCTCGTTTATCAGTTGAGATGAAAGAAAATGACATTAAAACCATTAATTAAGAGATTTGAAATTTGGTTACTTGTTTTATTCGCTCAAGTTGTGTACTCCATTTATGTTTTACTCAAAACTTTAATTGTGTATACATTTTTCTACTCTAGCAGTCTGTACCATAAATCTTTCCTTTCACTATTGACTTTTTTGCAAACACTAAAAATGATTGCTCTATGTAAATCAACCTAGAAATAAATATTATACAAAAATAAATATAGTAGCAATAAGTCTAGGTTGATTTACATAGAGCAATCATTTTTAGTGTTTGCAAAAAAGTCAATAGTGAATGGTCTAGATTTTGTGAAATTAATGGGGAGATTGTGAAGCATTTGGGCTTGAAAATTAAATAACATGTGTTAGGTCATGGTTTATTTGTTAAAAAATAATCTCATTTAGTAACCTCATGAGTGATTTATTTTATATATTTCAAGATAGGGATTTAAGAATGATGCTACTTGTGAGACACTTTCTTGCAAGTCAAGAATCCATTTTTATAGTAATTCTCGTTGTGAAGACCAAGTATCATTCTCTTGGTGAAGCGTTTTGATTATTGACAATGATTTTGGCTCTACATACATGATCTAGAGTTATATGGCCAAGTCTTCAACCTACAGCCAAAATCCAAAATCAGTTTGACTCTTACATTTGGTGCTTGTAAAATCTACCGATTCAGTTGTTATAAAATCAATAGGTTTTTTGTGTCCTCTTTTTGTTATTGTAACCCTGAGTTATCATAGAATTTGTGAGGTGAACCACATTAATATTGCTACAAACTCCCAAATGGACAGGATGTTGTTGAAAATAACTTCATAAATTATTGAGATAGAGCTTAATCAATGAATTGAAAATTGCTCTTTACTTTTCTTCTTTTGTAATAAAGCTCCTAATTGTGCAACTTGCGCAAGCAAACAAACATAACTATTCTCTAGATGCTCATTCCTTGGGTCAAGAGAAATTGCAGTAGGCTATAATCATGAAAACGGATTTGGCTTCTGATGTGGTGAATCAAATAAAAGGTTTCAGGCCAAGCGGGGCTCACTAAGCGGATTCAAGGTAGGATATTGGGATAAAACATGATAAATCCTAATACCCCAATCCTTTTGCACAAGACCTGTAGAATAACTCAACAGTATGCACAAGAACAAGTCTATGATTACTCTACATTCAGGGCACTCATAATGAAAAGAGAATAAAAAATATCCTTCTCACCAAGAAACTAGGGCTATGTAGCTTGCGCAAGGGGCATAAAGTGAATAGCATGCAAAAAAAAAAACAATATACTAATAGGCATACTAAAATTCTAATTTACATTAATTATCTCAAAAAAATAATACTAAAAACAAATGTCTAGATTCCAACAAAACACAAAATGCAAGGAGTTGATCAATGAAATATATGCCAAAATTTGAAAAAAAATTCTTTTAAAAAGGTACAAAAAAAAAAACAATCTAAAGAGTCAAGTACTCCCCCCCCCCCCTCCCTCCCCCCACTTAAATGACATCTTGTCTTCAAGATGAGTAGAAACACTCACCTTTCATCATATGTCAAATAGTGTGGGATTTTTCCTCGAAAGTATATATTGCACCTATGCTTATTGAAGAGAAAGAAGAAAAGAAAAACAATGCAAGAGAGAATTGAAAATAAAATAAACTAAAAGAGCAATCGCTTGTTTTTGTGTGGCAACAAGCAAACCACAGGTACTTTCTCATCAAGATGGGAGGTGGTTGGAGAGATCCACTGGAACATGTAATGTATCAGTCAATATGGTGTTTTTGTGTGGCAACAAGCAAACCACGGGTACTTTTCTCATAAACCAAACGATAAGAGTAGGTCCCCAAGGGAGTCTTATACGCTATGCGACAAGCCCATAGAGCATCAGTCAATATGGTTGCCCAATCCTTGCGGGTTTTGGCCACCGTACGTTCCAGAATCCTCTTCAATTCCCTGTTAGTTACCTTCACTTGTCCGTAGGTTTGTGGGTGATATGGGGTTGAGGTCCTGTGTGTCACTCCATACTTATGCAAGAGCTTCCGGAATTCTCTTTCAATGAACTATTTTCCTCAATTACGTATGATGTATCTTGGGGCTCCAAACCTAGGTAGAATGATTTGTTTGAAGAGTTTAATTATAGCTCTTCCATCAATTGTTAGAACCACAATAGCTTCTGCCCATTTTGAGACATAATCCTCTGCCACAAGAATTTGTGTGTTGCCATAAGAAGATGGGAAGGGTCCCATAAAATCCAGCCCCCACACATCGAAAATTTCCACCTCCAGGATATATGTCATGGGTCCTTCATCTCTCCTGGAAATAGAACCTGCATGCTGGCATGATTCGCATGCTTGAATAAATTCCCTCACATCATGATTCATGGTGGGCAAATAAAATCCAAATTGAAGAATTTTGAAGAGTGTTTTTGATGTTGCTGCATGCCCTCCATATGGTGATGAATAGCAGTGTCAAACTACGTCCCTTACCTTCTCTAATGGTAGGCATCTTCTGATAATTCCGTCAGCGCAACATTCAAAAAGCATAGGTTCTTCCCAAAAACAATGCTTCACTTGTGCAAGGAAGCGCTTCTGCTGGTTGAAGTTCGGATTCTGGGGCAAGACTCCTCCAATGAGATAATTGACAAAATCAGCATACCATGGCAGATTGCTATCTTGGACAGCAAGGATACATTCTGTGAGGAAAGAATCATCAATGGATAACTCCTCCACACTTGTTTCAAGTTGTAGGTGTGAAAAATGATCAGCTACTCCATTTTCCTTGCCCTTCTTGTCACGAATTTCCATATCAAATTCTTGAAGAAGTAGAATCCATCTTATCAACCTAGGTTTCGATTCCTGCTTGCTCAAAAGATATTTCAAGGCTACATGATCCATATGAACAATCACCTTTGCACCCAATGAATAGGATCTGAATTTTTCAATGGCAAAAACAATTGCCAGCAACTCCTTTTTTGTGGTTGTATAGTTCCTTTGGGCTACATTGAGAGTTTTGCTGGTATAATAAATCACATGAATTACCTTGTCTTTTTTCTATCCGAGAACAGTCTCTACAGCACAATCACTTGCATCACACATCAGTTCAAATGGCAAGGTCCAATCTGGTGGTTGAAGAATGAGTGCAGTAATAAGAGCTTGTTTCAGCATGTTGAAGGCATGCACACATTCTTCATCAAAACAAAATTCCGCGTCTTGCGCAAGCAGCGGTGTTAGTGGGTGAGAAATGCGAGAAAAATTAGCAATAAACCTCCTATAAAATCCTGCATGCCCCAAGAAGCTTCTGATCCCTTTTACTGTAGTTGGCGTTGGTAATTTTTCAATCACCTCGATTTTTGGTGGATCCACTTGAATGCCTTTGGAAGAAATGTGATGTTCATAAAATGACATTTCTCTCAATTGAGTACCAAGTTGCATTCAATACACCTCTCCAAAATGATACCTAAGTTCTGCAAACATGAATCGAAATCAGCCCCATAAACAGATATATCATCCATAAATACCTCTATGATCTTCTCCACATGTTCTGAAAAAATGACTGTCATGCAACACTGAAAAGTTTCAGGAGCATTGTACAAACCGAAGGGCATTCTCTTGTATGCAAAGGTGCCAAAAGGACAAGTAAACATGGTCTTATGTTGATCTTCCGGATGGATTGGAATCTGAAAAATATCCAAAATAACCATCAAGGTAACAATAGAAAGTTTGGTTACTTAACCTTTCCAGAATTTGATCAATAAAGGGCAATGGGTGATGATCCTTTCTGGTGGCATCATTGAGTTTCCGAAAATCAATACAAATCCTCCAGCCAGTCACCTTGCGCAAGGGGATGAGGTCTCCCTTCTCATTTTGTGTCACTATCATGCCTCCTTTCTTTGGTGCGCAGTGTACTAGGCTAACCCATTGGCTATCTGAAATAAAGTAGATAATATTAGCATCTAGTAATTTTGAAATTTCGTTTTTAATCACCTCCTTTAGCATATGATTCGCCCGCCTTTGTGGTTGCACAATTGGTCTTGCCTTAGTTTCCAAATAAATCCGATGGGTGTAGAGTTGAGGGTCAAGCCCTTTCAAGTCATCCAAGATCCACCTTACTTGAAACTCACTCTTACGTGTGTGCAAACCTTGAAGACTGACCTACTTACGCAAGCTTTGGGGGTGTTATGCTAAAGTAGTGCTACTCGGTGACCGTTATAGCACCGTCCCTTGTTTTGTGGGATTATGGAATCAACCACGCCACCAGAGCCATTTCACCTCTTGTGATAACCCATGTTTTCCGTACACCCAAGTCTAACCCCTACACCTCTCACTTCGTAGATAGATTAGACAGAATATACCTTACCAACGATATCCGATTGAGCCCTTCTCCTTAGGTGCTTGAGGGCAATCTTTGATTCTTCCACACTCCCTTAGGGTTAAATGTTGAAAAACATAATAAGACAGTCACATGCGCAAGACTTGCGCAAGCAAGGTTTCATAGCAGATCCTCAGCCGCAAGCGCTCACACGTGCATACTCGACTCTAAACAACAAAAGTTGATGAAAAACGAAAGGGAAGACATCCAAAACATGCTAGACTTGACTCTAACCCTAAATTGACTCTCTGATCGTCGACCCCCTCGATCTTCGGGTTTGGATCTTTATATAATGGTGGAGACTTGTCGGGCTTTCTTGATGGGCTCACATCAGATTTTTTATCTGAATCTTCTAAGATTTGATACAGATCTTCTAGTATAAGATCCAAATATCCTAGGATAAGATGCGAATCTTATCTTATCCGAGAATCTTTGATCGAGTCTTTTTCTGGATAAATCAAATCTTTGCCTCCATCAAGGTCAACTCGAAAATCCTCCAAATTATTTTAAAATTATCCTGAAAAATCACAAAACACACTTTCCCTCTAAAAAGATCAAAGTGGTATGAAAGATATAAAATTCTTCTAAAAACATAGGGAAAGTGAGATAAAAAGAGTGCAAAACCCATCTGAATGAGTCTTCAAAAGTACAAATATAAGTGAAACAAAATCATTTATCAACTGGCATCATATATCCATACATGAAAGACTTTATAACATCAATTCTCCCAATAAAATTAATCTATCGGACGAATTTTGGTGCAATTCATTTTTTATTTTTTTTATTATGATCTACCTGTAGGATTTGATCCACCACTCATTGATGGTGGCATAAACTCTTCATCTTTATCGAGTATATCCACCTTATCAAGATGAGGAAAAGTGTTCTTATATTGGATGCATAAGCCTTTTTTGCATGTTCTCTCTTATCTCATTTCTAATTTCAGGACATTTTAGGAAAGGTGTTGCATGTCCATAGCCTCCAACAAGAATGTTTTTAGAATCTACAATCGTGAAAAGGACCGCGTTACTGCTTCTTTTCAGTACAAAGAACATAGTTGCAAGAAAGTATTGATCATCATTAGAAAAATCAACTTAATATACCTTTTCATGCAGATGTACTTTTTTTTAACCTGATATACAACAAGATAAGGAGGCTATGAATGAATTGTTTAAAATATTAGAAAAATTAGTGTTTCACATTTAAGTTCAAGATGCAATTTCAAATGAAATAGATATATCTGCTAGGGGATAAAGAACTTTTGGAATAGTATCGCACTTGTATGACAAAAAACACCATGTCATAAATTCATTTTATTTATGATTTTTAGCAATCAATATATTAATTTATTAATAAGGTTCGTGCTTAAATTTTTTTTATCGACAAATTTGCAAAAGTTTGCTATTAAAGTTGCAGCTCTCGGGTGTGAAACGAACTCAAGTGTCTTTGGGAATTTCAGTGAATTTTTTTAATTATATTGATGTAACTGTTTCATTTATTTAATTATTACATACATTTTTTTTTATTTTGTTAGCTTCATTTTAAAATAAGGAACCATTTGAAACATCATAGATTGAGTACACTTATCAATTGAACACTGAGATGTCTATATGGGCGACATGACAAAATTGACCCAATTTGATTGCTAGAAGCTGATCATAGGAGAATAGTGTGGATGATGAAAATGAGGAGAATGTGTGTATATTCAATGATGAAAGATGTTTGACATAGGGATAATTCCTAGAGCAAGTGGTGCTAATGAATTAATCCATATCACAAGGTTGTCTATTAGTGCTTCAAAGAGACTTCTCAATCGATACAAACAACAAAGACACGCGTGAAATTGAGCAGCACTGGTGAAATTAAGTGTTTGTAGTTCATATAACATTAGAGAAATGTTAAGTTTTGGACTTTCAGATAAGAAGGATTTTGATGAAAAGAATGAAAATGAGGAAGAGGAAGAATCTAGAAAGATATAGTTGATAGGGATGAAATCCTTTTATTTGTTTTTGATAATAATGAATTTGATGATGTTAATTGCGCAACAAATGATATGGATGAAAATGATTTTTAGTTATTCTTTTTTGCTTATCTTGTGTTTGATGTTTCTATTTAGAACTTTGTTATTCATATTATTTATTTTTTGTTTTATTTGACGTATTATGAACTTATTTATTAGTTATGTTATGTTATATTATATTATTATTAGTTAAAATTAGAAATTAATAAAATTATTTTAAAAGGTAATAGCTTCTCTCCTCAGGCGAAAATAACCATCAAATTTCAGTTATTTTCCTTCTTGACAACTATGTTATGGTCATATCACTTTTTTGCCTCAACAAGTTGATATTAGAGGGCATATGGAAGTTCTTTGCATTTTGGGATGTAAGGTATCATGAAGGGCCATACAAACCATGTGCGTACATCGTCGTAAGAATCCAGCATTTCCCTGACCCTTGAGGATTGCAGGAAAAGCCCCAACGTATAAAGCAGGTCTGTATTTCATCCATCTGATCGCTGGTGGTGTTTCTTGATGGATGATGGCCATGTTATGAATGCTGAATTGATTGTTATTTGATTGCAATAATTTGATTGATTTGATGTAATGAAAAATATCAAAATTCATCACAGCATTGAGCCCTTGGTACAGAACCAATGTTATGTCATAAACAAAAACAAAAATATGAAAATGAATACCCTTTACTTCTAAATAAAAACCAAAACTAAATACCATATTAAATAATTTTCAATTATACATAAGTGTTAAATATTTAAAAAAGTGATTGAGTACTCAAAATATAGTGATGACAAAAGGCTGTAATTATAAAATTCTTAATCATAGAATTCATCGAAATCAATACATTTATTTTTTTCTCATCTCTAAAAAAACTATAGTCTTCATTGACTAACTTGGCATTTGTAATATCATGATAACCTATATCATATATTGCTTTCTATCCTAAGGTAAACTTATTCATGTATATATTTCAAAGAATTTCAAATATATCAATCAAATATATTTGATTGAATTGCTATATCAACTGATTTCTTTTTTCAAGATTCTTATTCATCTTATCAATACATTCAAAATAATTCTTCTTGAAAGAATAATAAGTAGATTAAGACAATTGTTTTTTATTCCATTTACACTTTGCTATCTTTTGTTCTAAAAGGACTTTCTTCCTCTTATAAAGTTGATGAAAGTTGTGAAACTTATCCTTATTTATTTGATGCACATGTGACACTTTTTTGTAATTGTTTTCCATTTATATCATATATCAATTTTTGTACGTTACAAAAAAAAGATATATTTAATACTAGTAAAAACATTTTAAAAATGAAACATAATATTAATTTTCATCTGACATCTACTTTGACTCATGACATCTTCCAAGATTTGATATCAATGAAATCTCTTTACTCTTCAAAATTAAAAAACTCCATCACCTTGTTCGAAATTAAATTCATTATAACCATTGATTCCTTTTAACATTATCCTATTCATACTTTTGCATTTACTTATTATTTTATCTATCCTACAAGGAACTAGCAGTATTGCTTTATGATAATAATCAAATATTTTCTTCCATAAACTATTTCATTTTTGTGAATTTCCCTTCTCTAACCCTTACTAACATGTAGTTAAGCTAAAACAAGAATAAGTTTATCTTCTTTGGCTCATCTTTTAGATTTCATTCCTCTAGAAGTCATTTATGACAAAAAATTGATGATAAAACATGTGATAGTCTGTTTGAAAATATATTACACAAATTAAAAATGAAATTAATAAATTGCATAAGCCTAAAGACATCAAAACACATCAGAAATAGCAACTATTTAAAAGAAACAAGTCTGCTTGGAAACATCAAAAGACATCATTCATAATTTAAGCAATAATTCCAAAAGTAATAAATGTGATTTATGTTGCTAATATGAAGCAATAAAAATAATTCCTAAATAGTAAAGCAATTAGTTACAGTGAAATATATAATCAAAATATATTTACAGATTTAGGAATTATTTATAAATCAATAAAGGATATCAGAAAAATGGCTAGTCAGATTTATACGAGTATTTGCTATTTAGATTTAGAAATCGTTTATGAATGAAGTTGTTTCATAAATTTGAAATAGCAACTCCATAAGCAACAAAACTGATATTCACTATTAATTTAAAGCAATAAAATGATTCATAAATAATAAAACAACTAATTGTAGTAAAACATGTTATGAAAATACATTTAAAGATTTAGAAATTAGTGAAAGACATCAGAAAAATGGATGTTCAGATTTATGTAACTATTTGCTAATCAGATTAGGAATCATTTAGGAATAGAATTGTTGCTTAAATCTCAAGAAGCATCTCTAGAAGCACGAAATAAATCAGAAAAATGGATGAACAAAAATGAAAAAAAAATGCCAACTGCTCCAAACATATCTGCTCACTTGTGATGCATAAATTTGAAGAAAGTTGAAGAAATTTAAATAAATTCACCTATAGTGTATAACCTAAACGAAGCAAACATCTATACAAATGAAATGAAAAAAAAAAAGGGTTACGTTTGATATTATTGAGAGTTTCCTTCCGGAAACTTTGTTTCGGTAAATTGAATTTTCGAAATTCAAAACAGTTTCATATTAATATTCGAAAAGTTAATAAGTAAAAATGTATAATTAAGTAAGTATTTCTAGAAATGAATGAAGATGTCCCCAAATATCACTGAGTAATACAAATTTATAATTTCCAAAATTTTAACAAATGAGTCAATTATTGAGGTTTACATGTGTATACAAAAGTAAGTTTATGTTTGATAGAGATTTGGTACAAAATCATTGTTTATTATTTTAAAATCAATCTTTTTATTTTAGTATCATTTTTTTTCAATTTAAAAATAATCAATTTCCTCTAAATAAGATATTTCTTATTATTTTGATAGGTTTTGTATTTACATAATTATCATCACATCTTCACAAAAATTTATAATTTTAATAGAAAAAATATATAATAATTATTTAATAATTCTAAATATTATTTCATATTCCATAAAAATGAGAATTATATAAAAATCATATTCCCAGCTAAAAATAGAATCAATGGCATAGATGGCATTAAAGATGGGCAATATATGATAATCAAGGGGTGTTAGAGATCCACATCAATCAACGATCATTGACCGGAGAGGGGATACCGGAAGACAAGGGATTCACGCGGGTGGAAGTGTATGTGAACTGGGGAAAGACAAGGAGTTGGAGGGTACAAAGACATCCAACTCCTTGATGGATCACACATGGTGTTTTCTCATTTTGAATCTGTACCATCAGAGGGGTGGCGTTAAGAAAATACCCAGCATTCACTGTGTTTCCACTTTCTGCCTGTTACTCTTCTGACTCTATGTACTGTTTTGTTGGAATATAGATAAAGAGATGTTCTTTTGTTATCTTCATGATTAAGCAACAACTCAGGGCCTGCATTCTGGGTTTTGTGCCTTTTTCTATAAACTTTGGTTGTATCAGTTTTGCGTATTATGGATGACAATGGGAATTGGAATGCAACTGTGGATTCTAGAAATGTCGGTTCAAACATGAATTTCAGAAATTGGGCATTCGTCTATCCTCCCAGAATGACCCACAAGAGCCACATTGGTCTTCAGTTGATGTCCTCTGTGGATGAGAAACCTCTTTTTGCTGGTGTGGATCAGCCTGCTCTCCCATCAATTCTCACGGCTGCTGCAAATGGGGTTCAGTTTCGTAACCAAATGTGTGATTTTCATCTACACGTTGACTGCTGTATGAATGAGAGCAAAGACAAATACATAAGTGTTGTCTCTGTGAACAACAACCCATCTGGTTATTATCATCACCCACCAAGCTTTGGACTTTCACTTGAAACATTACCATCTCGTTCTGTGTATGACCCTGTGCTTGCTGATCAACCGAAGAACGAGAATGTAGTTTGCCGTTTTGTAGAATGTACTTCAGAACAGGACAACGGAAACATGGTTGCTGTGAATGGAGGGGTGGCAAGGTTCCCACGAAAGGAAAAACAAGGAACAGAGCTTCAAGAATTGAGTCCAATAATCCCACTCCCCCTATTCATCGTTCGAGAACTCCGAAAAAGTGTGCTGAAGTTATCATCAATGGAGAGAGCATGAACATTTCAAAAGTCCCAACTCCTGTTTGCAGATGCACAGGCACACCAAGAGCGTGTTACAGATGGGGATCCGGTGGCTGGCAACTGCTTGTTGCACAACATGCTTGCCTTTGTATCCGGAACCCAACTGTAGAAATGACAAAGTGAGAGATGGAGGTGGGGCTTGACTTGCATTGCATCTCTGCCTAGGTGTAGCTTCAGAAATCTAATTCAAGGTTATATTTATTTTACTTTTTAAGAAAACACTTTTTAACAAGAGTTTCCAACAAATGAAAAACAGTTGAACTAGATAAAAAAAAAAAAAAGGGATTACATCTTTGATTTTGGAATGAATTAGAATTTTGGTCATATGCATTTTTTTGACTAAATATGTGAAAGGTAATGTAATAGTGGTCATACATTTCTAAATACACAATATCTATATATATTTGTACTGAGAATTAGCAGTAATTTATTACTTGTTGCAGATTTTATTTTTCCCAAAATACCTGTGATTTTTTTTCTTTATTGAAGTAACTGTGGTTTCGTTTTTTTATTTTAAAAATACATGTTTTATTTGTATTTTATTGTTTAATACCTATTTTATTTTGAAATATTTCAGTCACGTTTTTACTTATATCAATTAAATAAATTTCATCTTATTTTTTATTATAAATAAAAAATATTCTTAAATGATTATGTTTATATAATACCATTTCGTTTTTTAAGTTTACCTACTAGTGAGATTGAGGGAAACAATTTTATGAAGTGTAATTCCCAACTATTGAAGAAATTCAAAGTAATTTGATTTTAATTTTTTCTTAACATGTTTAAATGAACAATAAAATTCAAAATATTTTTTTCTTCTAAATTTGCTTGAGTTTAATACATGATTATTTTCCTTTTCCAAATATCTAACTATACAATGATATCAAAATCATAAAATCATTTCCTATGATGTGCAAGTGAATGTAAAAATTTCTGAAATTTAAATATATTTAGATTTGAAATAAAACTTTATTTATTGGTAAAATAATTCAATTTAAAAAAATTAAATTATTTTAATAACAATGAATTTATGTACAAAAAAAAATTAAAAAAAAATATTTTAACCATATTAAAGAAAAATATTTTAATAATTATAAAAAATTAACAGTCATTATAATATTATTCTTATTATTTTAGAAAGTTTTTACTCCAATAATCTATTATGACTATTTTAGTAATATTATATATAAATTTAATTATAAAACATTCTACCAATATCATGATCAAAATGTAATTCTTAAAGCACCATGATCATGATTGCATGCCTTCTTGTCACAAGAAGAAATAATGCTCTTCCTATAATGCATTTCTACAAAACCTTGAACAACAAGAAAAGAAGAGAAAACATGACTTATTTTATAAATAAAAATTTGAAATAGAAAACATAAGCATAACTGAAATGCCAACATGTGGGAAGATAAGGGAAAAAACAGTATACGTTACCTCGGGTTACACAGCTTTCAAAATAACATGAAAGCTCTGCAAAGGATAATAGACTATAAAGTTACATACATCTAAATAGGCCTAATCGATCAGCTCTTTTAATAATCATGGCTCTTGACCTAGTTCCTCCTCATGCCTCTTTGAAATATAATAAACAGTTATGGCCATGAAATTTTTAAACAAAGAGGAAAGAAACATAATTTGAAGGTTGTTAAAAGATGAGAGATTCAAAAAAAGCATGTCAAGCGGATAATTTGTGTCATTAACATATCTTAATAATTTGCGTCATTGGATTATCCCAGGCATTATGTAGAAGACGGTTTTATGCAGAAAACCTCATAGAATCAGCAATGTTTTTACATAAATGAAATCTTCTTCCCTAAATTTCCAAATAAAATCATTCATTTTGCTTTGGAAACTAGATATGCAAGACTGCAAAAATCATGAATACAAATCTTAGAATTACTAGTGATACACCCTCCATATAAGCACAAGTCCGAATCCCAACATAAAAGAATTAATATATATGAATTTAGAAGAAAATAACATATTTGGAGAATCCTATAATTCAATTCCATTACTCTCAACAAATGATGCTAAGCACGAGGATCCTGCAAAACCTCCCCTCTGAACCCAAGTCGATGTCAAATTTGGCTCGATATTCCATTTACTAACCTCTCATAAGTAATAAGAAACAAAGGAGTAGATGGCTCTTCAATCTACTAACACTGCTATTTACTTGATTGCATGAAAATTATTAGACAACATCCAAAAGTGAAAGAAGACTTGAATTTAGTCATTGCATCCTCTGTAGCATTCAAAAAAGATACGCATTATGAAGCTTTCATGGAGTTAGATCATTCAAGAATCTTAACACATGAAACATGTTATTCTTTAGACTAAAAGTGATGAATTTCTTTTATGTATGCCTTTGTTGGATTTCATTTGGATTTTTGTAATCACTTCATATGCTCTTTTGATTAGATATGATTGCACATACTTTTGAGATTTGATTAACAGAAATGACAATGTTCATGTAAGACATAAAATAATTTAAGTATTTATATAATTTGGTATTTACATTTCATTTTAATTTTTTTAAAATATATATTTAATTTTTTGTAACATAAATGGTATAAATCATTGATAGAACAAAAATATCTAAACTTGTCTAAACCATTTCAGGACTAGTATGTGTTGATGAGTGTAAACCAAAAAAAACATGTTTTATTATTTAATAAAAAACTGTAAAATAGTATTTAGTGTTAAAAATCAAATATTCCTTTTTCTTAACTTTTAAATATATACCGATAAACCATTCTCTATTTATAATTAGCTTATAAGGCCATGTTTGTTGGGTGGGTATAAATTGTTAAGGTTTAATTAATCTAATGAATGATGGTTTATTCAACATAATGTGTTTGGTGAATAGGTTATAATTATTTAGGATTAGCAACTTTATATGTTAAAGATGTTTAAAAATGGATACGTGTAGATAAATATTAAAAATTATCTATTATATCTTTATTATGTTTAATCATTTAGACACTTCAATCGTACTATTACGGTGTCTACATTAAGAGCATAGTTGGACACCATATGCAGACTTCATGTGTTTCAAACACCACAAAGTTGGGTTTGCGGTGTCTGAAACACATTAACCCACTCTTTATGGGGCCAAAGGAGTGACACAGTGTATTGGAACAATTATGGTTAATGAGTAATGAAGAATTTAAATCAGTTTTCTCTCAATTTATTGACCAAAATAGGAAGATACAAAATGAAAAATCAACAACAAATAACCTATTGCAATTTTCGTCAAAAAAAAAAACATCTGACCCCATTAGATACAAAAGATATGATAGGAACCCCCATCGTAAATTGAATAATGGGTTTTAAGAAGAATAACAAAATTCCAACAACTAATAAAATAAAATTTTCTTTCAAATTATTAAAATAATCATAGAAAGAATAAAAACGAAGCAATGAATATATATCAAGATTTATATGTGAAATAGTGAACACTTAGTTCACACGTCTCGAAATTGACAAAAGCGGAGAATGGAGAGAAGAGGATAACTAAATATAAAGCCATTTTTTGAATTTAAAAGTAGTGTAATAAATATGCGCATTTTGGTAATTATATAGATTTATTTGGTTTGAAAATGAAAATAAGTTTATACTACTTCAAAAATCAATTTATAGTATATTAAAAAACAATTTAAAATTATTTATGAATACCATAAAGTACTTTTATAAATTTTAAATAATTTATAAGTCATGTGAAACTTTCCTTTTGAAAAGTAAGTCATGTGTTTCCAAGTTGAAGAAAGTAGATCAAAACATAGATAAGGAAAAGACTAATTCCAACAACTAATTTTTATTTTAAGTTGTTTTATGTCTAAATATGATTAAAGTTATTTAGTTAGGAGTCCATAATATAAGATTTAGCTTTTTCTCTATATTAGGATAATTATCCTAAATTTTTTATCTAATATTTTTGTTAGTTTTATTTAAGTTCTTCTAGAGACGAACATGTGGAAGTGAGAGAGAGAAGGCAACGGATGGCGACAAAATGGATCTTCCCGAACTAACATCTCCTTGATTTCCAAAAGACTATAGACGCCTAATCATGAGCCTTGACGCGATATACGAGAGTTTCTGATAGATGAATTAATTAGAGCATTTTATTCGTTTTCGGAAATGCTGACATTTCATTTCCAAGAATTGAATTATTAAGTTTCTTTTATTAAGTTTCCGTTACGTTTGTATACATTTTCAAAAATCATAATATTGAAATAATATTAATATAAATATTATAAACTATATTTTAAACCATTTCCGAAAGGAAATCGGGTTTCCTCATTTCCGTTTCAGAAAAAATAAAAAACAAATTTACTCGTTTCCGAAACATTTATCTTATTAGCATTTCTGGAAATAAGAAAAGATGCTCTTAGCGTACCAATGTCATAGCAGGCGTTTTCTTGCAAGTCACTCTAGTCCAGTAAAACCAGAAGAACACGAAAACTTAGACAAAGTAGCTCAGTTTAGTTCAGTTTGGACGGTCGAGCATTCACTTTCCTAGTTTAGTTTAAACTTTTGTTTATCTCTCTAGAGAATTTTTCCTTTCCTTAGCTTGTTTTCATTTCCTTAGCTTGTATGGTTGTTTGGGGCTAAAAACTTCCGATTATAGATTGGGAGACTCCTAGATCTATGTTTCATTAGTTGATCTTCATTTCTTTTTTGAATCTGAATGGGTTCCATATGTCTTCGCACAACTATATTACAATCTTTTTATAACATTCTCCTTATTTAAGATTCATGGCTAGATGATCAATAACTGTGATTTTGGAAGAGGAGTAAGGTGGAAAGCACCAACTCATGTCCTTTTAGCAAGAGGAAGACAATGTTTTGTCTATGGTCGTACCTCAGGATCAATGGATAGATAGTGACCTCATATCTGGACTCATTGGGTCATTGGCAACATTGGGGCACATGCGCACGATTTGACCGTGAGAGTACATTGACAGGACCTCTTATCTTCACGTTCATCCAAGGAGGAGCAACATCGGGTTATTCTCGTGCCTTCTTGCAAGAGAGTGTAAGGAAAGATAAGCAATTCCTTATTCTTATAACCAAATACTCAAGAAGATTAGAAAAGAGTGGAGACGTGACGAATATGGTTGGGTAGGATTCCAAACCCAGGAATATTCTCTTTATTTAAGGTTCGTTACTTACGTTTATTTCTATTGTTTATTGACAATCCTTTTACTCCCTTACTCAAGCTTTATCATTTACGTTTCTTCCACCTTTTACTTTAACAAAATCGTTTATAAATCGTGACAGTTGTATTCGGTGTAACCTCACCTTTCACTGAAAAAACAACTTCCTGTTTTCAACACCTGTACTACGCATTTTGTGTTTTATGAATTCTAAAAATTTTGTGGAAATGACACGCATCAATTTATTTATATTTTTTATGTTATCTTTTGTTATCATATTTAGAATGAACATGTATAAGTGTGGGGAACTAAATGAAAGAAGGGGCTTTTGCTTCTAGTGTATTCTATTTTTCTTACATCATATTAGAGTCAACAATCCATGAAAATCATGAGTTATGCAAAACCAATAATTTGGGTGAAGGGTTAGCACAACACAAGGAAGCAGAAGAATTGAGAAACAAGTTTGTGCTTGAGCCGATGAAACTCACGATAGTAAACCATATAGGGTTAGTTCTAGTTCCAAAAATGCTTGATGGAAACAACTATAGAACCTGGTCTTACTCTATGAGAATGCCATTGCAATCAAGGATGAAGCTGGGTTTCATAAATGGGGATATTAAGAAACCTATCATGGGGGGATAAAGAGTATGCTATGGAGCTGTACAGACTTTATAGTTAGAGCTTGGATCTTGAACTCTCTCTATACATCCAAGCATCTTAAAAAATTTCTTATATGCTTCAAATGTAAGAAGACTATGGAAGAATCTAGAGAAAATGTATGAAGAAGCAAATGAGCCATTATACTCCAAGCTCAAAAGAGAAGCTTGTACCTTGACTCAAGGGGATATGGAGCTTAGTACTTACTATAGTAAGTTAACTTATTTGTGGGAAGACATGGACAAAATATTGCCGCTATCATCTTGCACTTGTGCATTGGCACATATGTGCACTTGTGAGGTAATGAAATTATTGAGGGACAGAGAGGAATCCATCAAAGTGCATCATCTAATGGGATTAGTAGATCCTTAGGATGCAATAAGAAACCAAATACTATTATTGAAGTCTATGCCAGCATTGAACAGGTTTATGGGATGGTCATGAAGGTCAAACAATAAAGGAAAGTTCAAATATCCATTAGGGATATGGGGCATAATATAGCTCTAGCTGTTATGAAAAATACACAGAATAGAAAAGGAGGCAAAGGGAAAGCAATTTGGAAAGAGGGGCGAGTTGCAGAAAAATGGTGTAACAAATGCCAAAAGGCAAGGCACACAATTGATAACTGCTTCCAGATACATGGATATTCAGATTCGTGGAAACAAAAAAGGAACAAGAATGAAAAATATAAAGGTATGAGTTTTGTAAATAAAGCTCAAACTAAAGATTAAGAATCAAGTACAAGTTCCATGACTAGTGAGAGTTCAATACAAGCATTGCAGCAAGAGTGGAGACACTTGAAAATGCAAATTACTTCAAGTGGAACAAATCTAGATCTGGGACGAGAAGATTTTGAAGGTATGACTTCATTACTTACTTCTAATAGTGACTTTGGAACATGGTTTGTAGATTCAAGTGCTAGTAGATATATGTGTATGTATACTCAACTTTTTAGCCAAACACAACCATTATCCTCCCCACATCCTATTTGTTTAGCTAATAGATCCATCTTCCTTAGTAATCATACTAGAACTGTCAATCTATCATCAGACGTTATTCTTTTCAATGTGTGTTAGCTTCACTTTTGAAATTCAATCTACGTTCTGTAAAATCTTTAGCAAATTCAATTGGAATATCATGCTTATTCTTGGCTACCCACTATATGTTTTAGGACGTTAAAACCTTCAAAATAATTGTTGTTGCTCCAGTTAAAAATGGTCTCTACCTACTAGATGCCAACTCTTTTGATCTATCCCAACATTTAGTTGTTTTGTCTAAATGTTGTCAAGTTATGCACTCTGATCTCAGTTAAGTTGATGATCATTTTGCTCTAGTTCATGTTAGATTAGGCCACCCTTCATTTCATGTGATCAAAAAATTGTATCCAAACTTGAAAACAAGTTCTGAATTGTTATAGTGTCATGCTTGTCATTTTGGAAAGCGAACAAGAATTCCTTTTCCTTTGCATTTTACAACAACATGAAAACCATTTTGGGTTATACATATTGATATTTGGAATCCCTACAAGCAACCATCATTACAACAAGCACCTTATGTCTTGACTATAGTAGATGATCACACAAGGGGTACGTGAACCTTTTTAATGATGTTAGTGTATGTGTTCTAAAGACAATCAATTTATTGGAAAATCTTACCCTTTGATGTTTATTTTGAATTGTGATCAAATTTATATTATTGATAAAATTCTCTACTTGATCTATATGTTGTAGAAATTATAATGAGATCATAATGTAAGATTCTTCAAACATTTATGTTCAAGTTAAAATTCCCTAGCTAAATTATTTGTGAAATGTGAATATCATAAATATGGATAAGCTGGCATATATTGAGTTCCTTAAATCATTTAGACAATAATTCTCACAATTAATGTAATGAGATTTAGAGAATCAATGTGTGGGTATCAATTAGAGAATCGATTCACTGGATGACTAATGAAACGTTTAAATTTGTTTGCTAAATATTGCGGTCTAGCATATTCAACGCATCAAAAGATATTTATAAACCTAGCTATTCTACTATATAAATCACATGAATTAATGTAGTGTGACAAGCAAGGGTCAAATCCATAGGAAATAGTTGCAATTTCCTGAAGTCCTTTACATTCACTTAAAGCATGGGGGTTTTTTGGGGGTTTAGCTATCATGCGCGTAAGTTATAAATTAACAACAATTGAAATGAGCAAGCTGCAAGAGTGAGGAAGCACATAAAATAACAGGGATGTGTAGAAAATATAAAGTGAAGGTGTCTTGGATGGGTTTTACACTAGGGTCTAACTCTTGTGTTACTTAAGAGAATCCATGAGCTTAAACTCAATTTTAACATGCTTAAAAACAGGGCAGAGGGTCATGGAAACAATAAATAACATGGCTAAGATAGTAAATAAACTAAAATCAAACACGAAGAACTTAAACAAGAAAATGTTCATAAGCTAAGATAGAGTTCACAAGAGGTTTCTTGTTTGCAACAAGGCATCAAAAACGTAACAGAAAGCATGAAAACACAGATAATATCAATAGCAAATTCAACAACATGAATGAAAGTGCAGAAAATAGAAATAAAATGTCCAGCGGTTGCTCTCGGTCATAGATATGCTGAAAATGAAAGTTTTTGGTGGAAATCTGGTGTAGAAATGTAGATCTAAAGTTCGCCGGAGAACCACCGTAGTGGACTTAAGGACATATCTAGTATCGTTGTAGCATAATGGATAACAAATATTTTTGAGTGATTGAGTATAGGGAAATGACTCATATTATGCTACAAAAATTAAACTTTATTGTCTATTTCTATGTCTTTGCGAATAGTATTGTAGTTGTGTTTTGTATTCCTCGTTGAGACTAAATCGTAGATTTAGTCCTAACCTGACTTTTAATAGTTTTTTTTTAGCAATGCAATGCATATCAGCAACCCGAATCCCAAGAAGTCGGATATGAATAGTGAAGTGGCAAAGGATGAGGCAAAAGTCTGAAAAAAAGGACACAAAATCCAAAGGAAGGAAAAATAAGGATTTTGGACAAAAAATGAGACAAGATGGAGAGAGAAGATATCTCTCTTATTGGGATGCATGACACACTCTTTTCGAAGAAGATTTCTGGGGGGAAGAAGAAGGGGGATGATGACCAATAAGAACAAGTTTCCCTTTGAAAATTTTCTTTCGTTCTTGATAAACACTATTCCTAACAGAAATTAGTTTTAGTTTTCCCTACGTGAACAATTTACTGTTTATGCACTTTTATGCATTTTACATTGTTGTTGAACCTTAAGAACAGAATATTGCTTAGGATGTGTTATGAAGATGCTTTTCTTATCAACCTTAATTAGAGTGCTAATCAATCTTTAGTCCTAATCAATCATAAATCACGCCACTTCCTTAACAAACAGGATAGATTCAAGAAGGGAAAGTAGTGAAACCTATCTTAACAATCTTAATTAGAGGTAGACCAAAGATTACGGGGAAAACAAGAGTCTATGTAAATCTAGACTTTGTTTGTTAGTTATTTGATTTATTATTTGTGTGAGCATCTTTAGTGATAAGCATAGATCCCTTAGAAGTCTCAAGGCATCACCTATTTCATCTTAGAAAAAATCAAGTTCAGAAGTTTGTTACTTGTCTTTACTGTATTTTATCGCAATTCTGCCTTAGTCCTAGTTAAAACCAAATCTATCCACGTGATACTGATTGCATGCATTGACTTTCACATAGCAAGCACCTAGCTCTTTGTGTTCGACTTAGTCCACTATGCTCATATTTTTCATATGATTTGATGTTAATTAGGTTTATAAATTTTATTTGATAAGAGAAATTTGCATTTTAACGACGTGCAATATTTTTCTTTTATCAATTAGCTCTTACTCTGTTAAAACTTAAACATAGACTAGAGAAAAAAAATGAGAGTTTTTGGCTCAATTGTTGTCAATAGAGCCTGTTTTCACAATAAACACATTTCAGTAAACTAAATACACAAAATGAGATAATTTAGCACACTAAACAACATTTAATCTTATTAAACGCACCTAAAAACATATACAAAAACACAACAAAAATAATGTTATCAATCACTCATCTTTGAGATGCTACTATGGGAAGTTAATCAAGTATTAATAGTAAGGTCTCGAATATGATAGCCATGCAAATAAACTTAGACTTGAGGTCAACAAAATTATCTTGATCTTAAGCTTGCATTTTCATCCATTACTAATGGGAGTCTAACCATAAGTTAATCTAATATAGATGAAAAGGGATGCATTTCCTTAAGGTTGGAGATAATTGATTGATCAATAAATGATTCATTACTCATATTAGTTATGAGATCATAGTAAATCTTGGATCCAAGATAATGACACTCAAAGAGTTTGAGTAGGTCATTGAATGTTAACGATTAAATGCAATTATAAGTTCGATACATCAGAAAGACACACACTCATGTTTTAATGAGATATAAGTATGATGAAAGCTGTTCATTACATGGTGGCTAGTCATAGAAAATCTCAATCAATTCACCTGATTATTCTTATACCTTGGGAATCATAATATATTGTTAGACATCATTCATGATTAATAATAATGGATTTAATTAATTAAGAATTCATTAAAAAAGTCATTTTTATAGTCTTGATTGAAGAAACCTATAGAATCGTACACAATAGTGAAGACATTCATCAATATAAAATAGAATGATACAATTACATAAGATGTAATTGGTAAAGTGTATAAATTAAATAGATATTTATTTTGAGATTAATATTAATTAAACTCGAAATAAAAGATCTTATATGAATAAGACTTTTATATATTTATTATATTTTCATGAGATACGATCTTTACGGAGATTTAATTAAATATGCTACCAAATATCTATATAAAGAAAGATTTGATCTGCAAAGATTTTTCTATCTTCACTCTTTGAGATTTATTTGCAAAAGACGACTTTTTTTACTAGTATCTAAGGAGATAGACCATCATTCTGTGGTCTTGAGATGTACTTTATGTGTGGATACCATAGAGGTCGTCTACTAATGGTAGTTGGTGAACAACGGAATCTACTGAAAGATATTTTTAGAATTGCTTTATGTGATGTATACCGTATTCCAAGAACCGTGATTTGGGTTTCTCAAAAAAGTTTTAAATTCCGCTGCTATTGTGACATGCGATGTCTATGAGAAACCTAACAAATGAGGCATAAAAGTTGAACATGTATATTCCTAAAAGCGTTCTTGCCTCACGTCAACACATAGTTTTCTTTGAAAGTAAAGATTATGAAATCACTTAATGAATCTGAATTTCTTGGTCAAGATACTCAAAACCTGATCTGAGATCTTAACATTATTCATCATACATCGCGTATCCATACTGCACAACAAAATGGAGTGGTAGTAAGGAAATACCGTCATTTACTTGAAATTGCTCTTACCTTGCTATTGCATGCCTCTTTATCTATCATTTTTTGGGTGAAAGTATTTTTGCTTTACTTATCTCATAAATCGAATATCATTTTCGGTTTAAAATGGGAGACACCATATTCAAAACTCTATGGAAAAGAACAAGAATATGGTTGGCTCAAAATTTTTGGATGCCTTGTTTATGCAACCAACATGTCTCCACATAAATCACAGTTTGAGATGGAGTCCATCCATGGGATATTTCTCGAGTATTCACAAACTCATAAAAAGTAAAAGATTTTCAATATGGAAAAGAACAAACTTTTTATCTCAAGGGATGTAGTTTTCCTTGAAGCAACTTTTCCATATGCTGAGTTTCCTCAACCTGTTAGAGAACTTGCTCGAATTCCTTTATTTACAGTTCCTATGGAAGCCTTTAAAACACCCCTCTAAACTCTCAATGATAAAGTCTTGAGAGTAATCTTAATTCTATGGAATAGTTGAATGATCCTTGTATAGTCATGTTACCAGAAATAATAGGGGATATATCTAGCCCAGGATTGCATCCTACTACACTAGATGCCTTAATGTCGAATACATGAGAAAATCGAATGAATACATCCTCACTATCTTCACATTTTTCTGCTGAAATTGTACCACCTAGGAGGAGTAGTCATACCATTGTTCCTTCAAAATGGCAAGAGGATTACATCCTATTATCTGATCCACCCAAAATTTTGTTAACTAAGTGTGCATATATGAGTTTGTTAGCATCTGATAATGTCTTCTAGGTATTGAGAAGTCATAGAGGGTTACACCCATGGAGTTGGAGCTATCTGCTATGTATTCTAATGATACTTGAGATTTAGTACTATTACCTACAAGAAAGAAAGCTATAGGCAACAAGTGGCTCTACACTAATAAATTAAATTCAGATGGAAGTTTGAATAGATGCAAGACGGGACTTATTACTCAGTAGTTTAATCAAATAGAAGGTAAAGATTATATTGAAAGTTTCTCTCCAATTGCTAAGTTTGTTACTACTCGGTTGCTTTTAGCTTTGACAGTGGCTAAAAGATGGAATATCTATCATTTGGATATTAACAATGCATATCTATATGGACTAATAGAAGAAGAAGTTCACATGATTCCTCCAGAAGTGTTACATCTTCAGAATAAACATCTTGTGTGTAAAGTAAGTCATGGGTTTCGAAGTTGAAGAAAGGAGACCAAAATACACACAAGTAAAAGACTCATTCCAACAACTAATATTTTATTTTAATAGTTTATTTGTATTTTTTATGTTATCTTTTGTTTGCGTATTTGGAATGAACACTTATAAGTGCAGGGAGCTGAATGAAAAAAGGTGCTTTTGCTTCCAGTGTATTTTGTTTTTCTTAGAATCCCCACAAGAATTATATCAATTCACAAGAGGAGTGTTGATAGAAAAACTTATGTTTGGAATATTCGAATAGCTCTATAAAAACTTTAAAACACACAATCAATTTCCAAGATAAAAACTTGAAAAAGCTAGTTGAATGATTTTACCCACAATAATCTTTTTATTAAATGCAGAGATATTTTATGTAAATCCAAGTTCATGGAGATAAACTAAAGCAATGATTCTAATAGAATGTAAGAGAGAGATTTCCATGTGTAGTCCTTCATCCCTTCACTCTAGATGTGACTCTCTTGAAAGCCATTCATTTGGATCAAGATTTGCTTTCTAATGCAATCTTCAATAAAATGTATATTCTGTTTAGTTTTTCAAAGCTCTGCATGAAATGAGAAACAACAAGAAAACTCTCTTTAATTCTACACATTGTTCTTCTTCTCCCATAAAGTTATGTTCACTAGCCAAGTATTGGCTTTAATGAGATTTTTGTACCTGTAGATTATTTGGATATAGCTCATATGATTATAACTCCAAATGTATATAGTCATTGAGTTCTTTGTCAATTGGATGTGAAATCTACTTCCCTACATGCTCACTTGAATGAAAATGTACATGTGGAACTGATAACACATATTTTTGAGTGACTCAATGCATGAAATTTACTCATGTTGTGCTACAAAATTATGCTTTATTGCCTAGTTTTATATTTTTGCACATAAGTACCGTAGTAGTGTCAATTTAGTCTTAGTTGAGACTAAATTGCGATTTAGTCCCAACCTTCTAATAGTTTTATTTGAGTAATGCATTGTAGGTCACAACACAAATCCCAAGGAGCCGAATATGCACAGTATAGTGGCAAAAGATGAGTCCAAAAGTCTGCAAATTGGTACACACAAAATCCAAGGAGCGAAAAAGGGAGATTTTGAACAAAAGGAGGGAAAGTTGGAGAGAGAAGACAGATCTCTCCTTGGAGACTCACGAGCAAGTTTATGGAGATATTTTTTTCTGGGATAGAAGAGGAAAGGAAGCGATGAACCCGAAGAACACAGCTTCTCTTTGAAGATTTAATTTAGTTCTTGATGTTTATTGTTCTTAGCTAAGATTAGATTTGGATTTTCTGTGTGAACAAAGTGTCTTTCCAACTTTTGCTTTATATTGCTCATCGTTGTTAAGCATTTGTAGCCAGGATGTTGCTTAGTATCTGCTATGAAGATGTTTTATTTTCCATTGTCATGAATAGTTAAGCACTTAGAGGGGGGTGCCTTGGGGTGAAGAGGGGAGAAATATGCTAATCCATCCTTAGACCTAATAAATCATAAGTCACACTACTTTCTTAGCAAACCAAGATAGATCCAGGAAGGGTTGGTAGTGAAATCCAACTAACAACCCTAATTAGAGGTAGACCAAAGATTAGGGAGAAAAACAAAAATCCGGGTAGACCTAGATCTTGTGAGTTAGTTGTATGATTTTTGATTTACGTGAGCTTGTTTAGTGATAGACATACATCCCCTAGGAGTCCCAAGGCATCATCCATTTCATTCCAGAAACAACCGAGTTCCAGAACTTATTAATTTTCTTTATTATATTTCGTTTTAATTCTGTCTTAGTCCTAGCTAAGATCAATTTACCAACGTGACACTGATTTCATGTTTTGGCTAATCACTTGACAAGCACCTGCTCTTCGTGTTTGACCCTAATCACTATGCTCATAATTGTTTTATGCTTGAATGTGGGTTAGGTTTGATAGGAAAATTTGCATTTAACGACATTGCACAATTTTTCGTTTATCAGGAACAATGTTAGTGGGTTTTTTAGATGGAAGTACTTCGGGTCTGTAAATTGAACAAAGCTTTATACCGTCTTAAGTAAGCGCCAAGAGCTGGTCCAACAAACTTAAAGTATATTTTTTCAACAATGGATTTTAGAAACATGAAGATGAGGACACCATGTTCATAAAGGATGGACAGGTATATTGTGATAGTAAGTGCATCTTTTATCAAGCAGCTCACGACTTTGAGATTGATCCAAACCTTGAAGCCTTCATCAATAGTGATAATGCTAGGGATATAGATGACAGGAAAAGCACATGTGGGTATGCATTTATGATAGGATCAAGGGCAGTATTGTGGAGCTCTTTCAACATCCGAAGAAGAATTTGGAGCACCAGAATAATGATGATACTTGAAACACATCAACCAAATTCTCTAAGCATAAAGATTTCCAAGATTGTTGTGCTACATGGAAGAAGCAAGTATATAGATGTGCGTTTTCATTTTTACAAGCAAGTTCCAACTTGCTTGCAACTTGGTTAAGCCCTAAATCACCCGTCATTAGCAACAGCTGAACCGACGCCTCATCCGTTGATTATCTTCTCAGCATCCCTTTTCATCTTACTTCTCTCGTTTCCCAAATGTAGCGTAGCTTGTTCGGATTCATTTGGATTGAAGTTGATTAAAACTGAAAACCCAGATTCGAAACAAGCCCAATTACAAAGATCATGGTTACGGAGTTTTGATAAAAGGGAGTCTCAAATTTGAACAAAACAAGCCCCTTGCAGTAATCTCAAGTGACGGGCTGGCTTAACACTGACGCAGATCACCGAGCCCAAAGGTCAGGGACGGGGTGGCACATGCACATCCACATTCACATTCACATTCACATCCACAATCACATTCCTACGCGTATGGATTCCAATGCCCCAACAATTGTGACCCTTCCTATATAAAACTTACTCACCCTGCTGACAAGGATCATCACTTCACTGAAACTCTGGTTTTCACACGGCTGGGGAACTCTGCTTTCAACCTGCCATGACAAAGGTCGACGATCGATTAGGACGATGCTGCACTGATCGAGACGTAAGTTGTACCACATAATGTTCAGCGACTGTAAATGTTATCTGAAGGGAAAGAGTAGACCTTTTGGATGATCTAGCAGCAGCGTCTTGGTTGCTTGGAGTTCTCTTTCTTTTCACGTTTTTACTCTCGGTCCTACAAATAGTCCACGGATGGCTTCAACTAAAATACTATGGGAAATCCACAGAGCATTTTCAACAGCATGCCAAGGAGGACTTACTCGTCATGGTCTTTGGTAGCAGGCGGGCTACCAGCGTCCAGTATCTGCAAGAATAGCTTCATTAATTTGCAGGAGTTCAGAAAAACGAACCACACAGTCAACGGTATCACCAACAGAAACGACTGTAACAAAGTATGTGAAAATATTGCAAAAGAATATGACTTGTCTAGAACGCCCTTCAACGAACACTTCCCATCGTTCATTTTTCAGGTCCAAGTGTTCTTCCTCATCATCATCATATATAATCTGCAAGGAAACCATAAAAAAGGGTGAAGAAGTGCTCATACTTGAGAGCATTCAAGAGAAAGTGCTAGCATTTTTTGAAGACGTTTTGCAGTAAAATAGAGACTGAGGAGATCCACTGAGCACATAGCATATCATGCAAATGAATGGGCACATAATTTCAGGTCTTCTAAACACATTGAAGAAATGGTTATCGTTTTGCGCCTACTTGCTTCCAATTAGGGACTTGCATTCAGAAAACATAACTTAAAAGTAAGGCTAACTGCAAAAAAATCAGAACCGTGATGAAATTCAATCAGTTTCCATAAAATAATACTGTTGTGTTATATGGTACCTTGTGCTTTTTCGTTTCAGGATCAAAAGATTCAACGGTCCCTGTGTAAAACCTGTAAGAGAAGAATTTGAAATCAGAGCCTGCCTGCCAATGCTAAAATCCGGGGTAAATACATGATCTTCAACTTCAGAACAATGTACAAAAGTTTAGCAAAATACCAGAAGAACAAACATAGAAGTTGAGAGTCACTGATAACAGAAGAATGTGGGCTGACCAATCAAACCGAAAGTGCACGCCCATCAACATTATCGTTTCACACAAGTTATCTAGGAAACGTCAAGATCAGATACCATAGAGCTGCAGCATCACTTACGTTTTGTCCAATGGCCACCATACCATTATTCTTGTTTTAATCAAATTTTCCCCAATACTATCATCATCTGAACTCTTGACCTTCTGCGTTGGAGTAAGCATTGCATGAAAACTGATCAGTGCATAAATCTGAAAAGATTTAAAATCTGGATAGAGTGTAACAGAAACTATACCTTCTCCTTTTCTGGAACTGAATCCAAGGGATGGTCAATTTCCATCGGCTCAGGGGCAGAAAGTTTCACCTTTCTCTGAACTGAATCTTTGGAGGTCTCTTCTCTTACAGAAGACCCTAGCTTCGTTGGAATTGACATTTCAGAGCGTTCCCCTCCTAAGAGCTTAGAACTAGGAGTTTCTGAGTTCACTTTCTTTTTGGAAGAAATACTTCCACGGTTGATTCCTTAGTGAACAGAATGAAATGTTATAATTAACATGCATGTAATCTTTTAGATATATAGTAGAGAATTATGCCCATTTTCTGTTCTACTACCGTCAAGGCCTTCTTTTTTGGGACGTCCACGTCCAACCGTCCAAGGTTGCTCATACCCTTCTTCTGGTCTAACTAATGAATTCGGCCTTCTGCCCCTTCTCCTTTGCTGTGAGATGGTGTGCAACTCATTTGGGGAATTTCCTGAACCATTTCACAGCTTCAACATCAGGATCAGTGTTAAAACTTATGTTTCAGAACTATTCACAATTTTCGACAATTAATACACTTACGACTTTTGAGTTCAACAATATTTTGAGCACAATTAAATGCCTTAATTGAGGTATCATGCTCTTCTTTTACTTCAAGAGAAGGTTTTCCTTTCTTGCTCTTGGAATTGGCGTTTAAACAGGAAGCTGGCTCAGCAGAAAGACCACCCTCTACAGAAAAATCAGTTTCTACAATTTCTTCATCCACCTTTCCAAAAAAAAAGTGAATCTTTTGAGAGTTAAGTAAGTTCACAGCATCTCAAAAAGGGAGAAAGAAAAGGAATGCATATCCACAGCTACATCAGTCTACTAAAAATTGATGCAAACAATGCTAATCACAAATTTAATATATATGTTTCAGCAACTTCCTGATAATATGTACCTCTACTTTATATATGGAGAATATACAATTAAATGCTACTTCCCTGGTTAGAGCAAATGTATTATGGAAAATAGGCAAGAACCAAAAAAAAAAAAAAACGAAATGAACCATTTTATGTCAAACAAAAAAGTGGGAAGGACAAACCGCATTTCCACATCTGCTAGTGTGCTCGCACAGTGCTCTTATTATTTCAGGATAGTCAACGAGGTTCAAGTTCAATTTCTTCCAAGCTGCCTTAAGATAAGGCTTGATCTTTGTCGCACACTTCTTGAAAATAATTTCACTCAATTTCCAGGACGCCAGTGATGTACTCTGAAGAAATAAATAAGAATGACCTCTTTTCGTTACAATGAGATGGGATAATGCAAAAAAGAAAAAAATTGTTTGCTGGAATTATGACGAGGAATGTAATCCTAACCTTGTTATCAGTCTTTACGCTCTCCAAAAGAGGTATCAGAAGCTTCATGGAGATGTCATCACTATCATTTATCATCATCACCAAAATGGCTTGCATGGATTCCAAAAAATCTACGTTTGGCCTTAACCTTGAGAAGGTTACAAGCAAAAGAGAAAAAAATTAGGCCAAAAAGATACAGGCTCCAGATGATTGCATGACAGTGGTACCGCAATCATCGCACTAATGTGGCAGTGATTTAGATGAAATAACCAAAATGACGTCCAACAATTCATACTCACTCAATTGTGTTGAAAAAAATCTGGAACATCTCAACAACCAATTCATCAAGTGCTAAGTCCCACATCATGACGCATGTTCTGATTGTGGCCATTGTATTCACAATCCGTAAAGCTCTCATAAAATTCATGTCTGTCCCAGAAGGTAGTTGCTTGAGTGCAACCATGAACAATCTGAAAATATCCTGATCACTCGAAAAAAAAGCTGTTAGTTTTGTTTCATACTGAAAGTCACCAGAAAGTGAAAACAAGTAATATACCAGTGTAAGCTAATGAATTAAGGGTATAACCTGCATTAATTCATCAGAGTAAGAGTATTCAGGTGCTGTGATTCTGGTAAGCTCATTGAGACAAGCAGCAACTGCTACTTGAATATCTCCATCAGAGTGCTTAAAAATCTCTTCAGATATCAAAGCATTCATCATTGGGAGAAGTGCTTTTGCTGTGGCCTGGGATGGCTCCTGAGAAATATCAGTCAAAGCAATCTCTGCCTTCTGAAAGTAGAAACATTACAACCCAGGTAATTAAATATGAAAACTGAATTAAAAAGAAAACAACTAAGAAGATGAAATTAGAGATAAAAATTGCTATAATTAGATCCATAGTTCTGTTGTTGATTTAATTTATAATCTGGGTGTCATGCTCCTTAAAAAATTAGTCCAAATATTCCATGACATCCACAAAACTCCTATAGACATGGCACACATCACCAAGCGAGACCTTTCGCCCTGTAACTAAAAATGTTATTTATGACAAGAAGAGTGATAGGTTACATTTAGAAGTTGCATACCTTCCTTTACTAATGTTTAACACCCATCTGAATAAACTAAAAACCCCAAATTCCAAGAAAAAAAAAACAATAATCAATGCTTGAGGCTACTCAGACTACGGATATCCTTTTGCATATAACACGAATAAAGAATTACAGGTCACGGCGAAGGGGTTCAAAGTTTTCTTCGATAATTAAGCGCAGTCGTCATAGAAGGACCCTTCCCTGACACCACACAAACTAAGTCCAAAAAACAAGATTTACATTACAAACCAAACATAAAAGACACATAAACAAGCGGGTAAGTGAGAAAGGGCAGCAAAAGTTAAAAGCAAAAGGGTATACTAACACGGAGGAGATCGAGAAGTTCATCGCGTGAAGGTGGAGGACTAAGAAGAGCATTTCCAACCTCCCAAACCTCATTCTCCTCCTCTTCCGTATGACTTCCAGCTGAAGATACCATTCTTTCAAATCAAGTGAAACAAATATTAGAAAACGAAAATCAAAGCACGCAGAACACACAATACAAAAAAATTACCCCACTATCAGTCACTGGAAGCAGCCCCAGAAAAAAAACCCACGTAGGGAAACGAATGTACCTCGAGGGCGTATATGCATAACAGGGAAAAGCACCCAGACACAGCTAATGTTTACGATGTAAAAAGCAAAGGAGGGATAAAAGAGGATGCGTCTCTAGCGAAATGGCTTTCATGCAGTGAACCTCATATAAACCCTCGCGTATTGTTTCTTCCGGTCAAGCTTTGACAATACTTGTTGAAATCCGTGGGTTCGCCGAGAACAAATCCTTTTCCATCTTCCCCAAGGAACATTTTCTTTCTCTTCGGGAAAAAAAAATGCATTAACGCGATTAGTGTTTGCTCGTACATGTACCAGGTGTTCAGTAGTCCAATGTCAATTGCTCTAAAATTCAATGACAATAATGCCCCCGATTATAGGGTTTCGAAGAAAAGCCCCAATTTGGTCCCCTAACCTCTAAAATTACAAAGAAGGTTATTTTTGACCCTTTAGTTTTCTTAACACTCACATGACATAGACATCAAGACATCACTAGTTATTCTCGCTCTTACAAGACTAGAAATTATAGTCTCGACATCATCATACATTTGCGGTTGCGATGCATTAATATTTTTAAAAATGAAAAATCTAAAGATATTTACATTTGGATTTTAGTCAAGAATCAAGATATGTAGAAAAGAGGAAGCACTTATCACCAAAAATGACGATTGCCGCAATCATTTAGAAATGGATATGTCAATGACTTTACAATCACGTTCCAGTTACATTTTCTTGGATAAGGACATATTTCAAATACTGTGGAATATCATTCTAACAAAGAATAGAGATTTAACCGCATTCAAAATAATATGGGATCAAACAATGGAAATTAATTATGTGGATATACCAGATAATACGTTGCAATAGTAGCTTTTCAACATGAATATCTATTTGAATAAATTGGAAAACATCGAGAATCACATATACATGATATTTAACAGCATATATTAATAATACCATATTTTCAAAGAATAAGAACTAATAATATTTGGCATGATAAAATGTGGAAACAAATCAGCTTCACACAAATTAAGATTCTCTTTAAAAAAGGTGATTTTAATAAAAAATAATAGATTTACACAACTTTTGAAAAATAATGTGTTTTATTTTTTGAGTAAAAACACCCGCATTTAATAAAAAATTATTGATAAAGTATTTTTTAGAAGTAAAAATTTTTCACAGAGGATGTAGATAATTATGATGATTATAATGTCAACATGGTGCAATTCATTATACAGAAAAGTGAGACATTTTATGCACAACAGAATTTCTAGTTGGATTATAAATAGCCGACTTCTAATTGCATTTCATTCGAGTACTTCTCCATTGAAACACTAAATAATTCTCTTTAAAAGTGTATGAAGCAGCTCAATGACAAAAGCTCACACTCTCCACCTCCAACAACTCGGAAAGCTTATTTAACTTATCATGAGGAGTGTTACTTAAAACATTATTACCTGTCACGTGTTTTATTATAATAATTATAAATCAGTCAAAAAAAAAGAAGAGGAAAGAATATTGGACAGCAAATTGACAAAATGAACGAAAGAATGGTCAAGTGGCCATGGGGAGAACAGCCACATGTTGCTAGACTCATTTTGTAGTATAACTTAATGCGGCTGTTGGTGAAAGCAAGGAAGAAGTGCTAGAATCAGGTGCAAAAGGGGATTTGAAGAAAAGAGAGGGGAGAAATGAGCAAAAATGAAAAGAAAGCAACACACGCAACAAGAAGAAGAAATACGATGGGTGAGTTGTTCGATTATGGGCCATGGTAAGTGGTGTTATCGAATTCAAAAATCTATGTAATTCAGCCCTGTAGTTTAGCTGATGCGCTTGAGATTGATGCTGTGCTTGATGGGTGGAAGTCTACATACAAGTTGGGGTAAGGATAGAAACCTTATAAGTCGATCAATTTAACTGTAAAGTGAGTTATAAAGTTTTTATTGAACTTGGTTATTAGGTACTATTTAAGAATAATGGGATTTCAGGGGAAATTCTTAGGTTGTAAGGAAAGATTTTATTGGGTTGAAGTTAGGGAAAAACTAGAATGATTGACTATCATGAAATTTCATTCTTTTTAAGTTCATGTTCTTACTATGTATTCTATGTAATTTTTTATGCTTAAGGCAGGAATTTTCACTATTGGTATTCATGATTGTTGTATCCTTGTATATCTAGTTTCTAAAGCAAAATAAATGGTTTTTGCGAAAATGTTGCTCATTCTATGAGCTTTTCTATATAAAACCATTTTGAATACATAACAATAATTAATATCTTTTTATAGCATATTCTAAATGAGGCATCAGTCAGTGATTTTCATAGCATATAAGAATTTTAAGGAAATTTAGAATTAACACTACAAGTGTCTACGCTTGATGTCTCTTTGTGTGATTATGGGTCGTTTGTATAATTTGAGCCTATAATTCAATTTATATATAATAGAATTAGTTTTGAAATTATATAATTAAAATAAATTTTAAAATTATAAATTATTTTCTGGAATAGTATAATATTATAATATAAATTATAAAATATGTATTGTAAAGTTTATTATATTAAAATATATAAATAATTTAATATTAGGATATAAATATATTTTTTAAAATAAATAAAAATTAAATAGTGTAATTTTTTAATTAATATATTATTTAATTACTAAAAAAATATTTAAGAAATTAAATAATTTATGAAGTTAATTATCGAATTTGAATTTTTGATTTTATTATATAATGATTAAATATAAGAATTTTTAGAAATCAAACAAAGTCCACTTCAATAAATTTTGTATACAAAACAGACTTTATGTTTTTGTGAGAGAAAATCTTGGGAAAGTTGTTAGAGCATACTTTCATAGAAGAAGCATTTCTGAGACATTTCGAACTGAGGATTGACCACATCTAATGAAGTAGATTGCATGTTGAAAACCATGGAAGAGTGACCAAACTTATACCAAGTGGTTTTAAGGGAGTGAGTGGCATCCCTTCTACCAATTGGCTGAAATAGAAGTCAGTTTCACTTCTTTTATCTAATGTCTGGAATAATTCAACCAAGGCTCATTGGGTAGGAGTCATCATTGTGCAATAATAGTAAGATATTCTAAAGATACATAGTATTCGCTTGGCATGCTTTTTTTGAATCTCTCATCTTTTAATAATCTTCAAATTATGTTTCATGTGTCTTTGTTTTAAAATTTCATGCCCATGACCACAAGGACATTAGGCATGAGGAGGAAGTCTAAGACAAGATCCATAGTGGCAAAAAACACTGATCGATTAGACAGTAACTTTCTAGTTTATTCTACATTTGCAGAGCTTTCGTGTTATTTGAAAGCTGTAATAATCTGTAAGAAACGTGTTTATGAGCAACTCGGTCATAATGAAAATGAGGAAGAGGAAGATCCAGAAAGATATAGTTGATAGGGATGAAATCATTCTATTTGTTTTTTATAATAATGAATTTGATGATGTTAATTATACAACAAATGATGTGGATGAAAATGATTTTTAGTTATTCATTGTTTGCTTATCTTGCGTTTGATGTTTCTATTTAGAACTTTGTTATTCATATTATTTATTTATGTTTTATTTGACATACTATGGACTTATTTATTAGTTATGCTATTTATATTATTTTATTATTAGCTAAAATTGGAAAATAATAAAATTATTTAAAAAGGTGATAGCTTCTCACCTCAGGAGAAAATAACCATCAAATTAGAGTCATTTTTGCTCTTGACAACGATGGTATCCCTTTCTAGTCTGAACAAATTGATATTAGAGGAAATATCGAAGTTCTTTGCATTTTGCGATGTAAGGTGTCATGAAGGTGTTGAATTTGTTGAGCTTGAGAAAGACCACTGCGTGTTTGAGTCTTGAGGGAGACGAAAAGTGCTTTCAAACCCAGCAGCAAAACGCCGACAGCCAATTCTGCTAGGGTTCTTCTTTATATATATGTAATTATACCCTCAAATTATTGAAATATACATAACTCCCCAACTTTCTAATCATTATTTCAACTTTTCTAATAATTATATAGCAAACTCACACGTGTACCAAGTTGTGAGTTTGCTATAGAAATAATCATGACGACTTCTGCTAAGAGCCTTTGTAAATGTCTCCAATATAATTATCTGAGCAAAGATACTGCACTGTTATCACCATCTTCAACCTTTCATGAATAAAATGATAGTCAATTTCAATGTGTTTTGTTCGATCATGGAGGTCGGATTCAAGGGAATGGACAATGACACTCTTGTTGTTGCAAAAGAGTTGTGATCTTTCTATGGGAGATGTTAAGAAGTGAACTACTTTTCTTATCCAAATCACGTGTTGCAGCAAGAGCCCCATACTCAGCTTCGGTCCTTGAACGAGCCACTCTCCTCTGCTTCTTACTCTTTCAAGCTACTAAACTTCGACCAAGATAAACACAAAAACCGCTAGTTGAACTGGTTGGGCCCAATCTGCATCATAGAAGCCATGGTTCGAAGATAACTGGAGTTGTTCAATAGGATCCTTATGCAATGCGATTCCATCATTTAGTGTCCCATGCACATAGCGTAATATGGGCTTTACAGATTCCGTATCATCATATGTAGGCTGATGCATATGTTGGCATATCATCATATGTAGGCTTTACAGGATCCTTGAACCTGTTGTTCGCATTGTGTTATGCCTAGCTTTATGTCATGATTGGCCTCTACATTTATTAGATGTTAAAAATGCCTTTCTACATAGTGAGTTACAGGAAGAGGCTTATATGGAACAGCCTCCTGAATGTCTTAACATAATTCACCCCAAACTGTTGTGTAAAACTGAGAGCTACCACTCCTGCCTTGAACCTGTCCACCGAGCCATCAGGTTTATATTTAATCTTATAAACCCTTTTGCTACCAATCACATTTCCATCATTCGGCCATGCAACAATGTCCCATGTGTTGCTCAAATTCATGGCTCCCGTTTCATCAGTCATGGGCAATACATAACGAGGATCACCAACCGCCTCTTCATATGATGATAGCTCAGTAACCTCTGGTACTAAAACAGAGGTGTCATCTGTTAGAATTTATTCTAATTTTAAGGGCCCATATGCATTAAATTTGTCCTTAATCCAAATAATAATAAAGTGATCAATTTATTATTATTGTTTGAATAATTTTATAAGATGGTTTTTGATTGGTTTTATTGGTTATTGTGTCAGGACTAATGTGCAAGTTTTTATTTAGTGATGCGATAAATAAAAATTCTCGACTCTATAAATAGAGGTGTCATGGTTCCCAAGAAAATATCAAACTTTTTCTTGACGTCCCATCGGTTGAGAGATGGAGATTGCTTGAAAGCTTTCCAAGTTGGTGTATTTTTTGGAAGATCCTCATTTTTGCTTTATTTCTAACAAGACATTCTCGAGTCATGAATTCTGGTATATATTTGCACTTTTGCTTCTAACAACTTGTATCAGAGCAGTGTTGAAATTTTTGAGGATTTCTTTTGCTTCTATGATTTTCTAAAACCTTGTTTTTGAAAGAAAAAAGGGTACATCAATTTTAAAATATTTCAAACTATATTGTTTTTGGATTTCATTTTTCTGGTGACATGAAAAGAATTTTCGAACTCAAGTTATATTTAGATGATTAGGATTTTTCATATTGTTCTTTACAATGAAATCCCTGCGGTTTCTTTTTCTTGATGTTTATATATTTATGAGATAAATATAGAACATGTTGGTATTTATTTGAATTGAAATTAATAATCATATGATGTTGCCAAAATATCCTCTCTATGAAAGTTTCTTTTAAGTTTGATGCATAGGAGGATAATGCGTATTTAATTTTTTGAAAATATTAGTCTTCCCAAAGGAAGATAAATGTTGGATGTAAATTATAAGGATGCATTTGTAGTAATAACATAGTGATATTTATTGTGTTTTGCATATAAGTTGTGAATCTAGCTAAAGGAAGGTTCACCTCTTGATGTGTATTTTATTATCAATGTTTAATTACTACTCCAAGATCACTGATTAATTAATATTCTGTCCAAAGATAGAATATTGATGTAATTAGATGTGTTATGATGGGATATACCTCTATTTGTTTTACTTTTTATCTAATGGTGAGTCAATTTTCTTCTCTTTTCAGCAACTTTAGCCACCGCTTCAGCCACCATGAATGCCATTCTTGTACTTCAAAGTACCAACTTAAAGGATTGGGAAAGAAAATGTGATGATTGCTTTAGACCGCATGGATCTTGATCTGGCACTTCGAGAAGAGAAGCCACCACCTCTTCAAGAAAATTGTACTCGTGAGGAAAGAATATATTATGATAGTTGAGAGAGCTCTAATTGGATAAGCTTTATGGTGATTAAGCGTGTGGCATTCCTGAAATGTTCATGGATACTGTTTCTCATGAGATTGCTGATGCTCAAGAATTTCTCAATGAAATAGAGAAACGCTTTGCTAAAAGCAATCAAGCTGAAGTACTCTACTCAATCAATTGCTTAAAATGAAGTACAAACTCGGTGGAAGCATCAGGGAGCACATAATGTAAGTGTCCAATCTTGCCTCCAAACTCAAGCATGGATCTTGATCTAGATTTCCCCTTATGCTTCTTTGGAATATCATAAACTATCATGGCCATGAAATTTTTAAACAAAGAGGAAAGAAACATAATTTGAAGGTTATTAAAAGATGAGAGACTCCAAAAAAAGCATGCCAAGGGGATAATGTGTGTCATTAGCATATCTTAATATTATTATGCAACGATAACTCCTACTCGGTGAGACTTCATTGGATTATCCCAGAAATTAGGTAGAAGAAGTGAAAGTGACATATATTTTAGTGGGCTGGTGGAAGGGATCCCACTTACTCTTTTAAAATCACTTGGTGTAAGTGTGGTCATTCTTCTATGGTTATAATATTAGATGTGGTCAATCCTCAGTTTGAATTATCTAGGGAGTCCTTGTCTTATGAGAGTCTGCATCAACAACTCTCTCAACATTTTCTATCTCACAAAAACACCATTACACAAATAGGTATCAAGTGAAGAGACTTGTAGCATTAATTCTAAATTGTTTTAAAATTTGTATATGCTATGAGAATCACTGACAGATACCTCATTGGGAAGTAGGAGGAAGCCTTTCAGTAAAAAGATATGGATTAAGACGGTTTTATGTAGAAAACCTCACAAAGTCAGCAATGTTTTTGCATAAATGAGATATTCTTCCCTAAAGCTCCAAACAAAATCATTCCTTTTGCTTTGGAAACTAGATATGCAAGGCTACAAAAATCATGAATCCCCACCTTAAGCATGAGAAATAACATATAACACATAAGTAGCACATGAATTTAAAAAGAATGAAACTTTGAGCATCATAATCAATCATCATGCTTACCTAAAGTTTTTTTTTTTTTTTTTGTAACTTCAACCATTCTAAAGTCGCTCCTTGCAACCTAAGAATATTTCTCTGAAATCCAAAACTAACAAAGTTCAACAGAAAGTTCACAACTCACTTTGTAGTTAAATTGATCAAGTTATAGGGTTTCTATCCTTCCCCAACTTGTTTGCAAGCTTTTACTCTTCAAGCACAGCGCCAATCTCAAGCGCATCAGATAAACTACAGGGATGAATTCCATAGACTTCTGAATTTGTTAACACCACTCATCACGGACTTTCATTTTTGCTCGTTCCTCCGTCTCTTTTCTTCAAATCGCCTTTTTCACATGAGTCTAGCACTTCTTCCTTGCTTTTACCAACAGCAGCATTAAGTTTTAGTACGATAGCAATATGTGGCTTTGCTCACCATGGTCACGTGCCATTCCTTGATTCATTTTTTCAATTTTCTTTCTTTTTTTTGACTGATTTATAATTGTTAGAATCAAACACATGATACATAATAATGTTTTAAGTAAAACTCTGTACAATGCCATTGAAAAAAAAAAGTAACACTCTACAAAAAACACTTTTAGCTTTTTGAAATCATTCATTTTTATGTAAATTAGTTTCATTCTTATTTAAGACTGAACAAATTATAACATTATACCAAACGAGCCCTTGATGAGATGTGGCCTTTGTGAAACAATTACACATTAGAAATATTATAAATAGTAGTTTCAATCCTCAAAATTGACATGGTATAATATGAAGAGGGATTGGAAGATATAAATGAATATGCAACAATAGATTGGAGTAGGATGGAATGAAACATTGATGGTAATTATGAGAGCTAAGATAAGATGACAAATGTTAGAATGTGTTGGCTTTGTTCATTAGTATTGAAGTGATCGACATGAGCTATTACCTAGTTTTATTCGAGTACACTAGTTTTAATGTTTTTTTTCTAATTTCTTTAACTCTTTAGGTATATATTAGAAGTGGAAAATTTATGAAGGGATCACCCCCATTTGCTGATCAACAATCTATTGTTTTCTCTTGGATTATTACAACAATTTCTTCTACTTGTTGTACAGAAACTCGGAAAATTCTCCAAAGAATACCATATCTTACAAGTGCTAGTGATACACCTTACCATATAAGCACAAGTCCAAATACCAACATAAAAGAATTCATACACATGAATTTCGAAGAAAATAGTATGTTTGGAGGATACTATAGTTCAATTCCCTTGCTCTCAACAAATGATGTTAACCACAAGAGTCCTGTAAAACCTTTCCTTCTAAACCCAAGTCCATGTCAAATCTTGTTGGATATTCCATTTATTATTACCTCTGATAAGTCATAAGATACAAAAATACCTAAACTTGCCTATACTATTTTAGGACTAGTATGTGCTGATGATATTTTTAAACTAAAAAAAAACACGTTTTAGTATTTAATAAAAAAACAGTAAAATAGTATTTAGTATTAAAAATAAACCAATAAAATCAAATAGCATCATCTTATTTTTTTACTTTTAAATATATACTAATCAACCATTCACTATTTATAAGTTATTCTTAGTATAAAGTAAATTATGAAAAAAAGTAGCACAAAACACCCTTAAAGTTTTTGATAAGTTGTTAGACTTGTAAGACCACAAAAAACAACTAGATTACCTCGCCAGATACAAATAGTTGCTCCCCAAGACCCTCCCATCTACCGCTTTAATCATACACATACACGTTCGACCTCCTTCAATACAATTTAACTCTAGTACAAACGGCACCCTTGCTTACCTTGCCACCCTCTATACTTGGAAACTCCATGAGAAAACCCATTACTTTTGTTGATATTTTAAATTTTTAATTTGGACATTTAAATTTACCACCTTAACCAACCAATGTATTTTTCCCTTGTGTGGCTCTCCATTTCTCTAACCTCCTTTCTCATAGAAGAACATCCGATGTCATATTAGAGACCCTAAACCCTAGTTCTACTATTAAAACAAAAAAGGAAGCAGGATTATAGGGAAGTGTTGGAAACTTGATTCCTTACATTCACCTCATCTTATTTAGAGTTTCGTCTCGAAACTCGATTGAAGTTAATTATGCTAGCTCTGAAAATTCTGCAAGTATCAAATTCCCACCTAGTTAATCCATACTGAAAATAACATCAAAATCGGTAAGCTCAAGCAGCCTCAAATCCATTGGTAGCCATTTTTCCAAAATCTCTACAACACAATTCTTGTACAACTTCCTAAGCCTAAATTTATCCTGACTTTCCAAAGTGGTTACAATGAAAACCATTTCCTCGGGTTCTTTTTCTAACGTACGTGCAAATTTCTTTGACACAAATGAATGTGTAGCACCATAATCAATTAATACATAAGTTGGAATAAGGTCAAAAAGCAATGTGCCTACAATTACACTGCTTGCTGTTCCATCATGGCAAAGACTCTGGCCTTTTCAACTACACTTACTAACTATTTTTTCCATACTTGCAATACTCCTGGTAGGGAATTTCACCACAAGATGAACCTTATTTCCATAAGTAAAACAAGTCCTAGTTCCAAGTCTATGCTCCCTGAATGTTTCTTGCCACACTCCCATGCTCAAATTTCTCTTCCAACTTTAGGATCCATGTTTCCTCATCCTCTGGTGTTCCATCCTTGAAGGCATGAATTCTTACCTTTTTAAGGGTCTCATGGTAATCTTTAACCTCTTTTCATACTTGTTGGCTTGTTCCTTTGCTAGCAGTAACGTCCACTTACCTTGTTGGTTGATTTTGCGTCATATTAGCACACATGTTTGTCAAACTCATCACTGCAGCAGCAAAAGCTTACATCATCTCAATCCTCAACTCATCTGCCAAGCTATTTAGTATCAAAGCCAAACCTGGACTCATACAAATGATGGGATGAAGAGGTACTCAATGAGGATACTGAGTGTCTAAAAGAGGGAGAATGTAAGTCCATAGGGTTTGATATGATATCCTATATTGATTACGGATGGGGGATGGGATGTTCTTAAACAAACGAGTCCTACTAATCTTGCGCAAAACCTTTTTCGCCTCCTTTGCTGCAACGCCTGCCCATATAAAAAATGTGTTGCCAATGAATGTGCTGCCCGTATCAATTTGGCATTGCATTGTGCTGCCAATGGATGTGTAACGGAATGTTGCAGAGTGGGGCTACTAATTATTGCCAAGTGGTACACTTTTCTAGGGTAGTACTTGCTATCATAGTGTGTTCTACTTTAGCAACATATTATGATTGTATAGAGTGTGACTGAGTGTTAACGTGAAATCTGCTTTAACATAAAAGTTATGCAAATTGTAATGGTAAAAATGAAATACTTATAGAAATTTTTTGGAGATTGATTTACAAAATGTGAAAATAAATGAAAACTAATCATGCCAGATGTTTTAAAGAATGAGAATCATTTATATCAAACTATTTATATAAATAGTGTTTATCTAATTGTTGTGGATTAATTGATCCAATTTATAAAATAGTGGGAATCAATTGTTTCGTTGTTTTGAAAAAAATAAAACCTAGTTTTGTCAAATGGTTTAAACAGTAAGGATAAACAGTAACCGATGGGAATTGATTTTACAAAACGTCTAAAATGTGGGAACTAGTGGTGCCCAATGTCCAAACCAGAAAGCTATTGCGAAATGAGAGTTTTCCATTCTAATCATTTCATGCTTTTTTTGTAAAAGAGCGCAAACATATTTAACAAAATTGCTTGGTTATAGATGAATCCATTGAAAGCCACTCTTTCATGATATACTTTCTTCAAACTCACTAGTTTTCCGATAAATGAACAAATCATTGAGCTATAAATTTGGTAAAAATTCTAACTACAGAAACATTTGTAATAACTTGAAAACCATATTCTTGACCAACTTCACTAATAAACTTGTCCAATAATTTAAATAGTTTATTACTCATGTGAGAATAGCTTGAATTATTGACTGACTTCTTAAAAATACTTTAAAAATTTATTAATAATATTACCCTTCTATCATTCCAACTATCTTCCATCAAACTGCATCCATATTCTTCTTTTCAAAAATTTGATCCTAACTTTTTAAATTTTTCTCTTGCGTTATCCACCTTCTTCAAATGTGTAACTCTTAACTCATCATAGAATGAGGACTTCATATTTTTAATAGCATGTATCATATATGCAACACTATTATACTTAATAGCATTGCATATATGATACATGCTATTCGTATGTAAACATCTTGATCTCTCTTCTTTTTGGAAATATTTGATATGTGTGCATTTTCAACATCTTCAATTCCCTCAATAAAATCAATCTATGAAATTAAATTGTAGTGCAATTCTTTTTTTTTATTTCATTATGATACACCGGTATGAAGCACTCATAGATAGTGGCATAAACTCTTCATCTTCATCCGTATCAAGGGGAGGAACAACAGCAATTATATTGGATGCATCAGCCTTTTTTGCATGTACTCTCTTATCTCATTTATAATATCTTTGGGATATTTCAGACAGTCTGTATAGCTTCCAACGAGATATTCGTTGAATCTAAAAATTCAATGATTGAGTACCTTGTTGTAATAATTATATTGCACTGCATTTATATCATTAGAATTTGGGAGAGATATCATGGCACCAAGTAGAATCTTTTTAATTTCAATTTTAAGAAAAGACAATTAACAATCATTCAAATTGATCTTAAAAAAGAAGATTGATGTTGGAAAAGTGGTTGCTGTTCACAAAAGAAAAAATGACCTACAACTCAAACTCTTTGAAAAACTAACTAACAATAGATCAAAAAAATAGGACTAATAAGAGATTTTTTTTCTCTATACATCATTCCTCATCGCCTATTGCCACCATTTATGTGCCCTCAAGTACAACTCTGATGGTAATTCTGTAAGTGCATAGAAATCGTCGAAATAATAAAATAAGATTGTATTCATAGGAAATTGTTATTGAAATTTTATTTTCAAACAAAAACTTAAAAAGATTGAAAACAAAAGACAAGTTAAGTTTTAAACACAACACAAAAAGTGGCTTTGGATTTAAGATCCACCTTACTTAAAACTTGTTCATACCTATATGTATAAACCTCGAAGACTGACCTCTTGTGCAAGTTCTGAGGGTATTATTCTAAAATAGTGCTACTCGATGACCGTTATAACACTGTCACTCGTTTAGTGGGATTATAAAATAAATCATATCACCAAAGTCATTTCAACTCCTGCAATAACTAATGTTTTTCCTATACCCAAATCTAACCCCTACATCTCACATCCCGCAGACAAATTAGACAGAATGCGTTTTACCAACGATGTCCGATTGAGCTCGACAGAATGCGCATTTTCAACGATGTCTGCTTAAGCCCTTCTCTTTAGGTGCTTGAGGCCAACTTTTGATTCTCTCACACTCCCTTCGGATTATGTGATACAAAAGTGCACGCTAATTTTAGATCCCTACATAACAATTAGTTGTTTAGATGTTATTGGCCTCATTTTTCAATTTTTTGTATTATCTTGTTTTAGTTGTAGTGGTGTTGCTGTTGGGTTTTGAATTTCTTTTATTTTTTTGTATTTGAAAGACAATTTTGGGATATGATGCTGATTTTATATAAGAGTGTTAACAATCTTGTTTAACAATTACAATGATTTCATTGAAACTATCGTTTTTTCTTCTTTTTCAAATGATTTTGAAATGATTCATTATTAGTACCACAAAAAAATTTATTGCTTCTGATGTAATTTTTCTTAGAAGCAAATGGGAGAAGAAAATGATTTGTGAAAAGATATCATTAATTTTGAAGTTCTTGTAAATGCCTTTAGGAAACAAGTATATGCTGAAAATATGATGGATAAAAATTTCAACCTTCAAGGTTGTGCTATAATTAAATAATGTAAACAAAATACTCATCATGATTTTATTAAAAAATAAATCACAGTGATATGGACAAATATTCAAAAAAAAAGATAGGAGCAAAATAAAATGAAATATTGAAAACAATTGAAAGTGATAATAAATAAAATGACAAAGATTAAAAATATTAGCTTTATTCATCGTTTTAATCTGATGGTATGAGTTATTTCATAAGTGTGATCAAGTACATTGATTTTGTATCGTTTTTAATTATTTTTATTGATGTTTTTGTAAATCTAAATATTCGATCTCTTTTCGATTCTTTTGATACATGTGAGATGTCCAAAATTCAAGAAACACACAAAAACTAGGAAATTCCTGTACTATATATATTCTCCTCCACTAAGTAGAAGATATATTCCCAACATAGAAAAATATGTGGACATTGCATTAGAAAAAAATAATATGTTATGAAGATCCTAGTCTAATTCCATCAGTTACAATAAGTCAATAACGTATGTTGAACACAAAGATTCGGTTGAATTCCATTGGATATTCCTGTACCACTGCCTCCGATAAGCCACAAAAAACAAATGAGGGTGACGCTTGACACTACAACCAAGATGACTGATACTCTTTAATATATTTTAACTACTCTTAACGTATCTAACCCATCAATAAGAAATCAAGGTACTATCATTCCTACTTTACCTAATTGCATGAAAATTGTTAGACATCTTTCTAAAGTGAACCAAGATACAAATTTAACCATTATAGCCTCTATAGCACTGACAAAAGCATCATATTGCGAAGCTTTTATGCAATTGAAGAATGACGTTGAAAGAATAAATTTCCTTAGATCAATCAAGAATCGTAACACGTGATACATGTTATTATTTGACTAAATGTGGTATATTTTCTTTATATATGAACATATGTCTTTGTTGAGTTCTATTTAAATTTTTGTAACTTTTTTATATTCCCCTATTGATAAGATGAATATGGGCATGCCATGCCACTTATTGCCAAACATAAAATGTTAATAATAGCAAAGACCTTTCTTCATTACGACATTTTTTGGTTTTCAATCTAAATTCATCCACATCTAGTAACTAGTACCTCTGGAAAATCAGTTTGTGTAGCAAGATAAAAGATTAGGATTTTAATACAATGAAAAATCAAGCAAAGTCACAATCTTTTGATGATCAAATCCTCAATAGATAGATATACAGTTATTACATTTATTTGTATATCAATATTTGTTATTTCAATCTTTATTTTTAATTTTTTTTATGAAAAATATATTTATATTAAAGTAATTAATGTCCGTTATTACAAAAAAGATTGTTAAGGGTAAAAATTTGTTGAGCGGGCCGGGTTGATTTTCCGGTTGTGGGGGTGATCGAAAAGGCAACCTTTGTATATTCCTATGCGTGATCTGTTTTGGTTTAATTGGATGAAATGAATGAGGTCGAGATTTTTTACGTGAAAACTGTCGCAAGACGGAAAAAACCACGAAGCTATCGGAACTCACCGGAGAATATTTTTTACTAGTGAGATGTGGTGAATGAGAGTACAGGTGGGAGGCTTAGGATCCAACCACCCCCCTCCGTTATGATTCTTTTTAGTTATAGGGGAGGCCGGTCTAGCCGATTCTTCGCATCTACAGGTGTCGGTTACTTTTGCGCCTGCTATGCGACCTTGCTTTTCAGATATCGGCCGCCTGTTCTGCCGTAATTTGGCTGTTTTTCAGACTGTGTCAGACGGCCATCACTATTAAACTTCTGACACATATTGGCCTGTCGACTGACGTTATACCCTGTCAAGACTCCTTTTTACAGCCTTTCAAAAGCCGACCATCCCCAGCCGATTTACACCCCATCACAGATAAATCAAGAAAATCTTAATTTTTTAATTTTTAATATATCTTAATCAAACACGTATAATTTAACTAACTTAAAAGATATCGTATGTTAAAATAAGGCATTTTTCTCGTGAAAATGAAGTGGAAAGGTGGCGGCACTCCAACTTGGAAACATCGCAACTTTGCCTGGGGAATTCAGACATTAGAGGAGAAAACTGAGGAGCACCGACTACTATTATAGCTGAGGTGACATGCTGGTGCACATGGAACATTTGTGCTTTTTCTACCGGGATTTGACTGACCGATGCTTGCGCCTCCGCCACCGCCTCTAACAGCCCGACCACCACCTCTATTGGCCTTCAGGCTCACCGTCGTCGGGAAATTTTCAAGATTCCAACTCCTCAAGGGAATCTCCTTTCCCTTGCCACCTCCTCCAACTACAGTGTAAACAGATTTTTTCGAAGCATGTTTAGGTACATAGATTTCCAAGGAAGGGATCACTTACACGAAAAAGTACAGAATCCGAGGCTGCCAGTGGCCGGATAGCGAGAGCAGAGATGAAGTTTCCAATAAAGAGCAGTGCCAACGACAGAGTCACATTCATCATACTTTTCATGGGGGAAGCAGGAGGAGTCACTCAAATTTTTACTTGACATTGTTGAAATATTGATAAGAGATCAATTGAAATTATTGTGGAATGGACAAAAGATCACTCTTCTAATTAGGGCTATTCTTTCTTATTTCAAGCCACCAAATATGACTCAATGTTTAAGATAAACAATCAAATGATTTGATTGATTTCCTTAAATCTGTTCATGTTTTAGTGATGTTTCGCCCATGTTTTTTTCTCTTTGATGTCTTCACATAAAATTTGGTATTGTTTTTGTTTTGCAGCAATATCACACAAACAAAAATTATTGTTAAATCAAACACAATTCATGCCGAACTAGATATTTCTTCTGTGAGACTTTTTAACTATATGCTAAAATATAACAAACATAATTTATTCAGTGAATGGTATATGACGGCAATGAGCATCCGGAAAAGGTTAGGTGCACTTTTTAAGTTCATATCACCAAAATGTGTTGAGGCACTGGCTGCGCTGTATTCCCTTCTTACTTTGGAGACGAGGACTCTTCTGTAGGGTGCTTGTCTGCCACAACACCACGTGATATAATAAACAAGAGGTATGCAGCTCGTTTTGTGCAGTGATCTGTGAAAGGTTCAACTTGGGTTATACTTTATTCAAATCTGTCAATCTCAGTCAACTGGAATGCAATTCCTTCACGTGAGCAATGGGCACAAAGACCCGTATTTGCCTAAAAATGATAAATCTATGCTTGGATGAGTCATGTATCAAGCTTTTATCCTCTTATCTTCTACTGTGTTGCTAGATGAGTTCACGTAGCAAGCTTGGGTCCTCTGTGCATTCTGCCTCTTCTCCTATTGTTTTGACCCAAACAAGAAAAGAAATCAGTATACAGGCAACTGGGATGCCGGCCCAGTGTGATAAAAGGGACGCTCCTGTGGAAGTGGTCCATTCTTGAAGGTCAGTTGCTGGTATAAGAGCAGGAAGGGGAAAAACGGCCGGAATTGGGTTTAGATATTAGTTAATCGCTGCTCCTTATTGATTGCAGCCTGTTGCTTCCTCCGTTCATGGTTTCTGCTAACACAGAGTCATATTACCAGAGCCCATCGAGGTACCAAGCCCAAAAGCAGATGTGATAATGAGAGCCTTGCTTCAGAAAATGTGGTACTGAGAAGACCGGCTGTCCCAAATTCATGACTATCTTGTGTTGGTTATTGAACAAAAGAGAGTGAAGTACATGACATTACAGTGTTCACAACGAATCTGAACTGCACACAATTCTATCTAAGTGACACTCACAGCTATACATCACACCTGCACATCAGGAAGGATCTCAGCGGGCTTGGCTTTCGAAATTTTCTGAAATGTTGAACAAGAACTGCGGTAGCGAAGCTATCCTTGGCAGGTTGAGCAGTAGATCGCCAACAGAGTCAGTCCGTGGCATTGTTCGGTCAGGATCAGATGGAGCCTCCGGGTTTTTCTTGTCATCGTTGGCCCTTCGTGGTGTGCCGGAATCCGGTGGATTTGAGCAGGAAGCTGTATCTTTCTGCAGGAGACAGCAGAGAGAGTTGACTCTAGACATGAGGGACTTGTCATCGGATTCGGGAGTGTTATTGAAGTCACTGAACAAACAGCGGTTGATTTCATCCAACATTTGTAGGCTCTCCCAGTCCTCACTGGAAAGGCTTGGGTTTGAGGTATTTCCTTGCTCAGATATCCGATGCTCGAGATGGTTCACTAAGTCGCTCATTGACATCGATGAACGGAGACCAGGGACCATGATCTGGTCCCAGTTACTGGCTTCCCTTAGATGGTCGAATCCAAAACCTTTTATTTCCTCGACAGCGGACGTGTGATGAGCTGAAAGTAAACATGGATCACAAAATCACAAACCTTCTACTACAACCAGATCATGACCAATCCTAGAGACAGCATAACACAAAACAATAGTGTAAAAGTCAGGTAGTCAATTTTCAACCAGAAGATTGATCATAAGGGAACAAACATGCAATTTGTTATTTTCTACCGATTTGATAATGAAGATCGATTTATGATCACATTCAGAAAACTATTCAGCACAAATACTACCTGAACTTGGAGAAGGTGTCTCATGAGTGAAAAATTCTGTGCTCCTGGCGACATTCTCGACATCATTCCGTGAGGAAGAGGACTGAGCAAACGGCGAGGCATTATCCAGTAAACTAAAAAGGGAAGGACTACCCTCTCTATTCAAGTCAAGATCATTGTTAGAACAAGGTTGATCATCAAAGACTTGCACTTTGGGTTCAAAATATGGCGAATCTAGTGCTATCTCCCCTTGCTGACTAAGAAAATTCAAGCGCGGGTCACACTGCACTAGTTTCTCAAAATGTTTACCCAACAAACCTGGTGGGCACTCTAAGAAGTGTTTCCTGTGAAAAGCATAAAAGACAAGCATCAAAAACACATATGACTTAACACTATACCAACGCATTTGAATACTTTGAAGTTTCAAATATTTCAAAGGGAAACGAAATCATTACTGAAAAATATGAAACTACGAACCATGAGCATGGGGAATAATTAAATGCAATAGATAGCAAGAATGTTGGATAGTATATAGAAAAACTATTTGGACATGGCCTAATATGAGACATGTTTAAAATCGATCTCAAAGAGCAGAAATCACCAAGAGAAAGCTTTTATACAGAAACAAACACCCAACAAAGGCATCACTCGCTAAGCATGTGAAAAAGCTGTGACCTGTGTACACTTGCTTCTCCACCAGTAAAGTCAGACGTTGCTTGCCAAAGGGTATGCTTCCTGGGTTGTGGATTTGTCTCCCGAAAGAAGAGAGGCTGCCGCGCAAGCTGAAAAATGAACAATAAAGTAAATTTTTACAGCCGTCCTGTAATCAAAACGAAGTTAGACATAAAGAAACACCTTTACGACCAACAAATTATTACCACAACGTCCAGAGTCCCTGGCCCATCATCAGGGTAATTTGCTTTCAATGCCATGATATCAGACCACTGAATTTCTATTTTATTTTTCAGACCCCCGTCAAGAACCTCCCAGACCAACTTATGCTTCGCAAAATAACACTTCGCCACCAGGTCCCCCTCGTATCTTGATTTATACTGCAATGGGGAACCAATTTATTTTTTATACACACGTTCTACCGGAGGATTTTATAAAAATTGAAAGCTTACCTCCCAGCTGCCAATTCTAAGAACTGAACCTGGAAAATTGGAGGCCTTCAACTTATCACCTGGAGCAGCGATACTTTTCAACTCTTTCTTTCCATGACTTTGACTCCCCACTTTCGTTGCATTTGCTTCTGAAAGTTTCATCTGAATCAACTCCAGAAGTGATGGGCTTTTCCTAAGACGCAAACCCAAAGGACTTGGCTCGTCAAGCGGGTTGTATTCCGTCTGAGGTACTGTCAACCCACCCATTGCCAAACTCTGCTGCAGCAGCCACATAGTACCAAATTTAGAACTAAAAATGACCATACCAAAGAGGCAGGTTTAAATGGTTCTAAACAAAGGACCAAATGATAACAATTTACCAAGTCAGCTGTACACAATAACATCAAAATTAACTCGAAATGGATAGGGTTATCATTCGTATATTAACAACAAAGCTAATTACGTAGGAAACCCACAGAACGGGATTTTAAGCACGACCTCTACCAATCGAAGATTACACAAGATTCGAAAAACTGATCCCAAATTTCATAAAGACCTTATTCAGATCCCGACCAAAATTAAGTAAATATCTCATTTAGTCCCGGAATTCGGACACCCTAATTCATCACATACAAAATCCCCAGCACCCAAAAGACGAACTACTAACTACAAATACCTAAGAAGAGAAAAAGACTGAGGGAAGTTACTCTGGGGCGCTTATTGAGCGGGGCATGTTCTTCCTGCAGAGAATCCTCAATCTCCATCTTGACCGCATAAGCCTTGTCGCCGCTCCGATACCCAGATTCGCTTCCCATCACCATATTTACCATCAATTAACCGAAAGATTTGACTCCACAGACTCCGTAATTCCCCGGATGAAAACCTGAACGCAGTTCCAAAAGGAGCTAGTGCTCTTCTCCCTTTTTCTTTTCCCCAGTTGCCTTCTCGCGGAAACGAAGCGACGGAATAACAAGAGAGAAGTGACGTATCTTGTTTCTCTTGCGAGGCCGATTCCCACGTGTCCTACTGCTCCTCGCACGTGACCTCATTTTCGCCCAAACACGTCATTTTCTGCAACGCGCTGCGCTATACAAAAATAGGGTCGATGGATACCTATTTTAAATAAATATTCATATAAGTTGTTTGCGGCGAGGCATGTCTTTACACTAAACCTTGTTTTATTGTTCATTTTTTTAATAATTAAAAATGGAGGCCGGAGCGGGGGCAGCCGCGAGCTCAAGCTGTGGGTGGAATGGATAAAGTGTGGGACCGAAGCCATTTCCAGAAGCTTCATCATCATCATCTTCGACAAGCGCAATCAATCCATTTGGTTGTCAAATCGACTTGATCCCATCAAATTGGGTTTCATTATTTTTAATTTTTTATAGTATTAATATAAATTAAAAATTGTTTTAAGACAACAACCAATTTCATTACAAAAAAATTATATAAATAGGTTAATCTCAATAAGATGTAAAAGTTTAAATAGATGAAAGTTCAAAAAGAATAAATTATAAAAATAGTTAGAAAAATCATAATTCAGAATCTAAAAAATAGCTTCATAAAGATTTAAAAATGTACAAAAAAAGTAAAATTCGCTCGATTCTACTGGTCGAGTGTTAGGCGTCACTTAACTGATTCAACAACCGACTTTAAAACGTGTTATTTTAACTATATCAAAATGAAAAACATGGAGTGTCATCTGGATTAAGTCCTTTGAAAGAATATTTTAATTTTTCCAAAAATGGCATTGCAATTGACTCACTATGTTTAGAAATCTTTATTATGAATACTGTTTGATTCTATATAAAACGCGCTGATGCGAATCCGCACCGGTGATGATACGAAATGGGCAAAAGGCATCATGTGCCATTAGAAGCCATACACATGCTGCACAACAGGAGGCAAGTGGAGCCTGAAGAATTGAGTTACAACACCACAGCCATGTTGGATGCAAAAAGGAAGCACGCTACCACTAACTATTGAGATCAGTAGTTACAGCACTGCGCCTGCCCTTTCATCAAATGGTCCCATAAGCAAAACATCTGTCTCGGAGACTGGTAGTGTGCTGTGTGGTAGTTCTCCATGCACCCGTACTGGCAATACTTCCAATTGTGGGAATACTTGACGCTTCTCGAGCTGTTGAACTGCTCCACCCACATGCCCATGCTCACGTCCTCCATCTTGAACAACTGCACACCAACCACCCTTTTTTTCAGCTTGCTCTGAACAAGAATCACTCTAGATCAAGGAACACTGGTTTTTGGAAAGAAGGCAAACCCGTAGGCTATGTTTCGTGTGCTGAGAAACGATGTATTCCGCGATGTCAGATGATATTATGTATCCGGGACCATTAGCATAAGGGGGGTAAATCTCTTCTGGCCAGTCCTGGGAGAGATTGGGCCAAGGGTCAAGCTTCATAGCTCAGTGTTATCACACGGAAAAGTAGCTGATATATACCTCATACGAGACTGCCCATTTCCCAGTCCTAAGAGGTCTGTGCAGCAGGTTTAGATTACCCAAATACAGAGGTCTTCCATCAGAGACGTCTTCAATTTCCTTCAAGATGGTCTCCACCCGGATAAAAGTGTCATCATCGCATTTCATGATGTAAGGAGTAGTAACATTGTGTACCTGTAAAGCAAAGAGGCAAATGCCGTGAACGAAGGTGAGAGAGGTCTATCTATGGGTGGGAGAAAAGCAGCTAGCTTGAACAACATACCCCGAACTCACAAATGGCGACAGTTTTAAGAACTACCAGTTCATAATGATCCATGAAGGGCAATATTTCAGTATCACCAAAATAAGCAGCTTCTTTCTTCAATATTGCATTGACCTCACTGCGTGTGTTCTAAAGCAACATTGCATAATGTCAGAGTGACAAGCAATCAGGCTCCAACGACATCAGGCAATATAGTGCACATAGCAAATAACCACAACTCAAACTACAAACTTACCTTTCTTTTTTTTTTTTTTTTTCATGTGTTAGTCACATTAAAGAAAGAAACAAACGATAGCTTACAAGAGCAACGAAGAATCGGACAGCCACTTTTGACTTCTTGATTGGATCAGATTGCATCCATGTCTTTCTTACAGCCATTCGTTCTGCAAAGTGATTTGTGGCAGAAAGAACTCCAATAAAAAGCTGAAGACGACCCTTGGGAAGATCAATCTTCCACTTATCTGAGAAGTCAAGCACTCTATGTGGTGAAAAACTAGGATGCGAGGTTGGCAGCGAAGTAGCAAATACTGAATGGACATCCAAATCTCCTTTAATTGCCAACCCCGTTGCATCTTCCAAAGTGAACCCCTGAAGATACAAAGCCAATATAAAATACCAAAACCATGAAATGGCGAACAAAAACCAACACCTAATACAAGGCAGAACGTCTAATAGATGTGAAACAGTTACACCTACGAGCTTTGCAACAACAATACTGAGAAAGATTCAATACCACATGCATTAGAATTCCAAAAACCGGTAAAAATGTCATTTCACCAGTGAGGGGAAAAATAAACAGAAAAAGAACAAAATCTGAAAAAATGCATTATAGCCAAACAACAGTCCAAAAGGGGCGCCAATATATCACTTGTTTTTATGGGGTTTGCATGTGACCACAGCCACAAGTGCTAAACATAAACGAAAAGTGTACTCTGGTATGCAGGAATTCAATATGGAATGCAAGTAGCTACCATCCGATATGGGAAAGATGTCACATGCCGGCCCCCAGCATTAATATGAAATCCATCTATTCCAGCACGGATAGTCAACACGAACATCCGTCCTTCCCGAAAAGGGAATGGCCATGTAACTTCTGGTTTTTTAGCTCTTCCAATGAACCTCTGGAACCATGAGAATATCTTCGATTCTTTAGCATCAATGATATCATTGCGCATCCACTTCTCACAACGCAAATGTCCATCAACTGCCAAACTAAAGAGTTAAAACTGAAAACAATTTTGATCCGTTTTTTATTAAAGGCAGATACCAAAAGCCAATAGAAGATAGCATTTAGGCCATAAGCTCATTACATTTCTGAAAAAATAAATAAATGATTTTTAAAAGACCTACAGAACATTTAAAATGTTACCCAAAATATCATCGTCCCTTCTGGATGGTATGCCATCACACCTCTGAGCTTTACCCCACTGCATTCTATAGCATGTATTATGCTCAATCACTTGCTGGTGACTCCAATCACCTCTCAGCCGAGGATTCAAGTGCAGAATCTTTGGTGGATCTTCCCCATTCACAGCCTTCAATCCCTGCAGCTCAACCATGAACTGTGATACCAACACCAACCCTTCCTCATGCCTTGTCCTAACAAGTTGTGGAACATACTCCTGGTGAGCGAAGTGCGGGGTCCCAATCACTGTGATAGAAGAACCTGCGGCAAGACCACATGGAAGAAACATCAAAAGATCTTTCTTGGCCAATTCCTCTCTGCTCATTGAAACCCATGAAGGGCATGACTCAGGTTTCCCTTCTAAAATGCTACTCATGTCAATTGCCTTCCCATCATACTTAGTCACTTCTTTCCAAGCCTTCAACCCCAAAGCACGAGCCTCATTTGCCACCCTTTCCAACACACTTGTGTTACCGGTTCTATTCATTCTTTTCAGTATTTCAGAAGTTATTGCTCTGTATTCTTGCTGTGCAGTGTTCTTCATTGAAAAAATTTTGGTAAGCTCATGTGACGACTCTTCTGCAACCAGATCACTCTGGGTTTCATCATTCTGCAATATCCTATGAGAACCATCAGAAGCATCACCAGGTTTACTAGTTTCAACATTAACATCCCTGAAAGTTAGCTCCTCAAAGTTTCCGTTTCCATCACTGCTCAAAACGGATGCAGCCTCAAAAAAATCCGGAAATTTGAATAAAAGAAGAATCAAATAAAATGCAGCTATTCCCAAGAAGACATAAGATAATTTGAACCTCCTCACACCTGGAGAATCCGCTTTCAAGCGTTTCATCCTTACAAACTAATCCGAAGAAAAATTTATGACTTAACCCAAAAGACATGAGCGATCAAGACAACTGAAACCAGTTACACTCTCTTCAAGTAGCCAGCCATGCACATCCACCGGCCACATTAATGATCTATGATCATTCAGCCACAACCCCATGCTAACAAGGAATCGGACTAATACCCATGAATTTCTCGGATATGATCTTCTGTTCTGTAGGATTGCACATCTGAGATAACAAAAGGTCCCGAACCAGGAGAAAAAAACATGAGTAAATGCAGTACTCAAACATGTCTGAAGTTCAAGCTAAACTCTTTAGACACGCGTACTCACTACCGGAAAAAAAAGGATGCTCAATAAATAACATAATCAAACATATCAATGGTCTCAGGTAAAGAATCCCAGTGAAAATGCAGCTTTATGAGCGTCACATGAATTCACTTATATCCTAAAACTCCAAATGGTGGAGCTTTTTGACCCGCAAACTTTATGAGCGTCACAGAAGATCAATCACACAACTTCCTCATTACAACCACAAAATAACTGAGACTTGAGAGCAACATATTGAGTAAAAAAAATCACAAACATGAATGGCACCTGAATAGAATCCACTGCAGGTAAAGGACTTCAGAATACCAACAGGAGTAATTACAAGAAAACGGTTATCACTATTCTTTTCATCACACAAAAAAAGAAGGGAAAGAACGGAACCCACATTGACGAAGGCAACATAAAACCTGGTGAATGTTATTATAGTTATACCTGACACAATTGCGGAAAACAAAAGGAAGAAGCTCAGAATGAATTTCTGCTCAGGGAAAGAGCAATGAGACAGCGCCTGAGAGAGAGGCAAGGTAAATGTGGGCCGGTAATTGAAGCAAGATCGACATGGGAAGAGACATTTGAGCTCCTTCCTTGAGATGGGCATTGGGCCATTCATGGATCCACAAATCAACATCCTCATTTATTTTATTTTAATTAATTAAATAATTAATTACTTGAAAAATAATATTCTAATTTTGATGAAAACAAATTTCAAGAATATTTCATTTTAAACAATATTTTCAATTTCATCAGAATGTTCTCAAATTTTGGCTGGTTTTCCGAATTGAAAATCCAAAATTTTCGTAAATTATAATGAAATTTAAAACCATTATTGCTTTCTCCACCGGGGAACACCCCAACCATATCCAGAGGTGGCCGGCGCCGGCCACTTTGAGGATACCGATGGCATTACGTCTCTACAATGTTTTTACAAAATTTCTGAAATAAAGTATTCTCAAATTTTGGTCGTTTTTCCTAAAATTTGTCTAAAATTTAAAAGTTTTCCGAAATTAGACTTTGGGCTGGCCAGCGCACCGCCCAACCCGTTCCCACCTCTAATGGATATTTGCCCCGACCCGCAAACTGTGTTAACCATTTCTTTTCAACATGATTTAGATTTTATAAAAATATTGCAATTCGCATTTTTTGTTCGTGAAAATATTGGAAGGGAAATAATGTATTTTTAAAGTATATAGTATATTTTTTTCCATATGAGCGAATAAAGACAACGATGGCATATCCTGCCTGTCAAATACCTTGTTCTGAATGTCTATGAGCTCAACTTCATTGCAGCGAAGGATTCTGCCAACTCCATAGCAGCGTCGATGCGGGAGGTATCGTTCCCCTGTAACACCAACAGAAGGAGAATTCTGGGAAACAAATATAATGGATTCTCGCACCCCCGCAACCGGAGCTTCGTAAACAAGATCATGAATTCGAGAGGGGAGATGGCTGGACATATACCTGACCCTGCGCAAGACCGCCCTTCCCGCCACCGCCTTTTCCATTGATCAACCCCAGAACTTCTTTCAGCCAATCTGTTACATTCAGCTTGCTGAACTTGGAGTCCTGTTCTGGTACACCGGCACACACAAAAGCTTTCTTCACGCTTTCATCTTTGGTCAAGACCATAACAGCCATCCTCTGTTGTTCAAAGGATTCGAGCGTCATGTCAGTCCCAATTAAACATAACTAGCAGTTCATGCGTGTGCATGATTCTAAACCTTATTCCCCATGACTTTAAGGACAGCTTCCCGGATAGCTGTTGTGTCTGAGCCCGCATCCACGAGTGAAATGCAGAAGAGCTTTCCACTGGATGAAGCCTGTTCAGCTGTTTTTGTGGCAAGCTCGATGGCTTTCTGCAAGTTCTCCTCTGCAATCCTTTTTTTGGCCCTTATCACTTGGCTCTGGAAGGGAGAGAAAACAAATTTTTCATTGTTTTAAAATAACAAGAGCAGAGGCTATGCCAGCACTAAAGAATTTTGAGGAAGGTTTTTAAAGATTACCTGCAGAACTGCAAGTTTTTCCTTGAGCTCAGCTTTCTTTGCAGACGGGATCGATGCACTTTCAACACGACTATTAAGGGAGTTCACTTTCTGAAACATGTGACCAGGATAACTTGAGGTTAGAAAGATGAAGTGAAGGGTCACTAGTAAGTTGGGATATCAATCCCACGAGCAGATCTGAATCCATACTCTTTGCACCAGCATGCTTCGTTTTTATTTATTTATGCAACCAGCGCCAATTGCTAAAGTAATAATCTAAAAAGAACAAGAACCTGTTCAAGACTGCTTCCTTCATCATTTGATGCTTGATCAAGTTCTTTTTCAAGTGAAGAAGCAAGCTCCAAGGCCTTGAAAGCATAATCCATTGTCACTGCTGTAACTCTGCGGATCCCCTTAGCAATACCTTCCTCTGACAGCAGTGCAAAGGCTTTGGCTTCGCTTGTATTTGATATATGAGTACCTGGAATTGAAAAGGTGAGACTAATTTTGTAGGAAACAAAAGACTACAAGGCATTACCTCCACACAGTTCAGCAGAGATCGAAAGCCATTCCTCATTTTCAGGGTTTGCGAGAAGATCTTCAACTTCACGGCCTATTGCTACCACCCGGACAGGATCAGGGTACACCTGTTCAATGAAAAGAGAAAAAGAAAGGCTAGTAAGGGGAACCAAAAAAAATCATAGGTAGGATGATAGCCAACCAACAAAAAGGATGTTATTGCGCAAAAACCCAACCTCCCCAAAAACTGCTCTTAGACCATTTATGCGCTTTGCATCTGCAAGCTTAATCTCTCTTGAAAATACTTTGAGTTGGGCCTCAATTTGTTTATTAACAATTGACTCAATCTTTCGCAGCTCATCAGGCTTCACAGGCTTTCCATGAGAGAAGTCAAACCTTAATTTCTCCGGAAGAACAATGGAGCCTTTCTGATCAACATGATTGCCAAGTACTTCCTACAGTTTGATGTTAACATGAGTTTGATGATGGATGCTCGAGAATTTCTGCTTAGGAACCTTACCCTTAACGCAAAGTTTAGCATATGTGTACAAGTGTGATTTGGAGCAATCAGCTTCCGCCGGTCATAGTTAACCTACCAGGTTTAAAATTAGTCTGAAGTATAAGAATTGTGTGATTTGCTAATGGCATTGCCAAAGTTAAAAATGAGATACCTTGCAAACAACTTCATCACCTACGTATAGTCTGCCAGTTTTTCCAGTAAAAGATCCAATATGAAGAACAAATCCACCAAAAATCTGAACGTTAGTAACCTCAAACACTCCATCAGGTCCTTCGATTGAACCAGTGTCATTTATCTGAATGTGAAATTCGGTGAATAGTTACTCGAATATATATATCTTCTTCATATGAAGGACTACTTAAAAGCAATTTCTAATACATGCTCACCTGACCACCCTGTTCTGCATAAAAACTAGAACTTTCAAGAATTATGCCAACTTCTTCACATGGGCTGGCACTTTGCAGGAACACATTTCCATTGTAAACAGCTTTTATAACGCTTTTGTGATCCTGAAGTTGAAAAAATGATAACATTCATAAACGCAGCTTCTCAGGGAACGTAAAAGCTTCTATGGAATCGCAACAATGTTTCATAACTGGTTTCCAAAAACCACAAAAAAAAAAAATCCATTCTAATGGTTAGCTGAACTCAAAAGTGCAAGTATATGTTAAGTAGGTTGATGACCCTTTAATGAAACTGAAAAAATAACAAAAAGGTGCGGCTGTATCTTATGTAGGCTGAACTCCAGAATACAGCTTCCAGGAAATGTAGTTCATCTAATTTTAACCTGACAGCATTGATCTACTTCACAAATGAAACTCATTCACAATAAAACCTGATTAAGAACTTTACTGTTGCATAGATGTTAAATTTTCTAGGCAGGTAAACTACTATCCATGGACAAAATGACCTACAAACAGACCTGGAACCAGATATACTTGTACGAGTCATCTGTAGGAGCGATGCTGTTTTTACGTAATGAAGCTGTTGAATCACCATCCATGCCAATGGTAGCACCTGCCACCTGGAGAATATAGAACAAAAGATGCTGGCATAATCATAACCATAGAGTCAAAATACAATGCATCAATTCAGGTGATTCCTTTACACCAATGATAGCTTGTATTTAATTGTATTTTCCAAGTAACCAAAAATCCTATCACCTTATTCTGAGCATTCCTTGATCTTTCCCTTGCTCTATCCATAGCAGAATTGAATTCAACCACATCAACAGACAAGCCTCTTTCTTCTGCCATTAGCTAGTAATTATAGGGTTCCCATGAGAATAAAGTGAAAAAATGTTATTTCTTCTAAATCTTCGCATTTAGTATAATCTCACCTGAGTGAGATCCAATGGAAATCCATATGTGTCCCATAAATCGAACGCATCCTGAGAGAAGATTAACTTGCGGAAACTAGAGTATAGAGGTCAAACTGTAGACTGCAAGATGTAACTAATGGGAGGATGCGTCTCTTCCCACTTGATATAAAGAGAAGAAAATAGAAAGGTTTCCAATCATTAACACTATCTGGTAGGCTCTTCCCTTATAAGGAATGTAGGCTTAAATTAAAAAAAAATTATCTAGAAATCAACAAGACGAAGATATCAAAATGATACAAGAGTGGCATCGTTTGAGCAATGAATGCACACTGAAATTCCTTAGTTTCGATCTTCAGATAAAATAAATCCTGGAAAATCATAAAAAATTAACCATCTACCTGCCCACTGAGAACATTTCCGTCAATCTCCAGCGCAGCTTTCTTGAACTTCTCAATACCCTGTATCAGTGTGAAAAATATGCCGGGTTTACCCAATTCAATTCTAAGTCATCCAACGGACAGCTAGCCTAGTTAAGGTAGTATACTCTACAATGTAGAACTCATCTATGACATGTGAGGATGATTAGACTAGCGCTAGTGTTTTCCTTTTTTTACTTAGTGTCCCAACTCCAATCTTTTGTAAACAGTAAGATAATGCATCAAATGTTAAACAATTGTGTGGCTAGAATCATTAATATCCAACATATTTTTGGTTTTTTCAAGATTTTTATTTAATCCAAAAAAATTTTATCACCTTTAGTTTCAGTAAGTGAAATTAATTACACAGTGAAATTCTTTTATTTGCCATTGCCCAAAAAAACTATTAGGATAGGAAACACCAATGTGAGAAGAGAAGGAGCAATAGAACGAGACTTGATGATATCACCGCATACCTTAGTTAAGGTTCTTCCAAAGCTACCCTCCTCATCAGCAATAATATCTTTAACCCTAACAGCATGTTCTTTAAGCTCAGGAAAAATATCAGACATGCTATCCACCACCACGTCAGCTAGACTGTTAGAACAAGAGTGAAAATGTGAAAACATAAGAGAAACTGTCTGCATGTGAGGAAAAGTAAACAACTTAGATTAGATATAAATAGAGTAAAAGCCTTGATCTGTAACACCAATTACATGCTATGCCTTCCATGGGACCATTTAAAGTCCATAGGCTGGAATGTGGCAGTTTTTATCAACAGGTTAGAAGTTACATATCGGGAAGAATCTTCATACCTACTAAAGAAACCTTGCTGAGCTTTTAAAACTTCAGTACCATATCTCACAGCACGGCGAAGTATACGCCTCAATACATACTCACGGCCCTCATTACCTAGTCATAACAATACAATAAAATGAAGATGAGTATTGATGTCAATGATCAGAAGAAAATAATCTTTTTAATTGTTTCAAAAATAAGTTCCCCTGCATAATCACATATGACTTAGGCAGCATCAACACGAATTACAGAACCAGCAACAAATTAATTTTCAGACTGAAGGCACAAGGAAAAGATATAGCTTTAGAGATAACCTGGGCAAGAACCGTCTGCAATTGCAAATGAGAGCGTCCTAATATGGTCAGCCACAACCCTATAAGCCATGTCTACTTTGTCCACATCGTCTGCTCCAACTTTGCCAGTGTATGGTCGGGCTTTAGTTGACTGCAAACGAAATAAGACACGTTACAAAGGAATATTACAAAAAGGACATGCAGTGAAAACGAATATTTACTAGTATTATTTTCTTAATGTCATTATCATAATCAAATTCTGTGCATTTTCTGATATAGAAAATAGCTAGAGTACAATATGCTCATCAACTGAAACTTACAAGCTGTATTGCATCAAAGATAGGCTGAAATATGTCAGTATCATAATTGCTCATCTTGTTCTGAAGGATTGAAGTCAATCTCTCAAAACCCATTCCAGTGTCAACATGCTTTGCTGGTAGAGGCTTCAGCGAACCATCAGCTTCTCTGTTGAACTGCAGAAAACAGAAAGATGTGTGATTGAAACACACGAAAGTTGGGTATCTTGAAACGTGATGCAAGGAAGATAGAAACTGACCTGGATAAACACAAGATTCCAGATCTCAATCACAGTAGGGTCATCATTGTTCACAAATGATGAAGCATCGCGACCACCAATCCTATCAAAATGGATCTCAGTACAAGGTCCACACGGTCCAGTATCTCCCATTTCCCAAAAGTTGTCCTACATCCGGGACAATGAGATTTGGTGGAAGGTATAAAAAAATAAATAGGCTGAAACCTGCATGCGTTTCAGTGTGTAGAAGATGAAAGATGATCATACTTTACAACCAAAAGGTAAGACACGTTTCTCAGGTAGAAACTTTAACCAATTGTCCCTAGCTTCAAAATCAGCAGGAAGACCAAGCTTTTCATCACCTCCAAAGTATGTAGCATATATCCTGTCTTCAGGCAATTTGTATACCTATGGAACACATATAAAGTCAGGAAGGTAATGGACACTTGAGAAGATACCTCCCTTGGGGATCAGAAAGATAAGGAAAGATGCATGCCTCAGTAAGGAGCTCCCATGCCCAACCAATCGCCTCCACCTTAAAGTAATCCCCGAAGGACCAATTTCCAAGCATCTCAAAGAACGTGTGATGGTACGTATCTTTACCAACATCATCAAGATCATTGTGTTTACCTCCAGCCCGAATACACTTCTGGGTGTTGCAAGCACGTTTAAGCTTACTTAACTCAGTATTTGGATCAGCAGTTCCCAAAAAAATAGGCTTGAACTGGTTCATGCCTGCCCATATGAAAGATATATTCACCCAATGAAAACCGAAAAATAAAACAAAATTTTTTGTTCCAACTCTCCCTCATAGAAACTAGGAAACATATAAAGAGAAGGACAGTCTCACCAGCATTAGCAAATAGAAGAGTGGGGTCATTGTGGGGAACAACCGGACTAGATTTCCAATTAACATGCGCCTTCCCCTCAAAGAACCTGATGAATGTTTCCCTAACCCGGCTCGCCGGCCACAAGACGTCCGTCGTCTGAGAACCCATGAGCCGATTTGAATTTGAAAATTCCTGCACCAGATGAGCACAACAGCTGCGGCTGAAAAAACACTGAGAGAACGGTCTCGCGGCCTCAAAGAGTAGGGAGCACGGCCGCGGCGCCGGAAATGGACACCCCAACAAACGCTTGCTCCAAATGATACTGTCAGCACAGACACAGCTCATCCATAACTGAAATCTGCGACCCTCAAAATTCTACATTTATTTGTAATTAAAACCACACCCACATATAAACAGCAAGTCATCAACGGTGGTACTTCTGGGTGATTGGGCGTTAACAAGGTAAGGTTATCACTTAATTAATCAGTAACAGCAAACAAGGAAAGGTGAGCGGGATTGACCGAGAGAAGATTACACAAAATCACTTGCTTTTTTGTTAAAGGAACTCAATCCCTCGCACTAAAATTCTTGGTTTCCGAAAACGATCTTCATTACTAACGCCAAGTTTTTCTCATTCAATTGCAGCGAAATTCCTTTGAATTTGTTGCCAGAGATGGTTATTAAGGTGTTTGTTATCTTGAACCGCCGTGGCGATGCAGATCGAAGCGAATCACCACGAGACGCCACTGTCGAACTTCGGCAAGTCGGAACTAAGTTTAGGGCTCATATTTCAGCACAGATTACGTTTGGGGTTTAGGGCAGTGGCAGACGCCGGTTCGGGTTCGGGCCCATTTGGTCAACTTATCCGGTGGTCCCATCTAATCTCATTCCAAATATTTGGTAACTCGAGGCCAATAGGAGGTGCTGAAAAGGACAAACTCCATTCGCCAACCGACAATGACATACGTTGGTAGAGAAAACGGCAACACGTCGTCTATGTATTTGTTGATTTGACAATTTCTATCATATTCATTTCATAATGATTGATTTTTTTGTTATCAATGGATGTTCGCGCAACACCCAATCGATATGAAGCTACCGCAGGAGGTTCGATTGATCCCAAGCACGGTGGAAGCACTTGGCATCAAATGAGGATAATGTGATTTTGTCATTGATATACCGATTTTACAAAAAATAGTTCATAAAATACTTTAGTTTTGGTATTATTTCTGAAATACCTTCTGTCATTTTGTTATAATTATGTCATTCAATTATTAGATATTATTTGAATCGAATAATAACATGTGATAAAGAATAAATAATAAATATACAAATAAATAATAGTTAAAATATATAAATATATTCAAAATAAATAATAAATTTTGATATCACACATTTTCTTTGAATTTTATAATACAAAATGGTTATATTTTATTTTGTTTAGATTAGGTAAATGTGGTTTTTCAATTTTTATGTGTGTTTATGTTAATTTTGTATTTTTGTGTCAAAAAGTGGATCCTTTGATTTAATCCACCACCTTTATTACTAATGTTTGACCGAGTTCAACAGGAGATTAGCAGAAAAATTAGACTTACAAACGTGTGAAACAAGTAAAAAAGGGCACAACAGCCGAAGTGGGACAATGAGCACTGTTCTGCTGCCTGCAGTCTGCAAGTTCAGGTCGGGAACAGTGCTGGTGTCAGGAACAGTGAGTTGGATTGAACAAAGGAAGATATTTTTCGAAAACAACAGTGACAAGGGGGAGAATACAGAACACACACAAGGGAGCTTCTCCCTCAATGCGAAAAATACTAACCAGAAGAGGGGAAGAAGACCCTCATCATCAAGAAATGCAACAGAGCCTAGCCCAGCGCTACTATTCTGGGCTGTGAATAATAGCAACCGGACGATAAAACAATCTTTATTTGCTTTCCGTTTTCTGAATGTTTCGAGTTTCTGTATTTAACTTGTTTACAATGTTCCTGTTATTTTTGCCAACTTATCTGAATGAAATCATGTTTTATTTTCCAAATATGAGTAGCTAAAGCCTTAGGGATGTTTTAAGGTGAAGTATGGTGATGTGTGTTTAGGGTTAATAATGAAATTTATGTTTGTTCCTTAGTTTTTGTTTCTATCAATACATGGGAAGACCTAAGGAGGGGAATAAGTAGCTTCACAATTTAGATGCTTGATTTAGAGGTAGATCAACAAATCAAGACGAGAGCAGTAGGTGTTAGTCAGGGATAGAACCAGTAGAACCGGGTATACTTAATTCTATATGCTTTGCATGTAGGTAGACCTAAATGCAATATTGTTGATGATATGGGAAACTAGCTTAACCAAAAATATGATGAATGACCTAGGTAGACTTAGGTTATTTGAAGGTGTGAGTATAGGAGCATGGTAAATTAAATTAGAAACTTTAGCATAACACCACCTACAGATCATTAAGGCACGTGCGTATTATTCTGAATTAGAACCAGTCCTTTTTACCTTTAGCGTTAAAACCTAATATTGTTTATTAATCTTGTTTACCGAACTTGTTTACCACTGTTGGTCTGAGCTTAGACTAAGACTTACTGTTATTCCGAATTGTGCATTTACTAAAACATTTAGCAAGCACAAGCTCTTCGTGATCGATTCCGACATCCACTATACAAGTTTTCTAAATTTGTATTTTGTGTAGATTAGGGACTATAAATTTATTTGATAACGAAATTTTTATTTTTATTGCAACGATATTAAGAAATTTTCGTTTATCAAATTTACATTCTATAATATTAATAATTAATGATAGAATAACAACATGTAATACAAGATCATAATAAATAAAAAATAAGCACTTGATCTAAATAATTTCAAACAATAAAATGATGCATTATATAAATTTAAAATAAAGAATAAATAAGCACTTGATTTAAAAAATTCAAACAATCCAATGAGATATAATATAATAAGTGAAATATTGAATAAATAAACAATACATTCAAATTATTCCAAATAATCAAATAATGTATAATATAAATTTAAAATAAAAAAATATACATTAGATCCAAATAACATCTATTGATCGAATAACATAATTTTTACAAAGTAATAAAGGATATTTTACAAAATATATAAAAAAAATAAGGTATTTCATCAACTAAATTTCGTGAAAATTGCATATCACCAATTTATTCAGTAGAAGGTGAAGGGAATGTTAGTATTTTAATTCAAAATTATATTTAAATATAAAAGGATATTAGGTAATATTCTAAATCATCAATTTAATTCGAGATTAGATTTGATTGACATATATATAAATCAAAAAATAGGTTAAAATCACTTAAACAAAAATTTTTATTTCTTCTAATATTTTAAAATATAATTACACTTTGGTAAAGTAAGTGCAACATTAAAACAAGAAAGTACAATTAACTCAAGTGTCTCCAAATGTTTCTTAACATCTTAACTCCCTTTCCAAGTCATGAAAGTCATTTCCTGATTTGATCTGTTCAAGTTTGATGGAGCAGGGTCCAAACCAAGCTTTTTCCATGATAGATAAAAAAGATAGAATATTGATAGACTTGGTGAATACATCAGCCAACAACTGATATGAAGTTATAGATCAGGTACTAAAATACCTTTTTTGTATTAATCATGGATAATGTGGCTAGAACAGAGTATGGGTCAGATCATACTCGAACGAATCTGGTTCGTCAAGGAAAAAATTAAGTAGTTGATTTGGTAGGTCAAACCCATGTAGATTAATTCCTTGACTCGACTTGTACTCGTCTTGATCTACTGAGTTGGATCCATGGGTTTTAGGGTTTTTTTTTTAATTATTATTATTTTATTAATATATTTTTTACATTCTTGATACTTTTTGTGTATATATGAATACATGAAGTTAGAGTGCAAGCCACCCACTTAGATGTCTGGTCCTTCACGAGAAAAAATTTGAAGGGGATGATGGAGTCGTTCGTTAGTCAGGAACATGGATGTTGATGGCTCAGTGCACCAAACTTTGGAAGATCCTAATATGCATTGGATCAGAAAGGGAGGTAGATTTCCTCAACGCCACGACCACCACATCAGTACATGGCGTGTGATGACAATGAGGTTTCATGGCTGGGAAGCTTCCGGCAAGTCGGAGGCCTCCTGGAGAATGCTGGCTTGAATTCTCCCCAGTAACAAACTGCTGATGGAGCTCCACAGATCAGACTACACAATGCTTTTTGGATCCATTTGGATCATCATTTTCCAATTCAGCATCATCTCCATCTTTCAAGTTTCTCTTTTCTTTCTCGTCTTGTGTGCCTCATCTGCAGCTTCACTCGCTGAAGAATCACAGGCACCATCTCCCGTTGTTCTTTTGGGACGATCATGATCCTCCATGGATCATGTTTTTTGTTTTCACTCCACCTTTTCCGAACAACATGCTGCCAAATGTTTTTCAATTCCTCATCCCTCGTTGGCTTAATTAAGTAATCACAAGCTCCATCTCATATTCCTCGCGACACAAGGTCAGGTCTCCCATCAACAGACATCGCTGCATCATGATACTGAAATTAGATATCTATACACAAGGTATACCGCGTTTCACTTCACTATAATTACTACTTACTACAGGAAGGTCAATTTCCAAACCAACCAACTCCAGAAGTTTGAATCCGTTCATATCAGGCATGTGAACTTCACTCAAAACTAGATCAAACCAGCCTCTCCTCTCTCTTAACAGGTTCAAAGCAACTTTAGCTTGTGACCAACTGCTAACTACAAATACAAAAGGTCTTTCAAGTTTGTTCTTACTAGAAACAAAGTTGCAATGGCACATAAAGAATTAAAAAAGAGTTATTATAGTTCGAATATCAAGAAAAAAAAAGCAGCATCTGTATTTATTTAAAAATCATATCAAAGCTTACAAATCACAAAACCTAACATCCAGGACGGGATAAAACTCATCACACCAAAACATAAATAACATTGCAAAGAACCCAAATTACAGCAGAGGAGAAAAGGGGGTTCAAGTGAAGATTTTTTCTAGAAAACAAAAATGAGAACTTTGACAAGTTATATAAAAATAAGCATTAAACATTCAAACGGGTAAAAAAACCCAAATATCACCCTGAAGACTTACTACACAAAAATTTGCAACAATAGATATTCGTACTCCGATCGAAGCCCATCCTCTGAGCATCAAACCAATGTGGTGGGTGAAAGATAAGACCCATGGATGATTACTTGAGGCTAAAGCATGTTAAGTAGTGTGTACCACGAGAGGTGTCAATGGAAATTTTCCATTTAAGTTAATAACTCCAGGATGGATTAGACGAGCAGGTTTAGTAAATTTTCCCTTCCATCCTCTTTCTCTGGCAGCATCCATATCCAACTTTTCTTGCCCCCCACCACATACATACAACACGAGAAAGTACCCATGTCCTAGATAAGAAAATGAGTAAGTGCATGTGGAAACTTCTAGAAAAAGATGAACACTTTCAAGACGAAGATGCACTGATATATATTTCCTACTATTATTTACACTGATATATCTTTTATTCTAGCAACCCAAACCTCACTCTTTGTCAATGTGGGAATAAAGAAACTTAAAGCCTGATGGTTTGCCAAACATCTAAGCCTCTGTACAGCTGGCAGTACATCAAATGACAGACGATTTGCAAAAGTATGATCCTGTTAAAATGCAATCAACCAATTAACAAATTACCTGATTCATTTGATAAAAGGTGGAGTTAAAAACATTTTTTTTTGATAAATTTCCTAAATCATTTGAAGTTTTCATACCTTTTAATTGCTATCTACATCATCTTCTTCTTTGGTGGTAATTAAATTCTGTTCTCTTTGATCAGCACATAACCAATCCCTCAAGCATATGCATGTTTTCAATGTATTTGGAGTCAAGGAAGATAATTTCGATGTTAGAACTTGATCACTTGAACTAAACATACTTTCCTGTGTTAGCAGTAACTGAGGTATGTGCTTTAACGGAGGAAAGCAGATGTAGTAGTAGAGTGAAGCATATGTTGCTCTGGACAAGAGGTTTGATATGGAAAGCCCTTGCATTTTTTTTAGAAATGAACACAGATATTTATATATAAGTTTGTTTATAACGATAGCCTATGCCGTATGAGGTAGCCCGTTACTGATCCTCCAGCTCGATAGTCATGACACTCTCTCCTTGGGCCTTGAATGGTTCCAAATACGTCTTGCTAGTTGAAGTGTTTTCAGCGGCCCATTTCATAGCATTACGGTCCAGCATAATAAGCTCCGGTCCATGTAGCATCTTCTTCTTTCTCTTTCTTCCGCCTGTCGTTCTCAACATCTCCAGACTCGAACCTCCTGTGTTGCTTACCGAATGATGCTGTCTTTCCTCTTGTTCACCTTCAACCGTCAACATCCCGATGCCACATTGATGCTGGAGATGTGAACACATCTCTTGCAACTTGTGCCAAAATCGCTTAATGGCAAGATTGAGTCTTCCACCCATCTAAAAATCAGAGTTGTCTCCTTTGTTCCCCATGAAGCTCATGCATTGCATTTTACAATGCAACTTCACTTGATTTTGATGTTCTGTTGTTAGCTATGTTTTCAACGTAGCAAGTAATTACTAGGTTCAATCGGCTGAATCGATATCTGAAAAAAAGAAAAAAACGGGCCGATTAAAATTAAATCCTTAACAAATAAAATCCCTCAAAATTTGGTTTCAAATTGCATCACTCATTACATTGCTTCTCCATGTCTTTTCAATCCATCCATCACTCCAACCCATTTACAATTCATGAGAAAGTTTATGTAGGTGCTTGCAAGTTTGTCGTTAACAACTAAGACGTGTAAGAAGAAATCAGGATTATCGAATACTAATTTCCAATTTAGGTATTAATTTTTGGTATTATTTTTTATTTTGTTTTATAAATAAAGTATAGTAGATATATTGCATTCCATATTCATTCATTTTATATTAAAGTTATTTAAAGTTTTATTCTTATAGCATTCCCTAATTTTTATTAAAAAATTAATTTATACTTTTATAATAATATTTTTAAAAATATATTTTTAATAAATGGGTGAACCGATTCACGTGGAGCCATCACAAAAACGATTTGATTTATGTATTTGAGTTGAACATAGATTGTTAGTAGTCGATACTTGCACTAATGAATAGTAATCATTTGTAGTTTCTAACGCCTTGGAATGCAAATTGGAGATTACTGAGTTTAACATCATAAAGCTCATATAAATGTTTTAATGCACAGAATTATAAATAGAAGTTGCATTTAAAAAATACCATCAAGTTGAAGAAAATTGTAAAAATCATAAAAAAAATTTAAGACCAGTAGGCAATCCAAAACTTTTAACCCTAGGATCAAGTATATTTGCAACAAGAATTTTAATTTTTAAAATCATTTTAAAAAAATCATTAAGGAAATCAACACTACTATATTTTTTAAAGAACAATGTAATGTAAACTAGAGCATAAAACATTAAATGCATGATAGGATAATATACTGAACTAAAAATTATAGTATAACGATGAAAAACAGATAAATAGTCAATCAAAATATCTAATTTTTCAAAATCTGTTTTAACAATCTTACAATTTAATTCAAGAAATAAATTAACGAAAGTTTCAACTATATCCCTATAAGGAAGCATGGAATGAATAATAAAAATATGAAATTCTATCTAATTGGTAAATCACACTTTAAAGTTTTAAATACGTTGTGAGCGAAAATCGGTACCTGAGAGGAGGCCGATTTTCAAGTTATGGGTGCAGCCGGATGTACCACACCTGGTTAAGTTTTTGGAGTTTTACTCAGCTCGATTAGTAGAAATAAAGATGTGCAAAGATTTTTTACGTGGAAACCGTCGGAGAACGGAAAAAACACGGAGCTTTAGGAGCTCACCCGAAAATCCTTCACTAGATGGAGGTGATGTGGGAAGATACAAGTTGACGGGCTTGGAGTCCAACCTCCTGCCCTTCAGAATTTTCCTTCCTTATAGAAGAGGTTGATCTGACCGAATTATCAGTTTTAGGTGTCGGTTGCTTTCTGTATTTCTACTGTGATCTTACTTTTCAGATGATCGCCGCCTGTTCTGCTATGATTCGGCCGCTTTTCAGACTGTGCCATACGGCCGCTGCTGTCAGATTTCTGACACATATCGATCAGTCGGCTGGCGTTATCCCATCAGAGCTCCTTTTGGCAGCCTTTCAGAAGTTGATTATCTTCACCCGATTTATACCCCATCAAAATGGAATTCCATTAGATTCACATAAGTGTTTAAATTCATTTTTTTTTCGTACTAGAAATTTTTAGAATGTTAACTAACTTTCTTAAGAAAGTAAGTAAACTAGAAATGTAATAAAATTCTAAAGCATAAATTTAAAATGTGGCAAACACATCTTACATGAAAAAAAGCACCACCTAACATAGGAGTCATAGATGTTCTCAAAAATCTAATAGCACTCGAATTAGTTAAAGCAATATATAAAGTAATGGAAAAAAACGATCATGTATCATGTATCTATGACAAATATCAGAAATAAACATAGCAATGTACACACCTTTGTATGGAGGTTTGTAAGGTCGAAACATTCAAATTCTCTTGTGCATGGTCCATGTGTCCATGAAGCAGTAACAACATCACAAGTTAAATAAATTTTTCATTTTAAAGATTCAAACTTTGAAATTAAACCATTTTTTTCTATTTAAATTGTTCTAATGCAATAGAAACATCTTTTCTTCTGGAAAATGGAACGAAATGCGGTTGCAAATTAGAAATAATAAATTTTATAAAATATGGATTTTCTACTTCACTATATACTTTTTTCACACGAAATTAAGTAAAGTACTAACTTAATTTGAGAAGATTTTATATTAAAAATAAATTTAGCACTAATATTACCATCAATAACATTCAATTTAGATTGTTTACAAGAAAAGTGTTTATTAGGATGCTTAATTCTAATGTGTCTTAAAAAATTAGTAGTTGAACCATTTTTACCATGTTTATATTTCACAGCACAATATTTACACCTCACTTTACTTAAATCTCTTTCAAAATCAAAATGATCATGCCAATCTAGAGATTTAGAAGACTTGCACTTCTTTGAATTAGAGGTAGATCCATGAACCTCAGTTTCACACTCATTTTCTAATTCTAAATTGAAAATTGAATTTTGAGTTGCTTCACATGAAAAAGAAGGGTTTAAAAACTCTGCTATTTTGAATGAAAACTTGGACACTTGACAAAATAAAAGCAGCACACAGAAGAACACCAAAAAATTCTAGGAAACTAAAAAAAAAAAACAGCAACAAGACTACTCTAACTTAGAGCAATAAAATGAGAGAATGGATCAATAGTATAACTAGAATGAAATCCACAAGTAAAGTGTTGCAGCACTCAATACCAGTGAAAACAACAATTGCTCAACTCGTCTCATATGATGGCAAGAATGAAATCGAGTGTTGATAAACGAAAATTTGTTTAAGTCATTGCAAAAGAGGAAATCTTCATACCAAATAAATTTGTCATCCCTCTACACAAAATATAAATTCAAAAAACTTGTATAGTAGATTTTGGGGTCGATCAAGTAGCTGGTGCTTGCACAGTGTTTTATCAGATATAGACTTTGAAATAAACGTTGTTCTTAGTCTAAACTGAAGTTAGCAGTAGTTGGTTGTTTAGTAAACAGTATCTAGTTTTAATGCTGAAGGTTACAAATAATGGTTCTAGTACAAAGTAACATCAAGATGCCTCAAGGATATGTAGGCAATGTATTGCTAAGGTTCCTAATTTAATTTACAATGTTCTATATTCATAACTCTAAACAACTTAAGTCTACCCAAGTTATTAATCATGTTTTTGATCAAGATAGCCCCTAATATCATTACTCGTCCCATACTTAGGTCTACCCATGTATGAGATATGTAGAAATAGGTCTACCCGATTCTACTGGTTCTACCTAAGACTAACACCTATTATCCCTACCTTGATTTGTTGGTTTACCTCTAAATCAAACATCTTAGTTATGAAGCTAATTGTTTCCCCCCTTAGGTCTATCCGAAGAATGATAAAAACAAAAGCTAAGAAACAATAGTCAATTGTCTTATAAACCCTATCTCCACATCATCATTCTACACCTTGAGGCATTCCCTAAGTTTAATTACTCATTCTACTTTATCATTAAGATAAAGTAGCGAAAATGTCAAAGACATCATGAGAAAGTTAGTCACAGAAACTAAAAAACATTCAGAAAAATCTATCTGATAAATTTTCTACTCTTTGACATGGTTCACAATCTTTGCAATGAGCATAACAATCTATGAAAGTGTGAGATCAATAGAATCTGCAATCTAGAATTTTTTTTGGCTGTCCGGTTTGGTCCATGGTGGTCACCAAAAGGTCTTGCATGACAAGAATCAATGATTTTTGGAATTTCATTTTCATGAATGCATCTCTTCCATAAATATGGATCATCCCATATATAGTATTTGACATCACTCTTCAGCTTGTTCCTTGCATGACAATCTATTCCAGGTGGCATCACTCGTATTGAAACAAAGTTTGCAAGATCAACAAACCACAATTCACGTATAGTAGTCCGAACTAAGAATAATTGTTCATCTAGTGATGATCCCATCTTCTTCACTTCCTTCTATTCAACTAAGGTGATAAGCCACAAGGTTCTCCCTTCCAGATCTATCCTTGATCTCAACATCAAACTCTTGAATTAGAAGGACTCATTTGATAAGTCTTGGTTTGGAATCCTTCTTCTTCATCACGTGCTTCACTAATGAATGATCAGTGTATACCACAACTTTGCTACCTAAAAGATAAGAACGAAATTTTTCCAAGACAAAAATAACAGCAAAAAATTCCCTTTCAATCATGGTATAATTTTTCTGAACCTTATCCAAGGTTTTTGAAGCATAAGAAATAATATGGTGCTTCTCTTCAATTTTCTGTCCCAAAACAGCACCCCAGCACCCATAGCATGATTACTTGCATCACTCATGATCTCAAAATCATACCTCCAATCAGATGGTTACATCACAGGTGCAGTAGTAACAGCCTTTTTCAAAGAATTCAAAGCTTGCTTACATGAATCATCAAAATTAAAATCAACATCATTATGCAACAAACTATTAAGAGGCAAAGCAATTTTCAAAAAATTCTTAATGAACCTCCTATAAAAACCAGCATATCCTAAAAAAGATCTAATACCTTTTACATTAACAGGATAAGGAAGTTTAGACATAATTTCAATTTTTGCCTTATCTACCTCAATTCCTTTTTTAGAAATCACATATCCTAAAACAATTTCATGATCCACTATAAAATGATATTTTTCAGAATTTAAAACTAGGTTCTTTTCCACACATTTCTTCGAAACTTGATTCAAATAATCTAAGCATAACTCAAAATTTTCTCCATATACCCTAAAATCATTCATAAATATTTCAATAAAATCTTTACAAAAATTGAAGACAATGCTAGTCATACATCTTTGAAATGTTGTTGGAGCATTACACAATCTGAAAGGCATCCTCTTGTAAGTATAAGTTCCAAACAAATACGTGAAGCTTGTCTTATCTTGATACTGTCTTGAAATAGGAATTTAATTACATTCAAAATATCCATTCAAAAAACAATATAATGATTTTTCAACCAATTTTTCCAACATCTGATCAATAAAAGGCAAAGGATAATGGTTTTTCTTTATCACTTCATTTAATTTCCGGTAATCTATGCAAATGTACCATCCATTTTGCACCCTTTGTGGAACAAGTTTGCCTCTCTCATTCTCCACCATGGTCATCCTAGTCTTCTTTGGCCAAATAGACTTACCCACTAGTTTAATAATTTCTTTTCTTACCACCTCCATCATTATGGGTTGAGGCGTCTTTGAGGCTGACAAACGGGTTTAGCTCCATCCTCCAGAAAAATTTTGTGCATGCATATGGATGGGCATCCCTTCAATGTCATCAAATGTCCAACTTATTGCCTTGTTTCTATTTAGTATCTCGAGAAGTTGTGACTCTTGATCTGAGCTCAGACCAGTGGAAATGATAACAGGATTCCTAAATTTTGCATCAAGAAAAATATATTTTAAATAATTAGGCAATGGTTTCAATTCAGCTAACCTCTCTTCCTGGGTCTTGGCTTGCATCACGTTTAGTTGCTCAAATTTCTCTTCAGCTTCTGATTTTGCAAGTAGAAATTCATTATGAGCTTCTTCGTTTTCTAGAATCTCTTTCTCCAAGTGCTTCTCAATGACTCCATCCATGACATCCACCACACATATGCTCTCAAAATCACTGGGATAATGCTTCACATCCTTCATGTCAAATATGATTTTTACTTCATCAAAAGATAGCTCAATGGTCTCCATCGTCACATTAATAATTGCATTTGAAGCGCTAAAAAATGATCCCCCAAGATAATGGTAGTGTCTTTTGATCCATTAATGGGCATATTCATCACATAAAAATCAGTTGGGAACATTAGATACTCAATTTTCACTAAAACATCCTCAATTAATCCCTTGGGAGAAATTATCCTTTGATCTATAAGTTCAATTTGCACACCTGATGCTTGCAAAGATCCCAACCTAAGCACCTCATAAACAGAATTCAACATGACATTTATAGAAGCTCCCAGATCTACCATAGCTCTCTTGATGCACAAATCTCCTATATTTGCATGGGATAAAAAACATACCCCGATCCTTGCATTTTTCAAGTAGTTTCCATGTGAGAAGTACTGAGCAGCTTTCACTCAATTTCACGTTGCTCTTCTCTTTCAGCTTGGGTTTAGATATACACAACTGCTTCAAATATTTGACATTCTTTGGCACAAGATCAATATACTCCAAGAGAGTTAAATTCAATGAAGTGTTTCTCAATGATTTCAGCATTTTCTCCTTCTCGTTTTGCTCAACTTCAATCTCTTGAAAATGGAGGTTGGGTCATCTTCACTGTGACAAGTTCTGGTAGTACTTCAACTTAGTCTTCACTTTGCACAACAACTTTGTACTCCTCTATTTCGTTCTCCTTAATCTCATTTTGGACCAATTCTCTTCTAGGTTTCTCTTCTAGGTTTCTCTTTTCCACTCCTCAAAGTCATAGCACTGATATTCGGCCCTCCACTGGAATTTGGGTTGGCTTGAGTTGAGATGATAAGCTTCCTTTCTATTTTAGGTCTCAAATTTTTTATTAAAATACTGAAGACTGTAAAGACAAAAAAAAGTATGCTTCTTCTAAGCTGAATCCCCTGTATTCAATAGGTTCGTGAGTTCATGCAATTTGAGTCGATCTCATGTATTCAGCTTAACACGTTGCCTAACTGCAGTAATAGATTGGATGAGAGGATTTGAACCCGTGATATTTTGTACTCAAAACAAACGTGCTACCAAGCTGCGCCACATCTCTTTAATTGGTCTCCGTTATCCTTATATAGAATTCCTGTCTTGTTCTTCACATTTCTATTTACTTGATTGAGAAAGGATTGATAAAGAAGATTTTTTTTTTCACCTATTATGGATCATCGTATATTTCATTTGGTGTTCCATGTCTAACTCTAGGTGGCCCTTAAGTACATATGCGATCATATATATATTTTCCGTATGTATTACAATACGTAAAAAAAGGAGGTTTTCTTATTTGAAACCTAAAAACATATCTCTCCTTGGCCCCAATACTAAGTACGCTATGGTTGGGGTTGTTAGCCGGTCTATTGAAAGAGATTAATCATTTGTTTTCTCACATGCATTGACATTTCCCTTTTTTCCATTCAAGTTAATAATATTGAAAAGAATGAAGAACATTAGAGATACAATAAAAAACGGATTCAACGTCTGCAAGACAAGTTCAAATTTAACTAACGGGATGGTAGTAGCCGTGTAGTAAAATGAATATCTATCAAGGAGAAGATCTTTAGCGAGTTTTTTTGTGTCTTCGAATCAGATGGATTGAGCAAATAAAAATTAAACAGTTTTTCATGGCTGAACAAACCAGATGTCCGAACAACAGTAATTTTAATGTAAGCTGCATCTGAAATGGTCTTAAGATGGTATTTCCAGATATATTAATCAAAAGAACCAACATAATATGCTAATTAGGATTAAAAAAAATTCTGTCCCTATTGGTACAAACATATGATTCATGATTAAATAAAGAAATAGATTGACTTTGGTCTCTTTTATGGTTGATTGAAAAAAATATATCATAAAGAAAATATTAAAATAAAAAGGAATCTCCAATAAATATTTTTTTTCTTGAATAAGGTCAGTCATTTTCACTACTTTAGCATATTTTTTCATATTAATTTTGACTTGATCTTGTCAGCCTTCATTCTCTCGGAACTCCATTTAAATGAATTCGAAATATTGTTTATAATCTGCTTTTGTTTTTTTTTTATTTCAATAGAAATCATATAAAGACAATTCCTATTCGATATGGCTATCTGGGATACTATTTTATGATTAAGAAGCAATTTACTTTTGTATAAACCATGTAGTAATTAGGGATAACTGTAATCTGGACCACACTATCTTCGTTACATAACAGACCTATGATTTGCTGCATATTGTATTTTATAGTTTTTGAAATATTCACAACATTGATACCATTGTTTATGATATTATTCTAATTAACCCAACTGTTTGTAAAATTCATAAGAATGACCTAACTATTTCATAATACATTGCAAACTTATTATGCATTCCCATTTACCCGTTTGATATAATTGACCCAATTTTTCATAGGTCAATTTTATCCAAATCCGTTATAAAAAAATTTAAATTTGGCTTTTATTTTTCATAGGTGAATAAATCCCTATATGATTATTTTATGTAATTAACCCAACGTCTTTTTGGTAAATTAAGTAGATTGGGAATGAAACAAAAGAAAAATTAGTGTGCAATAAGGGGCCGCTGGAGATGAAGGAACCAACTTGAGAGGGAAGGGTTTGTTTCTAGACAACGAAATCACGAAGGTCAACACCATCCCTGAATAGAATTCAAGATAAATGGGAGGATGGATGGGTTGAGTGAAAGGAATTCAAGGTCAGTAGTGCCACGAGGTTAGGGTCTCTTATTTTGGAATCATGGTTGAGTGGGAAGTAGCTCTTCTCTTTTTTATAGCTTAGTTCAACATCAGTATGATTATGAGCAAAGAATCCCCATATTGAAAAATGATAGGGCCAATGAGCAGTGTTTGAATGCATAAGGAGTGGATGTATGGGGATGCAGTATTTGAATAATGCTGTCCACTTGCACACTTTATAATTTATTGTCACATAATGATTATCTTCTTACTCAATTTCCACTTGGACACTTGATAATTTATTGTTAAAATGCCATCGTTAATGAAAAAAATAAACACACACAACAGCGAACACTCTGTAGTAGAACTCACAAACACACACACACACTTATTGCCACCATCTAGGGAACAAAATAAACACACGCAACGAGCGAAGATATTCTTTCCATAATGAAATTAGCGATACTACCACAAAACCTATTAGGACTCTTGGGTTAGTGGGAGCTCTTAAACAGTGACCACCATAATGGAATTGGAGCTAAGAGAAATAAAGAGAGAATATCATAGCTAGGAGTTGGAGTTCTTGAGCTAGAGTTTATCAAGAGTGGAATTTCCTATTTTTAGATGAGTTCAGTAGTTACTCAACCGAGTTCATTGTTGAGCTAATGAGCTGTAAAGTGTTGAGTTATAGAGTTTTCCGAAGTATGTGAAACAATACACACACAACCTTTTGACACTAAATGCACACACAAGATATGACACTCCCAAGCGATATGAAAAACAAAAGAAAGACATTTCATGTAGGGTACCATTAGAGAATAGGGTACTATTATATTGTACTCGCTTGTTGTGCTACCTTTCAGCTTTTTAGTTCCAACGGGTCCATTTAAAGAGTAATATTTCATGTAGGATCACTACATCTCCTTTGAGAAACTTGAATCTCAAACTCTCCTATTGTATTAACACTTGTGATGGAATATCCTGCCTTGATACTCAATGTCTATCACAAATTTGGATTAACATGCATTGTTCTAGAGTTTTCAACTTATTGTGATGGACACCATGGACGTTTCATCATTTTTGTTATATCAGGAGTCGCTTGTCTCGTTTGTTATAACATGATTTCAGGCGACTTTTTTACCTCCATTGAAACGTCTTTTATCCATCAAAAGGTTATGAGCTATACCCCATTTTTCTGCACTTCTAGTACCTCCCAAATGGTATCATATCAAGCTGTACTTTTACAAGAACATAACTTAGGTATTTCAAAAGGCTGTGACTTTTGCTTTCTCAGATGAGGGTCGATCATTAGGTTTCAAGCTTGAGATATCTAGGATATCTCAATTTCTAGCTAATAGTAGGAAGTACACAGCTTTTGGTTTAGGGTAAAGTGCATATCTCACCATCTATCTAGTACCTGAGGCTATATCTAGTGAGAATATGTTAACCATCATGAGTTAAAATAGACTATAGAGTGGGTAAGGTTCTGTTAGATTCTTTGTGTATATATACTTCCGTCTTATCTTCTAAATGAACTGCTAGCTACTCCAACTCATGCTCTCATGACCCTTCGAGAATGTTGCTCTTTCTACTTTTCTAGTATATTTATTTTCTAGTATTTTGGTTGTTTTGTTGTGCTTTAAGATTCTGACCAACTAGTTCATATTTGAGAATAATGTTAGCATCATGATCTTTTAAGTTTATGACATGTATAGTGTTGTTGTTGGATCATATGAAGTCAGCAAGCCTCAATATTAGTGATAAAAATATGATCCACGTCAGTTCCTGACTTAGTTAGCCATGCTTCAAGTCCTCAACCACCTCTTCGAAAATTATGGTGTCATGAACAAGTCCACTCACCCACTTACGGGTTTCTGTTATTTATTCTGCTGTCTTTAAGTTCTGTTCATTTGTAGGTCTTTTATGTTTTTTGGCACAAGAATAGCTGCTAGCAATGTGCTGATATTCATCAATCAAAACTACTTTTTATCATATCAGTGCACTGCTCTTTTGTTTTGGTTTGTCCAACCCACACTAGCTGTGTGACTAGTGTGAAAATCCTGATCCCATAACAACCATTGCATGCATTGGTAACCATCCTACCATTCAGTTCTTTCAGTTGTGTCTATCCATTCATCAATTTCGGAATATATACATTCCTTTTTAGTACTCTTAGGCATTCCTAGATTAATCTTTAACCCAATCCTACCTACTAGTAGTTTTTTCCAATCAATCCTAAAATTAGCTTCCTTACTTATCTTTTTAGTTCGTTCGAGATCTGCTAATTCTGTTTTAAACCACTCTGGTTTGACTAAATCTTTAGTAGGGCCCTTATGTTCGAGATATGCTAATTGTCTATTGCTAAGACGCAACTGTTAGATGCTAAGAAGACTCTCATCTTGATTTTGTATTCAAGTTTAAACATATCAATTTCGATATAAGAGATCTTAGCATCATCAAGAGGATTACCTAGCATCGAGTCTATATGTGTGTAGTAACAATTGTTTTTGGCCATGATGTATGGGTACATATGAATTCTGGAACAAGCAGAAAATTGAAAAACCGATGTCTTCAATGCTATCCAAGTTTCATGATCACAATCATTAAGTTTTGAAGTGGATTGAAAATTATTCTTCATGATCACAAATCTTTGTAATCAGACTCTCTAGATTGATCCCAAATCGACTATAGAGTGTGTTCATGATAATTTTATAAATATAATGCATTGCTTGATCCCCATTCATTTTAGCTTTCAGTCTATTTTCATATTGATCAGTAATTAAACCCTCAAAAAGACTTGTTTTCTTTTGAAACATGTACTCTCTAAGAGGGATCACCTCATAACCTGTTTCCTTTTCTTGAGGGTGTAAGATCTCTCATCATTAGCAAACTTTAACTATGACAATAAAAGACAAATTTAAATTTACTAGTTGGAAAGATGAAAGTGGCATGTTTATCTTTATATGGCAAGAATGGATGAATAACTACATACACTTTATCTTTATACTACATATACTTCAAGAAATCCAAACAAGCTATGTAAACTAATCGACTCTAAATTATTTTTCCATGTTGATATAGGCATAGTACAGGTCTTCATGATAAATGGATATAATAAGTTGACAGCATAATAGTACACATTTTCACCATATGGTATATAGACATCAAGATGTCTGTGATAATAGCTCTTCCTGATAAATATTGGATTATTCAATTATTAATTATTATAATTATTCAATTATTCAACAATTAACATATTGATGGAGGATGTTTAGTTAATTGTACCCTAATATTGCGAATTTAGTTGCATTCTATTTGGTTCTTCCTATTTTGTAAAAGGAGTCTTTCCTTTCATAATGAATCACCTATATCCTAGAAGTAGCTGATCAATTGACTGGTCAGAAATACCTTTAGGACATTTGATTATCAATTCTGTGCTTTCTTGATAATATGTGTTTTTTTTTCTTTTTAACCAACAATAAATGAATCTTGGTTAGAAATTGGGATATGTATATGAAAGTGCTCATCCAAATAATGATAACGAAAGATCTTCAATCTAAGAGAAGACAATGTCATTGAATCCTCAATATCAATATGATACTTTTGCCCATAAATAGATTGTGCTTTCAACAACACACTGTATGAAATTTTGTACTTTCATGTATGCTAAATCAAACAAAGGCATAGGGAAAAATCTAGGTTTGGGCCACACCCCTAAATTACAAGGATCCATAAAGAAGATTTTTTCTACACAATATAATCAATATGATCAGCAAAAGAAAGAAAGTTGTCTAGTTGCTCTGCAATTCGCAATTTAGATAAAAAATCGGAACACTTCTTCACCTACATAACAGTGATCTTGAAAAAGGAACAAAGCTTCACCACTTGATCACACACCATATCTCCCTCTCTTTCCTACGGTCATGGGTGTGTAGCTACTTCTTACATTTCTGGTTAGTTGGAGACATGCACTTTGATTTGGAACTTGCTAATCTGGATCAGCTTGACTTGAGCACTAGCAAAGTGATTGTGGTCTAGCATGAATTCCTTAGCTGAGTCCAACACACACCACCCAATAGAATCATATCTTGAAAAAGATAGCCAAACATAGAATCATGATAAGACTCAAGATTCTCTATTGTCAATTATTTATGCGAAATAGAACCTTTGAACCCTAAATTTGGACATAATGTTTTAGCCAATTTATCAAGAGAACCTAGAAGCAAGACCAACGAATCATGGAAATGAAAGAAGAGTTTATTTTGTGGTTTCTTAGAGACACACACCCTCAACTCATAAGACTTATGATTTCGAAATAAGGTTTTGATTATATACTTATTTGAGTGATCTACAAAGAATAATACCACCAAACTGAGCAAAATTGTAGAAATAAATAGTTAGAAGATGAGATCTTTTTTCACTAAAATTTCTACATTCAAAATAAAATCAAATAATACTTTTTTGCTACTTTTTTGAAAAGTAAGAGACTGTTTGGAACTGCTTCTAAAATTAACTTCAAAAAAAGTGATTTTGTAGAAGTGCTTTTTTTAAAGCAATTTCTGTTTGGTCCATCAACTCCAAACAGATAGAAACAAAACGTGTTTGATGTAATTTGCTTCATATGAAGTTTTTTTTGTATTGATATTACTAATATATCCTGAATGAATTTTTTTCAACTACTCTCTTAAATTCATACCTACCCCCACTACTACATACACTTATTTTTCATCTTCTTGAATTTTTTTTCAAAGGAGTATTCATTTTCTCCTTTGAAGTCATACATGGATAATGATCAATCTTCAAGAAGAAATAAAAAAGTTTAAAAAATGGTGGTTAGTGTTGTATCTTTGATTGGTAGTTATTATGCTAATCGGGTACATAAATTTCCATGTAAGAATAGGAAGTTTATAGGTGCAGAATTGTTGAAATAGATGTTAGAAGGCAATCCAATTAAGTTAAGGATGACAACTCATGTTTTTTATCAACTTTGTGAATTATTGAGTGAGTCTTATGGGTTGAAACCTATTGGGGGTGTCTCCATTCGGGAACAACTTGCTCACTTTCTTCAATATGTTGGTCAAGGTTACAATCAAAGTCATCTTGCAGAAGGGTATCAACATTCAAGTATGATGTTTTTTAGTTTTGTATCATCTATATTTTTTTGGCTAATATAGTTTTGTATGGTAATGTTGTGTTTTGCATAATATCGTAGCATGGACAATCCATAGATCGATACGTGCAGTTCTTAAAGCTTGTTTGAAGATGTCTAAAGATTGGATTTGTTTATTTCGACCTCACAATGTTACTCCTCCAGAGTTCCAATTCGACGATCGATACTCACGTTATTTTAAGGTTGTATATCATATATATTAGTCTATCCATTCTCTTAATTTATTGACTAATCATTATTGGAAGATTTTTTACACTTTAGGATTGCATTGGAGCCATAGATGGTACACACATTGATGCAATTCTGCCACCAAAAAAACAAATTCCATTTATAGGAAGGAAGGGGAAACCAACACAAAACATATTGGTTGCTTGCGATTTTAATTTATGTTTCACTTTTGTGGCTGTTGGTTGGGAAAAGGCAGCACATGATTCACGTGTGTTATGTGCTGCCATTAATGATCAAAATTCTAAGTTTCAAATGCCATCTCAAGGTGATTACTCAGTTGTTTAATGTGTTAATTCAAATGTGTTACTCATCATTATTCATTGATCTTGTTCTATATTAGGAAAGTACTACCTCGTTGACTTTGGTTATACAAATAAGAATGGGTTTATGGCCCCATACAGGAGGGAGAGATATCATCTTCCAGATTTTTATCGAAATCCATCTCTCATAAATGGAAATGAATTATTCTATTTCAAGCATTCATCCTTGAGATGCGCAATTGAAAGATCATTTGGAATTGAGAAGAAGAAATTCAAGCTAGTGACTTGCTTCCCTTCTCCATTGGCTTTGAAGATACAAATTAGGCTTGTAATTGTAACGATAGCACTGCACAATTACATTAGAATTATGAACAATGATGACCCAGATTTCTTAGAAGAAGTGTAAGAATATGATTCACAAGATCCACTGACTGATTCGGAAGGTGCACGGGACAATGACATGGATGCCATAAGAGACTCTATCAGGGTGAAAATGGAAGTAGATAGACATCTATGAATGTTCGATTTGACAGTAAACTATAATTCGATGTGATTAGTATATATTTGGAAGAAGTCCAGCACACGGACGTGAGTTATGCATAAACCAAGCACATGTGTATCCCACATTAATGGCACCTATGAAACAAGTAATTTGAAAGGAGTCCAACAAACGGATGTGGGTTATGCATAAACCATACTCATGTAGTGTTAGATATTAACACCACCTACGAAATAAGAAATTAGATAAGAGTCCAATACACGGACGTAGATTATACATAAACCACGCCCATGTGTATCCTACATTAACACTGCCTATAAAATAAGTAATTTGATAGAAATCCAACACACAGACATAAGTAATGCATAAACCACGCCTGTGTGTATCTCACATTAATGACACCTACAAAATAAGTAATGTGGTAGGAGTCCAACACGTTTGTGTATTGGACTCCTACCAAATTACTTATTTCGTAGATAGCGTTAATATAAAATAATTTAATACATAAATTTAAATACATAAATCAAAGTTTATCTTGAACGTTGTTTTTTTATTGTAAAACAGATTAATAAAAAAAAATTAATATTAAAAAAATTCCAATTTATGTGATTATTCGAAAATGAAATATATGTTGTATATTATTCACATAAAAATAAATTATTAAATTTTGATGTAAACATATATTAGGTTCATTTGTTTCTTGAACTATAACTTAATATATTTATATGCTAAAACATAATAACAAAAATTCAGAAAATATGATAACGTCCAACTCATTATTTTGTCTTCAACACAACAACCTCAAATCTAAATGAAATAGACAACATCAAGATAATCTACTTTTGCAAATAACACCAACTTTATGGGACATTTTCCCCATTTTATGGCAATGAATTTGATAATCATATTTGAGATAAGCTACTCTTGCATCATCATTTTTTGCAAAGAACCAAAGTTTGCGCTTGGTTTCTGATGCAAACATCACCATGGCATGTACATATATCGTATCACCAAATGCTATGCCACTACAGTTGTCGAAAAAGTTCAAACATGTTTTAATTTCAGCCTTCTCATGGTCTACAAGACGCTGCTCCCGTGAAGGTCCAATAGCTTCTGCCACCTTTTCCAATGCATGAGCAATTATGTTGCTGTCATTTGTCCTAGCACGCTTTCTTGTACTTGCTAGTGCTTTTCGCACCGGTGTTTGTATGCTAGATTGACTACCTTGTTGAGTGGAAGTACAACCATATGGAGAGTTCTGAACTTGTGTAGCGACTTCATAGCCTTCAATATTATCTTGAATGTCATTTGCATCTTCAAAACAAGGCGATGAGTGTTGTCCACCTGTCGAATAATGCACTAATTCTTCGGTGACTAAGATATCGCTAAACATTATCTCTTGCTCTTCTAGCAAAATTGGTGTAACATTCTTATAATAACGTGCAGCTTTGTTATCCTACAAGTATATAATATCACTTACGATGAAATATTGCAGAAACATAAAAAAACAAGCATTTGTATTATAAAAAAAAAGAATCTTGAAACAAATATAATGTACCTTTAAGTAGTCACTCCACTAGGAATCAGACATATCTACAACACCATTAGGCTCAAATCCAATTCCGGTTTGCTTCATCAATTTAACCCATACATCCCAAGCTTTTTTCATCTTACCCCATTTGTTTTTCAATTGAGCTCGAGAATGATTCTTACCTGTCAAAGAATTAAAATTTCTAACCACATTCTCCCATCCCAATCTGTTGAAGTGGCTGTTCGGTCTATTTCTAGCATGAACCTCTGTCGTAAAAACTCGAATAAAGGTCGCTACCAGGTTAGGATCCACACATCTCGCTTGTGAGCTATCACCTCCGTCCATATGTCTATAGAAAATGGTGAAATAATGAAGGATAAAAAATGCAATGAAAACTAAAGAAGATGTAGGCAAATGAAGCAAATGAAACAACGAAAAACTGAAGAAGATCTATTTCATTCGAATGAGATCTGAAGATAGAGACTAAATTTGGAGGAATCGCACCTACTTTTCACACTGCGTTCGAGTGGGAATAGAGAAGTCAAGATATTTCTTGTTGTAATTTTGAAGCAACGACTTTAACCCTAGATGGAGTGGAGGGATAATTTATTGAAATTTAAAACAAAGTGAGGGTAAAATAGGTATATATATATATTTGAGAAGTGCTTCAATAAAATTGAAGCAAGGGACCCTCACCTTCTCAAAAACAGTGGAGCACTTCACTGCTCCAACTTCAGGTGGAGCACAAGTAGTGCGTGTTTTGTCCAGGAATCACTTCTAAAAGTGATTTTTTTGAAGCTGAAGCTGCACCAAACAGACCCTAAGGTAGATAGATTGCAAGTGATCTTTACTAAAAAGTGTTTGGATTGGTGGAGTTAAAGTCAGATCTGCACTTGGTTCAATCACTAAATATCCAGCCAGATAAGGAACATGAACATCATTCACAACTAGAGTTTCTATATCCGCTACAATGAAAGAACGAGCTTTGCATACAAAGAAGGTTGACAACTCTTTATATAATGAAGTGATTTGACCTTTGGTATATTGTCATCTATTTCTTTTGAAGTTGTAGCTTTTATAATGCATTGGAAAATTTCATCTTGACTGAAATTCAGATTCTCTATACTTTTTAGAAATATTTTTGAAGTGCAATAGACAGCAATAAAGATATTTTTTATTTCCATCTCTGAATCTTGATATCTAATAAACGAGAATTTTAGCAATGTCGTTGCATTAAAACCAAATTTTCATATAAAATAAATTTATAAGCCCTAATCCTCACAAAATACAAATTAAACACAAAATGTACAATGGAATTCAGGGTCGATCACAAGGAGCTTGTGCTTGTTAAGTGTCTTAGCAAATGCAGAATTCGGAATAATAGTAGTTCTTAGTCGAAGCTCAGACTAACAATGGTAAGCAAGTTCAGTAAACAAAATTAGGTATCAATGCTAAAGGTAACAAGTATTGGTTTTAACTTAGAGTAATACTAAGATGCGTTAAGAGTCTCCAGGTGGTGTGGTGTTAAAATACCTAATTTAATTTATCATGTTCCTACACTCACAATTTCAAATAACCTAAGTCTACCTAGGTCATTCATTATTTTTTCGGCTAAGCTAGTCCCCAATATCATCACCAACATTGCAATTAGGTCTACCCACATGCAAAGTGTATAGAACTAGGTCTACTTGGTTCTACTGGTTCTATCCCGGAATAACACCTATTGCTCCTGCCTTGATTTATTGGTCTACCTCTAAACAATTAAGCTACTCATTTGTGAAGAATCCTAGGTCCACACCATCATGCTCTACCTTACATCATCCCTAAGGTTCTAGCTACTCATACTTGGAATGTAAAATATGATAACATTAACATAAAGCAGTGAAAACGTCAAGAACATCGTGAAAGAGTTGGTTGCAGAAACTAAAATAAAACAATTATAGTTCTGATTTCCGTCTGCTATTGTTCACAAGCTGAAACAGTAGCGTTGAACTAGGTCTTAATCTTCATCCTTCATGTTGGAGGTTCTTCTCAAAAAAAATCACCCTTCTTTCTCCTTCTGGTTCAACATTCGTCTTGATTTCCGTCTGCTCCCGCTCCTTTGCGATTCTCTCTCCTCTCATTTTTTTCTCTCGTCTCTCACTTCCCAAAGCTAGTACAATCTCTGATAGCTCTGCTGCTCCTGCCCCTGACTTGTAGATTGCCGCCGTGATAGTGTACTCATTGTTCCCTATTCCTCTTGTTGTATGGTGACTTACATGAAATCCTTGTGTCTCTCCATGATTTTTGAGGGATGCTGCATGACTCAAAATTGGGTTAGAACATGGGGTGGACTAAATCATGATTTAGCCCACTAGCACACAAAAATCACATTTTTCTTAAGTTATATAAAAATACTTGAAACTATAAAATAAACAACTAAATATAATTAAAAATTTATGATTTTCATATCTTACATTAGGAAAATGTGTGTGCTATCAATAATTTCATAGATCTATCTTCTTGGAACAATAATTTCATTCTGCAAATCCCACAATTCCAAGTCTTCACTTAAAATACTTGAAGTCTCACGACCATCAATAAAGTTGAAGATCAAACCAAAATTGAATTTCATAAAATCAAAATTCAGAGGATAAGAGGCACTTTTCTAGCAATTGGATATGCTTATAGAAAATTAGAACTACATATGGAGCACTACTGTCCTCATGAAACAAACGAATCTATCAAAGGAAGTTGGCTAATTAAGAAAAACATATAGAAAAATATCAACTACCGACATATGAAAGCATCATTCTTTGTCATTGATGTGCAATTAAATTGGAAGATCAATGTATTAGTTCAAAAAGAATTATGGAAGAAGATTTAGCCATGAAAATGATATCTATCGTAAGTGATAGCCATTTTCAACGCCTTGGAAATTATTGTGCTCAATATAAAAAGTTTAGTATTGGCAAAACTGTGGAAGTGTTGTAGATCAATCATAGTGATTCTAATGGATGAAAGACATGTATGGGAGAATACATTTGTCTTAAGGTATTACTAGCATGTATTATAATGTCAAATTTTGTTTACTATATTCATGAGCAAATATCTTATTTTTATTTAATATTGAAATTTGTGAATATTTTTAATTACATATATTTGGTTATACTTTGGAGAAGTACATGTTGTTACTAGTTAATTCAATTTTTTTCATTTAACTTTATTACAAGTTTTAAAGAATATGATGGAAGATTTGATTTAATGATTCAACGTTAGTGGTTTTTAAGAGAACACTAAATTTGACTTATTACATTTAGTGGATCCACAAAATATTTGATGGGTTATGATACAGTAACTGTTATGTTGTATTTACTCATAAGCTTCTAAGGATGACCTCCAAATATATGAGTTCTTAGTTGTAAGAGTGCATGAGACTCACATCCTTAACCAATTGTAGAGAAATTTGTTATAATTGCATTAAATCCTAATAATGCAATATTTTCTTCGTGCATGAGGCATGGTGGGTAGTGAATTTTTGAAAAGTTGAGAATGATTTTAAGAATACTTGTGAATGATGTTGGGATCACCGCATACAATGCCAAGGCACACACTATTATCTCAAATAGAGGAAGCGACTTAATCTCAGGAATCAATTTCATTCTTCCAACAACAAATATATTACATTCATCATGTTGTTATGATAATGATTATAATCTAATATTTGGAAACAAACTTTGTATTAGGGTCGTCATTATCTTTTACACGATAAAAGAATTTATAAAATAAGGTGAAAATATAGGTCACAAATGTCATGAGAGCTCATGTGTGAGATGCAGTTCAAGCAATGACTTTACTACAATTTAAATAGACAATGAACAAATTAAAGGATATCACCAAGAGGGTTTGGGATACATGAGTGAGATATATCCAACGTATTGGTCTTGAGCATTTTTTGATAGATCCTCCAAATGTGCATTGTTAATAAATAATAATTTGAGGTCAGTGAATGCAACTATCAAGGATACTCGAAACCTTGTCTTGTTAGAAAAAATGGACGATAAGTTTTGAACTTGGTTTGTCAAGCATCCATTTTAACAAAAAAAGAGAGGGCCTACTATGGTCTATGATAAATGAAATATTGAATGTAAAATGTTGAAAATGGTAGAGCTAATTTTTTTTGAAAATTGTAATCAAAAAAATTATCAATGGTCTTTTGGAAATGAAAAGGTTACAATGAATGTGTATTTTTGTCATTGTGATTGGGGAATAAGAGATGACAAGCATATGCATCCAAATGTTTTGATTGACACAATTAGTAGACTTTCATTTGTTAAGATGTTAGCTTTCTACACTTGTGCTATAGGACTCCCTTACAAAGTTGCCCAACTAGTAGAATGTGAAGTTTATCACAAATTTGCCCAACTAGAAGCACCTTATGAGATTTCTGGTTCTACAGAATCCTACCATTATCAAATAGTTGAAAAGAAAATTCCATGTCAATGGTCATCCTATGTATAGATAACAAGTTGAATTTAACGGAGGGAACATAGATAGCTCTTTGTAGTTGCATTCTGTCCCTCAAGACAATGGAGTCAAGACCAACAACACTATCCAAAGAGCTATTGTGTATGGAAAAAACAATATTTCCAGTGTTCTCTAAAAGCTCAATACATAGTAAAGCAAATGTGAGTACTACCTCTAGAGTCAATTATCTGTTTCAAGGGTTTAAAAACAAAGGTATTGGCCACTATGCTGTGTATAAACAACTCAATAAGTATTATTCCTACAAAATGCATCTTGCTCATATTAAGCTATTGTGATGGACCATTGAGAGAACCAAAATCGGTCTGCCTTGATGAACACAACTTGTAAAATTCAAATTGTAGAGAATGTATAGAAGCTTCTGATGGATTGGCAGCATATTCAAGAGTAAAAATCATCAATTGGTCTATCAGGGAAATGCACCATTTGACAAGAATAAGATTTCTTTTTTCCTTTAGGATGAGCAATCTTAAAAATGCCACAATTAGACTATCTAGTAATGTTACCCAAAGATAGCTCCTTTTTCTTCCTCCATGCAGGGTAATTACCAATAAGAACAAAACAATTCTCATGTGTGTGTCCTTGTTTCTTATAGTAATCACAAAAGTGACCATCCTTTTTCTTAAAATTTCTAGTGAAAGAATTGTTACAAGTGAGCTCACATACATGGTTACCATCCATTTTAGCTTTAGAAAATCATGTGTTCATAGCAACATGAGAAAAACCATTTCTAGAGCTATTGGATGCCTTGCATTTTTCGTGTTCTACATTAAGCAAGATAGAATAGGCCTTCCACCATAAGTTCATCCAACACAATGATCTAATTTTTTATCAACACATATGTTGCATTCAATCCTTGCAAGAATTGTATCAATTTTGTGGGACCAAACATATTGAAAATAAATAGAAGAGCAAAACATTTAATACATTTGAGGTCTGATTTATCAATTTCAAATCCTTCCATAAACCGCTCTATTTGTTGTAATACTCACCTATGGAAAGATTGCCCTGCTTCAAGTGATAAAGATTATTTTGAATCTGATAAAACCTACTGTGGTTCAATCTTCCATAGAGATTTTGGAGAGAAAACCTTGATCATGTGAACTCGACATATTATTAAAATTGAAACCAAACTTCTGGAGATAGAGTTCTATAACCATGACATCACCATATAATCATTTTGAATCCAAAGATTATATTTCGGATTTTTGATCGGAGGACAAGGAACCAAATGCGTTTTTCGAACCAAACGCTAAATAAACATTCAGTCTCCACTCAAAGTCATTCAATGAGGTAAATGAATAGTTTACTAGAGCGATTGACACCAGCAGATTGAGCGATCAATGAATGCTCTACCATTGAAAATAGAAGAAATTGATTCAGCAGTATTTTCATTCATCTTCACAAGTGAGTATGCATGCGATAAACGAATATAGAAACTATCTCCACACCCAGCGCACCATGTACAAATGAGAATCAACAAACGAATCAAGTAAATAAACTAATATAGAAACTCAAAATGTATGCACCTTTTTTTCTTGAAGCAATGTTCATCCAGCTGATATAATTGGATTTATTTACACAATGGTTATAACCGTTAAATACAACATTAAAACAAGAAAGTATAATTAACACGGGTATCTCCAAATGTTTATTAACATATACACCCCATCCTTGGGATGCATTCAGAGATAGTAAGAGGGAATGGAAAAGGGTCCAGTAGACATAGAACAAGTATACAAGGGAGTAAAAAGAGAAAAATGAAAATCAACTTCTCGTGCAATATGACAAAACATAATATTCATTTGTTTACCACAAACAATACTATATGGAAGAAAAATAAAAAGGAAGAACTCATCTGGTTCAAAATCAAAATTGATCACATCCAGATTTTTAAAAATTCAATACTATAGAAAGAGTGCCATTCCCACGGATAGGAAGAATAGGGATGCAGATGGAATGATAGAATATAATGGAGAACAAGTGTACAATAGAGATTTCACACACGTTGATATTAAATCCTGAGTTTTGGGGTAGGATGCTCTAATCCTATAAATAATGGATTTGCAATCTTTTTTTACAAATCCCTCCAAATCCTATCCAATCAACCAAACAAATTTATTAAATCTTATTTCTTTCAACTTATCGAAATACTTCAAACCATGTATACTATTAGAGTTTTCTAAATGAACTTGTATTTGAGGTTTTTGTAACTTTAGATCTTGGTGGAATAATCCCTAGTAGATAAAGTCAGGAAAGCGCCATTGACAAATATGCAGGCACCCAACAACCAATTTAAATCAGAAGATGTTTGGTAAGATGGATTTACTATCTAAAAACTCATATACCAGGATTAATAAATGTTTTATAAAATTCAAGAATACACGAATATTTTACACAACAATTATAAAACATTTAGACTTGGGTATTTTAAAACTCATTTTTCTATGTTTGCCCTTTACTCCTACTTTTCATTTTTATAAATTTCATAAAACTTTTGTGTTTAATTTATTCACATATTCAAGTTAGTGGTCGAAATGAGCAACGTTACATTGTCATTCAATAATTCGATTTGTCTATTGTTGAACTATATGGATTAGATTCATCTCAGATGAATGGATCAAATAAATGTAATTTGACTCCTTTTTTGTCCAGTTTTATTGCTATGTTTAGTTTTGATTTGTTTCTTCCGTTAATGTCTATGCTTTGTGGTATATGCTTTACCATTTCTTTCTTTTTTTTCCGTCACCGATTTTGATGAGTCCCATAAATCTTTTGAAAAATTAGGGATTTCAAAGGAAAAGTAATTGGGGAAGGGGTTTTTGGTTTAAAGTAGATTAGACTTGGAGTTCCAATTTTGGAAATGTGTGAGGATTTTTTAACAAATTTTAATGTCCAAAATTTTGATTCATTCCGATTCACTTGCTGCCACATCGCATGCAAAGAGTCTGCCATCTTTTCCATAGAATCATAATTATTTTGATATGATCGAACATATGGGGGTTATGCTTATTCTTTTTTCATGAGGGGTGAGGGGGAGGGGGCTGTGACTTATTGTTTTTTATATTAATTTATTGATTTTAATGAAATTTCTTATTGGGTTTTATTTTCGTGTAGATGATTATGGTTTTTAAGCAATTAAAAATTGCATTTCTTGCTATTGCATTTACTCAATTGTATAGTATTTTTTATAGTGACATTATTTATTACCAAAAAGATGGAAACATCGTTACTCTGATAAAATTGTAAAACAAGTGGAGGTTTTGCAAATCAGCCCCCAACAAATATTGTTTATCCCAAATGTTTAAATGATTTGATATAATTAATCTCCATTGTTTCAACATAATGACAAAATTGGTCTCCCATTGTTTTATAAATTGCCACAAGTAGTTTTCAATAATTTCATACACAGTGTTCACATAAAGAGTTTGGTATAAATTATTAAAACAATTGACATAATTAGTTCCCATTCATTTAGACATCTAGGAAAATTCGTCCGCAAAGAATTTCTATAAATATTCCATTTTACCATTTTCAATTGGATAATTTCTATGTTTGAGGTGGATTCACTAGTTATACTCGGTCACACTCTAATAAAACACCTTGTGACACCAAGTAACACCTTGCAAAAGTGTTACTTGGTGTAAAATATCATTGATATCATGATTGAGTGTACACAAACTTGAATTTCTACAAATGATTATGATATAGCTACAAAGAGATGTTGGATGATAACAAGAAGTAAAATGATAGGAAGAATGTGAATTATTTTTTTTTCATGTATATTATTGTGATTTGTTTTCATTTTATCACTAGTAAATTAAATTCTATTTTATTATTTACAATGTATTCATGTGTTATAATATATCTAACTGTTAAACTTATTAAATCATCTCCATTATTACAATAATAATCATTATTATCAATGTACTTATTAATAATAAATCAGTATAGCATTATCTACCAAAAAATTTTTTAATTACAAATAAGATTAATTTTTTTACACAATTTTTATACAAGCAAGCACTACAGAGGAGGAGACGAAATGATGGAAATGGGGACGACATTGATTTTTTTTGGGTAATTGTACTAGGGACTATGTTTGCCAATAACCAAAACATTGGGAACAATGTCAAATTGAATTAAGAACCAAATATGCAAAGTATTTAAACAGTAGGGACTATTTATGCATAAGTTTTAAATAGTGAGGATTGATCGCAGCTGTAAGTTAAATCTTGGGGACCATAAATGCTAATAATATATAACTTTGGGGACCTATTGTGTGAGACACCAACATTTCATCCGGAATTCTGACAAAGAATGAGGGAAAGAAACGATTGCATCTATGTAGTACCCACCTTTTGGGCCAATGGTTACTCAAGGTGACAAAAGAGGATTAACACACTATTGAGGATAAGGATCACTTGAAGTAATATAAGGATGAAAATTAAGCTTTGAAGGTCTTGTAACCTCCAAAAACCGAAAAAAGTAACGAATAGCAAGTTGGAAGAAAAGTATGAGCAGCCTGCACGCCTGTGGGAATAAATTTGCGGTGACCTGATTGGGTTTCTTAAAATTCTAGATTTTTGCAGGAGCAAAGTAGAAACAGAGTGGAAGGTTTCAGATTTGGAATGATCGAATTTGGTCAAGTATAAGCAAGATTATGGGTTCCAAGATTCTACTCTGTGTTTTCTGTTTAATTCTGCAATTTTGTGACTGCATTTGTGTTCTACTGCCTTTTTTTTTTTTTTTTTTTTGCTTCCTTACAGAGAATTTCGATATGTGATTTACATGAATGTTCTCGATCCTTAAGTTAGGTTTCTTATTCAAAAAGGTTTGCTCTGTTTGGATCTTAGTACACAAAGTTCGGGTATTCTTAGAAAAATTGTTCGGAAGTTTGGTTGATCCAACAACTATTTATCTGAGTCCACTTTAAAAAATTAGAAATTATGACTAGATGGTTCAATTCCAATGCTTTTGATTTTGTAGAACACTCTGATCCTTTTCTTCTCAATGATATATGTTTCATAATTTTGAATAAGGAAAAGTCTTCGAAAAGTTATTTGTGGTGCAGAGTACTATGATTTAGAAGCCTTTGGGAAAGTTGTGGACGTACACTTCTTTATATCAAACATACTTTGAGTCAACTCCTTATGGATTAATAGCCACCACACGTTTCAAAGTTTAGGAAACGAAGGAAAATGTTCGAGGGGCAGAAATCTCATGAGGTTGGTGACGGAGTGGCTCCTTTTTTCCGATTTCACGAGTTTTAGGCTAAATAGACCTCTTATCTTTAGTTTTTAAGGTTTCCAGACTGAGGTTACTGAGAATAAAAGGATACAAACCATGCGCGAAAATGACCATATAGTTAATGAGCCCATATGTACTAAATGTTTCATGTTATATATGGTTTCTTTCCTGCATCATTTTCCATTAGAATGATATTGATTCCTCTACATAGTTCTTTCATTCATTGAATGTGTTTCAATGCCTTGGTTGCTAAAAATTATTTCAGGTGACCAGCGAGAGAGGGAGGATTAAGAGATGTGATCCAAGTCTTAGGGTAAGGTATTGTGAGGATAACCATTTTGGGTGTTGTGTGCTTAGAAGTATCGATGGGTTTGGTGTCAATTTTAAAATTGATGTCATACACCTTTATTTTTTTGTGAGATGGTGAACTTAGGGAGTTACATGTGGGATTGTGTAGAAAAACTAAATCATGTTTTATTGTGACTTATGTTAATAAATTGTATTTAATTGAAGTTTCATGGCATTAGAGTATTAAAGTTGCTTATCTCATTTGTAAGTCGTGGATTTGAAGCCTTGAGCTCATATTCAGGTTTTGTATGAAGTAATAGGATATTATAGCTTTATGGTTCTTGGAATCATGACATCAATGCTTGAATCCAAGAACCATAAGATGCAGATTTGAGCCTTGACATATTATGCTAAGTATATTAAACTTGGGTACTAATTTTATACTTTAAATAAAACTATGGTGATCAATTGTATGAATGGGGACAGAATCCAAGCACGTCTTATATAATATTGTTCATTTTAAGTACCCAATTTTCAAGGTTTTACAAGATTAGAATAACCAATATGTTTCAGCACGTTCCCTTCTTTTTTCATACCAAGTGTGGGATACCATCACTAGACTTTTGGCCTTATATTTTCTCCCTCCTAGACACTTAATGTCCTCGTTGAATCCCCCCTTGTCCCACCATTGTATGCACCTTAGTTCGACAATGATACCAAATTTAACGATCAATTATGTCATTTATCATAAATAGTGAGGGTCAAATTTTTCTAAGATGATAACCTTTGGGATTATTCATGCAATTTTGTCGATTTGGGATTAACTGAAAATATTATTTAGAAGTTATGTATACTACTATGGGAGCACAGACAATTAAAACCTGGAAAATATTTTGAATTTTGGGGCATGAAAATAAAAATAGCATCCAAAAATATCATTTCAAATGATTAATTTGGACAATTTATACATATTTTCATAACGTTCTATCAGCAATTTTTTCAGTTTTATTACATCATATATTATTGAAAAATCTTAATCCTATCAACATTACAAATCCTAATACTCAATTCATTTGTTTTGAGGTTAAATCATTTTTTTGGTTTTGCTTTGCTTTGACCTATGTCATTGCATCATGACTTCTTTATTCTATTTTTTTTCAAAATTATCTAGGAGGATTGGATGGGTAATATTTTGATATTCATGTAAAAATGTATGACCAACCAAGGTTTTGAAATAGGCAGGCTATCTTACAATAAATGTTTTGAGAATTTGTGATGATAATATATATTATTATCTGGTTGGAAAGGCTAACTAATAGATATTGAGATTCTATACATCAACAACAGGTTTTTTTTTATCACACAATCATTAGGTTGCATTTTTAGTATGTACATGTTTCAATGATTACTTTTTCTTATATCCTTACTAGTTTTATGGATTTTGTTTTTCTATATGCACTTATATGATTGATTTTGTATCTTTGATTTGCTCTTATTTATTTTTAAAAAATTACATGATGTTTTTATGGTATTAATTTTATTTCATGTTTGTATAGGCTACTATTATCTATGTGATAATAAATATAGAAATTGTGAATAATTTTTTACTCCTCATGCAAGTGTTAGAGTCAAGAGCTCCTTAGAGTGCAAGAGAGTATTTCAACATATGACATTCATTTGCTAGAAAATGTAATTGAAAGGGTTTGTGGTTTGATGAAAATGAGATGAGGCATTTTACATAATGAGGCCTTTTATTCAATTGGAATTCAGAATCAGATAATTTTGAGTTGTGCTGTCCTACAAAATTTTATACATAAGGAGGTGTGCATTGATCCTTACGAAGCAAAGGTAGAAGGGGATTATGACAAAATGTTGGAGACAATGATATAGAAGATGATATTTCAACAATAGAAAACTCTAGAGAACGAACTGTTTGGAGAGATCAATTAGCAAGTGATATGTATGAAGAATAGGGAACTGTAAGATGAAGACCATTATTTTTCATATTGAAAAAATAATTTGAAACAAATAATGTTTAACAATTGTTCCTTTAATATAGAAATTGTTACGATTAATGTACTTTTTATTACATGTCACTCGATATTAGGTGGATATAAGGATCAGGTGGATGAATTATATTTAATTATGAAATTAGTTTAATGCTTGATAAAAACTAATGAGATTGATGGAGTTCCTTTTTATATGGGATTAGCTTGTACTGTGTTTCGATGTTATAAACTTGTATGATCAATAGGACTATAGGTTGTCATTGATGCAAAAATTTTTGTTGACCCTATGATTTATGCTTTCATGCACAAGAGTGGGGATGATTGATCTTGGTTTATGTAGTAAGTGGGATAGCTATGTTGTCCGAGAAGGATCAGGAGTTTGTATAATAAGTGATCGTGATTTAGGACCTTTGTTGGCCTACAAAAATTATAAACGATCTTTTCCCTCTTACGCTATGCATCATTTTGTACGTTTTACATTCGTAAGAATATTTAGTCCTATCTAGAAAAAATGTCTCAAGCCATTTCAGAAATAGTAAGACACATCACGCATTGCATATGACAAAACACATAGTGAATTTTATGATACAATGAGTATGCTATGAGCCAACTGCCCCAGCAAATACGATTATGTGAATTGCATTTCTAAGCATGAGTGGACCTAAGTATACGATGGAGGGCATTGATAAGTATTTTCCACCTAATTTTAATTTTATTAAATGAGTTATAATAGCAATAAAAATAAAATACCAATAATGTTATATAATGGGCACATTATAATGACTATGAATCATGTAGAGGCATTGAACAACACCTTAAAAGAAAATCGACGCTTATCAACAACACAACAAAACATGCATACATATGGAAGACACCCAAAATTTCTACACAACCCCATACATAGCTACCTAAGTTCACCATCACACAGCAAAATTAAAGATGCATGACATCACTTTTAAAACTGACACCAGCCTCAACGACACTTCTAAGCATACATATGGAAGACACCCAAAATGGCTTTCCTCAGCAAAATGAAAGAAACTGAGTTAGTTGGGGGTATAAGAAGGGATTAATTAATAGGTATTAAATATTACTGTATTTGGTTTGCAAGTTTATGTATCTTGGGTTCATACACGGATTTGATAAACCCTTCTTGGTGGAATTATATAAAGTAGCCACCCATCCTCAACTTTATCTACCTTGCAATATGATTTTTCCAAACTTACCTTGTCCTCACTCCACGTTCATCTTCATTTTTTATCATCTATTCTTTTGTATATGCGATTTGGGGAATTCGAATCTAGGCTTTGTAATAGGTTTCATTTCGATCAAAGATTTCGAGTGCAATGGTGAGTATAGCCCATAAGATGTTAATACTTTTTGCTCGAGCAATTATCTCCTTCAGGTAACTATTTTCGGTTCACTTGCTACTTTACTTACATTGGAAACATTCACGAGCAGTGAATTATCCCTTACTAACCAACCAAACACAATCAAAAATTGTATCCCACCTCACTCTACTTTATCTAATCCTCATTAATATAAACCTACCCCACCATATTCATGTCAACTAAATGCTGCCTAAGACTTAGATCATAGCTTCTAGTCCTCCCTCTCCCGTTGATCACCTAAAATGGCTTTTACTAGTCAAGCACTGAAACACATTCAAGTAATAATAGAAGTATGCAGAGAAATCAATATCATTCCAATGCAAAACAATATAGGGAAGAAACCATATAAAACATGAAACATTTAGTAAATATGAGTTCATTAACTATATGAGCATTTATGTATATAGTTGATAAATGAAAAATTATGCAATGTTGTTAAAATTGAAAATTCTTCTATCAAATAAATTTATAAACCTAATTCACAACTAATCATACGAAAAATATGAGCATAGTAAATTAGAGTTGATCACAAGAAGCTATGTGTTTGTTGTGTGAAGATTGATGCATGCTATTTTTATCATAGTTGAAAGATTTAGTGTAAATTAAGAGTAAGATAGGTTTACGATAAAATACAATAAGAAATAATAGGCAGATTCAACTACTAATTAGAATAAGGTAATGCAATGCTTTAAGACTTCCTGAAGTGAGATAATCATTACTATACTTAACCCCCTAAGTTGATAATCATCTAACAATACAAGGATTCAAGTTTACTCAAACTCTTGATTTTCCTAACTTTTGGTGTACCTCTAGTTAGGTTGTTTATGATGAATATAACCACTTCCCCCTCCTGAATCTACCCTAATTTGACTAATTTGATAAGGAAATGGTTTGATTATTGAGCTATTGTAGTCTAATGAGCAATGATCATGTACACCCCCTTCTACCCTAAGGCATTACGTGTATTTAGCCATTCACGCTGAAGGTAAATAAAACTAGAACATAAAACATCATCCACATTGTATCTATGTCACAGTTTGATAACAAGGAAACAAACAAGAACCGAATGTAAAAAGTTCACGCAAAAAGCTAAAAAATGTCGTAGGTTATTCTTGTATGGTAATATTGTTCTTGAGAAACAAAAGGATATCTTCAGGTGTAAGCTTCATCCTTAGGTTGTCTTCGCTCTTCTTCCTATAAGTTCTTTCCAAATCTTCACCCCAGAAGTCTTTGGCGTGTTCTCCAATGGGGAGATATTTTTCTCTCCCCACTCTCCCTTTTTTTGTTTCAAAATCTTCATTTTTCCTCTTCTTAGATTTTTTGTTTCTCTTTCCTTCCTTTTGTCCTCATTTTCTGCCATCTTTACTATGCAGTTTCAACTTTGGGATTCAAAATGCTGAAAAAGGTACTACATTGCTAAAAGAAAATGATTAAAACATAGATTGGGGCTAAATCTTGAATTTAGTCCCAATCTGGAATAAAAACATGTAAATACATTGCTAATCACAAAAGTACAGAAATACTGAATTAAATCTTAATTTTATAACATAATATTACTTTTTTTATAGTCCTAGAATACTGAAAAACACGTGTTATCAATAGTTGTAGCCTTTTATTCTCAGTAACCTTGGTTTGACAACCTTAGAAATTGAAGATAATAAGTTTGTTTAACCTTAACCTTGTGAAATCAATAAAAGAGAGCCATCCCCTTCACCAAACTCACTAGATTTAAGCCTATCAAAGATTTCCTTTCATTTACTCAACCTCGAATCATCTGGTGGCTATCACTCCATATGGAGTTGTCTCAAAGGAGACTTTACATAAATAATTGTGCGTCTACAGCTTTTTCAAAGGCTTCTAAATCAGTCATAGCATTTTGCACCACAAATCAATTAAGAGCAGCAAAATATGTTTATAGAAAAACTCACTTTTGGAAACCTTTTCCAAGTTCAAAAATTTTAAAACATTGGAAAGCTAAAGATTAAAGTGTTCTGTAGAATCAAATAGCATCAGAGTGTTATGAATTTTTAAAATGGACTGAGAAAAATAGTTCTTGGATGGACTAAACTTTTGAACTTTCATAAAAATACCAAAACTTCCTGAACTAAGATCCAAATGGAGCAAACCTTTTTGAATAAGAAACCTAACTCAAGGATCACTCATATTCATCACATAACGAAATTCATAGTAAATAAGCACAAAAAAGTGATAGAAGATAAAGTCAATCACATAATTGCATTATCCAACTAAAAACACTGAGAAGTATCCCAAAACCTATCATCCCACTTACACTTGACTAAATTCGATGGTTCCAACATTGGAACCTTCCATTATATCTGTATTCGCTCCTGCAAAAATTTAGGATTTTAAGACACTCAATCAGCTCACCACGAGTTTATTCTCACAACCATGCAGACTACTCCCCTTTTCTTTTTATTTGCTGTCCTAAGTGTTTTACAATTTTTTGGGGTTTAGAAGAGGTTCAAAACTTTATTTTCATATTGTACCATTTCAAATGATCCTTATCCTCAATGCTATGATGTCTTAACCCGGTTTTGCCACCTTGAACAATGTTATTGCCCCAAAAGGCAGCTATCACATTGCTGCAACCATTTCCACCTAATTAATTTCCTTTTCCCCTCATTTCTTGTATAAACTTTAGATGAAATGTTGATGTCTCACAAGTGTAAGAAAGAAAAAAAGGATTCTTTTTGGAAAGAAAGTGAATAGACTCGATGATGAAGCATTTGGATTACTATCTCAACACACATAGTGTATGATGCTGAAAATTAGATAGCTGACATCATATTGTAGATCATATGTTCGTTTGAGACATAAATGGTCAAGGCTAGGGATAAAATGTAGGATTGTAGAATATGGAATGTAAACGTGTATTCGTGCTGGCATGTACAAAAGATAAACCAAATGGCATATTGGCATATACTATTCTATATCTAAACCACATAACACCTTATTCATATGCAGACATGTCATCGTTTTTGAGTCATTCCAAAGGATAAAATCTGTAATTAAAATCAAACATCATTTTTGGTGAATACTGACTATTGAATCATAAACCTGATACAAAATGAAAAAGAACTTTGAGCGCCAAGTAGATCCTATAATAAGATGAATGCAAAAGAACCCAATTCACTCAACAAAGCACAAAAGCCCTTTAGATTTTCATCAGACTAGTAGGAGGATATGAGGGAATCAAAATCAAGAATCAACTTCAATCAATTTGAATGCTTCCCAACATTTGTTCACAATCAGCATAGGTCCTATATCCAAGCTCAAGAAATATCGAGTCATAACTTTATAAAGGATATTTCATAAATTGCACCAAAAGTAAGATATTTCATAAACTACTTGTTTGGGAAAATGTTGTATCTCCAATTCTCTCTGGTTGCTCAAAATGTCTTTAGTAAATGATGTTAGTTGAATAGTACCCAACTGAAGTGGGATACTTTGAACTATAGCAATCACCATACTTTGCTTATACTTCAAATATGGTGCTTCGGAGACAAGTTTTAACCCAACTCAATAGAGGAATTTGTACAAATATTCATATCTTGTAAGTCAATCATGATACGACTCTCCAAACAACAAGTATTTGGCAAACCAAATCTTGGGATCAAATTAAGCAATACTTCAAGAAAAGAAGTTGGCCTTCAAGAAATGAATATCCTTGCAACCCAAATTATGAAAATGGTGTCACACTCACAGAACAAAGAAGAAAATGGAAGTAATAACCATACTAGATACCACAGATAAAGTTTGATAAGTATAAAGTTTTACAAGAACTCAAGAAAGGGGTATAACTCTCAAAACACATTACAATCAGAGTTATCTTTAAACAAGGATGAGACTCTTCTTATATAATTATGGAAATAGGCCGAGTCAAAATAAAAGTACTAGAAGTGAGCTAGAAAGTAATAACCCAACTTTACTTCACTTGGTCCAATTTGAGTAAATTGAACTCAATCTCATATTCTTCATTGATTTGCTAATCATAATCCCTTTAGTAGCTCTTGATTCTTTTTGGCTCTTAATCCAATGATTGGCCTAAGTGAAATTGTGAAGGAATGGTGTCTTTTTCTTTATCTTCATTGTCTTTGTCTATGACATCAATGATCTCATCATATCATTAGCTCTCCAAACTCAGAAACCATCTTCTTCCTCTTCGGGGAATTAGATGCATTTTGTGAATCAACATTTGCATTGCTTGGAGTAGATTTACTAACTATGAATTGTGTACTTCTATATTTAATAGATGGGCATTCTTCGTATGCATAAAAAGCATTGAAGTAACAATTATTGAGCTGATTACATCATTGAATTCCAACATCATTGTTACATCATTCTAAATTGCGCTTTTCACTGTGCCTTTGTTGTTGTTCTCGTGCATCATAAAGAGTTTTGTCGTATTGTCCAGTGTTATATCTCATAACATTATACACTCTTTCATTATATTGCCTCAACAAAAACTACATAAATATGGTTAAATATTGAGTAACAAGAAAATTTAAAAAGTGTTAATGAGAATTCAATACATATTTGAATTCTGCCCATAATTCCTCAGTGGCATCTAGAGTATTTGTAACATGGTCAAATCCAGTTCCAGACATAGACAAAAAATCAACCAAGCTATTATTGTCTTTTTTTTTTTCCAAATATGTACTTTTTAGTGAAGGTGAGGAATTGCTCGAATATTTGAGCTTGGAGAAAGATTAAGAAAAGTTTCTTCCAAGGCTTGAAGATAATTAACTTCCACTATTTGCTTTAATGTTTGAATTAACATCTCTCTTCATCTGGCTTACATTGATATTAAGTCCTAGTGTTGTTCTCTTTTTCTTTTAATGCATGTTTAATCTATAGCTTTTCGTTACTAGGCATGATTGAAACACTCCACAAAACCAATCAAACAATCATGATTGAAGCTACAAACAAAAATGCCACACGTAAATAACTATAAAATAAGAAAAGCATGACCATGGTAAATAAAAAACCAAAAAGCCTTACGTGAATAATTTTAAAGACAGGAAAAAAAACCACTTTTCTTACAACCAAAAAAAACATGTAATTACAATTAAGATAGTAGAAAATAACGTAACAAAAATATAAGTTAAGAGATAATAAACAAAGAATCATGATGTTGTATTTCAACAAAAAAACATGAATTTTTTTCAACAAAACAAGAAAAATAAATATGGAAAAACACATACAATCATAATAATTGAATATAAACATAAAAGATGAATCTTTAGTATGCGTGGCCGAGCATGTTGGGCCAAGCCTTGGGAGCCATATAAATAGATGGGAGTTTAGTAGTGTAAATAGATGGGAGGTTAGCAGTGTATGGGAGAAATCGTGCAAGATGGACACAAAAATCGAGGAGGTTGTGGGCGAGGGTGGAGCTACTCAATTCATGGCAGGTGATAAAGATTCAGGTTCGGGGAGGCAATCGGAAGGTAAGGGGTTAAGTTTATTCACTTCCGTTGGGGTGAATTTTTGTTAGGCATTTTCATGTGTCTCTTTCCCACTCTGGTTGGAAAGAAGGCTAGCTTTGAATGTGTGAATAGAAGATAGCCCTAGTCTTCAGAGACCAATGTTGGGAACTAGAGGCTTGGTCTCGAATACACAGGTTATATTTTGCGCAGGGTCGGGGGAATATTGACGGGCGTGTCAGCCATTTTGTGCACGTGCTATGCAATGAGCGCTCAGGATGGGGAGCGTAACGCAAAGTTTGGCACACAAGGGTACAGCTAGGTTGCGTAGGATGCAGTCATTCGCTTAGGTGGTGTAGGAAGGTGCATGGCACTTGGCGAGCATGAGTGCACGTAGATCGTGGAGTTTACTGAGGGAGGGGAGTGGAGGTATGGTGGGTCAATTCACTCTCCTAATGGGCCAGATGAAGCAGGTCCCACGATCAGCTGATTTTTGGTATACGAGTCCATCAAGAATAACTGCTACGGCTATGAGGTTGCTGCTGAATTATCTAAAGAAAACAAGGGAAGCATTGACGACTTCAACTGATTCAACAATGGCAACTTTGTTAGAGACAAGGACGTAACTTAGAAGACTCTCTAGTGACGATCAGAAGTTGGAAATTAAAGTGGTGGTGTAATAGCTTGTGTATCGCAAGAATAGCAGTGTAATTGTTGTTTGGGTTCTTGAACCTGATTCAGGAACTATGATTCTTACTGTGTATCGTAATTGGTGATAGTTGAGAATTACGGCCTGGTGTGGAGCACTCAAGGTTTTTCTAAAAAGGTTTCCTCCTAAAAAAGGTTATGCGTTGTTTTTCTTTTCATTCCTTTCACGTATCTTTGTGTCTAGGTTCACGAGGAAGCACGGCGTGGTGCTGGGCTCGGAAGTGAGGTGGGATCGTGGGTGTTGGGAGGTTAGGGAAGTGAGTTGTATGGGACTCAAGGTTGAAGGGTGCTTAGCTTGTGGATGGTGCTAGACTAGTGTGGATGGGTGTTGTCATGGGAAAAATTGTAGAGAATGATGTCCTACCTTGTGGGTGTTATGTGGGTATCTCACCATCTATCTAGTATTTGAGACTATATCTAGTGAGAATATGTCAGCCCTTATGAGCGAAAATTATGTAATGTTCATGAGCTCAATAGGATGACCTCATAGAGATGGTGGTAAATTCATGAGCTCAAATATTAATGAACTCTATAGAAGAGTGATATATCGGCACAATACTCTTGCCAATCTATTAACAACAAGTGGATCTATGCGAGGAGAGTGAGCCACGTGTTAGGAAAAATGAGTGCAAGAAGCCATGGATACACTTCTTACTTCAAATATAGGAAAAATGAGTACAAGAACATCCATGTGGATTGCCAAACAAAATAGCAATATAGCTTTCCCAGACCTTTGTAATTCGTGGTGTAATTGGACAACATTTTACTTCGAATATAGGAGTTGTAAAGAATCAAATTTGGTGTGTCTATATAGTGGTTATATTTCACTCTTCTCTTCTAAATGAACTGGTAGCTTCTTCAGCTCATGTTCTCATCACCCTTGGAAAATGTTGCAGAAATTGTGTTTTACCTGTGTCAGAAATTTTTTTTTCTAAAATGTCTGTTGTTTTTTTTTTGACTTATCAAAATACCTGTGGTTTGACCACATCTTTTCTTTTTATTTTCAATCAAATATTTTATTACAAAAAAAGCTTTTAAAAACCTTATTATTCAATTTCATGATTTTTTTTTAACTCTATTCACATCTATATTATAAATTTCGAAAATTTCAGATTTCGATTTAGATTCAAAAATAGAAATTTTAGAAAAATTAAAAAAAGTAATATATTTTGTAGCAGCGACATAGAGCTTACTACAAGTTTGTAAGAATTAGTCTCCCGGCTGGTTCTTAGGCTTTCATGGGGTTTTGAGCCATCGCGATGCTATCCTTCTTCGTTTGTGGGCAGAGCACTCCCGAGGCACGCCGTCAATGGAAACGGGTCTCGGTGACTTGCCGGAATCCGATCTGGAGATAAAATGCAGGTTGTTTAGCAATAAAATTCTAAACCATTGGTATTCTAATAATAAGAAAAAAACAACAGGCAATTTGATAAAATTTTTTGTCTGACACAAGTATTTTAATAAAAATGCCGAGAATGTTGCTATTTTTACTTTTCTAATTCATTTCTTTTTGATTCGAGGGTGAATGTTCTTTCAACTCTTCCAGCTCTTCTCTGGTCTTGTTTTCTTTGTTCATTATTAGTATTTGTTGTTTGCGTTTAATCAACTCTTCCATTTACTTCATCCAATCTTATGGGAATCCTAAAAAGTTTTGGAATTGTTCTTTTCTCTCTTTTCTTTTCCATATATGCCCTTGTTCTTGGAAAAAAGTGCTCATTCTCTTTCAATGTTTTATCTTCTCTCTTTTTCTTGTCATGGACTCTATCAAATATATCTTGTTCTCTGTCTGATTAGTTGTATTTTGGTTTTTTTGTAGTGTTTTCGAGTTCTGAGGGCATAGTCATATTTGAGAATAATGTTCAGGTCATGATCTTTTAATCAATGACATGTATAGGTTTTATGTCTATCCATTTATCATTTTTGCAATGCATACTTTTGGTATTCTTAGCCATTCTTGTTTTATGTTCAACTCCATCTTGCCTACTAGTAGTATTTTCCAATCCATTCTCAAATTAGCTTCCTTACATATTTTCTCGATTTGTTCGAGATTTGCTAATTGTGTTTTAAAGCACTCTGATGTGATTAAATCTTTAGCAAGGCCCTTACATTCGAGATCTACTACTTGTCAATGTTTAAGGCGTAGCACTTAGTTGCTAAGAAGACTCCCATCTTGATTTTGCATTCAAGTTTAAACATACGAATGTTTGATATTAGAGGATTTCCTAGAATGTTTGAGTCCGTACTAAGTAGTAATAGCTGTTTCTGGCTATGTATGGGTACATATGAATTCTCGAACAAGCGATGATAGTAGCGGACGGTTGAACAGCTGACGTCTTCAAGGCTATCCAGCGTTCATGATTGGAGTGGGATAAATTGTTAACGTGATTGATAATATAGTAACAATTAGTGACTTTTGAAGCGAATTGAAAAGTATTCTTCATCATCAATTAATCATATTGATTTTCATCATTTTTTCATTTTTCATGTATTTCGGTAGGCATAACCATTTCTGTTGGAAATACACACATACCTTGTTGCATTCTCAAGCCACATAAAAAACTAGAGCTACCAACTTGTATGCTTGCTTTCCTCGTGCTCCTTGTGTCAAGGATCACTTTTCTTGCTGCGCTGAGATTCTCGTTTATGAGTTCCTACGTTGTTTCATCTTTTTCATAAGGGTATTCTCAAGCGGCGAAGCCTAATAGTACCATCCGAACTCGAATCTGAAAACTGGAACTCGTTCAATGGCTTCTTACATGAGTTCTCACTGGGCAATCACTCAAGACTACTTTGAAACGTGTGTTTTCACGGACTTTCCTGATATACCAAATATATCAAGTGAGGATATGAGTTTAAAACATTGCAAAATAACAAACATCCTTAGATGTGTAAGAAATTCCTAGGGAAAATACACACACACCTTTTGACACTCTTTCTCTCAAACGACATGAAAAACAAGAGATAAAATACAGATCAAATGAGTTATTCTTATTTAGTTCGATTGTAATGAGATGGACTTTTCCAAAGAATGTGAAAAGAACAAGTTATCCATTTATTATTTGATCTATTACATATCCTAAAAAAATTATAAACACACCTATAGATCCATATTTTCAAAGAGAAATAGAAAACATACAGACGGACACTGAAAACAACAGGACCTGAGAGTTCTTTACACGCTGCCTAGGTACCCTAGGGGATCAAAAGAGATCATGTCGCACGTTGTTCTCCATCATCGAAAAGGTCCCAGTACCCCTCCTCCATATATCTCTTAGGTGCTTAATAGAAACAGGAGTTCACATAGATTTGATAACCCCATCTTAATATTCTTAGTAGTGTATGCTCTAACTTTTTATGTTATATAAATGTTTTAACATAAGTGTTTGAAATTCATTCTATTTTAGATTGCCGTATAAAACATTATTTATATAGGTCTCATAAAAACCCATAAATTGATTCAACTTTTATTCCCATTTTTTACGTTTGGTAACAGATATTAAACATTTTTTAAAATAGTCAGATGGAATTGGTTCGTCATCCAGGTATAATCAGTATTTAGTCCTGGATACATATGGATAAATCAAATTGATTTTGATAAACTGGTTGACTATTTGAAGAGGGTGTCCCATATTGGTAAAGGTTTGAATATAGTGATATGGCAATGAGTATGTACGCTGGTATTGCAATAAAGTTATAATGCACTCTATACGTAGGAATCTTTTGATTTAATAGTGGTTGAATCACTGCCATTGCAATTGGGCGTCCTTTTAGCGAATAAAGTTAGCGCCTATGGCGGCTATAGTCTTTCTCTTGACTCTCTTGTTAGTAGGCACTTTAATTGTTATTGGATACCTTTTACCTTTATCTTATGCCATATAACCCTGCCAGATAGTTAAATAGGGTGAAGTTGGCCTTGAGATTGTTAAACAAAAACAGCCTACGCCGGAAATCAACTTCATGAAATTCAAAATATCGGGGAATTCAGATTTCATAAAATCATAACATAATCTTGCTAATAAAGTGACATCGGCTCGAATCAACAAATAATTATCAAAATGGTTTTGAAGATCTTCTCCAGTGGCATGAAAAGTTTTTCCATATATCAATGGCATAAACAAAGATTTGACTATCTTTCAATCTAACCTTTCCTCTATAATCCGAAATTTCATTTCAGGATTAAAATCCATGGGTTTTGCATCTCCAGATGTGACGTCTTTGACAGAGGCCGAATTTTCCTCTTCTTGGAATAGAATCATCATCTTTTTCTTTACGAATTCCCACAAATCGATTTGCACAAAGTGATTGTATTTGTCTTTCCAATTCAAAATAATGAATACAACCGAATTTATAGTAAAATGGGAAACAAGAGGTAGATACTATTTGATCAAAAAAAACAACGGCCTGTGGACCCAAAAATATCAGTAACGGAATGATCCCCTACATTGCCTATGTAGCTGCACTCGTGACTACATGGCGGTTGACTTGTGACTCGCTGCATATTGACTTCTGACTTTAACCCTCACGCTGGTGGAGGATGAAATGCAACCTCCGATTGAAAATAATGGAACGAAAGGGCCGGGAATCGGGAGCCTTAGTAAAGACGTCCACAAGCTGCTCTACAGAAGGCATATTGTTGTGTTTAGTGCATTATCAAGTTAGCTATAATGTGAATGGCCGACTGGCTGTCACACCAGAAGGGAATGCGCATGTGAATAGACTGTAAAGGATCCATAAGAGCTCTATTGTTGCGGTAGCCATACTGAGATACTCGGCTTCCGCCAATGAGCATGAGAAGGTATTCTGGTTTTTTTTTTCTTTTTTTTTGCCTTCCAAAAGACTAAACAACCTCTGAGGAAAATACAAAAATCGGTGTTAAAAACCATTCACATTAATCACACAGGAAGGCCCACTAAGTAAAACTTGTTAAAAGGAATAATCACAATACTACACATCACTTTAACATCATGGTGTCAGCAATATTCCAAGAGATCTTGGTTTGCAGTATGATTTTAGACCTTGATTTTCTCATTGTGAGCAGTGTGGCCTGTGTGCGAGTGCTTTCTATAATCTCTTGTACTTCTTCATATTTGTGTGCCATTTCCAGCCTATGCTTTTTTCCATTAAGGGTTTTCACATAACCTTTGTGTCGCTTGCCTTTCTCTACAAAAAAAAAAAAAAAAAAACACTGCATATCTCAAATATAATGCAAGTTAGTAATCAGGTAATGAGCTGAGCTAGGAACGACACAAACTGCTAGCCACCAGGAGTACTGTTCGTTGTGATATACCCAAACTAGACAAAAGATCCACTTGGTTTACAACTTGGCAACTCCAAGTGCTTGTTGTACTCACACAAATGAAGCTTGATGATGCTGTTGATGGTAGGGACAAGATGAGCAAGAAGTTTGACGATGATGTAATTGAACTCAGAGATAGAAAGGCAAGGTTTACCATTTATTTGTACCTCTCACCAAATCTTTTGTAGGTAGTGTACAAGGACACAATTAGAGACTTGTGGCTGAGAGTGGAGCAACTTTATATTGCAAAGACAATGGCCAGTAAGTTTTACCTCAAAAAGAAATTATATTCTCATAAATTGTCTGAAGTTGGCTCATTGGATGAGCACGTTGCAAGATTTAAGGATAGTAGATCTCAAGGTAGCAGAAATCAAATATGATGAACATGATCTTGTACTTATCGTATCATGTTCTTTACCTTCCTCTTATGATGTCTTTAGGGATGGTATTCTATATTTCAAGAAGACTTTAACTCTTGAAAAAGTCTATGAGAGACAAGAATCCAAGGTACAGCTCAAAGCCATTGCGAGTTCTACAACAGAAAATTAGGGAGATGCCTTGATAATCGGAGGAAGATCACAACAAAAGAAACAGAATTCAGACAAGAGAGGGGAACGATAAAAAAGTAGACACAGTAACAAGATATGTATTTACTGTAAAAGGAAAATACATATCAAGAAGGAATGCTACAAGCTTTAGAATGCTCAGAAAAACCAATGTTATGCTAGGAGAAAGTGATGGAGATTTACTTGTTATTGAAGAGAAAGTAGAGACTCCCTCTAGTCTATCTCAACAAGAGCAGAAGGCTGAATTATTAATTACTTCACAAAACTCAAAACATCTCCAACAATCGTGGATTCTTGATATTGCATGCATATATCATGTGTGCCCCAACAAAAAATGATTTTTATCATATGCAAAGATTGAGGTTGGTGAAGAGATGTTAGGAGATAATTCCATGAAATGAATCTGTGGCATTGGTACTGTTGGATTGAGAATGCATGATGATGTTGTGAGGACCATAACTTGATGTAATCCTTTAATCTAAAGAGATTAGCAACCCATGAACAAAAGTTGATTTAGAAGCTTAGAAAGGAACCCACCCAAATCTACCCTCAATAGAATGGATCTCTTGCAACCAGACTTTAAAAGAAAGGGAATTTATGAGCCACACTTCAGAAGCAGAAGGAAATAGAAGTGATAATCCTAGGACACCACAAGCTCGAAACTTGATAAATCAAAAGTGTTCAAGCACTTAAAGAAGAGGAAAATCGTCACAAGATACATCAAAATGAACTAAAGGTCCTTCTAAAAGTACATGTCTAGAGTATTTATACTCTAGAATTGGGCTACAACATTATAAAGCCCAAACTAAATAACAAGGAAAGATCTAATAAGTCCAAGAACACACATGAAAGATGGGAGATGTTTTGGTCTTTAAGGTAGATGTAGACTCCAATAGTTGAACTACTTTAATGGAAATACTTCAGTCCCAATGTTGATTCCAATAGTGTTGAGTAGAGCCTTAAGATTAGCTTCAACCATCTTGCTCTGACTTCTTGTAATTGGTCCCGATGGAATGATCTTTATCTCTAAAGTGTTCACTTGCATATCATCCTCATCATTCTTTAAATACTCTTCATTAGCTTCCTGGGGCTCATCATCCCCCCTTCTTTAGGAAGATTTGTCCCTTAATCTGTATCCATTTGGAAAGGAGACAAATCAGCAACATTGAAAGTTGAATGAAAAGAATACTCACCTGGTAAATCTAGCTTGTATGCATTATCATTCACGCGCTCAACAACTTTGAAAGGGCCATCTCCACAAGGTAGGAGTTTTGACTTCCTCTTGGTTGGAAATCTCTCTTTCCTTAGATGAAGCCTAACCCAATCTCCATGTTCAAATACAACTTTGCGTCTCCCTGGTTTGCTGCTGATGCATACTTTGTGTTATGGGATTCAATTTGTTGTTTCACCTTCTCATGCAATCTTTTGATTGCTTCAGCACTTTTCTTCCCATCTAAACTAACTTTCTCATCACAAGGCAAAGGCAACATATCCAAAGGTGTAAGAGGATTAAAGTCATAAACCACTTCAAATGAAGATAATTTAGTAGTGAGATGCATGGTTCTATTGTAAGCCAACTCAACAAGTGGCAAACATTCCTCCCATGTCTTAAGATTTGATTTAATCATAATCCTAAGAAAAGTAGAAAGTGTGCGATTTGTTGTTGGAGATCAACCTCAATCTAAAGCTTAAAGGTGATTGGAAGCACTAATCTTGTGTCATAAAGTCATGTTTCAGTTCAAAAGTGTTGGGTTCGAATTGTTGGGCTTTTTTGTGTGTTTTTAATGATTGTGGCCCACTGTTGGGTAACCTAGCTATTGGGTATATATAAACCCTACTAGGAACACATGTGAATTAGGTTTTTGGTCATTCTTATTGTTCACGAGTCGTTTTTCATCTAAGGTGATCCCATTAGAATCATCACTTTGTTCCTTTTCAAGACTCTATCTTTCTAGCATCAACATGGTATCGGAGTAGTAAGGTTCTCAAACCTGTGGTCGTTTCAGTATCTTTTTTACCGCTCAGCCTTTCCCACTCAGTGGTTTACCAAATATCAACACGAAGCTTGTCAAACGGTGGCTATCATGGCATCTGGTATGGGACCCTCAATATTTGATGGTTCTGAGTATGGAAGTTGGGTCAAAAAGATGCGTAGCTACCTTCGAGTCCGAAAGATTTGGGATGTTGTTGAAAGGGAGATACCGGCTATTACAATAACAAGCAAATCTACACCATAACAGCAAGAGGAAGCTGAGTATGTTCAATAGAGAAAAGATGAAGTGATGGATGCTTTACATCAAGCCATTTCTGAACATCTGTTTGATGATATTGCAGAGTGTCAATCTGCGAAAGAAATATGCGTTACTCTCAAATCCCACGAACAAAAGTATCTGGTATATTTGTTGGATATAGCAACACTACCAAGGGATATAGAGTTTATATAACTGACCAGAAGAAATTTACCTTCACCCATGATGTCTCTTTTGATGAAGGAGCAATGCATACTTTAATTGATGATTACATTGTTGGAGATCAGCCTCAATCCAAAGCTTGAAGGTGATTGGAAGCACTAAACTTGTGTCATAATGTCATATTTCAGATAAAAAGGTGTTGTGTTCGAGCATGGAAGTGTTGGATTCGAGTTGTTGGGCTTTTTGTGTGTTTTCAATGATTGTGGCCCACTGTTGGGTAATCTAGGTATTGGGTATATATAAACCCTACTAGGAATGCGTGTCAATTAGGTTTTCGGTCATTCTTATTGTTCATGAGTCGTTTTTCATCCAAGGTGATCTCATAAGCATTACCTTTTTAATACTTCCCAAGACTCTATTTTTCTTGCAACAACATGGTATCAGAGCAGTAAGATTCTCAAACCTGTGTTCGTTTCAGTATTTTATATACCGTTCAGCGTTTTTTATTTGGTGGATTACCAAGTATCAACCCAAAGCTTGTCAAGCGGTGGCTATGATGGCATCTGGTAGAGGACCTCCAATATTTGATGGTTAGAGTATGGAAGCTAGGTCAAAAAGATGCGCAGCTACCTTCGGGTCAGAAAGATTTGGGATGTTGTCGAAAGGGAGATTCCGGCTATTACAATAACAAGCAAATCCACATCATAACAGCAAGAGGAAGCTGAGTATCTTCAACAGAGAAAAGATGAAGCAATGGATGCCTTGTATCAAGCCATCTCTGAACATCTATTTGATGATATTGCAGAGTGTCAATCAGCAAAAGATATATGGGATACTCTGAAATCCCATTATGAAGGCGATGCCAAACTGAGAGGACTTTGAGAGGAACAAAATGTTAGACAATGAAACCATACAAGTCTATTATGAACGTACTGCAAAGCTTGTGAAGGAGATTCGAGGATTGGGAGAAAAACTTGAGGATCAAAAGGTGATTAGCAAGGCAATCATGAGCCTACCTGCAAGATTCGAGCCAAAGTTATGTGCACTTGAGACAGAAAGAAAAATCCTTGACATTATTGAAGGAAAGCTCGATTAGCTGTATCCTGAATATCCTGTTACACCAGAGCCAACCTTTAGAGAGTTCATGATTGAGTTGCAATCTACAGAAAAGAGATTGGAGCTAAGAGATGGTTATGAAGTTGAGAAAACTTATGGTAAAGCAGCTCTACTCAACAAAATGCAGAATATGAATATAAACTCAGGTGTAATTAACAATGTCAAGGATGTCAAGTCAACAGCCATCAAACAATCACCAACGTCAATCCTAACATCAACGATGGGCAATTAGAAGTGCAGGCATTGTGACAAATCCAACCATAAGAGTGAAGATTGTTGGACTTTAAGCACAAATGCTTGCAAGCATTGTAACAACCAGAATCACAGGAGTGAGTTTTGTTGGTGGAAGCCTGATGCTTTGTAAACGAAATGCAATCAAGGAGGCCATCTTGACAAGGTATGTGGAATATCAAATCTAATAAAAGTTGAGCATAACAAGAAGGCTACTTCCGGGGAAGAGAAATCACATGCATCTTTTACCTACTTTGAAGATGAGCCAGAAATATCTTTTGAAGATCCTTTTGAGTATGAGTGTTCTCTAATGACAGTAGTCTCAGATGCTAAAGGCTGGTACTTGGACTCTGATGCCTCCTATCATGTATGTTGTAATACAAGGTCATTTCTCAAGCTTGAAAAGATTGAGAAGGAGGTAAGCATGTGCACTGGTGAAAATATTGGCATTGTGGGCAAAGGAATCATTTTCCTCTTGCTAAAAGAAGGAATTGTTCAAGTTGATGATGTTTATTATTCACCAAACCTCAAACATAACCTGTTGAGCTTTAGCCAATTGAGTAGGCAAGGTTTTGACATTGAGCTGATGAAGTATGCTGGTGGTGTAACCACTAAAGTTAAGGTTGCTGATCCAAAAACGAAGATTGAATTCCATGCTGTGTTGACCACCTACAACCTCTACCAAATCATGGTTAGTGATTATAAAAGTTGTATTTTCTCACTTTAGGATCAAAGCAGCCTTTGGCACAAACGTTTTGGGCACTATAGCTTCAACAATTTGAAAATATTGCAGAAGAATAAGGAAGGATTGGAATTGAAAAACATCAAGTTTGCTAATACCATATGTGAAGTGTGCCATCAAGGTAAACAGTGTAGAAAGCCCTTTTATTCCAGTGATTCAGTAGGAAAGGAGAAATTAGAGTTTGTGCATACAGATCTTTGTGGACCATTTAAGGAATGTTAATTAGGGGGAGTAGATATTTTGTTACATTCATTGATGATTATTCACGTTATTGTTGAGTTTACTTTCTTAAAAGCAAGTCAGAAGTTCCTCATATCTTTCGAAAATTCAAAGTGATGATTGAGAATCAGAGTGGATGCTCTTTGAAGATGATTAGATTAGACAATGGAGGCGAATTCTACAATAATAGCATGAGAATGTTCTGTGAAAATGACGGAATCATGCATCAATTCACCATATCATATTCTCCACAACAGAATGGTGTATGTGAAAGGAGAAACAGAACAATCCTTGATATGACAAGATGTCTTTTGTTTGAGAAAGATCTTCCTGTAAATTTCTTGGCTGAAGCGGTATCTATATCTGTATATTTATTGAACTTGCTTCCCTCAAGGGCGATTAGTGGAAAAACCGCCCATGAAAAATGGCATGGTTATATTAAAAAGATTGATTATCTCAAAATCTTTGGTAGTCTATGTTTTACTCATGTACCAGACCAAAAATGAGGAAAACTTGAAAAGAAATCTGTATCTGGTATATTTGTTGGATATAGCAACACTACCAAGGGATATAGAGTTTATATAACTGACCAGAAGAAATTTAACTTCACCCATGATGTCTCTTTTGATGAAGGAGCAATGTATACTTTAATTGATGATTGCATTGCTCTAAATGATGCAGAAGCTCATAAAAGTCTTGGAAGGCATAGCACCCATGTGAAAGGAGACCTCTGGACACACATGCCTCAAAACTTCTCTTCCTAGAATTCAACAAACCAAGAAACTTCAGAACTCGTTCATGAAGATTCAAATCAAGTAAATGATCAGCATTCAAATAAGAATTTTCCAGCTCAAGAGGAGGAGAAGGTCACAAATCAAGATGGCTCGTCCAATGAGAATTCAGAATCAAACTCTGAACCCTATATGGACAATCTCATCAGACTAATGATCAACATTAAGATGGGAATTTCGAAATCCCAGAAGAGGAGCAAGGCACGAATGCAGAAGATTTATCAACAGATGAATCTGATGGACAGTAAGCTGATACTGATGATGAAGATTATTACCCATGTGATCGTGATTGGCAAAGGAGGAAACGCAAAAACATTAGAGATTCAATAGATAATGAAGATAGTCATGTTACTGACATTAGAAAAAGGCTCCTACAATAAGTTTCTGCAAGTTGAATGATGATGTCCAAGATGCTGTAACTCTTATGATTGGATTTGTTACAATGCCTGCACTTCTGATTACCCATCATTGATGTTGGGATTGACGTTGGTGATTGTTTGATGGCTGTTGACTTGACATCCTTGACATTGTTAATTGCACCTGAGTTTATATTCATATTCTGCATTTTGGTGAGTAGAGCAGCTTCACCATAAGTTTTCTCAACTTCATAACCATCTCTTAGCTCCAATCTCTTTTCTGTAGATTGCAACTCAATTATGAACTCTCTAAATGTTGTCTCTGGTGTAACAGGATATTCAGGATACAGCTGATGGAGCTTTCTTTCAATAATGTCAAGGATTTTTCTTTCTGTCTCAAGTGCACATAAATTTGGCTCGAATCTTGCAGGTAGGCTCATGATTGCCTTGCTAATCACCTTTTGATCCTCAAGTTTTTCCCCCAATCCTCGAATCTCCTTCACAAGCTTCGCAGTACGTTCATAATAGACTTATATCGTTTCATTGTCTAACATTTTGTTCCTCTCAAAGTTCTCCAGCTTGTTTTTGCATAATATCTCTCTCAGTTTGGCATCACCTTCATAATGGGATTTGAGAGTATCCATATTTCTTTCCGTGATTGACACTCTGCAATATCATCAAGGATGTTCAGATATGGCTTGATACAAGGCATCCATTGCTTCATCTTTTCTCTGTTGAAGATACTCAGCTTCCTCTTGCTGTTCTGATGTGGATTTGCTTGTTATTGTAATAGCCAGAATCTCCCTTTCGACAACATCCCAAATCTTTTTGACCCGAAGGTAGCTGCGCATCTTTTTGACCTAGCTTCCATACTCTAACCATCAAATATTGGAGGTCCTCTACCAGATGCCATCATAGCCATCGCTTGACAAGCTTTGGGTTGATACTTGGTAATCCACCAAGTAAAAAATGCTGAACGGTATATAAAATACTGAAACGAACACAGGTTTTAGAACCTTACTGCTCTGATACCATGTTGTTGCAAGAAAAATAGAGTCTTGGGAAGTATTAAAAAGGTAATGCTTATGAGATCACCTTGGATGAAAAACGACTCATGAACAATAAGAATGACCAAAAACCTAATTGACACGCATTCCTAGTAGCGTTTATATATACCCAATACCTAGGTTACCCAACAGTGGGCCACAATCATTGAAAACACACAAACAGCCCTACAACTCGAATCCAACACTTCAATGCTTGAACCCAACATCTTTTTATCTGAAATATGACATTATGACACAAGTTTTGTGCTTCCATTCACCTTCAAGCTTTTGATTAAGGCTGATCTCCAACAGGGAGTTTTCCAGAATCCGATTCAATCTTGCATATTCTTGTTGCATAGCTTTCAAAGTGAACTTCTCATCCGGTGAGTCATCCTTTTCATGCTCACTTCTTGAATTTGACATTCTAAACAGAAGACAAAAGAAACGAGCAGCAAAAGAAAGAAAAAAGAATAAAGTGAAAGAATAAAGAAACACACACTAGGTTTACCACTCAATCCCTAAGCTTCAAGTTCTTGATGTACTCCATAACCTCATCATGCTTGACCTCCTGGCACCTCAAGAATTGATTATGGTTTTATGATGGGGTTAGGTGAGTGTGGCAGTGTTAATTGTTTTAAAATAGAGACAAAGAAGGATTGGTTGAATTATGTTGACCGCTTGTTATAGTAGATAAATAGGAGGGATGGACAACAAGGTAAGAACATATGAAAACAGAGATATGAGCACTAAACACGAAATAGGTTGCTTGTGAAATTGTAGAAATACAGGAATGGGCAATTAACAATAAGAATAGTCAGATGGAATGGTAAAGACAAGTAAATGACAGAGGATGGGGATTGATTATATGGAAAATAACAATAAAGTAGTTACAAAGAAACACATCAATTATGGATGATAGTAATGGGTGATGGATGTTCACCTTCACACTATGATACGACCCTCCAATCAACAAGTAATTGGCAAACTAGATCTTGGCCCTCAAGGATTGAAAGATCCTTACAACCCAAACTATGAAATGATACCACACCTACATAATCAAGGCAGGAATTGGTAGTGATAAACCACACAATAGACACTACAAACAACGCCTGATAAGTTTAAGTTTTACAAGAATTCAAGGAAGGAGAATAACTCTCAAAAGTGATTACAATCTGATGAGCCCCAAGAAGATAATGAAATGTATTTAAAGAATGATGAGGAAATTATCCAAGTGAACACATTAGAGACAAAGATGATTCCAACGGGACCAATGACTAGAAGTAAGAGCAAGATGCTTGAAGATACACTTAAGGCTCCACTCAATACAATTGAAATCAAACATGGGCTTGAAGACATCCTATCAAAAGAGCTCAACTACTTGAAGGTGGATTTATCTTAGAGCATTGGGCTTGTTGTTTGAGCCAAGTAATGTTACAGCAAATCCTAGAGTACAAATACTCTAGAATTGTACTCTTTAAGTACGTTTAGTCATTTTCATGTATGTTGTGAGATTTCTTCTCTTATTTGAGCGCTTGTACACTCTTGACTTATTAAGCTTTGAACTTGTGGCGTCCCAGGATTATCACTTCCAATCGCTTCTCTTTCCTGAAGTGTGGCTCCTAATTTTCTTTGTTTCGAAGTCTAGTTGCAAGAGATTCATTCTCTTGAGGGTAGACTTGGGTGGGATACTTTCTAACCTTCAAAATCACCTCTTATTCGTGGGTTGCTAATCTTTGTAGATTAGAGGGTCACATCACAATCCAAGTTGTCTAATACAAGAGTAAGGGCTTCTTATATAGATGTAAGATTGGGTCTTATTAGAGTAAAATTAGTAATAATAATGTATTTGGTAATAATGGGCTTTCTCTAATTAAGTTGATCCACTTTGAAAATGTTGAATTCCATGCCAAACACCTCATAGCTTGGTTGATTGGCCCATAAGCTCTTAAGCACTTCTTGATTGCTTCTTACTGTTGGTCTAGTGATTCGCCCAATTGAAATTAATGGAGGATTATTGATCTTGTGTCCTATATTTTCATTAGGATAGTCTGTAGCATCCATTATCTCATCACATTACTTCTCTTCTTACACCCTTGAAATTAATATTGAAGGTGTTCTTGCTATTAAAATGAAACTCAATTTCAATCTCTTCTTCAATCAACTTCCCAAAAGTATATGTCTTGCACGCATGGGCACTACATCACAAAGAACCTCATCTAAATACTTTCCAGTTTAGAAAGCAACAAAAACTTGCTTATTGATCTTTACTTAACTCCCTTTGTTCAACCATTGAAGTCTGTAGGGATTTGGATGTTTGAGAGTAGGAAGATGGAGTTTATCCACCTTGAGAGTGCTGGCAACATTTATGCAACTGCCTCCATCGATTTTTATGCTAGAAACCTTCCCATGCACAAAACAACGTGTATGCAATAAGTTTTTGCATTGCTCCTCTATTGGCTTTGAATCTATGGCTAAAGTCCTTCTTGTTACCAAAGAGTCACCAATGACAGGTTATTGCTCCTCATCATCTATCTCATGTACTTAACTTCCACCTTTACTCCCAATCTAAGTTCTACAAGAACTCAAGGAAGGAGAATAGCTCTAAAAAATGATTACAATCCAAGTTGTCCAAAACAAGAGTAAGATCTTCTTATATAGATGAAAGATTGGGTCTTATTGGAGGAAAATTAGTAATAATAATATATTTGATAATAATGTGCTTTCTCTAATTAAGTTGATCCACTTTGAGAATGTTGAATTTCATGCCAAACACCTCATAGCTTGGTTGATTGGCCCCATAAGCTCTTAGCACTTCTTGACTTCTTCTTTCTCTTGATCTAGTGATTGGCCCAACTGAAATCAATGGAGGATTATTGATTTTGTGTCCTTTATCTTCATTGGGATAGTTTGTAGCATCCATGATCTCATCATACCCCCCTTCTTTCCGCAGATTCATCCTTGAATCGTCACCATCTACATCATAATGAACCAAGTCAGCAATATTGAATATGGAGTGCACAAAAAACTCAACTGGAAGATCAATCTTATAAGCATTATCATTGATTTTTCTTGATCAATTGAGTGAGGGGTGCTGCTATAGAGCTGAAGTTCTTAACAAACCGTCTATAGAAACCTGCTAAACCATGAAAACTCTGAACTTCACCAACTGAATTAGGTGTTGGCCATTCCTTGATTGCTCTCACTTTCTCTTCATCCACACCTACTCCTACATCACTTACAACATACCCAAGAAAAGAGACACTATTTGTGCAAAATACATACTTCTTGAGGTTGACAAACAACTTCTCTTTTCTAATAGTATCTAACACATCTTTCAAATGGCCTACATGTTCCTCAATACTCTTACTATATATCAGAATATCATCAAAATAAACAACAACAAATCTACTTATAAAAGGCCTAAAACATGATTCATCAATCTCATAAAGGTGCTAGGATAATTAGTTAATCCAAAAGGCATAACAACACACTCATACAAACAAAACTTAGTTTTAAAAGCAGTTTTCCTCTCATCACCCTCCTTCATTCGAATCTGATGATATCCACTTCTGAAATCTATCTTAGTAAAAACACAAGCACCATACAATTCATCAAGCATATCTTCAAGTCTAGAGATAGGATGTCTATACTTGATTGTGATGTTGTTGATGGCTCGACAATTAGTGCACATCTGCCAAGTTCCATCAGACTTTGGAACCAATAACACCGGCACAGAGCAAGGGCTCATGCTCTCACGCACAAATCCTCTACAAATCAATTCCTCAACTTGCTTTTGTATTTCCTTGGTCTCCTCTAGATTAGCTCGGTAGGCTGGTCGGTTTGGGAGTTGTGCTCCAGGCACAAGGTCAATTTGATGCTCAATCCCTCTAAGAAGAGGTAGGCCTTGAAGTTCTTCTAGAAATTCATCTTCATATACCTGTAAGAGAGACACAATACAAGATGTAATGAGTGAAACATTATTAGGGAAATTAATAACTTCATCCTTGTACATAAGTAGAAGAATTGGTTGCTAATTTCCCTTGGTCTTGCTAATAGACTCTCATCCATTCTCTCAATTTCCAAAACACTAATGTTTACACTTTCTATTTTACACTCATTGTCATCCCTTTTTTCACTCAATTCCTTCCCATCTCTTCTTTTCTCTCCACTTTTTTTCCACTCATTTTCACTCCACTCATATCTTCTCCCTTAGGCACGACCTCCTGGTGTTTTCCAATAGCACTATGCAGGGCTCTAGGATCACTAAGGATTTTGACTTGATCTTCATGTGCCTCGTTTGGAGATATTGGAGCAAGTGTGATGGAGAGTACATTATGATTGAACGAATATTTATTCTTGAAACCATCATGAAACGCTCTTCTATCATATTCCCAAGGCCTCCCAAGAAGAATATAACTTACATGCATAGGGACAATATCACATAGAACTTCATCTTCATATCTCCCTATTGAAAACGTCACAAGCACTTGTTTGGTAACCTTTACCTCACTTCCTTCATTGAACCACTGTAAATTGTAACACTTAGGATATCTCACGAATGGTAGTCTCAATTTCTCCACCAAGATATTGCTGGCAACATTGGTGCAACTTCCTCCATCAATAACAAAGCGCCGGGTTTGCAACAAGTTTTCCCTTTGTTCATCATTATCCTTCACTCCAATGTTAAGTGTCCTTCGAGTTACTAATACTTCTCCAGAAACAAGCAATTCATCCTCATCACCATTGCTCATCTATTTGGACATTCAGAAGCAATATGTCCATGCCCCAAGCACTTGAAACATTTTATGTTCCTTGTAGTGCCCGTTGGAGGTGTTGTTCGCTCTCCTTGCTTGGAACTTGATGGAATGTCGAATTTGAAGTTTTTCATGGAGGACCTCCCTTTATTTCTCTCCAGCATCTCCTTGGTGCCCTTTATTGTTCGCTCTCCTTTATTGAAGTCTTCTTGTTGAAATCTCGAGCGAAACTCTTGCTAGATAGTTGTTTCTCAACTTTTGTGACCATATGAATCATTTCCTCCATCTCACTGTAGTGATGAAGCTCTACAATATTTGCAATCTCTTTATTCATCCCATTAAGGAACCTAGCCATAGTTGCCTCCCTATCTTCATGCATATTGGCTCTAATCATCAAGATCTCCATTTCCTGCCAATATTCCTCCACTGACCTTGAGCCCTGTTTTAGATTCTGTAAACGTTGATAAACATCTCTTTGGTAGTGGTTTGGAACAAATCGCCTCCTCATGACTCTTTTCATCTCATCCCAATTATGAATTGGTTCTTCAGAGTCAATCCTTCTTTTAGCAACCAATTGATCCCACCAAATTACAGCATAGTCACTAAATTCTATGGAGGCCAATCTGATTTTCTTTTCTTCAGAGAAGTTGTTGCAATCAAACACATGTTCTACTCTTGTTTCCCATTGGAGATATACATCTGGATCATTCTTTCCTTGATATTGAGGTATCTTCATCTTGATGTTGTTAAGATCCTTTCCAATTCTTCCTCCATCTCTTCTGCCTTCCTGATCTCGAAATCTTCTTGTACAAAATCATTTTCATCATGTTCAAGGTAGTCATCTTCTTCATCAGTATTCAGGATTCGATCTCTTCTTCCAACAATCCTTCCACTTTGTTGATCACTTAAGTCATGTTCAGTGTTGATGCGTTGATGCATTTGAATGCCTCGACCCCTTCTAGCAGCATAATTATCTTGTCTTCGGGCTCTTGCAACATTTTGCAAAGAATTTTCGTGTTCATCAAGCCTGACATTTATGTTTTCCAGAATGCGATGCAATCTTGTGAATTCCTGTTGCATAGCTTTCAAAGTGAACCTCCCATCCGGTGAGTCATCCTGTTCATGCTCACTTCTGGAATTTGACATCCTAAATACAAGACAAAAGAAAACGAGCAGCAAGGAAGAAAAGAGACTAAACTAAAAGAACTACGAAACACATACAAGGTTTACCACTCAATCCTCAAGCTTCAAGTCCTTGATGCACTCTTTAATGTCATCATGCTTGTTCTCATAGCATCTAACGAACTAATCACTTGCAAATTGGTATGGGTTAAGGTGTCATGATGGGGTTTGGTGAGGGTGGCAGTGTTAACTGACTCACGATACAGAGGAGAAGTGTGATGGATGTAAGTTTGTTGCTTGTTGCAGTGCATAAACCACAAGAATGGACAATGAACAAATGAGAATAGGAAAATCAGGCGGAAGGGCACTAAACCGAGATACGTTACTTGTGGGATTGTAGAAAAAGAGGGATGGGCAATAAAGAAAGAGAAAAGTCCAATGAGATGTAGGGACAAGTAAAATGAGAAGGAATGGGTTACTCAAATAAAAGAGAATAGGAAATATATTACTTGTTGCAATGGGTGAAGTACGAAGAGTGGACAATAATTCAATGGCAAGTGATGGGTCTTCAGCTTCATCCTCCTTCTCTTTCACACACTTGAAGTTGATCTTGATGATGTTCTTCCTAATTAATTCAAAGTGGATTTCGAGCTCTTTCAGAATAAACTTCCAGTGCACCTTTTTTTTTCTCCTTTTTTTTTGTGCCAAAGCCAAAAGTACGAAGTTGAACGTGGTTTAACCTCTCCTTTTTTTTTTCAATAAGTTGGAATGTGAGAACTAAGACAAGAGCAGGATACTAATAAAGAGAAGGAATCCAAAGCTCTGATACCAAATGATGTGACCCTCTAATCTAAAAAGATTAGCAACCCACGAATAAGAGGTGATTTTGATTGACTCACTTGATGAAAGGAGGAAGCTCTAGTAAACAAATGAATTTAAGATGACTGGTCTTGGAATGATATCCTACTATTAGGCATAAAAATTCATCGACTTGAAGGTGTTGGAATATTTATATCTCAGAAAAAGTATTCTAATGAATTTGTTGAAAGGTGATTCGAGAAAACAACCAGGGAAGTAATATGAATACTACAATATATAGAAGTATGATTGGAAGCCTCATCTATCTCTAGCATACAAGGCCTGAGCTGTCTTTTTGAGTAAATGTCTTATTTCGCTTCCTCAACAAACCAACAACTCACATGGCAATTGTGAAAAAAGATTTCAGGCATATAAAATCTAATAATGATTTCGGATTGCTCTATCCTTATGAAGGTGAATAACTAGTCTTCAAACTGAGAGCCTACTCAGATAGTGATTATCATATGGCTGAAGATAGCAAGAGTACATTTGGTGCACTCTTCTTCTTAAATACGAGCCCTGTAGAGTTTTCAAAAAAACAAAAGGTGGTTGCACAATCAACAGCTGAACCAGAATACATATCACCAGCACATACTTTGAACTTAGCATTTGGTTGGGACAGATGTTAAACGAACTTGGATTCATAGAAAAGGAAGCTACACATCTCTCTTGCATCAACAATTATAGACCAAAATATTATTATAATAAACAACAACGAATCTACGCACAAAAGACCTTCCAACGTGATTTATCAATCTTATAAAAGTACTATGAGCACTAGTGAAACAAAAGAACTTAAGAAACCTGTTATGGTCTGCAATTTCAACCGCTAGAATTTAGCATAATACCTCCCTAATGTTCATAGTTATGTATAAACTCAGTAAGGGATAAGGTCCATAACAGCATGGGAATTTTTAAGAGCAATCAATAATACTGCTGCAAATGCTACTAGCCAGAAAGGCCACATGTTGACCACAGGCTAGATGACATGCTGACTCATGTACCTGTTTTGACATTTGATGAGCCCTAGGAACGTAGTGAAGAGTATTTAAAGAATGATGACTATGATATGTAAGTGAACACATTAGAGATAAATATTATTCCATCAGGACCAATTTAATTCAACAACTTCCATTTGTCTCTATCTTGAGACAATTAACACTGCTACCCTCAAAAAACCCCATTATAACACCATAATCAATACCGATCTGGAATTGATTAATTATTGAGGATCCATGAGATCAAGCATTATGATGTTACTGAGTGCATTAAGGACTTGAAGCTTCAGGATTGAGTGGTAAACCTTTTGTGTGTTTTTTTATTCATTCGCTTTATTCTCTTTTGTTTTGCTGCTTGTTTCTTTTGTCTTCTTTATAGAAGTTCAAATACAAGAAGTGAGCATGAAAATGATGACTCACCGGATGACAAGCTCACTTTGAGAGCTATGCAACAAGAATTCGCAAGATTGCATCACATCAGGAAAATATAAATTTCAGGCTTGATGGACGCGAAAACTTTCTACAAAAGGTTGCAAGAATATGATTTTGTACATGGGGATACAAGAATATTTCGAGATTAAGGAGGTAGAAGAGGAGGGGCAAGAATTGGAAAAGATCAAGATTAAGATGTTGTTGAAATTCAGGATACGATGGGTCTGGCGAGTGCACACGTGAATACCAAGTACACAAGAAACGTGGATCACAATAGAAAAGATTAGGCCCAACCAATTATTAGTGATCCACAATTTCTTATATACTTGACTATTTCACTTTTATTTTTCGATGTGGGATTGTGTATTCTAACACCCGCCCTCAAGTCGAACTAGTCTGTGATCCGGTAATAACTTGCTCATTTTTTTTTTTTTTTTTGTGATTGTAGGTAGTGCTCGGATCATTTTCCGATGTGGAATTGTGTATTCTAACATATATTTCATAAAAGGAACATAAAATGTTTCAAGTGCTTCGGGCATGGATATATAACTTCTGACTGTCCAAATAAACAAGCAATGGTGATGAGAGGCAATGGAGAAGTAGTTAGTGAAGATGATGATGATCTCGTTGAGACAGAAGCTGAATTGAGTGATGAAGATGAATTGACTGTTTCTGGAGAAGTGTTAGTAACTCAAAAGATAATTAACATTGAAGTGAAGGATAATGATGAGCAAATAGAAAACTTGTTTCAAACCCGGTGCTTTGTTAATGGGAAAGTTTGCAACCTAGTTATTGATGGAGGTAGTTGCACTAATGTTGCCAGCAACATCTTGGTGGAGAAATTGGGAGAGATCATAAGCCTTACAATTCGCAGTGAATCAATGAAAGAAGTGAGATACAGGTTACCAAACAAGTGCTTGTAGCATTTTCCATAGGGAAATATGAAGATGAAGTCCTATGTGAGGTTGTACCTATGCATGCACGTCACATTCATCTTGGGAGACCTTCGAAATATGATAGAAGAGCATTCCATTATTACACTTTCTCCATTATCTCCAAAGGAGGCACATAAAAATCAACTCAGAATCCTTAGGAATGCTTAATCCCTGCATAGTGCAAATGAAAAGCACAAGGAGGATTCAAAAAAGTGGAGAAGAGATGAGTGGAGAAGAGCAAAAAAAAAGTGGAGTAAAAATGAGTGATAAAAGGATTCAAAAAAGTGGAGAAAAAAGTAGAGATGGAAAGGAATTGAGTGAGAAAAGGGGTGACAATAAGTGAAAAATAGAAAGTAAAAACACTAGAGGGTTAGAAATTGAGAGAAAGAATGAGAATCTGTTAACAATCCCAGTTGAGATTAAACACTCACTTCATACAAGGCAATCATTACTTCTACATATATATAATAATGAAGTTCCTACTTTAACTAACAATCCTCTACCCATTCTATCTTGTGTTGTGTCTCTCTTACAGGTATATGAAGTTGTATATCTAGAAGAACTTCGAGGATTAACTCCCATTGGAGGGATTGAGAACCAAATTAACCTTGTGTCTAGAGCACAACTCCCAAACCGACCAGCATACCGAACCAATCCAGAGGAGATGAAGGGAATACTAAAGCAAGTTCAAGAATTGATGTTTAGAGGATTTGTCCTGGAGAACATGAGCCCTTGCGCTGTGCCGGTGTTATTTAGTCTTAAGTTTGATGGAACTTGACGGATATGCACTTATTGTGGCGCCATCAACAACATCACAATCAAGTGTATACATCCTATCCCTAGACTTGAAGATATCCAGTGATGGAATTGCATAGTGCTTGTATTTGTACAAAGGTTGACTTAAGAAGTGGATATCATCATACTAGAATTAAGGAAAGTGAAGAGTGGAAAACCGTTTTTAAAATTAAGTTTGGTTTGTATGAATGGGTTGTTATGCCTTTTGGTTTGACTAATGTGCCTAACACCTTTATGAGATTGATGAATCACATTCTTAGGTCTTTTATAGGTAGATTCGCAGTTGTTTATTTTGATTATATTCTGATCTATTGCAAGAGTCTTGAGGAACATTTAGGGAATTTGTGGAATGTGTTGGAATTTCTTAGAAAAAAGAAGTTGTTCGGTAACATCAACAAATGTATCTTTTGTATGAATAGTGTCTCTTTTGTTGGATATCTTGTAAGTGATGCAGGAGTAGATGTGGGTGAAGAGAAAGTAAGAGCAATTAGGGAATGGCAAACACCTATATCAGTTAATGAAGTTAGGAGTTTCAATGGTTTAGCGAGTTTCTATTGACTGTTTCTTAAGGATTTCAGCTCAATAGCAGCATCTCTCACTAAATTGATCAAGAAGCATCATCCATTTCATTGAGGAGAGGAGCAGGAGCATGACTTTTAACAACTCATGAATAAGCTTTGATCAACACCTCTCCTATCATTTCCAAATTTTTCTGATACTTTTGAAATTGAATGCGATATATCAGGTGTATGCATTGGTGCTGTGCTGTATACGTCCATTTGCTTAATTTAGTGAGAAGCTTCATGATGCTACTCTCAACTATCCAACATATGTCAAAGAGTTATATGCATTTGTTAGAGTTTTGGAGACCTAGCACCACTACTTGTGGCATAAGGAGTTAGTGATACACACTGATCATGAGTCTCTCAAACAATTGAAGATTCAAGGATAGCTGAATAAAAGTGGATGGAATTCGTTAAGAAATTCGCATATGTGATCAAATACAAGAAAGGTAAGGAGAATGTGGTAGCTGATGCTTGATGTCGAAGTTACACTCTTTTAGCCATACTTGATGCAAGAATTCTTGGATTTGCTTCCATCATTGACTTATACGCTCATGATCACGATTTTGGGGACGTTGATAAGACATTTGAACTTACTCCATCTGGACTATTCTTTAGAAAAAATGGTTTTCTTTATAGGAAAGATATGGTTTGCATTCCTTCTTATTCCGTGCGTGATTTGACCTAACATCGGGACTAATGGGACTAATGGAAAGGATGTTGAAAGAATTTGTTATATATATGTTTGTTGTAGAAAGGCAAAATCAACCACTGTCTTAAATGGTTTGTATACTCCACTCTCTACTCCTTCTTAACCATGGGTGGATATTTCTATGGACTTTGCTTTTGGCTTATCTCGTACCAAAAGGGATATAGATTGAATTTTTATTGTTGTGGACAGGTTTCAAAGATGGCCCACTTCATTCTTTGTAATAAAACTGATGATGCATCTCATGCGGCTGATCTCTTCTTTAGGGAAGTCGTAAGACTTCATGGTTTGCCCCTCACTATCATCTCTGATCGAGATGCAATATTATGAATAAATCAAACCTTAAGACATGGGAGGAATGTTTGCTACTTGTTGAGTTCGCTTACAATAGTGCCATGCATCTCACTACTAAATTATCTACATTTGAAGTGGTTTTTATGACTTTAATCCTCTTATAATAGATATGTTGCCTTTGCTTTGTGATGAGAAAGGGGTGATAGAGCTAAAGGGGAAGGAAATTCGTGGAATTAACTATAAGAAAGTGATTACTTTTGTCGGGAGTATGGTAAGTGGAATGAGTGCTACTTTTTATTTTGGAAGCATGTTTTAATTGCCTAGGTGTTATTGTTCTGTTTTGGAAAGTTTTCTTCCCTTTTTTAATTAACATGTTTTTCTCTCTGTTCTTCATTGTGTGAAAGGTGCAGCAGGGCACGCCCTTATGGTCTTGGTGTCTCAAATATATTTAGAGTCCCTAAGATTCTTCTTTAAAAGCCAAAATTGTTTTCTTCCAAGGGTAAGGTGCCCTTGTTGGTCGGTTTCCAAAAAAGTGACCCCCTTTCGAAGTAAATAAAGTGCTCAATTTTTTTGTCTAAGTGCTATGTGAACATATGTTAGGAAATGGAGACAAGTGTGGACCCACACTCCTAGCAACATGGTTTTAACCATAGGATTCATGGATAAATATGTCAGACATATCTGAGACGTCCCTATGGAATAACCAAGTCAAGTGGTACCAGGAAAATATTATATGCATGCTATGGTCTAAGTTTAGAAGTGGTGTTCGGTTAGTGGCTCTTCTGAACACTACTAAAGAACTTAGGCAAGACATGACCCATTTCCTAAGATTTGGAGGTGATGCATCAGCTGAAGTGTAAAGGGGATTGGGCTGTGACCTCCCGCCTTGCGGAAGGGTCAAGGAGAAGGGCCTTAGGCGAATCCCACATCGATCACGGACGGGGTAGAGTTAAGCCTGCTTGCCCAGGGGTAATGTGAGGATGGGTGACCCCCTGGGAAGTCAGATTTTATGTGGGGAAAACGTAAAACCGTGAGGGTTGGGTTCCCAAAGCGGACAATATCATGGTAGGTTCCCAATGGGACTAACTAGTTGGATATGTGCTTGACTTTGAAATCCTATGTTCAAACAATCTTTCTTCACTTCTAACACGTTTATCTTTAACTCAACTTCAGTAGCATGACCACTCTATGTTTTAACTCTTTCCTGGTGTAGAAGTGAATGGCTGAAGGTCTGTGATTAACGAAAATAGAGGTTGTGGTAGGTCAAGACTAGCTATTGGAACCTTAACTACGTTGTGAGGAATAAGCTGTGTAGGCTGGACGTAGTCCCTTTTGCGTGTTCGAACGGTTAACTTGTCTTGAGTCCTATAGTTTAATAGGACTTCGCGGTCATGTCTCATGCCACTTGGGCTCTGGGCCATGTCTTGACAACTAAGAAGTCCAATAACACATATAAAATATAGGGACATCTTTTAGGCTCTAATGTACATTTAGACGCCACTAGTTGAACTCTTTTGATAGTATTACCTCAGTCCCAATATTTATTACCATAATGTTGAGTAGACCCTTGACTTCTAGTAATTGATCTTGGTGGAATAATTTTACTCTCGCATGTGTTTGTATGCGCAACATTCTCATCATTTTTTAAATACTCTATATTATCTTCTTGGGGCTCATCAGTATGAAGCCTTAAAATTTGGTTGCGTGTTTGGCGATGAGCCTAATAAAGACAATGAAGAGTATTTAAACAATGATGAGTATATTGTGCAAGTGACACATTAGATAATAAGATACTTCCACGAGAACCAATGACAAAAAGTAAGAGCTGTTGTTGCAAGAAAAATAGAGTCTTAGGAAGTAACAAAAAGGTAATGCTTATGAGATCAACTTTGATGAAAAACGATTCATGAACAATAAGAATGACCAAAAACCTAATTGAGACGCATTCCTAGTAGCGTTTATATAAACCCAATACCTAGGTTACCCAACAGTGGGTCACAATCATTGAAAACACACAAAAAGCCCAACAACTCGAATCCAACACTTCCATGCTCGAACCCAACACTCCCCCCAAACCGAGATCTCTCAACTTGAGAAAGTCTTCTATAGTCATGAGATTCATGTTCTTCCTTGCTAGCTCAAACTGAACTCTTTTCAAACCTTTAGTGAGCCCATCAGCAAGCTGATTCCCACTCTCAACATACTGCACTTTAATCTTCTTCTCCTTGATGTAATTCCTTATGACATGATACCTGATTCTTATGTTTTTGGCTTTACTGAAGTTCGTCGGATCCTTAGCATCAGAGATTGCACCTCGATTATCCATAAGCAGATGTGTAGCTTCCTGTTGTATGAATCCAAGTTCGTTTAGCATCTGCCTCAACCAAACACAATAGTTCAAAGCATGTGCTGCTGAGATGTATTCTGCTTCAGCTGTTTATTGTGCTACCACTTTTTGTTTCTTCGAAAACCAGACTACAGGGCTCTTATTTAAGAAGAAGAGTGCACCAGATGTACTCTTGATATCTTCAGCCATACCATAATCACTATCTGAGTAGGCTCTAAGTTTCAAGACTGGTTTTTCACCTTCATAAAGATAGAACAATCCGAAATCAGTAGAAGAATTTATGTACCTGAAAACTCTTTTCACAGCTGCCATGTGAGTTGTTGTTGGTTTGTTGAGGAAGCAAGATAAGACATTTAAACAAAAACACAAGTCAGGCCTTGTATGCTGGAGATAAATGAGGCTTCCAATCATACTTCTATAAGTAGTGGCATCCACATTCTTTCCCTGATTGTTCTCTCCAATCACTTGTTTGTAATCCAAAGGCGTTTTTGAAGGATTGACATCTTTGAACCCAAACCTTTCAAGAAGTTCATTACAGTACTTTTTCTGAGATATGAATGTTCCAACACCTTCAAGTTGATGAATTTCCATGCCTAGATAGTAGGAAATCATTCCAAGATCACTCATCTTGAATTCATTTTTGAGTAGAGCTTTGAATTCCTCAATCTTCCTTTCATTACCTGAGGTAATCATAAGATCATCCACATATAAGCTAATAAATAAACAATCATCTTCTTTTCCTTTAACATATAGTGAGTAATCACTATATGTTTTTCTGAAACCAATACCCTGAATAAAGTTATCCATGCGTTCATTCCATGCTCTAGGAGCTTGCTTCAACCTATAGAGACCTTTCTTTAGCTTCAATACCTTGTATTCATGACCTGACACTTCGAAGCCTTTTGGTTGTTTAACAAAAACAATCTCCTCCATCACACCATTTAAGAACGCAGCTTTGACATCCGTGTGATGCACTTTCCATCCATGAGCAGTTGAAATGGCAAGAAGTACTTTAATCGTGTCAAATCTTCAATAACAACTTGAGGCCAATAGGTTTGAAACCCCTATCCTTGGGTTTATCAACTAACTCCGATGTTTCATTTTCAAGTATAGAATTCATTTTTTCCTTCATGGCCTCTCTCCATTTCGGATTTCGTACAGCCACTTCAAATGATGTTGGATCTCCTGTCAATAATCCAGTCAAAATATCAGCTACAGCATCTTGGACATCATCATTCAACTTGGAGAAACTTATTGTAGGATCGTTGTTTTTTTTGCTTCTTCTAATGTCAGTAACATGACTATCTTCATTATCTATTGAATCTCTGATGTTTTTGCGTTTCCTCCTTTGCCAATCACGATCAGATGGGTAATAATCTTCATCATCAGTATCAGGTTCCTCTCCATTATATTCATCTGTTGATGAGTCTTCTGCATTCGTGCCTTGCTCCTCTTCTGGGATTTCGAAATTCCAATCTGAATGTTGATCATTGGCCTGATGAGATTGTCCATATAGGGGTTCTTAGTTTGATTCTGAATTCTCATTGGACGAGCCATCTTGATTTGTGACCTTCTCCTCCTGAACGAGTTCTGAAGTTTCTTGGTTTGTTGAATTCCTAGAAGAGAAGTTTTGAGGCATGTGTGTCCAGAGGTCTACTTTAACAGGGGTGCTATGCCTTTCAAGACTTTTATGAGCTTCTGCATCATTCAGAGAAATGCAATTGTCAATCAATGTGTACTTTGCACCTTCATCAAAAGAGACATCATAATCTATTGGCCTCTGTTGGAGATCAGCCTCAATCCAAAGCTTGAAGGTGATTGAAATCACTAATCTTGTGTTATAATGTTATATTTCAGATAAAAAGATGTTGAGTTCGAGCATAAAAGTGTTGGATTCGAGTTGTTATGCTTTTTGTGTGTTTTCAATAATTGTGGCCTACTATTGGGTAACCTAGGTATTGGGTATATAAAAACCCTGCTAGAAATGCGTGTCAATTAGGTTTTTGGTCATTCTTATTGTTAATGATTCGTTTTTCATCCAAGGTGATCTCATAAGCATTACCTTTTTAATACTTCCCAATACTCTATTTTTCTTGCAACAACATGGTATCAGAGCAGTAAGGTTCTCAAACCTGTGTTCGTTTCAGTATTTTATATACCGTTCAATGTTTTTTACTTGGTGGATTACCAAGTATCAACCCAAAGCTTGTATTGGTTAATATCAAAAAGTGCGAGTTTTGCACTAAATCTCTTTTCATGGCTATATTGTAAGTGATGCAAGAATTTTAGTAGATGAAGAAAAGGTGAAATCAATTAAAGAATGGCCAACCCCTACCACAGTTGGAGAAGTGCTTCTGCCATCGTTTTGTCAAAAATTTCAGCACAATTGCTGCTCCTTTGAACGAGGATGTGAAAAAAAATGTTTAATTTTGGTGGGAAGAATCACAAGAATATGCCTTCAAGACACTTAAGGATTAGCTTAGTTCAGCTCCTTTACTTGCATTACCTAATTTCTCTAACACGTTTGAAATTGAATGTGATGCTTTTGGAGTTGGAATAGGTACTGTTCTCATGCAAGGAGGTCGAACTATTGCCTATTTCAGTGAAAAGTTGGGTGGAGCTACACTCAATTACCCAACTTATGATAAGGAGTTGTACTCATTGATAATAGCACTTGAAACTTGGAAACATTATCCTTGGCACAAAGAGTTTGTTATCCATACAGACCACGAAAGAGAAGTAAGAAGAGGATTGCCTAATCCTTGAGAAGTTGATTTTGATTTGGCTTTCTTGCACACCGAACATCTTCCACAGATTCTTTCAATATCTTTTCTTATGTGTGGCCAATAGAAGTGTTGTTGAAGCATGTCCCACGTCTTGGTGACACCAAATTGCCCCATTAGACCACCACCATCAGCTTCTTTCACTAAAAACTCACGAATTGAACATTGAGAAATACATAATCTATTCTTTTTGAAAAGAAAATGATCTTGCCTATGGAAGTTTTCAAGAGGTTTATCTTCACATGAAAGATAAATATCTTTAAAATCATGATCAAGATTGTAAAATTCGTTTATCGTTGACAATCCAAGAATTTGAGCATCAAGAGTAGCTAAAAGTGTGTACCTGCGTGACAATGAGAACACTACATGAGAAGGTTCGAAATCCACTGGAAGCAAAAAACAAGTAGTTTTGATAGTGCTAAGAGAGCAGATGCCATCAGAACACTACATGAGAAGGTTCGAAATCAACTGGAAGCAAAAAACAAGTAGTATGCAGCTAAATCCAATAAACAATCAGGAGATTGGGTTTGGGTACATTTCGAAAAAAAAGATTTCCAAGTAAGAGGCATTCAAATCTTTCACCTATTAGGGATTGATGGAGGTAGTTGTACGAATGTTGCCAGCAATATCATGGTGGAGAAATTGAGAGTACCAACCTTGAGACATCCTAAGCCTTAAAATTTGCCGTGATTTAATGAATGAAGTGAGGTAAAGGTTTCCAAACAAGTGCTTGTGGCGTTTTTCATAGCAAAATATGAAGATGAAGTCCTATATGATGTTGTCCCTATGTATGCCTGTTATATTCTTCTTGGGAGGCCTTGGGAATATGATAGAAGAGCATTTGATGATAGTTTCAATAGCAAGTATTCCTTCAATAGCATTATCTTCAAAGGAGGCACAGCAAAAGTAAGTCACAATCCCAAAATTAACACCAGGAGGTCGTGCCTAAGGGAGAAGATATGAGTGGAGTGAAAATGAGTGAAAAGAAGATTTAAAAAACTGGAGAGAAAAGAAGAGATGGGAAGGAATTGAGTGGGAAAAAAGTGGAAATATGAGAGTTTTAGAAATTGAGATAAATAATGAGAGTCCCTTAGCATAGCCAAGTGAGATTAGACACTCACTTCATGTTAGGCAACCAGTCCTTGTATTCATGTATAAGGATGAAGTTCCTACTTCCCCTAACCATGCTTCATCCATTCCGTCTTGTGTTGTGTGTCTCTTACAAGTTTATGAAGATGTATTTCCAGAAGAACTTCAAGGCTTACCTCACCTTAGAGCGATTTAGCATCAAATTGACCTTGTGCCTGGAGCAAAACTCCCAAACCGACCGAACTACCGAGTCAATCCAGAGGAGATGAAGGAAATACAAAAGTAAGTTGAGGAACTGATGTCTAAAGTATTTGTGCGTGAGAGCATGAGCCAACGTCTGATGGAACTTGGTGGATGTGCACTAATTGTCGCACCATCAACAACATGACAATCAAGTATAGACATCGTATTCTTAGACTTGAAGATATGCTTGATAAATTCGATGGTTATTGTGTTTTTAGTAAGATTGATTTGAGAAGTGAATATTATCATATTAGAATAAAGGAAGGTGATGAATGGAGAACTGCTTATAAAACTAAGTTTGGTTTGTATATTTGGGTTGTTATGCCTTTTGGATTAACTAATGGTCCTAGCACCTTTATGAGATTGATGAATCACGTTCTTAGGCCTTTTATAGGTAGATTTGTAGTTGTTTATTTTGATGATATTCTGATCTATAGTAACGGTATTGAGGAACATGTAAGGCATTTGAAAGATGTGGTAAATACTCTTACAAAAGAGAAGTTGTTTTCTAACATCAAGAAGTGTGTGTTTTGCACAAATAGTATCTCTTTTCTTGCATATGTTATAAGTAACGCAGGAGTAGCTATGGATGAAAAGAAAGTTAGAGTAATTAGGGATTGACCAACACCTACATCAGTTGGTGAGGTTAGGAGTTTTCTTGGGTTAGCAAGTTTCTATAGACAGTTTGTTAAGGATTTCAGCTCTATAGCAGCACCCCTTACTCAATTGATCAAGAAAAATCATCCATTTCATGGGGGAGACGAGCAGGAATATGACTTCAAAAAACACAAGAATAAGCTTTGCTCAATACCTGTCCTTGTACTTCCAATTTTTTATGATACTTTTGAAAATGAATGTGATGCATCAGGTTTAGGCATTGGTGCTGTGTTCATGCAACTGGACGTCCAATTCCTTATTTTACTGAGAAGCTCCATGGTGCCACCCTTAAGTATCCAACGTATAACAACGAGTTGTATGCATTGATTAGGGCTTTGGAGAGATGGCAGCACTACTTGTGGCCAAAGGAGTTCGTGATACACATTGATCATTAGTCTCTCAAACATTTGAAGGGTCAACGAAAACTGAATAGAAGACATGCTAAGTGGCTGGAATTCATTAACACATTCCCATATGTTATCAAATACAAGAAAGGTAAGGAGAATGTGCTAGCTGATGCTTTATCTAGAAGCTATACTCTTTTAGCCAATCTTGATGCAAGAATTTTTGGATTTGCTAGCATTATTGACTTACATGCACATGATCACGATTTTAGAGACATTTATAAGACATGTGAAATTCCTCCATCTGGACTATTCTCATGAAAGATTATTTTCTTCATAGGAAAGATAGACTGTGCATTCCTTCTTACTCGATACGTGACTTGATTGTCAGATAAGCTTATGGTGGTGGACTAATGGGACATTTTGGTGTTAGGAAGACTGTTGATACTCTCACCCAACATTTCTTTTGTTTTAGACTTATCTCATACCCAAAGGGGTAGAGATTCAATTTTTGTTGTTGTGGACGGGTTTTCAAAGATAGCACACTTTATTCCTTGCCATAAAACTGATGATGCATCTCATGTGGCTGCTTTCTTCTTTAGGTAAGTTGTTAAACTTCATGGTATGCCCCTCACTATTGTCTCTGGTCGACATGCAAGATTTGTCAGTCACTTTTGGAGAGTTTTTTGGAGTAAACTTGGCACTTAGCTGTTATACTCAACACACGTCACCCTTAAACCGATGGGTAAATTGATGTAACTAATCGCACACTTTCTACCTTAATTAGGATTATGATTAAATCATAGCTTAAGACATGGAAGGAATGTTTGCTGCTTGTTGAGTTTGCTTACAATAGAACCATGGATCTCACTACTAAATTATTTCCATTTGAAGTGGTTTATGTAGCTTTTATCCTATTACACCTTTGGATGTGTTACCTTTGCCTTATGATGAGAAACTTAGTTTAGATGACAAGAAGAGAGCTGAAACGATCATAAGATAGCATGAGAAGGTGAAACAACAGATTGAATACAACAATGCAAAGTATGCATCAGCAGCAATACGGGGAGACGCAAATTTGGCTTCATCTCAGGAAGCAGTGATTCCCCACCAAAAGGAAGTCCAAACTTCTGCCTCGTGGAGTTGTTGATCTCACTACTTCAGGCCCTTTCCAAGTTGTTGAGCACGTAAATGACAATGCATACAAGCTAGATTTACCATGTGAGTATTCTGTTCATTCAACTTTGAATGTTGCTGATTTGTCTCCTTTCGAAATGGATACAGATTCAAGGACGAATCTTCCTAAAGAAGGGGGAGATGATGAGCCCCATGAAGATAATGAATTGTATTTAAAGAATGATGAAGAGTTTGACCAACTGCATACATTAGAGAAAAAGATCATTCCACCTGGACCAATTACAATAAGTAAGAGTAAGATGCTTGAAACCTATATCAAGGCTCTACTCATCACTATTAGAATCAACAATGGGCCTGAAGTATTTCCATTAAAGTAGTTTAACTATTGGAGTCTACATCTACCTTAGAGACCAAAACATCTCCCCATCCTTCATGTTTGTTCTTGGACTTGTTAGATCTTTCCTTGTTATTTAGTTTGCGCTTTGTAATGTTGGAGCCCAATTCTAGTGTATAAATACTTTAGAGTTGTAGTCTTTGAGGACCTTCAGTTCACTTTCATGTATATTGTGAGGATTCTCCTTTTCTTTGACTGCTTGAACACTCTTGATTTATCGAGCTTTGAGCTTGTGGCGTCCTACGATTATCACTTCTAGTCCTTTCTCTTTTGAAGGTAGACTAGGATGGGTTCCTTTTTAAGCTTCAAAATCACCTTCTGTTCGTGGTTTGCTAATCTCTATAGATTAGACTGGTCACAACAGGAAGGCTTTGAAAATATGATAGAAAGGTGATCCATAATGACTATACTAACAAGTATGCCTTTTCAATGAAAGGAATCATTTATCTCTAAAAGAGCCACATGAAGACCAAGCTAAGATTGCTGCTGCTATCAAATCTTTTGGTGAGTAATGAAGAATATTTAAGGAATGATGAGAATGATGTGCAAGTGAACACATTAGAGACAAAGATCATTATACCGGGACCAATTACAATAAGTAAGAGTAAGATGGTTGAAGCTAATCTAAAGACACTAATCAATACTAATGTAATCAACATTGGGTGTGAAGTATTTTCCTTAAAGGAGTTTGACTATTGGAGTCTCCATCTACCTTAGAGCCCAAAACATCTCTTCCTTCTTTATGTATGTTCTTGAACTTCCTAGTCCTTTTCTTGTTATTTAGTTTGGGTTTTGTAATGTTGTAGCCCGATTATAGAGTATAAATACTCTAAACATGTACTATTTGAAGGACCTTTAATTCTTTTTGATGTATTTTCTGAGGATTTTCCTCTTCTTGAAATGTTTGAATATTCTTGAGTTATCAAACTTTGAAATCATCTCTTGTAAGCTTCAAAATCAATATGCTTGAGGGTAGACTTGGGTGGGTTTCTTTGTAAGCTTCAAAATCATCTCTTGTTTCTGGGTCGTTAATCTCGTTAGATTAGGGGGTCACATCAGTTGGTGAGGGAAAAGTGTGAATCCATGCTCAGTTCTAGTATTATTGGTGCCAAAACATGATTGAACATGGAGAATGTGCACTGATTGTCGAGCCATCAACCAAATGACGGTTAAGTACAGTTACCCTATACCTAGGCTTGATTATATGTTTGATGAATTACATGGATCATGCATTTTATCTAAGATTGATTTGTGTAGTGGATATCATCAAATTCTGATGAGAAAGAGTAATAAATGGAAGTCTGCTTTCAATACTAAGTTTCGTTTATATGAATGGGTTGTTATGACTTTTGGATTGACTAATGCACTTAGTACTTTCATGAGGTTGATAAATCATGTATTGCAACCCTTTTTCGTTAGATTTGTTGTTGTTTACTTTGATGATATTCTTATGTATAGCAAGAGACTGGCTGCGCATACATGTCATTTACATGAGGTGTTGTTTGTCTTCAGAAAAGAGTCTTTGTATGCTAATATCAAAAAGTGCGAGTTTTGCACTAAATCTCTTTTCATGGCTATATTGTAAGTGATGCAAGAATTTTAGTAGATGAAGAAAAGGTGAAATCAATTAAAGAATGGCCAACCCCTACCACAGTTGGAGAAGTACGCAGTTTCCATCGATTGGCTAGCTTCTACTGTCGTTTTCTCAAGGATTTCAGCACAATTGCTGCACCTTTGAATGAGCTTGTGAGGAAAAATGTACAATTTTGGTGGGAGAATCACAAGAACATGCTTTCAAGACATTTAAAGATAAGCTTAGCTCAGCTCCTTTACTTGCATTACCTAATTTGTTTAACACATTTGAAATTGAATATGATGGTTCTGGAGTGGGAATAGGTGCTGTTCTCATGCAAGTAGGTCAAGCTATTGTCTTTTTCTGTGATATTACTCTACAACAAGGAGATTACGTTTGAATACATTTTCGAAAGGAAAGGCTTCCAAGCAAGAGATATTGAAAGCTTTCATCAAGAAAGACCCTATCTTTTTTGCATCAACAGATTCATGGTTCAACTACTTGCTATTTTTTGAGTATGTTGAACTCAATATTATATGATTCATTGTTTTCTTGATTGAGCCATAATCGCTTCAAAACCTCTTGATTTTTTCTTACTTTTGATTTAGTCATTAGCCCAAGCAAAATTTCCAGAAGATTAGTGAGCTTATTTCCTGCATCTGAATTCCTGATCTCATCAGGAGTGGCGTCGACTAGCTAGTGTAGCTCAACATCAACTACATCAACTGAATTCCTGAATTCCTGACCTTATCTCTTGCAGTGCATTTTAGCACCACATCAACTACACTCTTGAAATTTTTTAGGATACGGCATCATAGTCTGCCACCCTGCACAAATCGCACAAATGCCGCTTCCGTGACCCACCCCTGGACGTGTGGAAATTGATAGTTCTCAGATATCATATAAGGCCTTTTAGAATTGATATCAAGTTGTCTAACTTAAGTAACCAAGTCACACCATCTTCAGGCCCAATTGATAGTTCTCAGAGTTCCCTGTTGCAGTTCCTTTTGAACTCTACACCATCCTTGGCCTGACCTTGTTTTGATACCACAATGACACGATCGAATGACCCACCTACTCATATTCCTTTAAGGTCAGGATTTGTTTTCGTGGAAAACCAACACATGATAAAATCACATAATAGAACGAGAAGAAAAGTAATGTACTTATATCCAAACCAAGTAACCCAAAACAGGCTCATTTTATCTCATAGTTCACGCAGACTTATTGGTACGAAACATTAAGTGAGCTAAATATAAAAAAAGACAGAGCATTACTTTTAAAATACATTACAATTAAAGTTGTCCCTATATAAGAGCTAGCCTCTTCTGATATAGGTAGACAAATGAGTCTATTCAAAATAAAATTAATACAGGTGAACTAAGAAATTATGGTCCATCAATCACTTGAAAATGTGCATCTCCTCTTAGTGAAAGCTTTGAATGTCTCTTGCTTCGAAATATTTGCTTTTGAAAATGTAACGAAACCTATACTGAAGGTTTTTTATGACTTAAAAATGTGCATCAATGACTTTTCACGTGCTTGAAACTCTCAAAGTCATTGTGGATTAGAAACTCCTTGTACCACAAATAATATTTCCAAGTTTTTAAAGCTCTTATCAATGAGTACAATTTCTTATCTTAAGTTTGGTAATTGAGTGTTGCTCCACCTATCTTTTCATTAAAGTATACAATGGGTTGTCCTTCTTGCATCAGAACAGGTCCTATTCAAATTCCATAAGCATCATATTCATTTTTAAATGTTTTTGAAAAATCAGGCAATGTAAGCAAACGAGCTGAGATAAGCTTATTCTTAGGTAGCTTGAAAGAAATCTTTTGTGCTTCTCCCCAGCATAATTGAACATTCTTTTTTATCATCTCATTCAATAGTGTAGCAAGAGTGTTAAAATTTTTGACAAACTGATAGTAAAAGAAAGCCAATCCATGGAAGTTGCGAACTTCTCCAACTGTGGTAGGAAATGGCCAATCCATGATTGCCTTCACATTTTCTTCATCCGTTGAAATTTCTGCATCACTCAAAATGTGCCAAGAAAAGAGACTTTCTTTGTGCAAGCGTCAAATTTCTTAATATTAGCATACAGGCACTCTTTTTTCAAAACAAGCGAAACTTCATGTAAGTGACATGTACGTTCTTCCAACGTGATGGGGTACAAATCGGATCAAGCTACTTGGTCCTTGAAAGTAGCAAAAGGACGTTCTGACGCTCATGTGCTGGCCGACAAACCGATAACTGCCAGGACCTGTCAGTGGCAGCCATTTCCAAGTAAAAAATCATTGTCCTTCTTTATCTTCATTAAACGCACCGAACTGTGACGTCCCGCCTCGCGGAAGAGTCGAGGGGAAGGGCCTTGGGCAAATCCCACATCGATCACGGACGGGGATAGGATGATATTAAGAGGGGACACCACGCAAATCTAGCACGAGTCCTTTTCCCCAGCACGGCGGAGGATCCTTCAAAATAACTCCAGAGTTAAGCATGCTTGCCCTGGGGTAATGTGAGGATGGATGACCTCCTTGGATGTCGGACGGTATGTGGGGAAAACGTAAAACCGTGAGGGTTGGGTGTCCAAAGCGGACAATATCGTGCTAGGTGTGCGCGGTCATTACAATTACTCTCATTTTCACGATCACCATTCCTTTCGATTGATTCAATTTCTCGTTCATAGCCTTTGTCCATTTTGGATCAGAGCCTGCCTCCTCAAAACTCAGAGGCTTTCTTTCTCCAAATCGTATGCGAATTCTTCGCTGATTTCCAATCTTTATGAATCTGACCAAATCGATGACATACTCATCATTTAGAATGTCTTAGATGATTCTACCTTGAAACTTGTGTTTCAAAATTATTTAATCAATAATCCAAGGGTGTTCTTGCTACTATTAATGATTATCCAGTGATTGGCTTTGAGTATTTGAAGTAGATGATCTCGAAATGATGAGATCATGGATGCCACAGATAAAGAAAATGAAGATGAGGGAAAGAAGGATATCAATCCTCCTCCAATCATTTCACTTGAGCCACTCACAAGATAAAGAGCACGAAAGAAACAAGAACTCAAGGTCTTATGGATCAATTAGAAAAACCATGAAATTTATAGTTTTAAGTTGGATTAAGTTAATTTATTCAGGTTGGATTAAGTTGATAGACTATAACTTATTAGTTTACTAGTAGTACTTTTATTTTATTAGACCCATTTTTCTACCCATATAAAAAGCGCCTCAATCTTGTTTAGGAACAATTTTGATTGTAATTTTTTTTTAGAGCAATGCTTTTTCTTTAAGTTCTTATATATATTTAGATTTATTACTTCCATTTTCTTTCTTGCTCTGTGAGTGTTGCACTATTATCATAGTTTGGGTTGTATGGATTTTCATTACATGAGCGTTAACTTCTTTTTTTCATGAAGGATTACTTCATTTGAACCTGAGATTTGGTTTGTCAATTAATTGTTGTTTGAAGGATGGTAACAGATTGTATAACAGCCAATCTCTCTCTTTTTTATATTGTATCTATCATTCTTGTTGATTGGTTCCAAAACAAAAAAGGAAAAAAAAATCGAAATCCTTCTTGGTTTGCTCATTTATCTTTTGTTCTGTTTTTTTTGGGGGGGGGGGGGGGGGGGGGGGCGGGGAGGATCCTTATTTTTACTTGTTGCATACTACTCTTCTCATTTGCCTACTATTACCAAAATAAAGGAAAAGTCATTTCCAATGTAGAAAACAATCCAATTTTCAAATGTGAAGGACCATCCTCTTATCCATTTGAACAAGGAATCCTTATATTTTCGTGTCATTGTCAGTTGCATCTAACCACTCTTTCTATTGACAGAAGTAACCGTTGTTTCAACTTCCAATTGTCTATTACCTCTCACCATACCTCACCACCATAAGTATTGGTCAAGCATTCCTTTACTGCTCTCTTACTTATCGTTGATTTCATTTATCCTCTTTCCTCTATCTAATTCATTACCTCTGTCACTCTTATCTCTCTAAATCACACTATAATTGATCAGTTAAAGCTTGAGTCTTGAAGTTAAAGAGGATTTGAGGTTTGGAAATTCGTTCTTTCTCTTTCTTCTATCTTTTATATCATGGTTCTATTTCTTTTTCTTTTTTCGTGTATACTCTTCACTTGTTAATAGGATGTGAAACTCTAACGACCCCAATGAAGAGTCGGGTGGTATTGATGTAGGTTCAGGTGATTGCAGAGATATATAGACCAAATCCATATGAAACTAGAGGAATATAATGAATCTCTCGAGAACTTCAAAAGGCAGGGAAAGGAGAGTTGATGTGACCCTCTAATGTATAGAGATTAGAAACCCACGAACAAAAGGTGACCTTGAAGCTTAGAAAGGAACCCACCCAAGTCTACCCTCAAGAGAATCAATCTCTTGCAATCAGACTTTAAAAAGAAGAGAAATTTAGGAGCCACACTTCAGAAAGAGTTGGAATTGGAAATGATAATTCTAAGACACCACAAGCTCGAAGCTTGATAATCTAGAGTGTTCAAGCACTCAAACAAGAGGAGAATCCTCACAACATAAATCAAATGACTAAAAGTCCTGAAATAGTACATCTCTAGAGTATTTATACTATAGGATTGATCTCTAACATTATATAGCCCAAATTAAATGAAATAGAAAAGTCTAACAAGCCCAATGCTCTAAGGTAAATCCACCTTCAAGTAGATGAGCTCTTTTGAAGGGATATCTTCAAGCCCATGTTAGATACCAATGGTATTGAGTAGACCCTTAAGTGTATCTTCAACTATCTTTGTCTTGTTCCTGGTCATTGGTCTTGGTGGAATCATCTTTGTTTCTAATGTGTTCACTTGGACAAACTCTTCATCATTCTTCAAATACACTTCATTATCTTCTTGGGACTAATCGGGAATATGATAGAAGAGCATTTCATGATGGTTTCAAGAACAAGTATTCCTTCAATCATAATGGACACTCCATCACACTTGGTCCATTATTTCCAAAGGAGTGTGAAGGTGAACATCCATCACCATCACTATCATCCATTATTGTGTATGTTTAATTGTGACCCACCTCTCTACTTTTCCCATTCCACCAAGCAACCACTTTATTGTTGTTTTTTCTTATCTTCAATTCCCATCCCCTGTCATTTACGTGTCCCCACCTTTCCATTCGACTATTCTATTTGGTTATTGTATTTCTACAATTTAGCACGCAACACATTTCGTGTGTAGTGCACTATTCTCTGATTTTATCTGTTCTTACCTTGTTGTCCATCCCTCCTATTTATATACTCCAACAAGCAACCAATTTCATTTAAACACTTCCCTTTGTGACCATCTTCAGACTATTAAGACTGCTACCCACACCCTAACTCCATCATAATACCATAATCAATATCAATCTGGAAGTGATTAATTCTTGAGGTGCCATGAGGTAAAGCATGATGATGTTATGGAGTGCATCAAGGATTTGAAGTTTGAGGAATGAGTGGTAAACCTTGTGTGTGTTTCTTTGTTCTTTTTGTTTAGTCTCTTTTCTTCCTTGCTGCTCGTTTTCTTTTGTCCTGTATTTAGGATGTCAAATTCCAGAAGTGAGCATGAAAAGGATGACTCACCGGATGAGAGGTTCACTTTGAAAGCTATGCAACAGGAATTCACAAGATTGCATCGCATTCTGGAAAACATAAATGTCAGGCTTGATGAACACGAAAATTCATTGCAAAATGTTGCAAGACCACGAAGACAAGATAATTATGCTGCTGGAAGGGGTCGAGGCATTCAAATGCATCAACGCATCAACACTGAACATGACTTAAGTGATCAACAAAGTGGAAGGATTGTTGGAAGAAGAGATCGAATCCTGAATACTGATGAAGAAGATGACTACCTTGAACATGATGAAAATGATTTTGTACAAGAAGATTTCGAGATCAGGGAGGCAGAAGAGATGGAGGAAGAATTGGAAAGGATCTTAACAACATCAAGATGAAGATACCTCAATATCAAGGAAAGAATGATCCAGATGCATATCTCCAATGGGAAACAAGAGTAGAACATGTGTTTGATTGCAACAACTTCTCTGAAGAAAAGAAAATCAGATTGGCCTCCATGGAATTTCGTGACTATGCTGTAATTTGGTGGGATCAATTGGTTGCTAAAAGAAGGATTGACTCTGAAGATCCAATTCATAATTGGGATGAGATGAAAAGAGTTATGAGGAGGCGATTTGTTCCAAACCACTACCAAAGAGATGTTTATCAACGTTTACAGAATCTAAAACAGGGCTCAAGGTCAATGGAGGAATATTGGCAGGAAATGGAGATCTTGATGATTAGAGCCAATGTGCATGAATATAGGGAAGCAAGTATGGCTAGGTTTCTTCATGGGATGAATAAGGAGATTGCAAATATTGTGGAGCTTCATCACTACATTGAGTTGGAGTACATGATTTATATGGTCACAAAAGTTGAGAAACAACTCTCTATCAAGAGCTTTGCTCGAGATTTCAACAAGAGACCTCCTGGTTCGAGATTTGGAGGCACCAAAGAGTTATTGGAGCGAAATAAGGGGAAGTTATCCACAGAAAACTTGAAATTCGACATCCCATCAAGTTCCAAGCATGGGGAGCGACTACCACCTCCAAAGGGCACAACAAGGAACATAAAATATTTCAAATGCTTGGGGCATGGAAATATTGCTTCTGAATGTCCAAATAAACGTGATAAGAGGCAATAGAGAAGTGGTTAGTTAAGATGAGGATGATCTGGTGGAGACAGAATCTGAATTGAGTGATGAGGATGAATTGCATAAGTCTTAGTCACTCGAAGAACACTTAACGTTGGAGTGAAGGATAATGATGAGCAAAGGGAAAACTTGTTTCAAACACGGTGCTTTGTTAATGAGAAAGTTTGCAGCCTGATTATTGATGGAGGTAGTTGTACTAATGTTGCTAGCAACATCTTGGTGGAGAAATTGGAAATACCAACCGTGAGGCACCCTAAGCCTTACAATTTGCAGTGGTTCAATGAAGGAAGTGAAGTAAAGGTTACCAAACAAGTGCTTGTGACGTTTTCCATAGGGAGATATGAAGATGAAGTCCTATGTGATGTTGTCCCTATGCATGCAAGCCATATTCTTCTTGGGAGGCCATGGGAATATGATAGAAGAGCATTTCATGATGGTTTCAAGAACAAGTATTCCTCCCATCATAATGGACATTCCATCACACTTGCTCCATTATCTCCAAAGGAGGCAAATGAAGATCAAGTCAGAATCCTGAGTGATGCTAGAGCCCTGCATAGTGCTAATGGAAAGCACAAGGAGGTCGTTCCTAAGGGAGAAGAGATGAGTGGAGTGAAAATGAGTGAAAAAAAGATTCGAAAAAGTGGAGAGAAAAGAAGAGATGGGAAAGACTTGAGTGAAAAAAGGGATGACAATGAGTGCAAAACAGAAAGTGGAAACATGAGTGTTTTAGAAATTGAGAGAAAGAATGAGAGTCTATTAGCAAGGCCAAGTGAGATTAGACACTCACTTCATGCTAGGCAACCATTTCTTCTACTTATGTACAAGGATGAAGTTCTTACTTTCCCTAACAATGATTCACCTATTTCATCTTGTATTGTATCTATCTTACAGGTATATGCAGATGTATTTCCAGAAGAACTTCATGGCCTACCTCCCTTAGAGGGATTAAGCATCAAATTGACTTTGTGCCTAGAGCACAACTCCCAAACCGACCAGCATACTGAACCAATCCAGAGGAGACGAAGGAAATACAAAAGCAAGTTGAGGAACTGATGTCTAAGGATTTGTGCGTGAGAGCATGAGCCCATGCTCTGTGCCGGTGTTATTGGTTCCAAAGTGTGATGGAACTTGGCGAATGTGCACAGATTGTCGCGCCATCAACAACATCACAATCAAGTATAGCCATCCTATCCCTAGACTTGAGGATATGCTTGATGAATTGCATGGTGCTAGTGTTTTTAGTAAGATTGATTTGAGACGTGGATATCATCAGATTAGAATGAAGGAAGGTGATGAGTGAAAAACGGCTTTTAAAACTAAGTTTGGTTTGTATGAGTGGGTTGTTATGCCTTTTGGATTAACTAATGCTCCTATCACCTTTATGAGATTGATGAATCACGTTCTTAGGCCTTTTATAGGTAGATTTGTTGTTGTTTATTTTGATGATATTCTGATATATAGTAAGAGTATTGAGGAACATGTAGGGCATTTAAAAGATGTGTTAGATACTCTTAGAAAATAGAAGTTGTTTGCCAACATTAAGAAGTGTGTCTTCTGCACAAATAGTGTCTCTTTTCTTGGATATATTGTAAGTGATGCAGGAGTAGTTGTAGATGAAGAGAAAGTGAGACCAATCAAGGAATGGTCAACACCTACATCAGTTGGTGAAATTAGGAGTTTTAATGGTTTAGCAAGTTTCTATAGACAGTTTGTTAAGGACTTCAGCTCTATACCAGCACCCCTCAATAAATTGATCAAGAAAAATCATGCATTTCATTGGGGAGATGAGCAGGAACATGCTTTCAAACAACTCAAGGATAAGCTTTGCTCAACACCTCTCCTAGCACTTCCAAATTTTTCTGATACTTTTGAAATTGAATGTGATGCATCAGGTTTAGGCATTGGTGGTGTATTGATGCAAAATGGATGTCTAATTGCTTATTTTAGTGAGAAGCTTCATGGTGACACCCTCAACTATCCAACATATGACAAAGAGTTGTATGCATTGGTTTGACCTTTAGAGACATGGCAGCACTACTTGTGGCCTAAGGAGTTCGTGATACACACTGATCATCAGTCTCTCAAACAGTTGAAGGCTCAAGGAAAGTTAAATAGAAGACATGCTAAGTGGGTGGAATTCATTGACACATTCTCATATGTGATCAAATACAAGAAAGGTAAGGAGAATGTGGTTGCTGATGCTTTATCTCGAAGGTACACTCTTTTAGTCAATCTTGATGCAAGAATTCTTGGATTTGCTTCTATCATTCACTTATATGCTCATGATCACGATTTTGGGGACATTTATAAGACATGTGAACTTGCTCCATTTGGACTATTATTTAAGAAAGATGGTTTTATTTATAGGAAAGATAGGTTGTGCATTCCTTTTTGCTCCATACGTGATTTGATTGTCAGAGAAGCTCATGGTAGGGGACTAATGAGACATTTTGGTGTTAAAAAGACTGTTGATACTCTCACCCAACATTTATTTTGGCCACACATGAGAAGGGATGTTGAAAGAATTTGTGATAGATGTATTTCTTGTAGGAAAGCTAAATCAACCATTGCCCCTAATGGTTTGTATACTCCACTCCCTAATCCTTCCCAACCATGGGTGGATATTTCTATGAACTTTGTTTTAGGCTTACCTCATACCCATAGGGGTAGAGATTCAATTTTTATTATTGTGGACAGGTTTTCAAAGATGGCACACTTTATTCCTTGCCATAAAACTGATGATGCATCTCATGTGGCTGATATCTACTTTAGGGAAGTTGTTAGACTTCACGGTATGCCCCTAACTATTGTCTCTGATCGAGATGCAAGGTTTCTAAGTCACTTTTGGAGAGTTCTTTGGAGTGAACTTGGCACTAAGCTGTTGTACTCAACAACATGTCACCCTCAAACCGATGGGCAAATTAAGGTAACTAAGCGCACACTTTCTACCTTAATTAGGATTATGATTAAATCAAATCTTAAGACTTGGGAGGAATGGTTGCAACTTGTTGAGTTTGCTTACAATAGAACCATGTATCTCACTACTAAATTATCTCCATTTGAAGTGGTTTATGGTTTTAATCCTCTTACACCTTTGGATATGTTACCTTTGCCTTGTGATGAGAAAGTTAGTTTAGATGGCAAGAAGAGAGTTGAAGCAATCAGAAGATTGCATGAAAAGGTGAAACAAGAGATTGAATGCAACAATGCAAAATATGCATCAACAGCAAATAAAGGGAGACGCAAAGTTGTATTCGAACCTAGCGATTGGATTTGGCTTCATCTCAGGAAGGAGAGATTCTCTACCAAAAGGAAGTCCAAACTTCTACCTCGTGGAGATCGCCCTTTCTAAGTTGTTGAGCGCGTGAATGACAATGCATACAAGCTAGATTTACCAGGTGAATATTGTGTTTATTCAACTTTCAATGTTGCTGATTTGTCTCCTTTCGAAATGGATACAGATTCAGGGACGAATCTTCCTAAAGAAGGGGGATGATAAGCCCCAAGAAAATAATGAAGTGTATTTAAAGAATGATGAGGAGTTTGTCCAAGTGAACACATTAGAAACAAAGATGATTCCACCAGGACCAATGACTAGAAACAAGAGCAAAATGCTTGAAGATACACTTAACGCTCTACTCAATAAAATTGGAATCAAACATGGGCTTGAAGACATCCCATCAAAAGAGCTCAACTACTTGAAGTTAGATTTACCTTAGAGCAATGGGCTTGTTAGACTTTTCTATTTTATTTAGTTTGAGCCAAGTAATGTTAGAGCTCAATCCTAGAGTATAAATACTCTAGAGATGTACTCTTTCAAGATCTTTAGTCATTTTGATGTATGTGAGGATCCTCCTCTTCTTTGAGTGCTTGAACACTCTTAACTTATCAAGCCTTGAGCTTGTGGCGTCCTAGGATTATCACTTCCAATTCCTCTCTCTTTTCTGAAGTGTGGCTCCTAATTTTCTTTGTTTCGAAGTCTGGTTGTAAGAGATTCATTCTCTTGAGGGTAGACTTGGGTGGATTCTCTTTTATGTTTCAAAATCACCTCTTGTTCAAGGGTTGCTAATCTCCATAAATTAGAGGGTCACATCAAAGAAGTAGCTAAGGCTCTTTATAGGATGGCTCCACAAAAAATGATGGAACCAAAATTCAGTATAGGATTTATTGGACAAAGCATACATTAAATCGAGCATCTCACCTTGGGCGCACCGATGCCAGTTGTGAAGAAAAAAGATGGAACTTTGCGATTGTGTTATGATTACAATGATCTAATAAACCTACCATAAAAAATAAATATCCTTTACCAGGGATAGATAACTTGTTTGATCAACTTCAAGGCGGAAAATAGCTTTCAGAACATGATCAAGTTATCATCAATTGAGAGCAAAGCATAATGATACACGTAAAATAGCTTTCAGAACATGATAAGACCACTATGAATGCACAGTAGCTCCTGTCGGTTGATCTAATGCTCTGATAGTATATATGGATCTGTTGAACGAAATATTTCAACCCTTTTTGGACAAGTTTGTGGTGGCGTTTATAGATCACATTTTAGTTTACTCTCCAGATAAAAAGCACGTGCAGAACACTTAAGGTTAGTGTTGGGATTGATGAGAGAAAAAGAGCTATATGCTTAAGTTTAGTAAATGTGAGTTTTGTTTAAATAAAATCAGTTTCCTTGGTCATGTGGTTTTAGAAGAAGGTATTATAGTGGATCCTGGAAAGTTAGAAGCTGTTTCTCAATGGCCAAAACCAAATTAGAAGTTTTCTTGCTTTAGCTGGTTATTATAAAAATTTGAAGAAGGATTTTCTAAAATAACCCAACCATTAACTAACTTAACTCTGAAGCTTACGACACACCAATTTTGTCTTTTCACTTGAAGAGGAAAATTTTACTGTTTATAGTGATGCCTCCAAGCAAGGTTGGGATATGTGCTGATATAGAAATAGGAGGTGATAGCTTATGTCCCTAGAAAATTAAAGCCTCAATCCAAAGTTTGAAGGTGATTGGAAGCACTAATCTTGTGTCATTATGTTATATTTCAGATAAAAGGTGTTGAGTTCGAGCATGAAAGTGTTGGATTCGAGTTGTTGGGCTTTTTGTGTGTTTTCAATAATTATGGCCCATTGTTGGGTAACCTAGGTATTGGGTATATATAAACCCTACTAGGAATGCATGTCAATGAGGGTTTTGGTTATTCTTATTGTTCATGAGTCGTTTTTCATCCAAGGTGATCTCAGAAGCATTTCCTTTTTGTTACTTCCCAAGACTCTTTTTCTTGAATCAACATGGTATCAGAGCAGTAAGGTTCTCAAACCTGTGCTCGTTTCAGTATTTTATTTACCGTTCAGCGTTTTTTACTTGGTGGATTACAAAGTATCAACCCAAAGCTTTTCAAGCCGTGGCTATGATGGCATCTGGTAGAGGACCTCCAATATTTGATGGTTCAGGGTATGGAAGCTGGGTCAAAAAGATGCGCAGCTACCTGCGGGTCAGAAAGATTTGGGATGTTGTTGAAAGGGAGATTCCGACGATTACAATAACAAGCAAATCCACATCAGAACAGCAAGAGGAAGCTGAATATCTTAAACATAGAAAAGATGAAGCAATGGATGCCTTGTATCAAGCCATCTCTGAACATCTATTTGATGATATTGCAGAGTGTCAATCAGCAAAAGAAATATGGGATACTCTCAAATCCCATTATGAAGGTGATGCCAAACTGAGAGAAATATTATGCAAAAACAAGCTGGAGGACTTTGAGAGGAACAAAATGCTAGACAATGAAACCATACAAGTCTATTATGAACGTACTGCAAAGCTTGTGAAGGAGATTCGAGGATTGGGGGAAAAACTTGAAGATCAAAAGGTGATTAGCAAGGCAATCATGAGCCTACCTGCAAGATTCGAGCCAAAGTTATGTGCACTTAAGACAGAAAGAAAAATCCTTGACATTATTGAAGGAAAGCTCCATCAGTTATATCTTGAATATCCTGTTACACCAGAGCCAACATTTAGAGAGTTCATGATTGAGTTGCAATCTACAGAAAAGAGATTGCAGCTAAGAGATGGTTATGAAGTTGAGAAAACTTATGGTGAAGCTGCTCTCCTCACCAAAATGCAGAATATGAATATAAACTCAGGTGCAATTAACAATGTCAAGGATGTCAAATCAACAGCCATCAAACAATCACCAACATCAATCCCCACATCAACGATGGGCAATCAGAAGTGCAGGCATTGTGACAAATCCAACCATAAGAGTGAAGATTGTTGGACTTTAAGCACAAATGCTTGCAAGCATTGTAACAAACAGAATCACAGGAGTGCGTTTTGTTAGTGGAAGCCTGATGCTTTGTGCACGAAGCGCAATAAAAGAGGCCATCTTGACAAGGTATGTGGAATGTCAAATCCAATAAAAGTTGAGCATAACAAGAAGGCTACTTCCAGGGAAGAGAAATCACATGCATCCTTTACCTACTTTGAAGATGAGCCAGAAATATCTTTTGAAGATACTTTTGAGTATGAGTGTGCTCTAATGACAGTAGCCTCAGATGCTAAAGGCTGGTACTTGGACTCTGGCGCCTCCTATCATGTATGTTGTGATACAAGGTCATTTCTCAGGCTTGAAAGGATTGGGAAGGAGGTAAGCACGTGCACTGCTGAAAATATTGGTATTGTGGGCAAAGGAAGCATTTTACTCTTGCTAAAAGAAGGAATTGTTCAAGTTGATGATGTTTATTATTCACCAAACCTCAAACAGAACCTGTTGAGCTTTGGCCAATTGAGCAGGCAAGGTTTTGACATTGAGTTGATGAAAGATGCTGGTGGTATAACCACTACAGTTAAGGTTGCTGATCCAAAAATGAAGATTGAATTCCATGCTGTGTTGACCACCTACAACCTCTACCAAATCATGGTCAGTGATCATAAAAGTTGTATTGGCCTCAAGTGGTTATTCAAAACCAAAATGAATGCAGATGGCTCTATCAACAAATATAAGGCTAGATTAGTAGCCAAGGGATATAGTCAGATCAAAGGAATAAATTTTCATGAGATTTTTGCACCAGTAGCAAGATTTGACACGATTAAAGTACTTCTTGCCATTTCAGCTGCTCATGGATGGAAAGTGCATCACATGGATGTCAAGACTGCGTTCTTGAATGGTGTGTTGGAGGAGGTTGTTTTTGTTGAACAACCAAAGGGCTTCGAAGTGTCAGGTCATGAAGACAAGGTATTGAAGCTAAAGAAATCTCTCTATGGGTTGAAGCAAGCTCCTAGAGCATGGAATGAACGCATGGATAACTTTCTCCAGGGTATTGGTTTCAGAAAAACATATAGTGATTACTCATTATATGTTAAAGGAAAAGAAGATGATTGTTTATTTATATTCGAGATCTTGCTACTAACACTTGGTTAGCTTCCCATAGTAGCATCTCGAAGATGAATCATCCAGTGAATCGATTCTCTAATCGACACCCATACGTAGGTTCTAGTAATCTCATTACATCAATTGTGAGAACCATTGCCTAAACTGTTTAGGGAACTCAATGTATGCCAGTTTATCCGTATTTGTGATATCCTCATTTCACAAATACTTTAACCAGGGAGATTCAACTTGATCATGAGTGCTTGAACAATCTCACATTATGATCTCATCATAATTTCTATAGCACATAGATCAAGTAGAGGATTTTATCAATGATATAAATTGATTACAATTCAAAGTAAATATCAAAAGATAAGATTTGCCAATAAGTTGATTATCTCTAGAACACATACACTAACAGATCGAGAGGGCAATAAGTTCAGTAGGTATACTATAGTGGATGCCCCAAATGTGAGTGACATTTCTTTTTCAAATAGGAGGCATTTAGTCATATTGAGAATGATTCTATTTTTCCTTTTGCTAACACCATTTTATTTAAGGGTGTAGAAGGCAATATAATGATGAACAATTCCTTCGCCTTGATAGTTGATAGTAGAGACTTAGTGACTTGGATAGAAACTCCTCCCTCCCCCCCCCCCCCCCAATTGTCGGAGCATAAGACATTTAATTGTTGGCCACACTGTTTTTTAACCATAGTTTTAAAGACTTTGAAGATCTCTATTGTTTTGGATTTCTACTTCAAAAAATATAACCCAACATAACTTGGAGTAGTCATCAATAAAGGTGAGCAAATACTTACTTCCATTTAGTGATGAATCTTTGAAAGGTCCGCATATATGTGTGTGCATTGAAACCAATTTTTTCTCACTATATCTCAAATTCTGAGAAAATGTCTATCTTAGAAATTTTCCTTTCATGCAGATTTCACATCAAAAATTCGTAAGCTTGATATCATCCAGCTCAATGATTCCTGCATCTTTCTATAAGAGTTTCAAATTTTTAATACTGTAATGTCTGAAGTGTCTGTGCCATTGATTAGAGTTTTTAGAGATTGACAGTGCCACTTCATGAATGTTTGTTACCATGATCTGGTACAAATTGTTATTGAGCTTCAGGGTCATTGCATAAATGTTGTTCATCGAATCAATAATTTTGATTCTTTAGTCTATAACTATCCCAAGCACAAAAGATTTTGCACAACCTGTGGAGCATAGCACACATCGTTTATAACAAGGAAACCACCAAACACCGGTAAGTCTATTGTCCCTTTGCCCATGATTTTCGTTGAATGGCATGTTGATTTCCATACGCTTCCACTTGTACTCCCCTTCAAATCAGAAAACATCCGCAGGTGTGTGCAAATATGATAGGTAGCTCCACTATCAACATACCAACCTCTTTCTATGTTAAGTATAGTAGACATCAAGGTGTATTCAGCATCACATGCATCTAGTATTGAGATCATCCGTTCTCCCATGTACATAAAAGATGCAGTTTGATCAGTTTTTCTTTCTTTATTTGATTTCTCGATTTCTGAAGCTTTTGATTTCTTGGTCGAGCACACTTTTTCCATATGTCCTTTGACTTTGAAATAATCACACAGACCTTGAGGATGATACCAGCATGCCTCTAGTTTGTGGAAAAACCATTTGCAATGAATACATGGAACTCCATTTCTCTGCTAGCAGTTCTCTGAGGCGTGGCCACTCTTTCCATAGTGAATGCAGCTCTCTGACTTGATGTGCTTGCTAGAAGACACGACATTAGATTTTGGAGCAGAGGGGTCTTCAAAAACAGCACAGAATTGATATTGTAGTCTGAGATAATTCTATTTTCTCTAATTTGCATCAGTTTCTCACAATCTTGTAACTCACCAATGAACTCAGCAAATTTCATAGGTTCTTCATGTCCCGTGATTTTCCATAGCTTTTCTTCAACTTCAATGGCACACAATTTGGCTTCAAATCTTTCAGGTAGGCTCATCATGGCCTTTTCTATAACCATAGAATCTGGGAGGTCTTCTCCTAGGGCTCAAATTTCATTAACCAACTTTGAAGTTCAATCGTAATACTGTTTTAGATTCTCTGAATCCTTCATAATATTTCTCTCAAATTCTTCCATCAAGCTTCGACAAGTGTATTTTTGCATTTTCTCATCCCCTCCATAGAGCTCTTAAACTTTGCCCCATATCTCCTTGGGTGTGTGATAGTCAGCAATTTTTTCAAATACCTCTTCGGTAAGTGCTGCATGCAAAGCCGTAATGGCCACATCCTTGTATTCCTCAAAGGTTTCTAACCTTTAGAGTTCAGCTGCTGTAGGGTTTTCAGAGTGGTGAGGTTCACTTACCTCTTTGGAAATCACTGTCCAATGCTTCTTGCACTTGAGCTAAGGTGTTATTTTTCTAACCCATCAATGATAGTTTTCACTAGAGAAAACAGGGATCCATGGAGCATTTTTCTGATCGATGAAGGACATCACTTACAACTGATGTAAGTCACTCCTTCTAGGTTTCCAACTAAGGAAGACATCCAACATATATTGTTGCTTCCTTAGGAGAAAACAATGATGTATGGTTGTGAAAAATGGTGAAAGATCTGGGTTTGGAGTAGGCTGTGGCAACTAAGGTTCATTGTCATTCTTCAAGTGCAATTGCCATGATTAAAGATCATGTGTTTCATGGTCGAACCAAGCATATTACTATCAAGTATCATGCCATGAGAGAATTGCTCAAGGATCAGCAAATATGTGTTGAATATTGTCCCACATAATTGCAGCTTGCGGATATGCTGGCCAAGCCTCTGTCAGCTGGTATGTTTGCAGTGTTCCGGAGCAAACTTGGACTTGTGAGTAGTGCTGACTTCAAGGGGGAGTTTATTGGACCATATGAAGTCACCAATCCTCATTACCAATGATAAAGTCCATTATCCACGTCAATTGCTGACTTAGTCATCCAAGGCCTCAACCACCTCTTCGAAAATTATGGTGTCATGATCAAGTCCATTCACCCACTTACGGGTTTCTGTTATTTTTCTGCTGTCTTTAAGTTTTATTTATCTGTCTTAGTCAGTTCAATGTCTCTTAGCACATAATTGCTGATGTTAAGGTGCTAACTTTCATTAATCAAAACACTTTGTTCATCAAATCAGTGCATTGTTCCTTCTGATTTGTGCAAGCCTCACTAGTTGTGTATCTAGTGTGACAATCTTTATCCTACAACAACCAGTGCATGCATTGGTAACCATTCTATCATTCAGTTCTTTCACGTCAAAATCATCACACAAGGAATTCCCTTTTATGTGCTTCATCCCCATGTCTTTGTAACCTTAGTCACGTATTTGATTTTAGCATAGTGACATAACATGAAATCCATATTGGATCACATTCTAGGTTTATAAAACATCAGTGGGATGCATATCCATGGATCGGAAGGGTCAAGAGGTAGACAACCTCTCAACAAAACCATGAATGTTCGATTGCTAGGCCTTCCATCACTTGGGGTGCATGGTGGTATAGTTGGTTTTGGTGCTATTTTTTTTTTTTTTTTTTTGAATGGAAGTGTAGTCTCACGATTACCCCAATTCAATCTAGATTTCGATGTCAATAGAAAGTAATCTCCACAACTATCACCCAATGAGGCTATATGCCTAGCTCAATGCATCAGGTGTTGGCAAAGTTTGAGCAAAATTTAGATCAAGTCCAATTGAGAAGTAAGAAGTTCTTGAGGTATGACCAGAATTTTGGAAATTCCATTTTCATTTTATGGATCCTTTGATTCTTGTTTTTCTACATCATTTCCATTGTTGACGAGCCCGACAAAGGAGGTACAGCTTACCATTTTTTATTTTATACAAAAACTTATCTACGGTGTCATTTTTATTCCATAGGACCAATGGCGGCTTGATCAAGTCCATCTTCATTTCTAAAATGAAGTGGAAGTCCAAGGGTCCTGAGGCTCCTACTACTTCAATGCATGATGTAAGTAAGATACCTGACAAGGACAAGGTGAGCTACCTATCATTTTTCTGAAAGATCCGAATGCTAGGATGGTTACTAATGCGTGCACTGGTTGATATGGGATCAAGATTTTCACACTAGTTACAATACTAGTGAGGGTTGGACGAATCAAAAAGCAATGCACTGATTTGATATAAAAAAAAACAGTTTTGATTGATGAATATTAGCACATTACCAGCAGCTATTCTTGTGCCAAAAAAACATTAAGACTAAGACAAACGAACAGAACTTAAAGACAGCAGAAAAATAACACAAACCCGTAAGTGGGTGAGTGTATTTGTTCATGACACCATAATTTTCGAAGAGGTGGTTGGCACTTGAAGCGTGGCCGACTAAGTAAGGAACTGACGTGGATCATGTATTTATCACTGATATTGAGGCTTGTTGACTTCATATGATCCAACAGACTCCCCTTGAAGTCAGCACTACTCACAAGTCCAGGCTTGCTCCGGAACGCTGCAAACATACCAGCTGACATAGGCTTGGTCAGCATATCCGCAAGCTACAATTTTGTGGGACAGTATTTAACACAAGTGAGCAGGTTTGCTGTTGGTTGATGCATGTAGCATGAGATGAAATCAATAGCTTTTGCTAAGTATTTTCTAGTGTTGGTTAAGAACATGAGGCATTCAATCATGGCCCTCACAAGTGTACTCTCAAGCTTGGGACTAGTTTGTGTCACTAGTTCAGTAGCTTTAGTACCTGCTAAGAGTGGAGTGGATACAGGAGTGCAACCTGCAAGACCAAATCGATGCAACATATTCCTTACATATTTGCCTTGCGTGGCCAGCACACCCTCTGCTAATTACTGTACTTCCATGCCCAAAAGCTGATTCATAAGCCCAAGATCAGTCATTTGAAACTTGGTTCTCATGAACTCCTTGAAATCAGTAATGAAGCAATCATCCTCCCCTGTAATAAGTATGTCATTAACATAAATGACAATCATTAGACAATACTTGGTCGAAGGATGCTTCACAAATAATGCAGCTTCGTTTTGACTCTTTTCAAACCCAAAACCTAGTAGGGCTGCTTCAAGCTTAGAGTAACAGGCTCTAGGAGCCTGTTTCAAGCCATAGAGGGCTTTTGACAGTTGAAGAATCTGGTGATTATTCACCTCAAAACCTAGTGGTTGGACTGCATATATTCGTTCTTGCAGCTCACCATTTAAAAAGGCAGATTTCACACCCATTTGATGGATGTTCCAGTGTTTTTGAGCTGGTATTGATAGAATCAACCGTATGGTGTCAAACCAGGCAACTGGTGCGAAAGTCTCAAAATAATCTAAATCATATTCTTGAGAATACCCCTCTGCCATGAGTCTAGTTTTGTATTTTTGGACACTACCATCAGGATTTTTTTTGATCCGGAATACCCATTTTATGCCGACTATATTTGCATGATGTGGGGCATCAACCAATGTCAAAGCACTATGCTGCTAGACCATACTGAGTAACATAGTAGTTTGCATAGCTTCTCTCCAATGAGTAAGAAGCAAAGCCTCAGTGATAGTATCTGGTTCAGTTTCAGGGATTGCCACATTTGCATACTCATAAACCTCTGATAGTAGTTTGGTTCGAGCAGAAGGTGAGTCAGAAGATGTGGAATTCATAAACGAAAAATTATGCAATGTCGTTAATTGCAAATTTTCCTATCAAATAAATTTATAACCTAACCCACATTCAAGCATAAAACAATTATGAGCATAGTGATTAGGGTCGAACACGAAGAGCAACTGCTTGCTATGTGAAAGTTGATGTATGAAACTAGTGTCATGTTGGTAAAATTGGTCTAAGCTAAGGCCTAGGCAGAACTAAAACCAAATACAGTAGAGAAAAGTAATAAGTTCTGGAGCTCGATTGTTCCTGGAATGAAATGGGTGATGCTTTGGGACTCCTAGGGGGTGTATCCTGATGAGCCCCAAGAAGATAATGAAGTGTATTTGAAGAATGATGAGGAGTTTGTTCAAGTGAACAAATTAGAAAGAAAGATGATTCCACCAGGACCAATGACTAGGAGCAAGACAAAGATGGTTGAAGATACACTTAAGGGTCTACTCAATACCATTGGAATCAAACATGGGCTTGAAGACATCCCATCAAAAGAGCTCAACTACTTGAAGATGGACATAACTTAGAGCATTGGGCTTGTTAGACTTTTCTATTTCATTTAGTTTGGACTATGTAATGTTAGAGCCCAATTCTAGAGTATAAATACTCTAGAGATGTACTAATTCAGGATCTTTGGTCATTTTATGTATCTTGTGAGGATTCCCCTCTCCTTTGAGTGCTTGAACACTCTTAACTTATCAAGCTTTGAGCTTGTGGCGTTCTAGGATTATCACTTCCAATCAATCTCTCTTTTCTGAAGTGTGGCTTCTAATTTTCTTTGTTTCGAAGTCTGGTTGCAAGAGATTTATTCTCTTGAGGGTAGACTTGGGTGGGTTCTCTTCTAAGCTTCAAAATCACCTCTTTTTTGTGGGATGCTAATCTCTATAGATTAGAGGGTCACATCATTTTGGTATCAGAGCTTTGGGTTCCTTATCCTTATTATTATCCAGTTCTTGTTTGAGTTCTTCCATTCCTGCCTATTCAAAAAAAAAAAAAAAAAAAAAAAAATCGTTCAAGCCAAGTCCTTATTACTTTTGGCTTTAGTACAAAAAAAAAAGGGAGGTTCACAGGAAGTTGATTGAAGAAGAGCTCGAAATTGAGTGTCAATTGAATAGCAAGAACACATTGAATATCATTTTCAAGTGTGCAAGAGGATAAGGAGTGTGAAGGTGAACATCCATTACCCATCACTATCATCCATTATTATGTATGTTTAAATTGTGGCCCACCTCTCTACTTTTCACATTCCACCAACCAATCACTTTATTGTTGTTTTTCTTATCTTCAATTCCCATCCCCTGTCATTCACGTGTCCCCACCTTTCCATTTGACTATTCTCTTTGTTGATTGCCCATTCCTGTATTTCTATAGTTTAGCAAGCAACACATTTCGTGTGTAGTGCTCTATTCTCTGATTTCATCTGTTCTTACCTTGTTGTCCATCCTTCCTATTCATCTATTCCAACAAGCAACCAATTTAATTTAAACACTTCCCTTTGTCTCCATCTTGAGACTATTAATACTGCCACCCTCACCTAACTCCATCATTACACTATAATCAATACCAATCTGGAAGTGATTAATTCGTTAGATGCCATAAGAACAAGCATGATGACATTAAAGAGTGCATCAAGGACTTGAAGCTTGAGTATTGAGTGGTAAATCTTGTGTGTGTTTCTTTGTTCTTTTTAGTTTAGTCTCTTTTCTTCCTTGCTGCTCGTTTTCTTTTGTCCAGTATTTAGGATGTCAAATTCCAGAAGTGAGCATGAAAAGGATGACTCACCGGATGGGAGGTTCACTTTGAAAGCTATGCAACAGGAGTTCACTAGATTGCATCGCATTCTGGAAAACATAAATGTCAGGCTTGATGAACACGAAAATTCTTTGCAAAATGTTGCAAGAGCACGAAGACAAGATAATTATGCTGCTGGAAGGGGTCGAGGTAGTCAATTGCATCAACGCATCAACACTGAACATGACTTAAGTGATCAACGAAGTGCAAGGACTGTTGGAAGAAGAGATCGAACCCTGAATACTGATGAAGAAGATGACTACATTGAACATAGTGAAAATGATTTTGTGCATGGGGATACAAGAAGATTTCGAGATCAGGGAGGTAGAAGAGACGGAGGAAGAATTGGAAAGGATGTTAACAACATCAAGATGAAGATACCTCAATTTCAAGGAAAGAATGATCCAGATGCATATCTTCAATGGGAAACAAGAGTAGAACATGTCTTTGATTGCAACACCTTCTCTGACGAAAAGAAAATCAGATTGGCCTCCATGGAATTTAGTGAGTATGCTATCATTTGGTGGCTAAAAGAAGGATTGACTCTGAAGAACCAATTCACACTTGGGTTGAGATGAAAAGAGTTATGAGGAGGCGGTTTGTTCCAAACCATTACCAAAGAGATGTTTATTAACGTTTGCAAAATCTCAAGCAGGGCTCAAGGCCAGTGGAGGAATATTGGCAGGAAATGGAGATTTTAATGATTAGAGCTCATGTTCAGGAAGATAGAGAGGCAACTATGGCTAGGTTTCTTCATGGGATGAATAAGGAGATTGCAAATATTGTGGAGCTTCATCACTACATTGAGATGGAGGACATGATTCATATGGCCACAAAGGTTGAGAAACAACTATCTAGCAAGAGTTTCGCAAGAGATTTCAACAAGAGGACTTCTGGTTCGAAATTTGGGGGCACCAATGAGATGATGGAGTGAAATAAAGGGAAGTCATCCATGGAACACTTCAAATTCGACATCCAATCAAGTTCCAAGCAAGGGGAGCGAACAACACCTCCAAAGGGAACTACCAGAAACATAAAATGTTTCAAATGTTTGGGACTTGGACATATTGCTTCTGAATGCGCAAATAAACGAGCAATGGTGATTAGGGGCAATGGCAAAGTTGTTAGTGAAGATGATGATGATCTAGTGGAGACAGAAGCTGAAGTGAGTGATGAGGATGAATTGCCTGTTTCTGGAGAAGTATTAGTCACTTGAAGGACGCTTAACATTGGGGTGAAGGATAATGATGAGCAAAGGGAGAACCTTTTTCAAACCCGATGCTTTGTTAATAGGAAAGTTTGCAGCCTGATTATTGATGGAGGTAGTTGCATCCATGTTGCTAGCAACATCTTGGTGGAGAAATTGGGACTACCCACCGTGAGGCATCCTAAGCCTTACAATCTGCAGTGGTTCAATGAAGGAAGTGAGGTAAAGGTTACCAAACAAGTGCTTGTGACGTTTTCCATAGGGAGATATGAAGATGAAGTCCTATGTGATGTTGTTCCTATGCATGCAAGCCATATTCTTCTTGGGAGACCTTGGGAATATGATAGAAGAGCATTTCATGATGGTTTCAAGAACAAATATTCCTTCAACTATAATGGACGCTCCATCACACTTGCTCCATTATCTCCAAAGGAGGCACATGAAGATCAAGTCAGAATTCTGAGTGATGCTAGAGTCCTTCATACTGATAATGGAAAGCACAAGGTGGTCGTTCGTAAGGGAGAAGAGATGAGTGAAGTGAAAATGAGTGAAAAAAAGATGCGAAAAAGTGGAGAAAAAAGAAGAGATGGCAAGGAATTGAGTGGAAAAAAGGATGAAAATGAGCACAAAACAGAGAGTGAAAACATGAGAGTTTTAGAAATTGAGAGAAAGAATGAGAGTCTATTAGCAAGGCCAAGTGAGATTAGACACTTACTTCATGCTAGGCAACCATTCATTCTACTCATGTATAAGGATGAAGTTCCTACTTCACCTAACCATGCTTCATCCATTCCATCTTGTGTTGTGTCTCTCTTACAGGTATATGAAGATGTTTTTCCAGAAGAACTTCAAGGCTTACCTCCCCTTAGAGGGATTGAGCATCAAATTGACCTTGTCCCTGGAGCACAACTCCCAAACCGACCAGCATACCGAGCCAATCCAGAGGAGACGAAGGAAATACAAAAACAAGTTGAGGAACTGATGTCTAAGGATTTGTGCGTGAGAGCATGAGCCCATGCTCTGTGCCGGTGTTATTGGTTCCAAAGTGTGATGGAACTTGGCGGATGTGCACAGATTGTCGCGCCACAATCACCTACACCAGAAGAACGCAAATGCATCAACCGAATCACCGAAACACCGCTTGATGTGACCCTCTAATCTATAGAGATTAGCAACCCACAAAAAAGAGGTGATTTTGAAGCTTAGAAGAGAACCCACCCAAGTCTACCCTCAAGAGAATAAATCTCTTGCAACCAGACTTCGAAACAAAGAAAATTAGAAGCCACACTTCAGAAAAGAGAGATTGATTGGAAGTGATAATCCTAGAACGCCACAAGCTCAAAGCTTGATAAGTTAAGAGTGTTCAAGCACTCAAAGGAAAGGGGAATCCTCACAAGATACATAAAATGACCAAAGATCCTGAATTAGTACATCTCTAGAGTATTTATACTCTTGAATTGGGCTCTAACATTACATAGTCCAAACTAAATGAAATAGAAAAGTCTAACAAGCCCAATGCTCTAAGTTAAGTCCATCTTCAAGTAGTTGAGCTCTTTTGATGGGATGTCTTCAAGCCCATGTTTGATTCCAATGGTATTGAGTAGACCCTTAAGTGTATCTTCAACCATCTTTGTCTTGCTCCTAGTCATTGGTCCTGGTGGAATCATCTTTCTTTCTAATTTGTTCACTTGAACAAACTCCTCATCATTCTTTAAATACACTTCATTATCTTCCTGGGGCTCATCATCCCCCCTTTCTTTAGGAAGATTCGTCCCTGAATCTGTATCCATGTCGAAAAGAGACAAATCAGCAACATTGAAAGTTGAATGAACAGAATACTCACCTGGTAAATCTAGCTTGTACGCATTATCATTAACGCGCTCAACAACTTGGAAAGGGCCATCTCCACGAGGTAGAAGTTTGGACTTTCTCTTTGTGGGAAATCTCTCCTTCCTAAGATGAAGCCAAACCCAATCTCCAGGTTCAAATACAACTTTGCGTCTCCCCTTGTTTGCTGCTGATGCATACTTTGCATTGTTGCATTCAATCTGTTGTTTCACCTTTTCATGCAATCTTCTGATTGCATCAGCTCTCTTCTTGCCATCTAAACTAACTTTCTCATCACAAGGCAAAGGTAACATATCCAAAGGTGTAAGAGGATTAAAACCATAAACGACTTCAAATGGAGATAATTTAGTAGTCAGATGCATGGTTTTATTGTAAGCAAACTCAACAAGTGGCAAACATTCCTCCCAAGTCTTAAGATTTGATTTAATCATAATCCTAAGTAAGGTAGAAAGTGTGCGATTAGTTACCTCAGTTTGCCCATCGGTTTGAGGGTGACATGTTGTTGAGTATAACAGCTTAGTGCCAAGTTTACTCCAAAGAACTCTCCAAAAGTGACTAAGAAACCTTGCATCTCGATCAGAGACAATAGTTAGGGGCATACCATGAAGTCTAACAACTTCCCTAAAGAAGAGATCAGCCACATGAGATGCATCATCAGTTTTATGGCAGGGAATAAAGTGTGCCATCTTTGAAAACCTGTCCACAACAACGAAAATTGAATCTCTACCCCTTTGGGTACGAGGTAAGCCTAAAACAAAGTCCATAGAAATGTCCACCCATGGTTGCACCAAAACATGGGTGTGTGTCTTTCTGATGTATCAAACTTATAATTGCATTCAAGCACTAACACTCAATGACCTATTCAAACAATTCGAGTGTTATTACCCTGGGCCTTGGACTTACTGTTACGCTTTGATGCAATTACTTGAGATATGATCTCATTGCTAACATGAGTGAAAATGTGTTAACATGAGTGAAAACATTGATCAATCAACTATCTCCAACCTTAAGGAGTCACATCCCTACTCATCCATATTAGGCAAGCCATGGTTAGGCTCCCATTAGCAATGAGCGAAAATGTGAGCTTAAGATCAAGATAACTTTGTTGACCTCAAGTCTAAGCTTACTTGCATGGCTGTCATATTCGAGATTTTGCTACTTACACTTGGTTAGCTTCCCATAGTAGCATCTCGAAGATGAGTCATCCAGTGAATCGATTCTTTAATCGACACCCACACATAGGTTCTAGTAATCTCATTACATCAATTGTGAGAACCATTGTCTAAACTGTTTAGCGAACTCAATGTATGCCAGCTTATCCGTATTTGTGATATCCTCATTTCATAAATACTCTAGCCAAGGAGATTCAACTTGATCATGAGTGCTTGAAGAATCTCACATTATGATCTCATCATAATTTCTATGGCAAATAGATCAAGTAGAGGATTTATTTTTCTTGTCCTTGTTGAACTTTCATACCTTTTGTGATTGCTGTGGTTCAGAACCGTTTCCTGTTGCCTCAAAAACAGGTTGTAACCAAAGAGCAGCCAAGGCCTTTTCTGTGTTATCACGAGCAAGCCGATTTTCAAGTGCTTGAAATGAGCTCACAACATTACATAACCTCTTAGGTTTCGATAATCTGGCCCATTCTCAAGCACACTGACTTTTGGCTCAAAATGTGGTAGCAACGAATGCAATATTTTCTTGGCAACAGAGAACTCATCCTTCTGCACACCCAGAACGTGTAGCTGATTTACTACACGAGATACTCGATCTACGAATTGTTTGATGGTCTCAGAGGATTGCATGTGAAGGCTCTTGAGTTCGTGCTCAATATTTTCTTTGCATGTATTCCTATTAAGTATCGGTACTTTTAATTAAGAATTATTATCAAATTTGACATTGAGAAATATATAAATTTAGAATAAACATCAATGATAACACACGAATTTTCCTATTATTAGAATTAGAAAATTATGCTTTTAAATCATATTTTAAGTGTTTATCTTATAGTTTTTAGTATTTTTACCAAATTTTAGGATATAATGTGATTTTATGTGTTAATGAGCTAAATCCTTTGATTTAGCCCATCCATGTTATTAACATTTTTTTCTAGTCCAGCAACAAAGTTCTAAAATCAGGGAGGAGATAGAAATTTCGTGCATGCAAAGATTTGGAAGAATGGGCAAAATTAAAAAAGGAGACATAATGCGCTGTTCTGCCGTCCACAGTCTGCAGGTTCAGGCCAGGAACAGTACGAATGTCAATAACAATGTACTAATTTTGAAAAATAGAACAATGTACTAATTTTTGGAGGAGAGGGAAGGAGGAAGAGAACATGACCAAACCCTAAGGGCTTCTCCACCAACACGACGAGTATTGAACCAAGAGAGGAGAATAAGAACTTCATCCTCAAGAACAGCATCAGAGCCCAATCCAGTGCTACTATTCCAGCCTAGGAATAGTGGCAGACAGAAACCAGAACTCTTACTGCTTTATTTTCGTTTGTTGATGTTTTCAGTTTCCGCAACCAACTCTTTCACGATGTTCTTGGCATTTTCGTTGCTTTATGTTAATGTTATCATGTTTTACCTTCAAAGTATGAGTAGCTAGAACCCTAGGAATGCCTTAAAGTAAAGTGTGGTGGTATGTGCTTAAAGTTAATAATGAAATTTATGTTTGTTCTTTAGCTCTTGTTTCTATCAATCAATGGGTAGACCTAACGAGGATAACAAGTAGTTTCACAACTAAGATGCTTGGTTTAGAGGTAGACCAACAAATCAAGACGAGAGTAGTAGGTGTTACTCCGGGGTAGAACTAGTAGAACCGGGTAGACGTAGCTTTGCATGCGGGTAGATCTAATTGCAATGTTGGTTATGATATTGAGGACTAGCTTAGCCGAAAATATAATGAATAACCTACGTAGACTTAGGTTATTTAAAGTTGTGAGTGTAGGAACATGATAAATTAAATTAGGTACCTTAGCATAACACCACCTATAGATCCTTAAGGCATCTTCGTATTAAAATAGGGAAGAAGACATCAGAGGAGTTTTGGTTGAGGAACACTTAAGAGGATGTGTCAGACCCAATAAAAGATTAAGATAGTCTAAGAGAGTCCCAAAGGATGCCCGACGTACCTATGAAGCTTAAGATGATAAGAGTTAATTCCATAGCCCATACGAGGTACATCTCCCTGTACACACTACCACATCAGCAATATATTTTCATAATCGAGATATGGATAGAAAGAGATAATTCCTATCTTGTCACCATCGTTTATGTAGTTTTCTAGGTAATTTTGTTCTTAGGATTTAAAGTTCATAAAATCTAGACACAAATCTAATATCCCTATTCTAAACAATACTCAGGGGTATGTCATGGAGTCTAACTAATTCCAAAATGTATCTTTGAGCCAACTTATCAATTCCATCAGTTTCCTTAATCATCAAGAAGTGAGCCACTTTGATTAACCTGCCAACAATTACTCATATTGCATTGTGCTTTTTGAAAGTTCTAGGTAGCCTCATTATGAAATCCATGGTAATATGATCACACTTTTACTCAAGAATTTGTAGCGGCTGAAGATCACCTTCTGATGTAATATGACCCTCTAATCTAAAGAGATAGCAAACCACAAACATGAGGTGATTTTAAGACTTAGAAAAGAACTCATTTAAGTTTATTCTCAAGAGAATGAATATCTTGAAAACTAGACTAGAAAAAAAAAGGAAAATTAAGAGTCACATTTCAGAAAGAAAAAAAAATTGGAAATGATAATCCTAGAACACCACAAGTTTAAGAACTTGATAAGTCAAGAGTGTTGAAGCACTCGAAAAAGAGAAAATTTCTCACCAAATTCATGAAATGAGCTAAAGTTCCCTAAAAGAGTACATCTTTTGAGTATTTATATTCTATAATTGAGTTGTAACATTATTAAATCCAATGTGAATAAAAAGAAAAAGTTACAAAAGTCAATACCAAACATCAAAGATGATGATAAATCTTAGGCTCTAACTTAGATCCACTTTGAATTAGTTGAGTTCCTTTGATGATAAGACTTCAAGTCCAACTTCTAATTCAATATTGTTGAGAAGACATTTGAATGATGCTTTAATCTTCTTGTTCTTACTCCTTGTGATTGGTTCTAGTGGAATGATCTTGTTATCCAAGATATCCACTTGCACAACATTCTCAACATTTTTTAAATGTCCATCATCATCTTGATGGGGTTCACCATGATGTCTGATGTTCAACTTTGATTCTTTGGCATATGTCATATTTTGCAACAAATTCAGCCACACTTCTCTTCATGCCTGACCACCACCACTTGGTTTTCAAGTCTCTATGATATGGAGTGTGAGCACCTCCTGTTTTCTTATTTCTAGAGTACCATTTTCGTTTCTCTTTACCTGCTTTCTGAAATCTTGCCTGAAGACATTTAATGTTACAAAAAGGGATGAAGTTCATTTTGACAATTTCGTTTATCGTTTGGTTGTCAATCAGGTATGGACTTCACTATTCTTGACCCATATGTTTTACCAATTCAATAGAATGACAAAAAATCTTTACTCAGGTTAACAATGTTTATCAATAATTCCAATAAATATGACAATAGTATTTAACATAATTCTTAATTGATTCAATATGTTTGTATAAATGCCTACTGTAAGCTACATGTATTCATAATGAATTACCATTCACCCCTGAATGATTTCATAACATGACATATTTGATCTTGTGAATTATTAACGATGGCATGTTTAATCAGTAACGACACCCAATATAACATATTTGACCCAGCATTTTGAAAATTCTATAAAATTAAAATGAACATAAAATACTTGTGATTTACTTAAGTTGCTTAATCTAAGCTGCAATAATTAAAACTTCATACACATTGTGTATTTTGTTAATGACGTTTCTTGATTTAAAACTTAAAATGTGTACGGTAAATTGATTTATTTACGTTAAATTAGGTATATAAAAATATTTGGATTTGAATTTTTATGTAATTAGAGGATTTAAAATAAATCTCAAAAGCATAATAGGGATATCACTTGCTAAAATTAGTTAGGATACTTTCTTTGCTATATTTTTAATCCATATTTTTACATGTAGGAACTTCTTTAATTTATTAGAATTATGATTCGTTAATAACTAGTGATTAGTGAATTTCGTTTCATGTATACCTACCAAAATTTAGGAAAACAATAATGTTTTTTATTTAAAAATATTTATTCATTATATATATAAATGGAAAAAAGTTAAAATGATTTATTTTACTACACTGCCTACTAGAGATAAATAATGCATCTCTCTTCCTACTTTATCAAGAACACTTAGAGCACAAAGTATTGTTTGTTGGATAACATCTCATAATATTAAGTTGGTTAATTCGTTTATCATATGTTTTTAATCGGAATTTTAAGCTAAAACACTTAATTTGATACCAAATCATAATGCCCCACCCATGCCCACCGAGTTGGTGATCCTGTGTGCATAACAGAAAACATTACGGAGCATATATCACGTGAGATAGAAATGTTTAGTAAGGGTAACAATCTAGAGAAATAATTTTATCAAATTGTATACCAGTATTAAACAGAAAGTGTTTATGTTCACCTATTTGCCAATTCAATCACGTTATCATGGTTAGTTTCATCATCCTACCACTTTGTCATGTATGTGGGATCTTTATCAACTCTGCAAGTTCACATGCATCCTCTTCTGTAAAACAATGTGCAGTATATTAGTACTATAGATAAATTCTTACAAAAGATGGGGATTCGCAAAATCTTCAGATTCAGGTGCTTGTTTCAATAACAGATATACATAATACAACAAATAGATATCATGCTACATGTATTGCTTCTTCTCCTCATCACTTGAGAAGGAATAGTTTACCCTTTTTCCAAGAAGGGTGGCCATGGTGGGTGGCCACAATCCACTCATCAAAGCCACAACCACTTTCAAGACATTGGAAGGGGCGACTACACTCAACTCACGTGCCACCATAGGAGCTCTTTTGGGAAGGCCGTTGCATTGCCGCTTCCCCACTCGAGACGTGTTCCCCGACTGACCTCTTATTGATTAGGGCATTTTCATGTACATCACATTCCCCATCAAGCTAGAATTGCTACACAACAAGGAAAATATTGGATCATATGAAGTCAGCAAGCCTCAATATCAGCGATAAATACATGATCCACTTCAGTTCCTGACTTAGTCAGCCACGCTTCAAGTCCTCAACCACCTCTTCGAAAATTATGGTGTCATGAACAAGTCCACTCACCCACTTACGGGTTTCTGTTATTTTTTCTACTGTATTTAAGTTCTGTTCGTTTGTCTTAGTCTTAATGTTTTTTTTTATACAAGAATAGCTGCTAGTAATGTGATGATATTCATCAATCAAAACTGTTTTTTTTTTTATCAAATCAGTGCATTGCTTTTTGATTCGTCCAACCCTCACTAGCTGTGTAACTAGTGTGAAAATCTTGATCCCATAACAACCAATCCTCTGTTGCCCAGAAAATATTGCATTCGTTGCTACCACATTTTGAGCCAAAAGTCAGTGTGCTTGAGAATGGGCCAGATTATCGAAACCTAAGAGGTTATGTAATGTTGTGAGCTCGTTTCAAGCACTTGAAAATCGGCTTGCTCGTGATAACACAGAAAAGGCCTTGGCTGCTCTTTAGTTACAACCTGTTTTTGAGGCAACAGGAAACGGTTCTGAACCACAGCAATCACAAAAGGTATGAAAGTTCAACAAGGACAAGAAAAATAAATCCTCTACTTGATCTATTTGCCATAGAAATTATGATGAGATTATAATGTGAGATTCTTCAAGCACTCATGATCAAGTTGAATCTCCCTGGCTAGAGTATTTATGAAATGAGGATATCACAAATACGGATAAGCTGGCACACATTGAGTTCGCTAAACAGTTTAGGCAATGGTTATCACAATTGATGTAATGAGATTACTAGAACCTATGTGTGGATGTCGATTAGAGAATCGATTCACTGGATGACTCATCTTCGAGATTCTACTATGGGAAGCTAACCAAGTGTCAATAGCAAGATCTCGAATATGATAGCCGTGCAAGTAAGCTTAGACTTGAGGTCAACAAAGTTATCTTGATCTTAAGGTCAAATTTTCGCTCATTGCTAATGGGAGCCTAACCATGGCTTGCCTAGTATGGATGAGTAGGGATGTTACTCCTTAAGGTTGGAGATAGTTGATTGATCAATAAAGGATTCATCACTCATGTTAACAATGAGATCATATCTCAAGTAATTGCATCAAAGCGTAATATTAAGTCCAAGGCCCAGGGTAATAACACTCGAATTGTTTGAATAGGTCATTAAGTGTTATTGCTTGAATGCAATTATAAGTTCGATACATCAAAGACACACACCCATGTTTTGGTACCGAATGAGATATAAGTGTGATGAAAGTTGTTCATTGCATGGTGGCTGGTCATGAAAAGGCTCAATCAGTTCACCTGATTATTCTTTAATCTTGGGGATCATGATATGTTGCTAGACATCACTCATGATCGATAATGATGGATTTGATTAATTAAGAGTTAATTAATAAATCTATTATTACGGCCTTGATTGAGGAAGCCTATAGGGTCACACACAATAGTGGAGTCACTCATCGATATAAAATATAATGACACAATTACATGAGATGTAATTGGTAAAGTGGATAAATTAAATAGAGAATTATTTTGAGATTAATATTGATTAAACTCAAAATAAAAGATCTCATATAGATATGATTTGATATGTCAAAAATATCTATCAAAAAGATTTAGATCTTGAGATCTTCTCCAAAGTCTTTGTGCTCTCTGAGACTAATCCCCAAGGAGGTGTTTTTCTATACTAGCACCTGAGAAATTTGACCAGCATTCAAAAGCCTTGAGAAGATTATCGACGGAGTGCTCCACGTGTGGATACCATAGAGGCCGTCTGCTATTGACGGTTGGTGAACAACGGAGTCATCTGAAAGGTACTTTGAACATCCCTATGTCTGATGTATACCGTATTCCAAGATCTGCGTTGGGGGTTTCTCAAAATTTTTAAAATTCCGGTTCTTTTGAGACATACGATGTCTATGAGAAACCCAACAGGATCTATTCGAGGAAGGACCCTACATGAACTATGGAGAGGAAAGAAAATGGCCATTGGTCACCTGAAAGTGTTTGGCTCAATTTGCCATGCGCATATCCATGCAGAAAAAAGATCCAATTTAGATGAAAGAACAAATATTGGCATCTTTGTTGGGTATAATAATAGTCCATTATTATAAGTAGAAATGTTGTCTTTGACGAAAAACTTGGATATGTCTGCAATAATGATTGTTCTATTTCCATAGGTACAAGGGAAAGCTGAAAACCTCTCACCTAACACATTCAATGCCTATTACTTGGTGCATTAGGATATTGTTAGAGCAAGCACTGATGATTTTCAGACTGAAACAGAAAATCACGAACAGCAGCACAACACATCTGAATATGCCACAGAAAGCATAAACAATTATTCACCTCGTGAAAATATTGACAAGCCACCTTCAGAAGTCGAATTGACCAAGAACTTACTGTTTTTGAACCTGTTAATCCAGAATTAGACAATGAAACAGAAGATATAGATGACACATGCAGGGATCAACAAGTAAGGAGCAAAAGGGCACTTACAAAGCTAAGTGACGTGTCAGGACCCATGTCTAGGGCTCAAGAAGCATGAGGCATGACCGCCAAGTCCCATCAAACGTTAGGACTCAAGGCTACCTAACCCTTTTGTAGCATGGAGAAATAACATTAAGTTGGGTGCATATATAGTAACTCACAACCGTTCTAACATGCAAAAGGAACTACGTCCAGCCTACTTAGCACATTCCTCACAACGTAGCTAAGGTTCCAACAGCTATTCACGACCTGCCACAACTTCTATAGCGAAACCTCTACTTTGGTTGATCACCAAATCTTCAGTCATTCCCTTCTACATCTGGAACAAGTTAAAACATAGAGTGGTCATGCTACTAAAGTTTGGTAAAAGATAAACATGTATGAAGTGAAGAAAGAGTGTTTGAGCATAAAATCTCAAAGTCAAGCACATATCCAAGTAGTGAGTCCCATTGTCTATTTTTGCCCAATCCCCTTGACCCTTCAGTTTAGGCATCACCTCCAGATCTTAGGAAATGAGTCATGTATTGCCTAAGTTCTTTAGTAGTGCTCAGAAGAGCCATCAACCGAACACCACCTCTAAACTTAGACCATAGCATGCATATAACATGTTTCCTAGTATCTCTTGACTGGCTTATCTCATAGGGATGCCTCAGACATGTCTGACATATTTAGTCATGAATCCCAGGGTTAAAACCATGTTGCTAGAAGTGTGGGTCCACACTCCTCTCCATTTCCTATCAAATGTTCACATAGCACATAGACACAGAACATTGAGCACTTTATTCACTTCGAAGAAAACACTTGTTTGGAAAAGGACCAGCAAGGGCACCTAATCCTTAGAAGAAAACAATTAAGGGTTTTTAAAAGAGAATTTTAGGGACTCCAAAAAGATTTCGAAACATCAGAAAACCCCCCAAAAACGTGCCCTGCCAGACATTTCTTTTAGAAGCATGTTTTGATGCTTCTAAAAGAAATAATAGCACTCATCTCACTTACCTTATCCTCTACAGAAGTAATCCCTTCCTATAACTAGAATCAAGAACTTCCGCTCCTCACTGGCTGTATATCCTACCCTCCTCCTCCTCTTCAACTATGATTCTCTAGGCTTTTTGCAAAATGACTCCATCCATCTGAACCTAGGAGACTCCATACCGGTGTCGACCCCATCCTTTATTGATTTCTTACATAACCATGATGATTAGAGAGGTATTATGCTACACTCCAGCAAAGGATATCGCAAATCATAACATGACGTTATTAATCACCCAATGGATCTATCGATCAATGCTCTCTCCTGTTATGAAGAAGCAACACAAGATGAGGGATGGAAAAAATCCATGGATAATGAGATGGATTCTATTATTAGAAATGATATCTGAGAGCTGGTAGAAAGACCTCTTGTTATGGTCTGTGACATCCAATGCTGGGGTTTAGCATAGTACCTCTCTAATGATCATGGTTATGTATGAAATCAATAAGGGATGGGGCCCACACCGGTTTGGGGGTTGTTTTTATTAACCAATGAAGATGAAGCAAGTGCTATCTAAAGGAAGTACCACATGGCAACCTCAGGATAGAGGGTATAATGACTCATGGAGTCTCTTAAGTTCTGGAGGATAGAGTTGCTTTGAGTTGTTGAGGAGATACCTTAGGAAGTAGAGTTATGGAAGGAAGGGGGTGTTAGAGCTAAAGAGGAAGGAATTTCGTGGAATTAGCCATAAGAAAGGGATTACTTCTGTAGGAACGTAAGTGGGATGAGTGCTACTGTTTTTAGAAGCATGTCTTGATGCTTCTCTGGAACATATGTGATTAATTGCCTATGTGTTATTATATGTTGTCTTAGAAAGATTTCTTTCATGTTCTCATTAACCTGTTTTTCTTCCCTGTTCTTCTTTGTGTGAAAAGTCCAGTAGGGCACGTCCTTCTGAGCTTAATGTTTCGAATCTATTTAGAGTCCCTAAAATCCTTCTTTCAGAACCTAATTTGTTATTTTCCGAGGATTAGGTGCCCTTGTTGGTTAGTTTCCAAACAGGTATTCCCTTTTGAAGTGTATAGAGTGCTCAATGTTTTTCCCTACGTGCTATGTGAACTTATGATAGGAAATGGAGAGAAGTGTGGACCCACGCTCCTAGCAACATGGTTTTAACCATGGGATTCATGGCTAAATATGTCAGACATGTCTGAGGCATCCCTATGGGGTAAGCCAGATAAGAAAGGCCAGGGAACACGTTATATGCATGCTATGGTCTGAGTTTAGAGGTGGTGTTAGGTTGGTGGCTCTTCTGAACACTACTAAAGGACTTAGGCAATACATGGCCCATTTCCTAAGATCTGGAGGTGATGCCTAAACTGAAGGGTCAAGGGGATTGGGCAAAGATAGAGAATGGGACTCACTACTTGGATATGTGCTTGGCTTTGAGATTTTATGCTCAAACACTCTTTCTTCACTTCACGCACGTTTATCTTTTACCAAACTTCAGTAGCATGACCACTTCATGTTTTAACTTGTTCCAGGTGTAGAGGGGAATGGCTGAAGGTCTGGTGGTCAACCAAACTAGAGGTTTTCCCATAGAAGTTGTGGCATGTCGTGAACAGCTGTTGAAACCTTAGCTATGTTGTGAGGAATGTGCTAAGTAGGCTGGACGTAGTTCCTTTTGCATATTTGAACGGTTGCGAGTTAATATATATGTAGCCAACTTAATGTTATTTCTCCATGCTACAAAAGGGGTTAAGTAGCCTTGAGTCCTAACGTTTGATGGGGTTTGGCAGTCATGTCTCATGCCTCTTGGGCCCTAGGCATGCGTCATGACACCTCTTGACCTAACATCAAAGCCAATTGGCCTGAAATGGATATGCAAAACAAAGTATAATGCTGACGGCTCAGAGAACCAAAAAAAAAAATCCAGGTTAGTAGCAAAACAATATCCCCAGATACATGATGTTAATTATAGTGAAGTGTTTGCAACTGTGTCTAAATTCGATACTATGAAACTACTACTAGCTCTTGCAGCCCATTACAGCTGGTTACTCCATCATATGGATGTAAAAACAGCGTTTTTTTTTAATGGTGTTCTAACTATAGTCATCTACTACAAACAGCCACAAGGTTATGAAATCAAAGGTGAAGAGCACAAAATACTAAGAATGAAAAAGGCCTTGTATGGTTAGAGACAGGCTCCAAGAGCTTGGAACAAAAGAATTATCCGATTCTTTGAATCCGAAGATTTCATCCAAACGCATAGCAAACAGACCCTATTCTACAAAGTGAGCATATATGTGGATGACCTGCTCATTACCTCAAGCAACATCTACTATATGAATGAATTGAAAGAAAAATTAAAGGAAGAGTTTGAAATAACAGGCCTAGGATCAATGCGTTTCTATTTAGGCCTTGAAATTATGTAGGTGCCCACAAAGGCACTTGCTTATGTCAAAGAAAATATTCACAAGAATTACTCAAGAAATTTAAGATGGACGAGGCAAATGGTAGTCCCACTCCTATGCTACTAAAAACATCCCCGGATTACTCATCTAATGAGACAGACATGGATTCTACACTCTACAAAAGCTTGATTGGCAGCGTAATTTATCTCACCCACACCAGACCTGATTTATGATACTCTTTGAATATTCCTTCTAAATTTATGAAGGCTCCTAAAGTCTCCCACTTTGCTGCAGCCAAACGGATCCTGCCTTACGTGATGAAAACACTAGACTATGGCATTTTTCACCCCTACTCAAAGAGTGAGAAACTTACAATCTTAGGCTTCTGTGATAGTGATTATGCTCGGAGCATGAATTGCAAAAGTACATCAGGATATATTTTCTACTTGAACAAAAGTCTCTTCTCATGGAATACAAAGAGACAGTCTATAGTGGTGCAATCAATAGTGGAATCGGATTACATTTCCGCTTCCTCAACCTTGAATCAAGCATTGTGGCTTCACCAGATGCTGGAGGAAATTGGGATGAATCAATCAAAACCCACAGTTCTCTACATGGACAACAAGGTTGCAATACAGATTGCCAAAAATTCATCGTAGTTCAGTAAGGCCAAACATATTTAGGTACACTTTCATGCAATTCGGGATGCAATAAAAAAACAAACTTACCATTCAATACATTCAGAGCAATGGGTAACATCTCTGAAGTGATGAATTTTGAATCTGAGGAAGACCTAAGGAGTGTTGGATGTCTTCCTCAGTTGGAAGCCCAAAAGAAATAGAGGATGGATGTGAGTCAGATGCACTCGAGAAGAACTGAATTTTTTTGTCATGATCTTATTTATGTTTTGGGCCTCTAATGGGCCAACATCTCATAATTCGGCATGAATTATGGAACATACTTAAATTGTATTCCAACCCTAGCAACCTGCGAGGTGACTTGAACCTTTTTTTCAAAATATGATGTTCACTACCACTCCTCAGTACTTTCTTCAAATAAAAAATACAACAATATATTCAACTTCTGGTGTGGATTGAGCAACCAGGATTTGTTTTTTGGAACTCTAGCTGATCATTGCAATTCCAATGTGGAAAACATAGAAACGTGTACTTTGAAAATCTGCATCACCTGCAAAGTTTGCATCAACATAGCCTTCAAGTTGGAGAGTTGGATTTCTGTGATAGAGTAGGTCATAGTCTGAAGTGCATCACTGTCTAAGTCTTGATCTGGCCAATCATACAGTGTGACCATATCAAAATCTTCACGTATGTGGTTACCTGCATTGATCAGAAAGGGTTCAAGAGTATTTGGACAACTAGAAGACTAGATCAAAATCTTCACTTCATGCAATTAGCGTACTTTTTGTTAAAGGATTGAAGACTCTATATTCTTTTGACTTCAAAATAACCAACTAGAATCCCTACAGCTCCCTTGGCATCCAGCTTTGTTTGTGCTACTAGTGTGGTTAGATAATAGACCGTCGATCCAAAAACTCGCAAATGCTGACAAGATGGAGTAACTCCAATCCGTTTTTCATATGCGGTTACGCCATTTAGTGCCCTACTACGAAGCTGGTTTTGAAGGTAAACACAGTAGCTACAGCCTTTCCCTATATGAAATTGGGCACTTGTTTGTCTAGGAGTAGTTATCTCACCATTGACACGATGCTTCGGTTTTTCCTGTCAGTCACACCATTTTGAGATGGAGTATGGGGGACAGTTTTATGATGTAAAATTCCCTGCTGCTACAAGAAAACTTCAAAGATTGTGGAGCAACATTAACCACCATTATCTATACATAAGCATTGGAGTGGAAGGCCACTCTTTTTTTCTACATAAGCCTTGAAGACTAGAAATTTCTCATATGCATCAGCTTTGTATCTAAAGAAATATACCCACCAATAGCACATAAAGGCATCAATAAAGGTTAAAAAATACTCTCCTGATGAATCGACTTTCATTGGCCCACAAAGGTCTAAGTGCACCAAAACCAACTTTACAGTAACTCTGAAGTTAGCGAAATGAGGCAAAGGTTTTTGTATCAGTTTACCTTGTGCACAGATACCGCACTGAGTCTCACTCCTCTTGCTAAGATGATGAGACATATTTCTTATAAAGGCCTTCTATGACATGCTGCTAATGTCACAAGAATTTGCATGTCCAAAGACTCTATGGCAATAATCGGGTTAAGTGGAATGAGCTATGTTACACTAAGATGGTTGTCCCGGAGGCTTTAGAGAGCATGGCAGTGTGTATACACCACCGTTTACTTCTCCTTCATATATCAAATGACCTATTGAATCATGAATGGAACATGATTTACCACTAAAAGACACTTTATAACCTTTTTTGCTGAGTTGAATAACACTCTAAAGATTGATCTCGAGCATCGGCACCCATAAGAATTCATCTATAAACTGCAAACTGAATGGTGTCTGAACCTAAACATTGCCTTTCCCACATGCTTCAATGACACATGTGGTGTAGATTGTATTCAATGAATGGAAAAATGCTCGGTCACATACCATATGTGAGGAGCAACCAAAGGCTATCAGCCATGTATCAAAAGTTTGTGATCTTGCAGAAAAACAGGCGAACAAGTACCAAGTTTTTATGTGAAACATCTTGCTATTCTCGGTGAGAGGCCACAGTCACAGCGAATTTCCTTGGCAGTTGCACAAGTCATTACTCTAGAAGTAATTGACCAATCAAGGCTGAAGAAGATCACAACTTTAGCTGCTTCCTTTCCGAGGCATCAACTCCTCATAGCATGCTTGTGCTGGTCCTATGTTCTCTAGTTTCGGAACAGGTGAGTCGTGTTCCACCACATCCCATAGTTTGGTAGTGCCAAGATAAGCCTTCATGTGCAGTGCCCAGACAGCGTAATCCAACCCTTCAAATTTCCAGACCACTCCAAAGGTTGTTGCATCCATGATAATGAAAGCGTGACTATCAGCAAGAATGAGGCTTGCACAAATCAGAAGGACGGTTACCAAACGAAAGCTCTGATAACAAACGAAAGAACCGAATGGTAGGATGGTTACCAATGCGTGCACTGGTTGTTGTATCATAAAGATTGTCACACTAGATACACAACTAGTGAGGCTTGCACAAATCAGAAGGAACAATGCACTGATTTGATGAACAATGAGTGTTGATTGATGAAAGTTAGCACCTTAATAGTAGCAATTCTGTGCTAAGAGACATTGAACTGACTAAGAAAAATGAAAAAAACTTAAAGACAGCAGAAAAATAACAGAAACCAATAAGTGGGTGAGTGGACTTGATCATGACACCATAATTTTCGAAGATTTGGTTGAGGCCTTGAAACATGACTGACTAAGTCGAGAACTGACCTGGATCATGGACTTTATCACTGGTATTGAGAATCTCTAACTTCATATGGTCCAACAGGAAGTCATGAAGGGATGGAACAGGAACCACAGCCTAGCTTTAAATGTGTTGGGCCATAGGAAAAGCATGAGAAGGGATTCCTCACCCTTTCAAGGCTTGAGGCCATGCAAAGGCATCCATCTGATACATTTAACCGAAGCTTAAAAATCTGGGATGATACAAGTAGGTGCAATCATAGTATCTCTACCTCTAGCATGACAAATATTATTGTACTTTGGGACATCACCTATGCGTTAGGTGAGTTCCCTCAAAGGTGGCATACATGACATACTTGGTGAGTACCCTTAATTGCTTCAAAACTACTCCACCCATAACCAAGTTGAACCCCTAGAATAACAAGTTAGGTCTCGAGTCCAAAAAGGTAGTGTCCTAGGGGAAGACATCATTTTCTATCACTTAAGTAGAACTCAATGTGGAAGGGAGCCTCTATTGAGGAAGGGTCCTATCACACCTGATTGAAGATTAAGGTAATTCAGAGAATCTCAAGGATGCCCAAGGGACCTATGAAACTATGAGTGCTAGCCCTAGAGCCCAAGAGGTACATGTCCTTGCACCACTACCGCATATGGCTCCATTTCTACCTTTCACCATGCTCCAGCACTATACATAGGGAGTCAGTCTACCTCTTCCCAAAATGGGGAAATATATCTTGAAAATATGGACAGAAAGGTTTGGTATAAAAGGATAAATCTTGTCTTGTCACCCAATTTCATGCAAACATAAATAACAGAAAAAGGCAGCTTTTTCATATTGATCAAATTTTAAAATATTAAATTCATATCTTAATCTAAATATAAAATCGAGTATCTACATAAATAACCATTCATGTATTCGAAATGGAATCAGATTATAATGATCAAGTATCAGTTTTTCATAATAATTTCAATGTCCCACCTTGCCCCCTTGGCTTTCAACTTTTACCCGCTTTAGCAACTCTTCAAAATTATTAATTGAACCCAAATTAATAAAAACTTTGATTATCTTGAAAACTGCAAGAGAACGAATCTTTCCTTTTTTCAACAATCAATCAATATAAAGAAAAACCAATTGAAATTTTCTTACTCAAAAAAAAAATCCAAATTTTCATGCATAATAAACCCCCTCCATATTATTTAGTGTTGAGTTTAATTGGAATTGTTCTGACCAGTTTGGGTAGCCATACATATAACCCCATTGCATTCAGTGAGATTTCTTTGCTTTATATACCATTCCATTGTAAATAAGCGATCTTATGAGAATTCATTGGGGGCTTTAAATTATATATGGAAACAGCAAAAATAGATCTTTCTATTTGGGTTTAGTTGCAAGTTTTAGGCATTGTGCCGTATATATCGCTTTTGTGCAAGCTTTGAACAACTAAAGAGCGTAGGGAGTAGTTGAAGCTATGAGCTTTCTTTTAATCGAGATGATAAAAAATTATTTCAGCTTTTTAGTTAAAACGTTAGATGGTTTTCGAAAAAAGATGGCAAAAAAATTATCCCTAATATCAAGACTAAAAGAAATATATAAACCAATGCTTTCATAGATTCAATTATGATTTACAATCAAAGCCTTCCTATTTAGAATCAATCATGAAAGTTTACTTGAATTATCTTATTTTGAGAAAGGAAAAATACAAAAAAAGTATTTTTTAGACTCTATGTTTTATTATAGTTTCAATTCAATTTTTTGGAATATTCTAAATTCTACTTAAGCATTTAAATAGAGGTCAATACCAATAAGAACATCTTGAAACTACTCTCTCACATCATATCAAATGTGTATGAAGAAGAGGAAATCAAATGAACCATGAGCAAAACACCGTTATATTTCAAAATTGCACGATATAATTCAAAAATTTCATCCAATAGAGCACGTTTAGGATATTTTCTCACAATAGGCAGATGGCTATAACTGACTTCATTGAGCTCTCAACCGTAGAACTCTAGAATTGAGGAAATTGGTGATATAGTACTTTCCCAAAAATTTGTTTGTGGAATCTTTTATTTTTTTATATACTTTGTGAAATATTCTCTGCCATTTTGTTAGAATTCTGACATTCAATTTTTAGGCATTTTTATTAATTTCTCGAATTACACATCATTCAATCATTTTGAATATTTTTGATCCAATATTTATTTGATCTATATTTTATTGGTTATATTACGTATCATTAGATGCTTTGAATTATTTGGATATTGAATGTTTATTTGTTCTTCATGACTAACTTGTATTACACTCATTTGATCATCAATCATTAATAGGATCAAATGTATATTTATTATTTATTTTGAACATGTAATACAAGTCATTCAATGCTAAATAATGTAAGTAAAGCTAATGGTCAATCAAAATATGTAATATGTATCGTGTACTTGACACCATTGTTTTTGTTGTCAATACACTATTGTTTCAAATGTAATTCCATGTGGAAGATAAAATCCGAAACATCTTACAAATTACCTCTTCTTCAAGCGTGATGTGAGGGCATCGATGATTGTTTTTCTAGTGAATTTGTTTTTTTTTTTTTTGTGTGTCTTCTTTATATTAGCATTCATGAGGATGGGAGAAAAGATGATGGTGTATGCGATATCAAATTTCTAGCAGCAGTAGTAGAAGGGTGTGTCATGTGACTCCATTGTTCATCATTGTATGATGAATGCCTAAATGGAGCTCTATAGGATTTTAACTGATTATAGTAACCCAATTTATCCGCATACTTGAGGCAAAAGTAACCTCCCATTTAGCGTATGCTTTGCAATGGCGCCACCAATCAGCCCTTTCGGGTTAGAAACTATGAACATATCTATGGATTTAGTACACTGAGAGAATTCGTGTGAAATACCAAATTCCAAGCGAATGTGGCCTTGATAATCTGTCCCTAGGCACCGAGTTTACTGATCCTGCTCGACAAAACCTTCTAAATTGTATATCTGGTGCAGAGAAAAATATTCGTAGGGTTGTGAATTCCACTCTTCCATTTCATCATTTAATTGCTTAACTTTGTTTGCATGCCCCTTGTATGATCACCCTTGCTTCAATTATCCAACTTTAGGCATTTTTTCTATTCTGTGTGGAAGAAGGATATGATGCAATTGTTTCTAGATTGATAAACTAATAACACTTAAATAGGGGAAAAAAGTCAAACCCTTCTGATTTGGTATTCATTAATAATGTATAAATTATTTTTTTTTATCGAATCGATTCAAATGTATCTGAAAATTTTTAGTATTTTCTTTAAAATTCATATCATAATTATAACTTGAGCATGTTAATTGGTATTTTCTTTAAAGCTACGTACCTCATGTCATTCACCGAGTGGTCTATCACTAATTTTCCAAAATGAAAATTGAAACTTTTATGGATTACACCACCTGTTAAAGCTTAATGGAATTTCCCCTGAACATGTCCGGATAAAGTGAAATCCTACAAGAATCAGAAATTTCTTCCTGATATTGGGAAGGTAAACATGCAAAAAAAAGAACTTGCAGATAAGACATATAAGCAGGCATAGTTGGAGATAATAGGTTATCTGCCCTGATTTTTTTTAAAAATTTTCGTATTACCTTATTTTTGAAATTTATTATTATTTTATCCTAATTTTATAATTTAATTGGTAATTTACCTGATCTTTTGTAACTATTTTTAAAATACCTCAACTAAAGGATGTAATGAGATTTTACCTTAACAATTTCAACATAATTGGTAATATACCTTCATTTTCGTATTTTATTTGTATTTTACCTTACTTTCTATTTTAAAAATTATTATTTCATTTCTTTTTTGTATGACGTGAATAACTATGTCCTTCTTAAATATTATTTCTTTTTTTTTTTACATGGCGTTAATAATTATGTCATTTTTAAATGAATGACGTTAACTCCTATGTTTCTTGGAGGCTTTAAATAGGGGGAAATAGGGGTCACTAGTTAACATTTATTCTTCCCGTAGGTTTGTTCAAAGACGAAATATCGGCTTTTCGTTCCATATAGCTAGTAAGGGGCATTGCGGAGGGTTGTTCAAAGAAGAGATATTGGATTTTCGTTCCATATAGCTAGTAAGGGGCATTGCGGTGAAGGAAGTCAATCTCATCCCTTTTATGAAGGTCATGTGATTCTTTTACATTTATTTTGTAGCATCTTGATTTTTGTTAGAAAATCAATTATACTTATAATCATTATATCTTTTTCATTTCATGCTAAACAGAAATTAGAGAATCGTGGATCCAAAAGAAGAGAGCAACCAGAAAATGTTATTCCATCTTACAATGAAGGTGATATATAGATTTGGTAGTGTTTAAAATAATATCAAATAAATGGTCATTCTTAATATTTTTTGGATTGAATAGTTAAAATAAATTTTTATTGATTTCAAATATTAGAGAACTTTCATTTGTCTGATTTGAAAATTTAGAACTACCCAAACATGTAATTAAACTAGCCATCACTTCAATAAATATAAAATTTTCATTTTTATGATTTTAATTGCAACTAGCCTTGAAAATCTAATCAATTCTTCATCTATATTGATTTTTTAGTAATAAATAAAGCTGAAAAAACATTAGAAAAATAAAAAGATCACTTGTTTTCTTGGTTGTAGAAAATAATAAATATTCTTTCTTTATATTGAATGATAGAGTTGTAAAAAATATGATATTAAAATATAAAATTCTTTGATCACTAAATTTAAAATAATTACTTTTAATGTAATTAGAAATTTTTATATTTTAAATTCTTTGCTCTATAATAATTAATAAGTTTTGATAAAATTCTCAAATAATGATATGTTTATAATTATCATTAAAAATGTATCTTTTTATAAAAGATTTTTGTATAATGAGTAAATTATTAAAGTAAAAATCAGAAACTATGTAAATTTCTAAATAATTTTAAAAATTACAATATTCAACTATACCATAAATTAGTTATCTGATATTTGATTCATTAAATATTATCATAAGCACCTAATTATTATATATTTTCATCATGTAGGCCCTTATGACTATATGAATTCTCAAAGAATCTCTTATTTATATGATGATGAAGAGGATCATACATTTCCTGAATATTCATATGCTGACTTTGATCATTTGTCTGAGAATTCAACTGATGAGCAAATTCCTAGTCCTAAAGATATTATTGAGGATCAAGATTTTGAATCTCCTAGTAATTTACATCAACAATATGATTCAACCTTACAGTCAAACAACCAAAATACTTTTCATCATGATGAAGATGACTTCTATTATGTAGATAGTTTTGATACATCAATGGAAATAGATTACTACAATGAAGAAAGAATGGAGTTACGAGAAGGTATGCATTTCAAAGATAGACAAAGCTTAAATGATGCGGTTGTGAAATATCATATTTCTGTGGCTCAAAGGGAATTTAAGGTGAAAAAGAATGATAATGCTCAATATAGGATATATTGTGCTCAAGCTCACTCTGAAAAATTCATGTGTCCATTCTACTTGCGTGCGGATATTCAGAAATGGACGGGTACGTTGAAAATTACTAAATTTGTGCATCCTCATACATGTGATATCACATCAGAATTGGGCAATAATACACATGTCAACTTGTCCATTAAATATATTGCTCCTCAGTTAGTTCCTCTACTACGCCCTCAATTGAAAGCTAAGGGAGTTATGATGATCATTAATGAGAAATTCCATTATGAAGTGAAATACTGGCATGCATGGGCTTGTTTAATGTGGGCATATGAATTACAATATGGTTCATGGGAAACATCAACTCCGGATCTCCCACGATATCTTATGGAGGTGCGTAAACAAAATCCTGGAACTATTGTGAAATTTAAGTCTATTATGGGTGAAGATGGTATCAATTTACTACATCGTGTATTTTGGGCTTATGGATTTTCAGTGAATGCCTTTCATTATTGTCGTCCGGTCTTATGTATTGATGGCACTCATCTTTATGGACGATATAATTATAAGCTCCTGGTAGCTGTTGCTGTTGATGCTAATAACTGTGTATGTCCTATCGCGTATGCAATAGTCCCGGGGGAGTCTGGATCTGATTGGGCATGGTTTTTACGAATGTTGGATATACATGTAGTCCGTGGAAGACAGGGAGTTTGTGTGATAAGTGATCGTGGTTCAGGACTCGTTTCTGCTTATGAAACTTATCCACGATTCAATCCTCCTGATGATTCTCATGTTGGAAGACGAGATAACATCCTATTGCCCTATGATTCTCATGTTGGATCACAAGCATCCAGACATTCATCATATCAAGGAGAAAGTAGTAGACCTGATAACTCAGGCTATACTGATGCTAGAAATTCTTTGTGGCATCCTCAACCATCAATGCTCACATTTCCTTCTATGACCGTCCCATCTGATTCATTATTGAGATCATCACAAAAATCTCATTTTGGATGGTTGGGACGGCATTTTGGACTATCAAGGAAGGACAAGAAGAAATGATGTTGATTTATAAATTATTTATTTATGCATTTTTACATTTTTGAACTTGATAATAACCATTCAAACATAATATTTTATTTTGATTAGTTTAATCTATATAATTAAATAACTATAATATTTTAATTTTTATTTAATCTATATTTTGAACTTGATAATAATTATTCAAATACAATGTTTTATTTTGATTATTTTAATATATATATATATATATATAATTAAATATAATATAATATTTAATCTTTATTTGATTAACAATACTATATATGTTATTTATTATTTATGTCAATTACTTTTGAACGAATATAATAAATGGCTAATAAACTAAATTATCAATAAAAATGAATACTTAAGGTAAATTACTAAAAAAATGTATAAAAAAGGTAAATGGCCAAAATAAATGAAAGTTGAAGGTAAATTGTTAATAAAAATGTAAAAAAGGGTAAAACACAAAGAAATACACTAACTAAGGTAAATTGCCAATAAAAAATGATAAAAAGGGTAAATAACAAATGCATTAACGAGGGAAGGGTATATGGGTAATAAAATTTATCTGACAAGGGTATTTTACAAAATTTCCCGGCATAGTTGATTGCCCAACTCACAACACATGTAAAACTCAAAGGTAAATCTGTTTTTTCTTTTGTTAAATTTTACATAAATCATTGAATAACTATAACACGATGCAAGGTTCAAAAGAATTCATGGAATTTAAGAGTGACATTTTTAATCAGATCATGTTTCATCACCCAAGGGAAGCAAAAAAGGAAAATTGGATATTACAATATTCAAGCCAATTGCGCATCAACAGAAACCGTCTCTAACAATGGAACAAATATTAGTATACTTCAGGTCTGAAACTGTGATTTAAATTTTTTTGAAGTAGGATCCTTTATTATGACATGGCACTGAAGAAAGGATGCAAAATAAACCACTCAGTGAGTGACATGAGGTACGTAGCGAAGGAACATAGACCAAACATCAAGAAGAACAGGTTGCGATACATTGTGAAGGAACACAGACTGAAGATTAAAAAGAAATACATGATGTGAGCTTGTTGGTTTTAATTTAATATTTTTGGTGAATTTACAATGCAAGATATAGTAAGTTTGGTTTAAAATGTTGCCGTTCGGTGACATTGTAAAATGACTGCTGTTTGCCTCACTCTATTCCCGCTTTGCTCAGTGTATTTCAAATGCATTTCAGGTTGTTAATTTTAATCACTACTTGAATTGTTGCTCTGTATTTTGTGTATAGGAAACTAATGACAAAATTGAAGTACTCAAACATTATATCATTGCTATGGAGAACATCAATATGAACTATACAGATGACATTGCAAACAGAGACCAGAAAATTCAAGAACTCTCCACAACAGCAACAACACAAGACTTTGAAAATCTTAAAAAAAATTAGTTGTGAATACAAATGAAGTGGAGGTTTTAAGGAAGGAGATGAAGTAATGGTGTGTTGCAGGCGATGATAAGTCCATGTTTTTTTTTTTTGAAGAAAAGAATATCTGCATACATCGACCAAGAAATACAATACGAGAAAATGATGAAAGAGTTGTGACTAAAGATCATTGCTGCTGAGATATATGAACTGAAAGGGAGAGTTATGAGGTGACTTTGGCCACCCTCGAAAACATGGTAATTGAGAGAGACAAGAAGATTGATGAGCAACAAAAGGAAATCAAATACGGAAAAATTCATTCTAGATAGATTTAAAGAGAAACGACACAATAACAAATGGTTTGAAAGACACCTTAAAAAAAACAACAGTAAAATATTATGTATTCAGACTTCATTTTCTTGCTCTTATTTATCAGATTTTTTTATAATTTTTGCTCAAAAACATTGACTATGATATGTTTTAACCTGAATTTTCAATAAAAGCTTATGATACATTTGGATTGAATGATTTTATTATCCTAATTCAAAAGTGAAAGACAAATAGGTACTTAATCCATAAAATGCATTTGTATTGAGGGATAAATAAAAATCCCTACTCGATCACTATTATGCATGTGAATTGAACATTGTGACTGCCCACATCGAAAGTGAAAGATAATTAGGTGTTCTACTAGAGCTCTAAACCAAATACAAATGAACCTAATCACTACTCGATCCCCATTATACATAGGGATCAAGCACTGTCATTGTCTCATATCAGAAATGAAATGAATCTAATCCTTTATAAAAGGAAACTCGATCCATCTCCATACTTTGTATTGAGCACTAAACCTATCACGACTCACACTTGCCTTGCACGATATTTTCCGCTTCGGGCATCAACTGTAAGGCCAAGGGCTTAGTGATGTTACGCATTCCACATTGGTTATGAACAGGGGAGGGGATGTGATTAAATAAAGAAGACTCTCCTAATCTTGCAAGAGGCCTTTTCCCCGGATGGGGAGAACGTAAAATCGTGAGAGTTGATGCCCAAAGCAGACAATATCGTGCAAGGCAAGTATAGGCCGTGACATTTGGTATCAGAGCCATACCCGGGCTCGTGCCAAGGGTGGGATGAGGTGGCACTCAATGAGGACGCTGAGTATCTAAGAGGGGGTGAATGTAAAGCCAAGGGTCTAATGATGTTACGCATCCCACATTGGTTATGGACAGGGGAGGGGATGTGTTTAAATAGAGAAGACTCTCCTAATCTTGCATAAAGCCTTTTCCTCGGATGGGAAGAACATAAAACCATGAGAGTTGATACCCGAAGCGGACAATATCGTGCAAGTCGAGTGTGGGTCATGACATTTATGTAATGCCAGGGGCCTAGTGATGGTTATGCATCCGACGGGGGTGGGAACGTGCTTAAATAGAGGGATACTGCCAATCTTGCATGAGGCCTTTTCCCCGGATGGGGAGAACGTAAAACCGTGAGGGTTGATGCCCGAAGTGTATAATATCGTGCAAAGCGAGTGTGGGTGACATGAGGTTTAATACCTGAAACGGACAATATCATGCAAGGCGAGTGTGGGTCATGACAAAACCTATTTTATAATTACATATTAATCACAATGAACTCTACATTTCTTACATAGTTTGTAAGAAAGGTATATTAATCACAACAATTTCTACATTGAACAATGAATGATTAAACTTTATATGGTACTGAATGATACATAGTACGTGTTTAAAATAAAAAAATAAGCAATCAATCCAAATAATACCTAAAGTATCACATGTGATAATTCTAAAAATGTGATATACGATATTTCACAAAATTATATAAAAAATAAAATATTTCACAAACTAATTTTTGTGAAAATTGTATATCACTAACGAAGCTCTCTACGGTAACATCAACCTATTCAACACTAAATACTTAGATTTTGCCTGTCTAAATGGACCATCGCCCTAACAGTTCCATCTGATCTATCAAAAGCACCGGAAATGTTTCAAAAGGCATAGGCATACAAGTATACAACTTACAAAATTCTCACGCCCTTCTTTATCTCTAATAATAGGGTGACCCAATCATGCAACTGCTATTCCATTGATTCTGCACTAAAGTATACACCCCTATTGTTGGTTCCTCTCTGCCAACTCATGAATAAGGTACCTCTTTTTTTATTTTTATATCTACTCTATATCATGCTTCTGAAGTTTTGCAAATGCCTTCATGATTAAAATTACCTTACACATGTTCATAACTAGGTACTTGGACCTATTTGGTTATTTAGAAGAAAAAAACTTCACATTTTTCTAGAGTTTAGAGACATAGTTCAGAAAAAGTATTTATGTTATGATCAACTTGGAATTTTTCATTGACTATATTTTCTTTTTTTTTGTTGCTATCTATTTTTATGTTTTTCATATAGTGACTGGAAAAAATAATTTCTGAAAAAAAAGGAGAAAAAAAAGTGCAAAAACAAAAAAAGAAGAGGAAAGAAATAAAGAAAGAGAAAAGATTTATTATGCCAAAAAATAAGGTTTGCTTGACGAAATTGTTAAAAAATAAATATGAGACACATAACGTTTCATATTCCAAATAAGTCTTGTCCAACAAGGGTTACTTTAGAAAAGCATAAACATTACTTACCATAGTTGAATTTTTTTAGTTTTTATTCTTATCCCTCTTGAATTGAGATATTTTCGAAATTTTGTGAAGTGTTTAGTGCAAGTCCCTGATTAGGATGTATGTCCTTTTAAGTAGCTTTGCTTTGATTTAATAGAAGGATTGGAGAACATAATTGAGTGTTATACTTGTAGTAAGAAAGGAAAAGATTACCTTGGTTGTGTTTTATAACTTAGTTTTCATCTGATTCATGGTTTGCTGTTACTTATATATAATTGAAGACAAGCATGACTTAAGGATAGAGAAATATGTTAAATGTAATTTTCTATATATTTTTATATGTGTTTTTCTGTTTAATTTATATCAGTATGACTCAATTTGGAGTTAATCTAAGTATTTAAATATTCTTATTAGAAAAACACAAATATTTGTATTATTGCACTTTTTACTTTTTGTTTTTACTTGTGTTGGATGAATACTTGAGCTAGGGGCAGAGGGCTAGAGTTAAAATCAATTTAATGGACTAATCAATTACGAAGGAATGAGTAAATTTTATATTGAAAGACAAGAGACATATTGGGTCCATCACGGTGATAGTGACAACTGTACATAGTATATAGTAGTAGGAGAGAAGGATAATTATAATAGATATTCTTGCATGCAATAAAATATTTTGGGCGAAGATTTTTGGATGGGGGAAACGAGTTCTTTCTTTTTGTTCTTTATCTCCATCTTTATGGTGGCGATGAAACGTCTTGAAATTTTTATTTTTGATTTCAAACTTGTAATGGTTCTTCATGGTTGTGCACATTGTTCTTGAGGTTGAACGATGTTTCCTTTTATATTTTGAGTAATTATCTCATTTCTTTATGAATATTTTTTGAGTTACTAAAATAAATTAAATAATTATTTACCTAAAAAAATATTTTGATTGATAAAATTAGAAAAATTAAATAATTATTAATATATAAAAAAATTAATGCATTAATTACACTAAAATGTATTAAATTTTTGGCTGAATTTGTATTTTTACTTTCCAAAAAATGGGTCACCTCCCAAGGATTACATGAAAGCAGCGTTTTAAATAATGATTTGCCCGTCTGACCGTGGTCAACGGATCAAACCCCTTAGGCCACTTTTTAAATATTTTTTATGGGGTTAGTATCATTTTTTGTACATATACAATACAGTTTTTTTATTCTTAATCTCTTTATTTTTTTGTTGCAGAAATGGTCAATTTTCTTCACCTAAAATATCATTCATTTTCTAATAGTGTTTTCCGATAGAGTTGCCATCGTGGTTAACTAATTTAACTATTCTTTGAGATCAATTTTTGTCCCCTTTTTTTAATGGGTTTTTACCCTCTTTTTCCACTTGTTTTTGCATCCATAAGAGATTGAAAATAGTACACGGACGAGTAAGTGGTTTTTCCAATCAGAAATACACAAGGGAATAAGTTCATCAACAACCTCGTATGCTTTTTCTAGAGTTGCTCTAATTCTGGGACAGATTACATCCTTCCAAGACATGGCGTCATCTAATTGCTTGTTATTCCGCATAATGAGATGTCTTCTAATCCCCTCAAGCAATTGAATTATAGGTTTATCCCTCAACTCTAAAAGCATAGCATTATAACTCTCACAAAGATTATTAAGTAGAATATCGCATTTTGCAGTCTTTGTGAAAAAAACTCTGCTCCATTGTTGTGGGAGGCTTACTCTTTAGCCATGTATGAGATTCTCTATTAATTCCTTCAAGGTCGCTCATGTATCTTTCAAAAATAGTTAATTTGGTGGCCTTAGCAGCACCCCAAAAGCAACTTTTTATTGCTTCTCCCCTATGTCCAGCAAGCTTCATATTACCATGTAGATGTCTTACACAAAACCTATGATCCACATGTGGCATGACCTCCTTAAACGCTTCTAATAGCCCTTTCTGTTTGTCTGAAATAGACGTCCATCCATCTCCATCACCAATGTGGAAATCCTGCTTCAACAATTGCAAAAACCATTTCCAAGTTGCCTCATTTTCCTTCTCTATTATTGCAAAAGCTAAAGGATAAAGATTATTATTTGCATCGATTCCCACTGCAGTTAATAGTTGACCACCGAACTTTTCCTTTAAAAAACATCCATCTACCCCCATAAAATGACTAAATTTATATTGAAAATTTTGCTTTGTTGCTCCATAGCAAATATACGAGGCAAGAAATCTTCTTTCTACTGGTACTAGATGTGGTGTAGACTTTAAAAAAATTGTTGATTTAGGATTACTTTTTTGCACTGCATATAAGTATTTTCTTAAGTCTGCCCATTGCTCTTTATCACTCCCATCAACCACTTGCATACCTTTATTTCTTACTCTATGTGCTTTAGCATGTGATATGATGACCTTCATCTTTTGACAAACATGTTCCTGAAATTCTTTGAGGCCACACTTTGGATGTTGGACCATATTGTGCAACATACCAACCGAGCCAATGAGACTTCATCCCTTTCAGTGTACGCCTCCTGCGACATATTGTATGCTCGGGATTAAATCTTTTCACTATCCAACCACTAACACTTTTCCTTTAGGTTACTGTAATGAACCAATCACAACCCTTTACCCTACATTTGGCCCTTAACCGCTCATTATCGTTTGTTGGAAAGTGGATATCGTTCGTTTCTCTAAAGGAATAGGTTTGTATAGCCAACTTAGCCACCTCAATAGAACTAAACCTCAAACCAAGTGTCAACTTGGGTCTAAATTTATCTGTTTTCAAATTAAACATATTCAATGACTTTTTTGTTTCTTCATCATCTTCGGAATCCATACTTTGCAAATCTTCCTCATCAACATCATCTTCTTGATCATCAAAATACACCTTTTCTGAATCAGAAACTTTAGGCAGCAACTGAGATGAGTCATTCTTCATATTTTGACCAACATTCATATTTTCCTGTTGACTTCCAACAACAGAGTTTACCATGTTATCAGCCATGAAATCATTTCTTTCCACATTCCATTGTCAATTGGCATTCATAATAGTTCCTCAAAAAAATCAGCTCCAATCTCAGCTTCATTGCTGTTTTGCTCAGTCAAATTATCATACTTAATTGGAGCTGCATCCACATCATGGGCATCCATATGTCCTATGTCTTCATGAACATTATAAAATTCATTGGTCCAAAATTCTATACCACTTACTATAGAATCTATACTATCATCTTCAGTTTCTTCATCAACCACATTTCGTCTAGGAGCTAAAGATTCAATGACACAAACATTAATAGTCCTTGCTTGTCTATGACTGTCACTATCCTTTCTAAATATCTCATCTACTTCTTGTGATTGCTTTTATGCACAATCCATTTAACAATATAATAATGCAAAAATCTAAAAAATATTTAACAAACTACACGTTATAGTGGCACATAATATATTCCAATCTAAAACCACAAAAGTATAGTATATAAACAACATATTATATGTTCATATCATCAAGTATCAGCATATAATGCACTAAAAAAATACCAAGCATCTAAAATTGGAGAATCGGAATACCTATTGTTGATCGCTCTTTTATTTGAATCACCTCTTCTAATATCTCCATCTGCTTCGGTTGTTGCTTTGGCTTCAGACTTCTCTTTTTTTAATTCTAACACCTTCCGAATTGCTACCATGGTTGCTGTAGTAAGCATATGATAACCTTTTGGAACAAAATTGCTCGAAACTGCTGAGCTTTTGTAGGTTTTGCACAAAATCTTCATTTTCTGTAATGCCACTAATTTTTGAAGTGCCATCATCAATAGGGGTATCAATGTAGATCTGCAAGGGTCCTAATTGATCAAGAACCTCTACGCATTCTTTAATTTCAGCTTCACCCAATATACGCTTTGGGCTATCAATGACCTTCATCCAAAACTCACAATTATCTTCATGCGGGTATCCATAAGCAGCTGCAATACCCCGTAGAAATTAAATGGTAATTGACTTGGAGTTGTTGAGCTTAATCACCGCTTACACTCCTCAAACATATTTCGGCCTCACCCCATCAATAATCATGCGACCATTGAAGTTGATCGCCACCAGAATCTCACTATCGCATCTACTCATACCACTCATCGTGGAAACACCAAACGAAGAAATAGGAATTGACAAAGCAGATCGAAGAACCTAAGGTTCTTTAGGGGGAAACTTTCGCACCCCACGTGCATTGTCACATGCATTCTAGAAAAGGAATTAAAAATACACCGGAAAATCTAAATGATATTTTAGGTGAAGAAAAGGAATCATTTTTGCAAGAAAAAAACAAAGAGATGAACAATGAAAAAACAGTATTGTATGGGTATAAAAAATGATATTAACTCTTTTTTATATTAAAAAAGTTTGAAATTTTTAATTTTGCATGCTTTCAAAAGATTTGAAACGATAACAACTCATAAATAAGTGCACAAGTATGAAAACTTGATATCAAATTAAAGTCTCAACTCAAAATGTGTAACCAAATGCAAATTAGAAAGATAACAATTAACCTAATGGTAATTTTTCGAAAGAAGTAAAATCTAGATCTTCATCCACTCTTATGATTGAACTTGAAAGCATCTTAACAAAAAAAGAAAAGATGAAGGATTAGTTCAAAATACATACTGATAAACGAAAAATTTACACGTCGTTAAAATGCATATTCTTCTATCAAATAAAATTTATAAATCTAATACACATTCAACATAATACAATTATAAGCATAGTGATTAAAGTCAAACACGAAGAACATGTGCTTATCATGTGATTATCAATGCATTCAGTAGATGTCACGATTAAAAGATTTAATCTAAGCTAAGATTTAGACAGTTCGTCAACTTCATGCAAAAAGGCAATAAATAGGTAAAATCAGGTTTTTATCTAAAAACAATCATGTGATGCCTTGGAACTCTTAGGGCGCGTTTGGTTGTTGGGTTTAGGTGGGTTGTGGCATGGGTTTAGAGATAAACCCACGTTTGGTACGTGGGTTTCAGGCAAGTAAAAATAAACTCGCTTGTTGCCCATAAACTCGGCGGGTCCCACCGAGCTGGGTTTAGCTAAACCCACAGGGGGTCAGTTTAGCTAAACAAGGCTCGGCACTTCCAATTTTACCCTCGTGTGAAACACATTTGAACACAGATCTACAAACCAAACTTTGTTCGTGATTTGTCGACGGCGTCGCGTGTTCTTTGGGCGCAAAAAGGGTGGGTCTTCCGGTAAGTTTGCTTTCTGTTCTTGGTGGGTTGGTCCACAATAGCACCGCATAGTGGGTTGGTCAACGGCAGCACCGTATAGTGGGTTTTTATTTGTGATTTTTCAATTTCAGAATTCGTGGTGCTATGTGTGTGGATTTATTTTGCTCGATTTTTGCTAGTGTTGAGGGGACATGGATTTTTTCATGGAGGGTTATGTCATCTTGAGTGCAGCCACGGCAATATTAACCGAATACTTGGTGCAAATGAATGTGTTAGTATACTTACATTCGAAAAAAATACTGTAGAGGATATAGGGTGAGATGCAGGTATTCACTTACACACGAGATTTCTAGACAAGTTGAGTATATTAGTAGATTAGTGAGTGATGTGAACAGCGCATCCATTGAGAACTTGAGAATCAGCCGAGATGCCTTGGGTATTTAATGTAGCCTATTAGAAAATCGTTCTAGTTTAAAGGCTGGAAAATATGCTACGGTTCCAGAGATGGTTTGCATGTTTTTAGGAATATTAGGTCACCATAAAAAAATACGGGTGCAGAAGCATGTCTACATGAGGAGCACCGAGCCTGTGTCTCGGTGCTTCCAAAAGGTGTTGCATGCAGTGGTTTGCCTTCATGAGGTGCTCTTAGAGACCCTAGTAGCTGCTGGAGAACGTGCATCCAAAGAAAAGTTCAAACACTTCTAGGTTGACACATCTTTCGTGCTTCTTTTTAAGAATGTATCTAGAATTGGTTATGCATTTGCAGGGTTGTGTTGGGGCCATAGATGGTACATACATCAGTATACGAGTTAAGAAATGTAAGGCTGCAAGGTACAGAAATCGAAAGGGTGTGATATCCACCAACATATTGGGTATATGTGATGAACACATGAAATTTGTATATGTGCTTGTTGGGTGGGAGGGGTCTGCTGTAGATAGTCGAGTGCTAAACGATGCACTCTCACTATCCAACGGCTTTCGTGTACGCCCAAGTATTTCACTTGTTTAGCCCTTGCGTATGTGATTCCAATGATTTTATACACCATGTATACGTGATAACACAAGAACATATTACTTATGTGACAATGGATACGCCAATAGGGAGTGCTTTTTGGCACCACACCGTGGAGTCCGTTATCACTTGAAGGAGTGGGGACAGGGAAATGGAGTACCCTAGAATGCAAAGGAGCTAATCAACATGCGGCATGCATCAGCCAGAAATGTGATCGAACGAGCTTGAGGCTTGATGAAGATGCGGTGGGGTATACTACAGACGGCTTGCTACTGTTCAGTAGACACACAGAATCGCATTGTATTGGCATGTGCTTTGCTCCATAACCTCATTCGAAAGGAGATGGTGGTCGATCCCCTGGAGGATCAGGTCCCATTGGACTTCTAGGATGAAGCTGGGGACACGAATGATACAGAAGACGTCACGACATCTGCCAGAGGAAATCAAGCATGGAATAGTTTTCCTAAATTCCCATTCGGAACCTATCGTGTCGTTTGTACTGGATTTGTTTAGCACAATTGTTTGCATTGCAAAGTCATAACGAGTTAAGCTCAAGTTGATACTCCAACTTGAACAAGTGTTTGCACTGTATCCGGTGGTTGTTGCAAATGGTGTTGGGATTGTACCATAATGTCATGTGTTACCATGGGGTAACATGGTACCACATGGTGGATCATTGGAGCCAGCACCGTGATCTTCAGACAAGGTGCTACGAAGGCTTGTACGATACCAAAGTTGTTAGCAACACTACGTGTTTCATCGTATCCAGTGCTGTCAAAATTTTAGAAGTAGATGAGTGTGAAGCTGGTGCATAATAGTGAGGGTGATTGGTAGTACACCAATACCCATTTGACCAAACACCGCCATCCGTAGCATCCGGTGCTTCTAAATACCTAGGCTATGCTACGCACACCGCAGCACCGCGTGCTGCCTAATCCGGTGCTCTGATTTCACAAACAAATTCACACAAAAATCCTGCAGTTATTCAGCATTAAATGTGCTGGGCGGTCAGCGCTATTAATACCCCCCCCCCCCCTGTGCACAATAAAGGCGTCTGACATTAAACACTTTCCTAAACAACTTCAATAATTCTGCCCTTACACCTCCATCCTTTCGGCAAATGCACAGCAGCACCGCGAAAACAGAATCCTTGACAACCTCATCAGAACAGCGTCACGACGGTAGGAACCTTTTCCTTCAGCGTTTCCAATTTTTCATTGCGGTCGTCAAGTATGACGTCTATTGTTTTCCATAGATGTTGACGTGTGAGAAACTACGTGCCCGCTTCTCAATTTCCGACGGTTACGCGATGTGGGATAGACAACCAAGCGAAACATCCAACGCCGAACCGCCGTCCAGAGTTGGAGCATCGGAATTCACCCGAGCACTTTCGGTGTGGATTGTGACTGCCCCCGCTCCCTGTTGGGTGCAGATACTTGATGCACTCCAGATCCCACTCTCCCACCTCAAGTTCATCTAGTATGTCCAATACATTGTGAAGAAGTCATTTGGTTTACTCGGTCATAATCAAGTTCATCAATGGCTAGTAAATAAGGTATTCCAATTATTTTAGATTAATGAAGCTAATCATGTTGTTTTGATGACGAATCTACAGTATTCAAAATAAAACACAGTTTTTAAAAGAATAGAGATATTGGAACGACAGCATAACAATATCTGATGTGAACTATGCAACGAATGCTTGTTGCAAAGTGTGTTCTCGTCGAATGTGAAGGTGACCTTTTATATTCTTTTTTTAAAATTTTTTTTCTTGATCCAAAGAGACCAGGTCCAGGTTTGTCCTGACAATGTTTCACCCCTGAAGAAAGGACACTTCGATCGGAATATTCGACATTGGTGGATAGTATAAATGAGAAGAATGAATCCCATTCAAAGTATCTAAAAACTAAAAAAAAAGTTCATAGTTTCTGTTGGTGCAAATCCAACCATTCAGCAGAATTTATGATGATAAGCACCAAAAGGTTAACCAATAAGGGACCAAAGTTTCATTAAGAACATGAAAATTAAAACTTTGTTCTAGAAAATTTTTGGATATTGTTTTAATTTTTTTTTTAAATAATTTTGTACAAAATACATTCTATTTTTTTGTTGTTTTTAACAAAAATAATTTTTGGATGTAATTAAAAATGAGTCAGAAATTGAAATAATAAAAAAACTACTTATTTTTGTTATCAAATTCTCAAAAATATTTTTGTTTCTACAATTTTTCTAGAACACGTTACTTATATTTCTACTTTTCATAAAAAATTCCTCTTTTACTTTTTATTTTTCCAAAAAAATAATATTCAAAAGTTTTTCAGAACCCTTGTCATGAAAATAGCGAAGTACGAGAGTCAGCTGTCCACGTAACTTTCATAATTAATATATACCTTATTGGACGTGTCTTGTTGTGAAAAATCTTCTAATGAGTAGAGAAGAGTGCAGAGTAAACAATACAAGTTACATTAACATTAATTAAATGAAGGAAAGGCTCTCGCGTATACAAAAGACGTCAACTTTTATCAAGTAAACATAGAAATGATAGGAATCCAATATTTCTTTATCCATTAAAATTCCATCTACTTTGTTTTGATATTGACATCTAGCAACAAGATTTCATTTATTACTCAATAGCATACCCAAAAAATTGTGGTTTGGGAGGTTATACTACCCAAAGCCATTAGAATTTAAATTTTATACATTGGGGAAACGGTTAATTATTTACAGAGTGTTAGTTATTGCGGAAGTTTTTTAGGAGTTCATTTAAGATTTATTCAAATATTTTATGTATCTTCTATTAAAATCTTTTATTCAAATTTTACAAGATTATCTTCAAATTTTTATATATAATTCCACTTTTAGATCAAATGTTCATTTTTGGACGTCTTCTTGAACTTAATTTCCTGCACTTCCAAATTTATTAATTGTTCGGTCTTGATTTATCGTCAAATTGACTGAAAATATATTTTAAAAATTCACAAAAATTCTTTATAAAAATATCCAATTAATGTAAAAGATATAAAATCAAGAGAAAATAATGAGAAAATGTAACATAAAGTATACCAACAAAATTCTAAAGAATGATGTAAAAGCTTATTTTGAAGCAAGACAAAACTGCTCATCAACTCTCGAATAGTTAAATGTTTCAAGTGTGTTGATATGAAAAAGTCATTTTGAAAAGAATTTCAAGGCAAGATGTTGTATATCCGAATAGCATGTTCTAAGGCAAACCTAATTTGCTCATGTCCACTCTTCATAAATATTACTCATTCACTCAAAAAAGATATTCATAAGCAGAGGTTAAAATGAATGAGAATCATTCAAGACCTAATTACAAACGAGTCAATGTACTTACACAAGTGCTCCATGTATGCAACTTCAACAAGCTTGTACGTATGAGGAATATTTTTTTTAATCGTAGTACAACAGAAGTTTGGGACAGGTTTGAAATTTGGTTGGATGCTTGAAGATGAATTTAAAGAAGTGAGCATCTCTTGGATAAATCAGAAATTTTCTCCCTTGAATCCCATATGCGCTTCTTGTGTTCTGTTGTTTTTCTAGAGCCTTGAATGGATTGACTTCATTTATAGGCCTTTTGAACATGATTTTCTCGAACATTTGTGCATCTCAAAACTTTTCACATGCAGTTGGCATCTTGAGAATTAAGAAAGCTTTCTTTAACTTGTATTGCAAATAATGATAAATCATTCCCAAAATAAATTCAAAATACTCAAATCCAGTGCAAAGGGGTTGTAGTTTTCCCGTAAAATGGTATTAGACTTCTGATGTGTGAAACAAAAAAAAAGTCTTAAGTTGTAACATGGTTCACTAAACGGAGAGAGGGTGAGCTATGCTGAATTCTAATTCAGCAAATCTTACTGCCTTAGTCCTCTTACGCAAGACTTCTTGAATTAAGCAAATAGTATGCACAAGGCAAATCTTTAATCTTTTCATACTCAAGTCAGTCACAGAAAATTAGTAAATAAAGAGACTACCTTATTATGAAATATTGGTTTTGTAGCATAAGTAAATTTGAAAAGTAAATGATCATACTACACAAAAGCTAAACGTCTTACATAACCAAAATATTGCTCAATAAGAAGATATTAGAATTGAATACCCTAAGTAAATGCTTAAAATAAGCCAACACCAAATACATTTGAATAATAATTATTTGTTATGAAGAAAAGTGATTAAAAAAATGGTAGCATTCCTATACATTTGAATAGGAATTATTTTCAAACTTTGAAGAAATCTAATCTCATCGAATGATATCCATAAAGGTGTAATTTTTTTTATTTGAACAATGCACATATGTCACACCACATGTGCATGTTCGTGCTTATGAAGATCATCCTACTTATAACTTTCTGTTGCAAGAATCATGCAAACTACAATGTTACTTACACAAGCATGATTATGCCATGTTAATCTCAGCTTGTGAAAAATTCAAATCTATCACTAAAAAATCATACCTTAACAGATTTACTGGCTAAAATAAACTACTGAAAAAATAATGACTTACCCTAATAAATCCATTTTATTGAAAGCAAATTAAATGACGAAATAAAAAAAAATTGTTGGATGGCAACAATCAAACTATATGTTAGTATTGTATGAAGGTGGTCGTCATGGGACTATATGAAAACAAAAAGCAAATCTTTTGAATTTCTCACAAAGTTTGTTTCATTTTTTGTTACTCATGGACTTCCCTTGAAAGAGTTTCATGGTTGTACAAATCTCATCCAATCCATATTTGAAACAAACATTTTGTACATATCAGTCCATTAGCTATATAACCATTTACATGCATGGTTATGCCAACTTATTCTAAGTAACCTCGGTTTGGCAACCACCAAACCTTAGAAACTAAAGATAAGAGATTTGTTTAGCTTTAATCTCGGGAAATCACCAAAAGGGAGCCACCTCCTTCACCAATCTCACTAAATTTCAACCCCTCAAACATTTTCTTTCATTTCCTCATGTTCAATCCATCTGATGGCTATTACTTCATAAGGAGTAACATGTTTGACATGAAGAAGTGTACGTCCACAACTTTCTCAAAGATTTCTAAATCAGTCATAGCATTCAACACCAGAAATCATTTAAAAAACAACAAGACAGTCATATAGAAAAACTTGCTTTCAGAAGACTTTTCCTTGTTCAAAAAACCATATATCATTGGAAATTAATGATTGGAGCTTCCTACAGAATCAAACAGCATTGAAATCCAACAATCCAGTCATAATTTATGAATTTTTAAAGTGGACTCAAACAAAGTAGTTCCTGAATGGACCAAACTTCCGAACAATTTTCATGAAAACATCATAAGTTCGTACTTGAAGATCCAAACCTAGAGAAATTAGAAACCTAATGCAAGGATTTAGACATTCAGGTTCATCATATAATGATTTTCGAAATAAATAAATATAGAAAAGGATAGAACATAAAGGTAATTACATAATTGCAGAATTAAACAGAAAACACAAAACTAAATCTATGAACCCATCATCTCACTTATACTTAGAGCAAATTCGATTGTTCTAAAGCTGAAATCTTTCACTACATCTCTATTTTGCTCCTGTAAAATTTTGAGATTTTAGGGCACTCAATCAGCTCGTCACAAATTTATTCCCACACCTATACAAACTGCTCACTCTTTTATTCTAACTTGCTGTTCCTTAGTTTTTCTTCAGTTTTGGGGGCTTAGGAAAGCTTCAAAACTTAATTTTCATCCTTATAGTATTTCAAGTGATCCTTATCCTCAATGCCATAGTGTCTTAGTCATTTTTCATCACCTTAAGCAATGTCATTGGCCCAAAAAATGGCTACCACATTGATGCAAGGACTTTCACTTATTTCTATTTCCTTATTCTCTCTTTCCATGTCTAAATTTCGGAGGATATGTTGGTATCTCACATTTTTTCTTATTTTTTCTTGTGCAAGTGCCATCACGCCATGATTTTGTTTCTCTTTGTATAACTCCAATGGAAAGCTCGAGTACCAACAATTAAATTTATGGAGTGATATTAAAACTTCCTTGAGTTTCTCTACTCTAAAAAAACAATATATTTATAAAAAATAAAAACATATTCTTCAATTGAATCCTTATCAGTAGTGATGAGCTCTCCCTCTTCTTTTGCGATAATTGTCATTTCCCCAATTTTCCTTAGAATTGAGTTAGTTTGACATTGTGTCTCTTGAAATCGTTAGTACTACAATCCGTGATCTCCTCATGTTCCTTCATGATTAAAATGAGCTCTTGAGTATGCTGATCATCAAAACCTGCATTTACAATAATCGTATCTTCTCAAGCTTAATGTGCTCCTCTCCTTCCTTCTAAGTCTTTTTTCCGTAAAGTTTATGATCCTTGGGACTTCCTCTTGTTTTATTTTCTGATCATCTAATTCGTATCTACGGCCTTTTACCTCACAAGGATCCATTGCTCGTTAATGCGCCTTTCCAACACACTCCTCCTCTGTACCTTGCGCAAGGTCGACATTCTAAATTGTTGAAATTCCGCATTCAGCTTCAATGGTTGCAACTTTTTTGCTGATGCGTTTTTTTTTTCATTTGGCATAGAAATTCGATTCTCCAGATGGCTTCCAAATCATCTAATTACCTTTCAGCATTTGAATTTTGTAAGTCCAATCAGTCATTCACTTCATTTGATCATCAAATCTCTCATTCACATGCTTGGTTGACTCAACAAATCCCTCCATCTTCTGAATTTGGTCCATTACTCCATCATTCGTCTAATAAATTTGCTTAATTACTCCTTCATTCATCTAATGAATTTGCTTAATTACTCCTTCATTCATCTAATGAATTTGCTTAATTACTCCTTCATTCACCCCTTCTTGTGTCTCTATGAATGGATTAAGCATTTCTGTTGGAGATGGGCATCGAGGTTGTCTCCAACTCTAATTGTAGTTGTGTTTTTTGTCAACTCGATTTCCTCAGTTATACATGCATCAAGCTATCAATTTTGAGTGAAACATCGAATGATTTATCAGATAGTCATGTGATTTGTAGTCAGACTTTCATATCCCAACACTTGTTTTTTGGGATAAAAAACTATCCTTCGCTAGGTACTGGTCACTTATGTTCAATAGCTGATAACTTGCACCATTCTTTTTCAGGAACGAGACAGAAAATTGCGCATCTTTACCGGTAGTGAGCACCCTTTTGGATAGGCCTATTGAGCCGTACATAATGCCTCCAAGACAAGTGCGAGAGATGCGACCTCGTGTTAGAAGGGCTCTGCTTCGAGCCCAAAAGAAAGCTGAGCAGCAGGAAGAGGGTGCTGCTACAACCAAAGGAAGGGGTGAAAAGAGAGTGGAGGTGGATTCTGAAACCGTGTGAACAACTTGCCTTTTCTTTTGGATTATTTTAGGGTAAACCCTGTGAGCAAGATCTCTGCTTTGTCGATCGTCCCTCACATGTGAGGCAGAACATACCCGAGGTCCCGTTCAGTATCTTCTTGTAGGAGAACAAGGTTGAAGTTCTCTCATTTGAACGTCACCTTTTACCTTCTGCCTACCAGCGAAGACATATTGATCGACCTTTGTCTTTTATTTTTATTTTAAATGTTTCAAAGAATAAAATGGTAACTTTTGCAATTGAGGAGCTACAGGAGCCAATGTATATCTGCAATCCAGAATATCAGACCTGTGTTTCCCCATCATGTGTTCGAACTCCCTATTGTAGATTGTTATGGTGAAGGACAACGTTCGCAAATCTGATGATTTAAATGATGCGAGCGGCATGTTGGTTCAATCTTCTGTTCGGAAGAAGAAGCTGGGAAAGGAGAAGTAACACGCAGGCTTATGACAGTGCTTCAAATATTAACAAGCAGATCATCCTCTAAATATTAGTTCAAACTGCTATACAGAATGGAGATACTACTGAGGAAGAAATCTCTTCCCCTAAATAAGGAGTAAGCCGTTATATCATTCTCCTCCTTGGATTCTGTGAAAATACTTACCTTTCAGGGCCCTCCCTTCATCTCCAAGAGATGTTTAAAAGCAGGAGGGAGTCAGGTGTTTGAGTGGGCTTAAGAAGGGAGAAGTCTTTTGAAGAAGTGGTGAAGAATGGGGAGGGGTCCTGCCCTTGAAATCCCTTATGTGTTGCCTTGTTTTTCTTGTTGTTTCACTTTTGAGTACTTCCGGCTTTTCCATCAGTGCAGAATCACTGGAAAACATCTCTTTTGCCCCCAATGAAATGCAATTTCATTAACAGGATATTTTCCTCCTTCAAATGGATTACAAGAAGACACAGTAAGAAAGATGAACGGAAAGAATCCCAACCTTGAGCACTTGTCCTCCTTGTCCATCTTCTGTCTCCTTTCAGATTGTTCTGCCTGAGGATAACAGGGACGCAGGAGTGATGGCAAATATATTGCCAGAGTTATCCTTACTTCGTGCTCTTAGAGTATGGAGAATAAGCGGCCTGAAGGAAAAGAGTCTCACCACTTGCTAGACCCAAACAACTTACGAGATGTAAGTCATTTCTATTCTGAGATACGGTTTTCATCATCCTCATTTCCATGGACAAGCCAAGCCTATGATGAATGGGAGACGTGCTGATCTGACTGAGTCTTGCTGTCCTTGTAAACGTGAAGCAGTCAACGAAGAAGGCACAGTAAGTCTTCAGGTATGGGTCATCAAAAGACCAACCAACCTGTTGTAGCTTTGGCTAATGTCACATCAACAGAAGGGCAAGGTTCCTGATGAAGAATTTTGATTCAAATATCATTAGTAAAGTGGTTATGGTACAATGAGAGTAAATACTCCTCATTCATTTTCTTTCCACATCCTCTTTGAAAATTGAATTTCGGAATATTCTTCTCAATGACTTCTTTGTTGAAACACACTTTGTTCTTCATAATATTGCTGTGCAAATTGATTTTTTATCTTATTTGCTCATCAATCCTTGCGATTAAGATTAAAGATTGATGAGTGATTTTGTATCGTTCCAAAACATGTTATTTCATTACTCTTAAGTGTTGTTTTTACTTATTTTAGACTCCACTTTCTTATTATTTTCAATTGATTTTGTATCTTTCACACTACTTTAATCTTTTTGGAGAGAAAGTGTATTTTGTGGATTTTTTGAGTACTTTTGAATCAATTTGAAGAGAATTCAAGACCCACAAAATTATAGACTTGATGGGCCACGAATCTCAGCCCAAGACTCGGTCAAACGATAAAAATTCGGTCCAAGATTTGTGGATAAGATAGAGATATAAAGAAGATGTTCGAAGATTTGGATAGAAAATCTTATCCAAGCCCATCGAATAAGGTCAATACGAAGACTTGGATCTACTCTCCTATAAATACCATTAGAGACGTCTTTGACCACTTTTCCTTTGTATCTTTCCTATTTTCGTGTCTATTTTCATGTTAGAGTCGAGTCTGCGCGTGTAGGCGCTTGCGGCTGAGGATTTGCGGTGAAGCCTTGCTTGCGCAAGTCTTGCGCATGTGACTGTTTTACTATGTTTTTCGACATTTAAATTGAGGTTTGATTCTGTTTTTCGCAACGTTTTCTTTACCAACGTGCTCTTTAGTATCATATAACCCGAAGGGAGTGTGAGAGAATCAAAGGTTGACCTCAATCACCTAAGGAGAAGGGCTCAATCACACATCATTGGTAAGGCACATTCTGTGTAATCTATCTGCGAGGTGTGAGGTGTAGGGGTTAGATTTGGGTGTGGGGAAAACATGGGTTATCACAAGAGGTGAAATTGCTCTATTGGCATGGTTGATTCCATAATCCCACAAAACAATGGACGGTGTTATAATGGTCATCGAGTAGCACTACTTTAAAATAACATCCCCAGAACTTGTGCAAGCAGATCAGTCTTCAAGGTTTACATACACAAGTTTGGGCCAGTTTTAAGCAAGGTGAATCCTGGATCCAAAGCCAATTTTCTTATTGTTTTTAAAACCAAATCTTTCTTTTGTTTTCGTTCCTTTTTTTAGTCTTTGTTTTGAAAAGAAAATTCCAATAACAATTCCCTGTGGATATGATCTTATTTTATTACTTCGACGGTTTCTGTGCACTTGCAGAAAATCACCATCAAGTTTTTGGCGCCGTTGCCGGGGAATTGTATTCCTTTGGATTTTCTTTTCTGATTTTTTTTTAGGTTATTTCTTATTTTTCTATTATTTTCGTAGTTTTTCTCTATTTGCGCACTTGCGTAAATCATTTGATTTCATATTCAGAATTGACACCTTCTGATGTGACCCTCTAATCTATTGAGATTAGCAACCCACGAACAAGCGATGATTCTGAAGCTTAGAAAGTAACCTACCCAAGTCTACCCTCAAGAGAATGAATCTCATGCAACCAGACTTCGAAACAAAGAAAATTAGGAGCTACACTTCAGAAAAGATAAGGGATTGGAAGTGATAATCCTAGAACGCCACAAGCTCAAAGCTTGATAAGTTAAGAGTGTACAAGCACTCAAAGAGGAGGAGAATCCTCACCACATACATGAAAAATGACTAAAAGTCCTGAAATAGAACATCTCTAGAGTATTTATACTCTAGAATTGGGCTCTAACATTATATAGCCCAAACTAAATGAAATAGAAAAGTCTAACAAGCCCAATGCTTTAAGGTAAATCCACCTTCAAGTAGTTGAGCTCTTTTGATGGGATGTCTTCAAGCCCATGTTTGATTCCAATGGTATTGAGTAGAGCCTTAAGTGTATATTCAACCATCTTTGTCTTGCTCCTAGTCATTGGTCCTGGTAAGATCATCTTTGTTTCTAATGTGTTCACTTGGACAAACTCCTCATCATTCTTCAAATACACTTCATTATCTTCCTGGGCTCATCACCTTCACGTAGGTACAACAGGGATGAATTGATGCTTGCGCAAGCATGGACGAAAAAACAAAATACACTTCCAGCAACAAATCATTACTACACCAAAGAACGGATTGTGAATGAATCCCATGCTTATTGTAATGATGTTGGGTATGAAAAAGATTGGAGGACCAGAAATCAGTAATACACCAGGTATCAATCTTATTTATCGTTAGATTCAGAGGACAATGATTTTTGAAGTGATTATGAAGATGAAGAGTTAGAAGAGAAATTCATGGAGTCTCACAGTAGACTTGCGCAAGGAGAAAGTCATGCATTTCGGGTTGACAACCAACAGGACTCAAATCAGAGTTGGAGACAACCTCAATGCTCATCTTTCAGAGTTCTATTGAGTCAAATCATTGAGAGGCAAGAGCAGATGAATATAGAATTTCTTGAACAAATCAAGGAGATAAAAGAAGAATTTTCAGATCAAATGAAGGAAGTGCATGACATGCATGATAAGTTGCAGTAGCTCATAACTAAAAATCAAATGCTGGAAGCTCAATTGAATGATTTGGAAGCCATCTACACACTAGAGTATTCATGTCAATTGGAAGACACCCCCACTAGATGTGAGGATATTGAAACTGAAGATGGAGTTCCAATGATGCGTGTCCCTGACCTTGCGCAAGTTACAGAAGCAGATTGTGTTACACATGAACATTTGGAAGCAGCAGATATTTTTCATGACCACACCCACGAATTATGTGATCAGGACACACATCCAGAGGAGGTTCAAAGGTCCCTAAGCTTCATAGAAAAAGATTTGAAGGAAGAAGAACTTGTCATGACAAGTAAGGATTTAGTTGAAGAATATGTTTTTTTTTTTTTTTTGACAAAGATTTCTTTTGTAGAATGCAACAACTCAAGGAAGCTTCGATCAAAATTGCATGCATTGATTCCATGCACTGGAGCTTTCCATTTGAGTCATACAAAGAGCAAACAAAAAAATGGCGTGATGGGCACTTGCGCAAGATGAGATGCATAAAAGGTAAGGAATTTTTTGTCTTGTTTTCAAACCATGAATATTTTGCAGGAAATTTCAAATCAAGATGGACTGTGATTTGTGCAATCAAGAGGCTCTTTCAAAATAAATTCTGGAGCAATAGAAAATGGAATAAGCTTCATGGAAAATTCAAGAGGTTTGCTCTTCGCTTTCACACATTTCCATACCGACCACGTTAACCTTTTACCAAGGCATGGTTTACTTGTTGCCATTCAAAAACAAGTTGGTTTGTTTGATTTGTTTTATTTAATTTCAATAAATTAGGTTTGAGTAGGATTAATCTCTATGTTTTAGAGAAGTTTCGGTTTTCTAATAAATTTGTTGAGAGATGGTTTTATAGAGATAAGATCTGAATTTTCGTATGAGTTTTGATATATGTCTAGTATGCTTGCGCAAGTATCATTGCAACTTGCGCAATGAGGTTTCTGCATTTATAAGTTGCGAACAGGCTGATATGAATGACCACGAAAATGCACATGTCACAACTTATATTGATTGTCCAGATGAAGAAAATTTTACTTTTTAGAATAAGTGATCCATGTCAGATTTCTTCAATCTTTGCAAATAAGTTTTTATTCAAGTGTGGGGGAGAAGGATCATTTTCATTTTTTCTTCAAAAGGAATGTAATTTCATTTACTGACCTATCACAACCTCACATTAAAATGATAAAAAAAAACCATTAAAATGATAAAAAACTTATTTACATAAAGAAGTTATAATTTTTAGATTTTCTAAAACTAAACAACAATAAAATAAAAAATGGATTTAAAACAATCAAAAACATTGGTTTTAGAATAAAACTCCCATTGTGTATATTTTTAAACCTCAAGGAATAGTTTCGCTTGTGTAAGTTATGAGGTATTCGATAATTGTTATTGTATATTCGATCATTACCTTTAGCAGAACCATGATAACAGAATCATTTTGACTTCTCTAATAATCTATGCTTTACCTACATTCCAACATTACCTTTAGCATTCGCACCCTCATTGATAGGTTAGGTCACAAGCTCATTAGAAATTACATTTAATTGAATTCTTTTCTATAAGTATTTAAGGCAAATCTTGGATTCTTCTACATGCTTTTAAGGTTTAGTGCTAATCAACAGCATATTGTTAAGAAAAATATTGAAATTATACCTCAAATTAAAGATCAAAAGAATATAGTACAACAACAAAAGATGCAGGGATTTGTGCATGCACATCTTTACTCTAAAAAAATACAAGTGAAAAGTGATGAAAAGATTTATCTAATGGACATAAATTAGATATCCTAGCTATCTTTTATGATAATATTTTATCTGAATGTTGGATTATCTTTTAGATCAAGATACTACAAAGTAATGCATTGCATTGGTCTTTTTGAATCCTAATTCTAAAAAAACCATACACACTAAGCCTAGAAATTATATTAAAAATGACTACATTGCTTTACGTTCAGCTAAGATTGTCCACTATTAGATATCAATATCCAAATCTAAAATTACTATTCATGTTATGGGGAAGGAAATCACTTTATATTACTTGTGGCGAATGACCCTATATTCCTAGGGAGTATAGAACCTAATAGGCAAGACAAAACAGGAACTTTGGTTGAGGAACCCTCAGAGAGGGTGTTGTCACACCTCATAAAAGATTAGGATAGTTCAAGAGAATCTCAAGGGATGCCTGAGGGAACCTATGATGCGTAGGATGACAAGAGTTAGCCCACAGTACCACATCGGGCTCAATTACTAACTTTGACCATACATTAATGCTACATATCAAAGGTTTAGCTCTTCCTCGGAATGGCGGAATAGCAGAAATATGGATACAAAAATTTCACAGAAATGGTTAAGTCCAATATTGTCATCCAATAGTATGCATATGCATATTAAAAAGAAAAATCTCCAGTGTTCTTCTATCCTAAGAAAGCGGAATATCTCCATTGTTCTTATAGTTGTTTGAGGTCATCTTGCTCTTAGGATTTTCAAGTTCATAATGGAGACTTCTATCATGGTGTGTGAGCACCTCCAATTTTCTTGGGTTAATTGAGCATATGGACATTTACAGAAAATTCCTTTGCTAAATAATACTATTTGGAAATTATTGGTCAAATAGTCCTACTTTATGTAAATATTAGTTAAATGGTCCGATTTTTTTATCAAAAAAATTAAAAAAATAGTTAATTTTTGATTTACAAAATTTTTTTATATAACTAATATAAAAAGAACTACGTATTTCAAGAAAACAAAACAAATTGCTTCATAATTCTATATAATAGGCGAAACACTAGGAACTGAAAGGATGATGCTGAGTGAAAACCTGCATCAGAATCTTGACACGGTCAAGCGACGCAACGACTGTTTTTGCGACTGTGCCAACAATTTCTCCAGCCGCGAAAAGCGCACCGTCTTCAGGAGCCAATCCAACTATAGCCAAAGGGTGACAGAAGTTGAGCTGTGTTAGGGAAAAAGTCGTCTTCCTTTTTACGCATAAGCGAAATACACCCAAAATTCAGTTCCTAGTGTTTATATTAGTTATATAAAATTCAACATATATATATATATATATATATATGATATTTAATTTTATTTTGTTATTTTTCGTTAATAAAAAGTTAATTTTTTATTTATGATAAAAATCAAACCATTTGTCAAATACCTATATAAAGTAGGCCAATAATTTTCAGATAGAACTATTTAGCAAAGACATTTTCTGCAGAGGGCTATATGGCCAATTAATCTCCAATTTTCTTATTTTCAATGTCATCATTTGGTTCTCTTTACCAGCTGAAGTCTTACTTGAAGGTTCTGCCTTTCGATTGCATCGTTGCTCCAACATGTCGCCAGCGTTCATCCTAAGCCAGGATCGAACTCTCCATGAGATTCATAGTTGCATTGAAAAGAGTTCCTCTTCATCAATCGGAAATCAAGACAAATGAGGGACTAGGGTTACAGAAACGGGCCCATAGGATCTCTGATGGATGAGCGGAGAATGGCATTCTGGATAAAGATATCCTTTGTGAGCTGATAAGATCTCCTTGAGAAGGAGCTCCAAGGTATGCAATTTCAGAAAGCACAACAATGGTTGGATTGAGAAAGCAAATAATATGCACCCTCTTTCGGGAAGAAGTGGAAATTTTAGGAAAAAACATTCATTATAGATTTTCGATTCATTTATCTCATTATAAAAAAATGAATTATTCCTTTGTTTTGTCTTTGTAGAAAGAGTCAGGATTTCCAATCCTAGCAGGAAAGGGAGGGAAACAGATACTCAATTTAAAGTGATTAAAGAGAATTACGCATAATTCACTAGTATCGAGTACACTTCACTTCAGATCCTACTCTTCTTGAAATTATTGAATCGTTCATTTTCATCAAAACATTTTTTACAGAGATGGACTTGGCTGAGGAAGAATTAGGGGGGTAAAACAAAAAAAAATCATTCAAAACCGTGCATGAGACTTTCATCTCACGCGGTTAGAAAACTATTTATCAAAAAAATTAGATAGAATAAGTTCCACTTTTTTAACTGAATCAGCTACTTTCGAAATAACACAACTTGGAAAATGAAAAAGATTTGTATAAGTTATAGGTTTCGTCAACACTTTGTGTAAAACCGTAGCATTATTCTTTTTGTGTTGGTTGTCTACTCAATTGAATGGAATAAATAAAAAAAAAATATTTTTCAACCTGGCCAAACTATTCACAGCTATGTATCCAAATTTAGAAAGAAGATAAAGGAAAAAAATGCACTTTGCTATGGAACTGGAACTGGAACTGCTAGCAATGATGAGATCTTTTGTCTCATGGTAGCCTGCTCGAGTCTCGAGTTCTTGTTCTCTCTTGAAGATTCAATCAATGGCTTTCAACCTAAATGGTTTCAACTTTTATCAAGCCTATCCCTTTCGCTCCTCCCCTTGAACCCTTGTACCAAATGAAGAAAGCAGAAAGAACAATGTGGGTGGAATCATTACACATAATATGCACCCTTCCGCCAGGCTATTGTGAAGTGCAATTCTTGGGCTTACTTGGGCCTTTCATATAGATAATATGTTTGGGCCATATGTCTTCTGCGTGGGTTTTTTTTTTTTGACATAAGAAGCAGGTATATGTGATTGCACTGTGTGCGACAGTTCTCTCTCTGAAGCTAGGTATCTCGACTCTGTACACAAGAAGGAGGTTTAGTAAGTACACAAGAACACTTAAAAGCAATTCTGCCTCTTCATTCGTTCTTTAGGGTTCCCCGCGCAAGTCCTCGAATCAGGTTGTTTCATTTCATCTTTTAAGTGTTCTTACGTGCTTTGTCGTGGTTCTTCTATTGAATGTTTGTAAAACCTACTGATTGATTCCTGCTATAAAATCTGTAGGTTTTGTGGATTAGCCTCGGTTGCTATTGTAACTTTGGGTTACTATAGGATTCGTGAGGTGAACCACCTTAATTGTGTTGTGGTGTTTTCTCTTTGACTTAAAAACACAGTTTAACAATAATAGATCACATATATAAAATTCCAACAATTTACCGCTCTCCTTAAACTTGGTCTTCCTCAAGCAACATTGTCGTTGATCTAGTTGTCTGGAACCATTGTGTTTCAATGGAGGTACGAGAAAGGGTTGGGGGCAATGATACAACTCTTTACCAGCTTTGGATCACTGTAAATTTCTTGTGGGTTTTGATGATCTCCCATTGGCCTAACACGCCATCATTGGTTCTCAATTCTACAAGAGACTAAACATTCATTTAAAAAGTCAATGGATATTTCTCTTACCCACGTCATTAGTAGTTCTACGTTTATAAGAAAACAAAGGGGTGCGGAAAGACATAACAACTCTATTTCTATGATAAACCCAATGAGTGCTCCCACGTTGCTGGTAGTATCTGTAATCACACTCCCGCATTCACACCTACCACACAGAAACTGTGAAATGTTGGCTACTATATCCAAACAATGAAACCATAATTTGGTGATGAAGTATTCAAAGGCATATCTGAATTTTTACCATAAACAAATGGAGATCTCATTTTTACAAATATGGATTTTAATGATCTTGCATTTTTGTACACTCAATTCAATTAAATTTTCAACTTTTGATGATTTTTTAAGGAGATAATTACATATATGACCTAAAAATTATGGGTTTGGAACATAACGGACCCAAAAAATTTTATAACGGGGTATAATGGACACATATAGTTTCGTGAATGGATATATTTGACCCATAAGTTTAATGAAATGATGTATTTGACCTACAGATTTTTGTTACTATAGAAGACACACATCTAATAATGATAGATTTAACTTGATAAAATTTCGATTTTGGCATATTTGACCCAAATAGTTTACCGATTTGGCATATTTGACCTACAAAATTGAACCCGGTTCAATAATAATAATATTTTAATAATATATATTTAATTATTAAAATATTTTAAATTTTTTATTTTTGATATTTGACCCTAAATCAAATTGGGGATGAGCCTCTTCTCCACTTACGGGTGAAGGCGAACTAACAAGAGCTTGGGAGAAGTGATTCCCACACAACCGGAAAGACGTGAAGTTGCTCTCAATCATCATTCTCTGAAGGTATGGCTTTCGTGATCTTTTTTTCTTCATTGCGTTATTGCATTTGTTTCTTGTTTGCCTGGTTAGTATTGTTGGAGTGTGAGGATGGAAGTGAGACTTCGATTGAACAGGAGGAACAACAGAATCAGCAAGGCGAGTCAAGGGACACCAACAAGCTCGTCTGCAGAAAGGAATCTGCGCTGAAGGAGAAACCCTATTCACGAGAACTGGGTCTAATTCTATAGGATCCCTCCAGCCTCAATGGTGTCTTGCGAGACTTCAAGGAAGAAAGGTCATGGCATCTGGTATTGTCCACCAATTCACAGCCCCCTATACTTCAGAGCAAAATGGCGTCTACGAGAGAAAAAATAGGACCATTATGAACATGGCTCGTTGTCTATTAAAAGAAAAGGACATGCCTCTATACTTCTGGGTAGAGGATGTCAATGCCGCAGTCTACCTTCTCAACAAATTGCAGTCAAAAGGATCCAAATGAAAATCCCCTTATGAGCTACGGTTTGGAAAGCCACCTACCCTAAACCATCTTTGGGTGTTTGTATCCCTCTATTACATCCTCATACCTAAAGAGAAACGCACCAAACTCGACGACAAGTCGGACTTAGGAGTGCTACTATGCTACTGTCAAACTAGCAAAGCATATCGAGTATTAAATATGAGAACTGATAAGATCCAAGTCAGTCGACACATTATTGTGGATGAGACCAAGACTTAAAAATGAGAATCAGAAAACACTCAAATACCTGCTGGCTCCAACCCTCAAAACATTCTGCTCCTATTTCCTAAAGACACACCTGAGACAAGGTGTCCGAAGAACCCATCCTCAAACAACTTGTTGGATAGAGAGTTGAGATGCATGAGTACTGCACATATTGAGGAGGGGCTACTGCACACTGAGAATTACTGGGCGGATCACAGCCACGGAGAAAAATACTGCAACGAGAGGAACTCCTCTGAAAATATAGAAAATGGTGAAGAAGCCGCAGCTGAGATCCCTCTGCCTGATCCAACAGCATCTAATTTCTCTCAACCAGCTAGTCCCTCAACCACTTTTGCTCAACCACTCACACCCAAGGAGCAACAAGAGTTACCTGAGGACGACTCTCCATTGGCTGATGAGACTATCTCCTCACCAATGACGTCAAGAGCTTCTCTTCCATGCTCACCAATGTGTAATATCTCCCCCTAACCTCCACCTGTCATTAAAACCAGGCAGACCCCAGAGCCACCTAAAACACTTGACCAAGCATAGCAAAAACTGCCTAATGACAAAGATAAATACCTACCGCACTATAGTAGCTCTGACCCCAACGACCTTGAAGATCTACACACCAGTGCTGATATTCCCCTCCACAGGAAATATGAAAGCCTTGCAAACATCTATGCGAGAGGTCTGCTGGCTATGGAACCCAGAACACTGAAAGAAGCCATGGAATCGCCACTTTGGTACAAATCTATGGAAGATGAACTATAATCCATTCAAGACCACAATGTTTGGGAAGCAGTGGAAAAACCCCAAACATCAAAGCTCTTGGGCTCAAATGGATACACAAAACCAAACTAAACCAAGATAGTACTGAGAACAAAAAGAAATAGTAGTGAAGGGATACCTACAAAGGTTTGGCATTGACTACCTTGAAACTTTTGCCCCTGTCGCCCGACTAGACACAATCAAACTCCTACTTGCCATGGCTGATCATTGGAACATCTACCATTTGGACATCAAGACTGCATTCCTTAATGGAGAGTTACATGAAGATGTATATGTACAGCCTCGACCAGGCTTCGAGATAGCTAATGGGCAAAACAAGGTGCTGAAGCTAAAAAAGGCACTTTATGGTCTCAAACAAGCACCAAAGGAATGGTACTCTACTATAGACTCATTTTTTTATTGAACAAGGATACACAAGAAGTCATAATGATACAACACTATACCTCCTAGATAAAGGCACTTTATGGTCTCTCTATATGTGGATGATATCCTACTAACAGGAAGTAGCATTGAACTTATCGAGAAACAAAAGGAGCTGCTGAAAAACAGGCTTGACCTAGTTGATCTGGGGCTGATGAGGTACTTCCTTGGGATTGAAATCAGTCAACTAGACGAATGCATCTTTGTGAATCAAAAGAAGTACATTGAAGATCTAATTAAGAGGTATCAGTTGGAAGACTCTAAACCTATTGCAACTTGTTCCCCCCTGACAATAGACACAAACTGACCTCAAGAGATTATTCTACATGTGACAAACTGGAGTTTCAACGATTGATTGGTGCAATACTTAACAGCAACTAGGTCAGACATCACCTTTCCCGGTTCCTACTTGTCCAGGTTTACACAAACACCTCACACACAACATATGGAGGTAGCAAAACGCATCCTTAAGTATCTCAAACCACTTCAAATCCAGGCTTATATTATAAAAAGGGCACTAACCCTGTCCTTTAAGGTTTTGTCGATTCCGACTTCGTAGATGACGAACTTGAGTGCAAATCCACCATCGGGTATCTCTTCAATCTTGGGTCTGGTGTGTTCGCATGGAACAGCCGCAAGCAAGACGTAACAGCACAATCTTCCACCGAGGCCAAATACATTGCAGGTGCCGCAGCAGCAAACCATGCCCAGTGGATTATAAAGATTTGTGAAGACTTGAAGATCCAGATCCGAAAACCGGTAATACTAAAAATCGGCAACAACTCAAAAATTAGTAAAGCAAAAAACCCCATCATGTTCGAGAAGACTAAACACATCAAGGTGAAGTAGCACATCCTACGTGAATACGTAAAAGAAGATCAGGCAGCCGATATTCTCACCAAATGTCTTTTTCTGAAGAATTTGAAGACAATTCGCAAACTACTAGGGTTAAGGAAAAATCCTCTTGAAACCCAACCGAAGTCTCAATTCCAACCTCAAGGAGGAATGTTGGAGTCTAAGGATGGAAGTGAGACTTCGGTCGAACAAGAGGAACAGTTGAATCAACAGGGCGAGTCAAGGGACACCAAGGAGCTCATCTGCAGAAACGAAATTGCGCTGAAGGAGAAACCCTGTTCACCAAAATTGGGTCTAATTCTATTGGATCCCTCCAGCCTCAACGGTGTCCTGTGAGTAAATACTCCAGTGTAATTCAAAAGTGGGTGTTCTCACATGGGTGTGGGTTACAGTAGCCCGCGCCCATGTGCCATACTCCACATGGGCGTGGGTTACCATAACCCACGCTCATATGCCACCCTCCACACGGGTGTGAGTTACCGTAACCCATGCCCATGTGAGAACACCCACTTTTGCTTGGCCTTATTTGGCTTGTGATTCTTCAGCTCTTTTCACTCTTTCCAGCAAGGCATTGGCAGGGAGCTACTCTAGTTGTGCTGGTGCATTCACCATTTCCCACAGCTTCATCGCTTAGAAGTGCGCCTTCATTTGGGTGGCCCAAATAGCATAATCCTCACCATTGATTTTCATACAGCATCGGATTGAGTTGCATCCATATCGAACCAGTTCTGATACCACTTGATAGATAAAAATAGGATGAACTCTCACAAGAAATCATGCGAGGAAAAACAGCAACAAAAATGAGGGCTTTGGGTTGAAAGAGTAAGTGAATGAAGAGCAAAATTTATTGCAATAGAGGAGATACAAACACAAGCTGTGGACATCAGCTTTTATAGACACAAAAGTAACAAACTTTACATGAAATTATGATCGAATGAGACCATGGAATGAGATCAAGTTTCAGATCTCAACAGCCTAACAAACCTGCAAAACCAGGGCTGACTGAGTTGCTCACTTCCAACGGTTGATTAGGTTTTATTACTTGATATTATTTCTCTTTTCTAACATCATCTTCGAGCTTGGCAGCAGCCCGATCAAATCATGAAACTTACTACTCGATTTGGATATTTGGTATCCTTGAAATGCATTGCAAACACCTCACCTCGGTCGGCTTTGGATAAAGGAGAACACTCACCTTTAAAAAGCTCCCCCATGAGTGTTTTGCCATCGACTAACCCTAGCTCACTTCTCAATTTCTCAAATTGACTGAGAGGTAGTGCCATGGTAAAAATATCAGCAACTTGATCACCATAGTTGCAATATGTGAATCGTAATTCACTGTCCTTTTGCTTCTCACGAATACAATGGTACTTCACTGATATATGCTTCGTTCTTCCATAAAACACAGGATCCTTGATTATGGCTATGGCACTTTTGGAGTCACAATAAATCGTGGATGGATCTAGTTCCTTCCTTCCAAGATTAGTGAGTGTTTTCCTTAGCCAGCTAGCCTGATTTCCAACAAAGGAAGCAGCAACATATTCTACATCTTCGGTTGATTGGGCAATTTTTTTTTGTTTCTTGGAGGTCCAACATACTCCAGCTGACGTGTATTTGAAAAAATAACCTGAGGTGCTTCTGAAATCATTAGTTTCAGCAAAGTCTGAGTCAACGAAGCCATACATAACCTTATTGCTTCTATTATAATATAGGCCATAAGTCAAGGTTCCAGCTAGGTACCTGAGTACCCTTTTCACACACTGTAGATGAGCCATCAATGGACAATGCATGAATCTAGATAATAAACTGCTTGCAATGATCCAACATCAATGATCCAACAATGGATCTATAGAGTGTCAGATTTATTAGCTCTCCAGATTCTACGCACATTGACTTGTAGTTCTGAAGCATAGGAACATTTACAGATAAACACTCAGAAAATCCAAAATTTCTTAGTAGATTCTTGGTGAACTTATCTTGACATAGAAAATCTCTTCTTGTTGTTGCTTCACCTCCATTCCCAAGAATTGATGTAATATTCCTAAGTATGTCTTGTCGAATTTTTCCTTCAAGAATTCTTGTAATATGATTTAGACTATTACCTATAATCATAATATCATCTACATATATCACAACTATCATGATTAAAGATTTCTCTTGTTAGTGTGAATAGGGCAGCCTCATTCTTACTTTTCTCAAAACTAAAGTCAAGTAATACCTTCTCCAACTTCTCATACCAAGCACGAGGTGCCTGTTTCAGGCCATACAGAGCTTTAAGTAGCAAGCATATTTTGTTTTCTGCTTCTTCAAAACCTGGATGCTGCACACAATATATTTTTTATTGCAACTCACCATTCAAGAAGGCTGACTTAACATCCATCTGGTGTATGCTCTAGTTTTCTTGAACAGCAATAGCTATCAGTAGCCTTATGATGTCGAATCTCACAACTGGAGCAAATGAATCATAATAATCAATTCCATATTCTTGAGAATATCCTTTGACTACTAACCCGGCTTTGTACTTTTGGAGTGTTCCATTTGGGTTGGTCTTGACCTTGAACTCCCATTTCAGTCCTATGATATTGGCTCCTGTTGGTGGATCGACCAATATCCACGTTTTGTGCTTCTAAATCATCATAATTTCTTCTTCCACGGCCTTTCACCATTAAGGTTGTTGAAGTGCTTTAGCAATTAGGGCTCTATTGCAGACACAACTGCATTGGCAAATTAATGAAGGTCTGATTCTAACATTTGTATCAGCTGTGTTGACTCGTATAGATCCGCTAGAGATGTAGTTCTGAGGGGAGGTGTCTCAAATGATGATGCATTGTCATGATTGCTTTCAGTTGTGGATCTGGATGGAGTGCTGCTTTGACTACTAATGTTTGTACCATCATCACTCCAAGGGTCGAGACCGCTATTGACTTCGGGAATCTCAGTGGTTTCACTAGGATAAGCATCTTCATCTAAGTCATGTAGAAGAAAATCTAATGCATTATAAGATCTTACTTTTGGTATTGCACTAGATACGTGTGATGCAAGCATGTTATGATCCCAATCCCAGTGATCATCTTCATCTAAGTCTATGATCAATCCATTGACTTCTTTCACACTAAATTTCTTGTTTTGTGGATTATAGACTCTGTAGCCTTTTGTTTCTTTAGAGTATCCAATGAATATCCTAGCCACAGATCTACTATCTAGCTTGGTTCTGCATTCAGTCGAAATAAGCGCATAAGCCATAGATCTGAATACCTTAGATGTCTGAGGTTTGGTGATTTTCCATTCCATGCTTCATACAGTGTCACTCCTTTCAAGCTATGGGTGAGTAACCTATTTCGGATGTACAAGGTGATTGCAAGTGCTTCATTCCAGAAGTGCTTAGGCAACTTCTTTTCCAAGAGTAGGCATCTAGCCATGGCCATAATTGTGGTTTTCTTTGTTCTACTACGCCATTGTGTGCTGGTGATAAACCACAGTTTTGTGATGTTTGGTATCTTCTCTTCTCAATTCTGCCTTGAATATTAGGGAATTGAATTCGCCTCCATTATCTATATGAAGGCATTTCAGCTTTTCTCCAAAGGCTCTCTCAGCCGAGACCCTGTGACTTGCACTTCATAAACAACACCCAGCAGTAGCATGACTTATCATCAATGAAGCTAATGAAGTACTTGCTCCCTCCAAGTGATTCAACACTCATTGGGACACAAACATCAGAATGTACTAACTCCATTAGTTTCTCCACTCAAAAGTATGCTTGTTGAGGGAATGATAGTTGTTTCATTTTGCCTTGGAGACATATAGAACACTTCATTTCAGTAGGTTACATTAGTATTGAAAATTCTCTGCAGACTCCGCCTTAACTCATGGATTGAAGAACTTGGAAGCTGGCATGTACAAGTGCTTTATGCCATCTCACATATTCGTTTAGCCTAGCAGGGTTAGTAGATTCTTGTGGAACTAAGATCCAAGGTAAGAAAAAAGTACCTCTAGTTGCCGGTGTTCTGGAGATGACATCACCGTTTGGATCCAAGATTACACAAGTTCCCCTTCCAAATGTGACAGAGTATCCTCTAGCATCCAACTTCTTCTAAGAAGGTTGATGCTTAGTTTTGGGACTAGGTAAATGTTCTCCAGATTCTTTAACCCTAGAGGAGTGTGCACTATGTTCGTGCCTCTACCAATAGCATCTAGGAGCTCATCATTTCCAAGTCTCACACTTGTACATGAATAATCCAACATCTCAAAGTACCTTTCATCATCAATCATGTGAGCGCAACAACCTAAGTCACCAACATCTTGTATTTGAGGTAGAACTTGTGTCTGGCATTTTAGCTGCACATAGAGACTCATGTTTTGCAGCACTATAAAGCTTTATAGGGTTAAGCAAAGAAGCAGTAAATAGTGTCTCCACTTGCTTTTTTTGAGCTGTCTCAACAACTGAGACATTCGCTTGAGCTTCCTTCTTTTGTTTGCATACCTTGTCAGCATGGCCCAATTGGTTGTAATTGGAGCATTGTGCATTTGGTCTCGAATAACATATGTCTTAAATATATGCTATATTCTCTTGCAATGTTTGCAAGGGGGAAACTTTCCCTTTTCTTTCCGTTTTTGTTTTCCCTTTCCTCCTTTTCATCCTTCTACAAATCTTTTATCCTGCTTTCTGAAATTGAGTGTAGCTAGTGCTCTCTACATGGCTTGTTTCCATGTAGCAACCCTACATTCATGTGCTTGTAGGGCATTAGACAACTTAGCAACAATCAATTTCTCATAATCTGCACTACACTCCAGAGATGAGATTTTTTGTTCAAAACGAGGCAAAACAGTATGCATGATCTTTTTTTCCATTGTGAAATCACTTTTTCGCACACCAAGCATCTACAATTGAGTGACTAACTTTATGAACCGATCAACATATGTTTTGATGCTTTCAAATTGGAGCATGCGCAAGCTCTCATACTCCATCTCCATCACCTACTCAGTTCTAAGAGTTTCTCATATATCTTTATCAGAATTGTAAGCTAAAGTTCGTGGAATGAGAGATTTATCCATACGAAAATAAAGTGCCACTTTTGCTTGGCCTTCTCTTGTTTGTAATTCTTCAGCTCTTTTCACTCTTTCCAGCGAGGCAATGGCAGGGAGCTGCTCTAGTTGTGCTGGTGCATTAACCATTTCCCACAACTTCATCACCTGGAAGCACGCCTTCATTTGGGTGGCCCAAATAGCATAATCCTCACCATTGAATTTTCATACAGCACCGGATTGAGTTGAATCCATATCAACCCAGCTCTGATACCACTTGATAGATAAAAATAGGATGAACTCTCACAAGAAATCATGCAAGGAAAAACATCAACAAAAAATGAGGGCTTTGGGTTGAAAGAGTAAGTGAATGAAGAGCAAAACTTATTGCAATAGAAAAGATACAAACACAAGCTATGGATATCACCTTTTGTAGACACAAAAGTAACAAACTTCACATGAAATGTGGATCTAATGAGACCATGTAATGAGACCAAGTTTTAGATCTCAACAGCCTAACAAACCCGCAAAACCAAGGCTGGCTGAGTTGCCCACTTCCAACGGTTGAGTAGGTTTTATTACTTATGGTTGCCTTGATGTTTTTTGGCCATCAATCTTCTACTTCTCACCCCCTATCTCTTTGTCAAGAAAACCACGGCTGATCTGACCTTATTGGTAGTATATGTTGATGAAGTTTTGATTGCTAGGTTGTCTTTGGACAGCATTCAGGCCACAAAGGACTATCTACATAATTGCTTTACTATCAAAGATTTGGGACCAGCCACCTTCTTTCGTGGCATTGAACTCATTCGCAGACCTGAGGGCTTGTTCTTGTCACAACACTAATATTTTACTACCCTCCTAGCTGATTTTGGTAGATATATTTCTCGAACAGCTACCACTCTCATGGAAAAGAGTCTTCAGTTCTCTATTAACAGTTACACTTAATTGACTAGAACAATTCACAATTGCACTACAATGAAACTCATGTCAAAGAACGACACCAATATGTTCTTGACTTTTCTCTTCATAGTGCTTAATCCACTTTGCTGCAATCATTTCAGAAAAAACAAACACAACGACGTTTTAGCCGGGTAAAACCCAAGTTATGAAATATCCAGGGCCTTGATCACCCTCAAGACTATCGGAAAATCGACTAGAACAACTCACAATTGCACTACAATGTACAATAATATGAGACTTCATGTTTTTCTCCTACATGATCTTGTTGTATGTTCATCTCAATTCCCGCTGCTTGATCATACTCCACACCAGTCATGTATAAAGCATCCAGAGATCAGTAGTTTGTAAGTAGTGAGTGAACCGTGTTTTTGTATCATGGCTTAACCATCCACTCTCCTATAGACTCAACTTGAACCATTCAGACATGTGAGTTGTCCCTCTAGCCGCTTAAGCCATTTCAATTGAAGAGAATGATTGGAAATGAGGAATGGCAAGTTCTCTTTCACGCTATATAGAGAGATAGATTCATATGTGCTACTAAGTAATCCATGATCTTCTTAAGGAAAAAAAGAACTTTCTACAAATGCATCGTCTAAGAGTAGCCTTGACTTTCATAGGGCCTTGGTTTGACCTCAACATGAGAACTGAGGACTAATTCTATGTACCGAGTTAGAGAGGGGGAGATTCCAAAGAAGTCAACTGGGGAAGCAAATGTTCATATGCTTGCAAAAAACCATCTAGTTTAATTTTTTTTATTATTGTGTGGGATATCAGTTTCCATACGTAGTGTAGAAGAGACTTAAGTTATTTTTTCATTTGGATTTTTTAGAATTGGAATGGAATGAGATCGATTCATACATAAAACTCACATATTTTTTATGATGTGGCTTTCACCCTTTTCTCTAAGCCTAGTAGCTAGAAGGGCGAAGCAGTGTGAATGCTGCCCCTTAGATGGTGAAAGTCCAATAGCCGAATAAGGTAATGGAATTGATAGCCAAATTCATACTTGATTGATCACAATTCTATATATTCCATTTACTATAAAAGTTCCTAGGGAATCCATTAGAGGAATGTTTTTCTTACATCACTCCAAAGCTTTTTTGATTCTTTAAGTAACCAATTTATTTATGGTATAGATGCTTGTGACCTCCCTGATAAAAGAAAATTGTGCAAGTCGTTAGATGCAAATTTTCCTATCAAATAAATTTATAACATAACCCACATTCAAGCATAAAACAATTATGAGCATAGTGATTAGGGTCGAACACGAAGAGCAGGTGCTTGCCATGTGAAAGTTGACGCACGAAACTAGTGTCATGTTGGTCAAATTGGTCTTAGCTAGGACTAAGGCAGAACTAAAACGAAATACAGTAAATAAAAATAACAAGTTCTAGAGTTCGGTTGTTTTTGGAATGGAATGGGTGATGCCTTGGGACTCCTAGGGGATGTATGCTCATCACTAAACAAACTCACACAAACCACAAATCATACAACTAACTCACAAGATCTAGGTCTACCCGGATTCTTGTTTTTCCCCCTAATCTTTGTTCTACCTCTAATTAGGGTTGTTAAGTTGGGTTTCACTACTTCCCCCTCCTGGATCTATCTTGGTTTGTTAAGGAAGTGGCGTGACTCATGGCTGTTTAGATCTAAAGGTTGATTAACATGTTTCTCCCCTTTTTACCCTAAGGCACCCCTCTAAGTACTTAGCCACTCATGCTTAAGGTAAATGAAAGTGGAAAAGAAAACATCACCCACAGTGTGCTCATTTCACAGTCAAATACCAGAAAGCAAACAAGCAAGTAATGTGAAGTGTCAACAAAAACTGAAAAACGTCACTAGCTACTCTTAGCTAGGAGTAATGTTCTTCGAAGACAGAAAATAATCTTGAACTTCAGCTTCGTTCCTGTTTGTCTTCCTTCTTCTTCCTCCCATGAAAACCTTCCCAGAAATTGTGTTCGTGAGTCTCCAAGGGGAGATCTGTTTCTCTCCCCACCTTTCCTCCCTTTTTCTCCAAAATCTTCCTTTCTCCCCTCCTTGGGCTTTGCGTGTACTCTTCTTCAGACTTCTGTCACCTTTACTGCCACCACACTGTTCATACTCGGCTCCTTGGGATTTGTGTTGCGACCCATGCTGCATTGCTCGAAAGGAACTGTTAGAAGGTTGGGACTAAATCTGCGATTTAGTCCCAACTAAGACTAAAAGTGCACTCCTACGGTACTTATGTGCAAGAAATATAGAAACCGGCAATTAAGCTTAATTTTTGTAGCATAAAATGAATAAATTCCATGCATTGAGCCACTTAAAAATATGTGTTATCACTCCCCATGCTGGATTGATGACCATCGCCGTGGAAGTGTGTTTTTGTTGGATATACTTTTTTCTCTACTAAAATATATCTCTTCTCACTATCCCAAGTGTATGAAACAAATGTATCCCAAGTGTATGAAACAAATTTCTCACTAAAATAACTGCTCATCTTAACACTTACGTAGGGAATTTCACTTTTGATGAAAAAAAAACTCTTTCTGTACTATATCGTTTATGATTGAATCTCAGAGCTTTAATCCATGAACAGGATCTATTTAGAAAAGAATCAAGAGAAAAAAGAAAGAATCAAAATTGATGCTTATATTAGGAATCAACTAAAACTTGATTTTTTTAATATAAATTCTCAAATATGAAAGAAGCTTCTATTTATAGGCTTAATGTGCCTTGTTAGAAGCTGCTCTAGAAATCCCCTTCTCATTATAAACCTACTTTTGCAATATTCTGAATCATTCATGAAATATCACAGCCCTTTGCCAGTGTTGCAAACGGAAACCTTGTCCTTTTATCATTTTTGTTTATTCCAAGAAAGGGTGAGCTAAAGAATCGACCTATATTTTTTCAGAAGGGGTCCGAGTCAAATAAAAATGATTGGAAGATACAATAAAATTCACATAAAATTTTACTAAAATCCAATGCACCGGCTGTTACTCGATATAGATGAAATTGAACACCTTTCCAAAAATGCTCTTTTTCATTCAATATTGAAAGTAAGAGAGGTGAATCTCAGATAGGTTGTATCACATCGACTGCCCAGAGCCTCCCCTCAACTCCAGAGAATGAAGGGAATGTCTGAAAAGAAAAAAGGAAAAAAGATTGAAATTGCATCTACATAAATTGAAAATAGAATTGGGTAAACTAAGGTGAACTAAAAGAGTAATAAGAAGTGAAAAGGACAAAGACACTTCCAACATGGTAGAACGAAGCATGTGGAACTTAAGTAATGTAACAAAGCAGGAAAACAGTGTTAGGTAATATAATAAGGTGGCCCAAAAGAGTTTTAGTTCTAGTGCCATCTTTTGTTTACACAATGGAAAGTGATCACTTAGTAAAGTTATACCATTCACCCGAGTTTTCCTAGCGGGTGTTGGCCGTTCGTGTTATTGCTTGAAGATCAACTCAAAATGGCTTTTGAACTAGAGGAATTAAATGAGTAAGCAAATGGGATAAACCCCGGAAGGAGAATACTTATTCGCAAACTTCGTGTGGGACTAATACTTTGACTTACCTGTCCAACAACTGAGCCAATTCAAGACAGTCAAATTATACAATTTCTTTACTTTTTATTATTAAAATGGTACCTCTTACTACTTGTGCAATTGGAATAATACTAAATAAGAATAAATAAGTAATGTATTAAAAATGCTCCCAAAATCTTTATCCTACCCTCTATCTTTCAGTTAAAAATTTCATAAAACTTATATGGCTGAAGATAGAACTCTATGAACTTGGATTCGGTACAAATTCTACATATGAAATTTAAACAGAGAAAGAAAGTATAAAATCAATGTTTTTTCATATAAAAATTAAAGTAACAACTAAATTCCTGTGACTTAGAATAGTATATTACTATTGATTCTCCTGATATTCAAATTTTGATTAGAACTTCATCCACAATACAATTAGCGCCTTTGTAAAAACGAGGTTGTGGGAAAGCAATAGATAGAGTTTCTAGTTGTTTCCTACCATCATGCTTTGTCACTTAAGTATTATCCAAGATTTCAATACTGAGTATCTTCCTATCTGGGGGATCGAATTGATTATAGAAACATGAATTTCCTTCTTTTAGTTCTATTACTTCATTAGTAGTCTTGTGCCTTCCCCTAACGCCTTCCGACCCAAGGGATTATTTAAATTAAATTTAAAATTATTTTTTTTATTTCTTTCAGGCTGAGAAGAGAAGTCGAAGGGTGGAGTGGCTGAAGAAACAAATTCTGAAGGGAAAACCTACCACGCTACAAGAAGGCGACAGGTTGTCGAAAATATAGAATTTGTGATGTTCCATGCGTCCATTGGTGGTCAAATTAGATATGTAATTATTGGAAGAAGTGTTGGAGACTCAAGTGATGGATATGCAAGCATGATAACTTATATGCTATTCTATATCACCATGAATATAGAAACTTTTGCTTGCATTGTATTATTTAGTCTACGCACAATAGATGCGTTTGTATCTTTCTTAGGAAAAAGTAACTGCTTGGCTTGTATGTATATACATCCTTTCTGTTGAGTGCTTCGTTCCTAAGAGCATAACTGTACAGTACGAACTAATATAAAATATAATTCACATGTATTCTTTCCTTATTAGCAAAGTTCAATGCGGTAGGAAATAATGCAGGAGTGTGAAGGGCTCGAACGAAGTGAGTGGTTTGATTCACTGTATCGTTTCTTTGTAGGTTTTTTAGAAGTATATGTTATTAGAACAAATAATTTCACATTCAAATTTAAAGTAAAATAATTAAGAATATAAGAAATTGTAGATCACTAATGATTGGTTGAATCTCATCTTTTCTAATATGATTCATGTTTTTTATGTATTTGAGTTTTACATGTACTCATCCAACCCATTGAATCTTTAATTTTATTATAGTATCATAGCATTTGCCTTGCAGCATAGCTTAGGTGCCCAAGATAGATTTTGTGTTGACCCAAGTTTTGGTTAAAAAAACAAATAGATGCATTGCACTTAGATGAAAAAAACTAGATTTATCTATGATCCAAGTATTATCTAAAATCATACAAAAACTATTCTTAATTGGATCAAATACCAGTTCGACTTGAGAACGAGTATTAAAACAAATAATACCGTATTAAGACTTGAAAGTGAAATAATCAAGTATATAAAATATTACAAATAATTAGTAATTGGTTAGATCTAATTTTTACTAATGTAATCCACGTTTCTTGTATACTTAGACTTCAATTATGCTCGCTAGACTCGACGAATCCTTCATTTCAATATATGTCTCACATAGACATGTATCTATATCTACTGATAAAGCAATAAGAGTAATTGCAATTACTTATATTTATGAGCGAAGGAATAAAGAGAATTTTGGATTGAAATGGTAACTCTGAAACCATTCATATATTAATGTGCTCATTTCCTAATTTTTGCACAGAAAGTAAGTTTGTTGACATGAAATGAAAGAGGTGACATCCAACTAGATGAACAAAGTAACCAAGAAACATGTCAAAGCAAAGAGATTCATTTATATAATATAAGAAAGGAAGCACTCAAAGAAAATAAAAAAAACCAGAAATTCTAGAATACGAGCCTAATCGAAATGCATACACTTGTCTCCCTTTACCTTAAGTAGAAAGAGGATGAGGCGTGGAAACACTTAAATTGGGAATTTGTTTTTCAGATTAAGAAGGCATCACTCCAACACATGGGCTGGGAGTTCACATTCTCATCATCTTGACCATTTTTTGTTGTGGTAACGTTTCAGATGAGATGGCAGAATTTTACGAATGGTTTCTCAACACATTTCTAGAAGCGATGTTGTAACCTTTTGAACTGCTGCTGAATCCAAACCCGTATCTGGAAACAACGATTAGTGGATATTGGTACTGTTGTATTGAAAGATATTTCTTTAAATGATTTTCATTACTTGATCAACCATCAGGAAAATAAAATACGATGGGTACACTAATCAGTATGATTAATGAATAACATTGTGCTGATCTTTATCCACGTTTACTAATTCAACAAATAAATAAATAAATAAAGATCACTCAGGGGGCCTATTGAGAATGTCCATCTGCTGCACATTCTCAATCTCCTTTGAGGTCTCTAATCCACCCTCAATTTGAATAAAAAATACTTTTTAGAATAATAAGAATATCATATAAATATTTTAAATATATTTTTCTCTTTAATCTTAGCTATTAGAAAAAGAGATAATTTTATTATTCCTCGGAATTTCATTGACCCAACGATCTTTTCCGACTCTCCTTCGAATACGGCTTTCCGCAGAATTCTATTAATGAAACGAGTAGTTACTTCTCAAACTCTTTCACAAATCACCCAACAAAATACTGTGCCGGCACTAGATCCCTTCTGGTGAACGGCAATGGAGTTTCTTTCAGCGGAGCAAACTCTTGCTTCACTTCCCACATAATCTTCATTTAATTGATTTAGTCCATTCTTCCAATGCAAAAGAGACGTTCAGGGAGAGGACGGTTTGCGATTGGAAAGAATTAGTGACAATTATACATCTCATGATCAAGGTTTTGAACATTCCACTCATATGGGATGAAATCTTGTGTATTAATTTACGATGGCACTTTCAATCCGTGTTTGTGTATTTGCTTTTCCTTGTTTTTCTCATCGAGAATATTGCTCTTAGTACTGTGGTTCTCAACAAAATAGTTTTTTTGTGCGTCAGTAAAGGTGTAGCTGGAGCTCATATTGTATTTTCTGACTTCGATTCTTGAATAATCGACACCACTTCTGGTTCTCTTGTAAATCCAAAAAGAAAATTGGTTCAATCTCTTACTTGTTTCTGTTGACTAGCTCAGACTGGAGGAGTTTTCTCTACTAAGTAACCCATTACTTTCTAGGTGGAATTGACACCCCTGGTATGCTTCGCTTTTAACATAAAAAATTCTACTAAATCGATAGCATAACATTTTTTTTAAAAAAATTTTCATAGTTGTATGATATTCTAGTAGAGGATACGAGTTAATCTTCTTCAAGGATTAGGGGCCATGATCGGATGTCAATAAATCGATTAAGAATCAAGTTTTTGATAGTAAAATAATGAAAAAAAAATTTTATTCTTGAACATGGTAGGGTGAATTTCGTCGGCTCCAATGTCTCATGAAAAAATGATTTTTTATTTCTCAAGAGGAGCAGCGTGTGCATCAATTTCTTATGGGTTTCCTTACTTTATATCTGCAGTAAAAAAAAAAAAATTGAATAACGCCTTGGTCCAACCAAGAAAAGAAAGTATTATTTATTTCTCAAGAGGAGGACTAGTACTTTCTCTATGCTCTGAAAAGCAATCCGTATGATGAATCACAAATTCGCGTGGTAAGGGAAAGCAATTTCAATTATTTGTCGAAAGCTATCAATTGGTAGAACCGTTAGTGATGATATTGTTGTCACTGATCAAGAGGCAGTAGAGGAATACTCTAAAATTAGAATTCTTCATCTTCCAAAATAGGAAAGAAGGCATATTAGATCTCTCTCCTATACTTTTCGATGTAAATCATTTTTATAGTATTGAATAAATAGGTTGGGTCTTCTGGATCTTTCAGATGACCTATGTTGTGTACCAATGAAGCTCTTATTTTCATAGCACATATTGCTATTTTTGGAAAAAAGGTCATATGGATAAGATCCCCATTGTATATCTTTATTGTTGTTGGTGGTATGATTGTTGAAAGATGGACACTAACATTCATGGATGTATGTAATTTTTTTCAATTTTCTTTACTTTTTACATACGTTTGTAATACTTCTGTTATTTATAAAAATTTATCGTATCCAATAATATATTTTCAGAAGAATATATATTGTCGGATGATGCCAACATTGTTATTAATTTAGATTTTCATCTAACACTATCACGAAACAGAAGATGATATCCCTCAATCAAAACAATGTTTATCTCAAGATGTATCACCTTCTAAAAAGGGTGAAATCAAGCAAAAGCAATTCAAAAAAATCAGGTTTGGTTGATTTTAAGGATGCTTGCATGATTTACTACAATGAAAACGACGGTTGGACTAAACATGATTTGTTGTGAGTGGTTTAACTTGAGATTTATGGATGCCATGTTGATTACTAAAATGTATATTTTCATGTACATGTTGCTTTTTTATTTTGTAGTGAAGGTTTGAATTTCCTGGACAAAGAACAAGCAAAAAGAGCTAAGGAAGATTATATCATATGACATTGCTTTTGTCCGATGTGGATAAAGTTTGTAAATTATCGTCTTGTTGTGAAGTGCAAAGGAAGAGTTGAGAAGAAAAATTTTAGTTTTTACATATATATTGCAAAGAGGATAAAAATGTACATAGAAAATGATTACAAGTGATTACACACTATGAAAGTTTAGAAACTAGTTTGTTGATGATTCTTGCTGATCATTACCAAAGATGCTGCCCTATGTATCTAAAGAAAATGAGTCCAAGGTGTTGAGACATAAGCTACTAAAAACACGCAACAAAGTTATCAGTCAATATGAGTGAGGCTTAGATTTTGACTTTGGAAACCTGAAAAGCTTTTGTCACAATTTGTGAAAAAGAAATCCAGATTCTATTTGTTTGATATAGGAGAGTTAATCTTTGGAAAACGAAACAATTGGAAGGATACAATCCATCTATATATGTCAAAAGGTATAAATATGTAATCGATAGCTATCTTTTAATTGAATTTTAATTCATTATTGTGAGTTACTTAGACATGTAAAAGATGGATTTCATCATTGACGACCACTATGAACCTAGATGGCACACACACTTTAGATATATTAAAAGGAACTTTGCTAGTTGCTGTTAGACTTGACCCTAACAATGGTGTCTTTCCTTCGGTTTTTGGTGTTGTTAAAGGTAAAACGGAGAGTAATTGGATATGGTTCATTAAATTCTTAGTTATTTGAAAAGAATTAGGATGACTGTACAATGATGTATGATTGAGGAAAAGCATTGTTGATAAATGAAAAATTATGCAAGTCATTAAAATTGTAAATTCACATATCAAATAAAATTATATACGTTCATAATCAATCATACAAAAAATATGAGGATTGAACACAAGGAGCATGTTGTTTTCGGTAAAAAGATATGTCTAAGCTAAGACTATGGTAGATTATTGATGATACAATGCCTTGAAGTTTTCAAAAGTGACATGATCATTGCTAGACTTAATCCTTCCAACCCAACAATCATGCACCTAATAAATGAATGATTTAAGTCTATCTAAACCCTTCTTTTTTCTAATATTTGATCTACTTCTAATTAGGTTTATTTATGATGAATATCATTAATTCCCTCTCATGTATCTATTCTAGTTTGATAAGGAATTAGTATGATTACTCAGCTAGGTAGTCTAATAAGCAATAATCATGCACACTCCCTTCAACCTCAAGGCATTACGTGTATTTAGCTACTCATGCTTAAGTAAAATGAAACACGTTCATAACATAGCAATCAAATCATGTTCATGACAGTGCAACGACAACAAATAAACATAAATAGAAACAAAAATCATAAATAGTTTGCGTAAAAAGCTAAAACTACTCCTAGTTAGGAATAGTATTCCTGATAAATAAAGGAAAGTTTAGAGGTAAGCTAGGTTCTTTGTTTCGTTTTCTTCATTCTCTACCGTTTTGCTACGATTTCCTACAAGATCTGATGAGATCATGGATGCTACAAATTATCCCAATGAAGATAAAGGACACAAAATCAATAATCCTCCATTGATTTCAGTTGGACCAATCACTAGATTAAGATCAAAAAGTAATCAAGAAGTGATTAAGAGCTTATGGGGCAATCAACCAAGCTATGAGGTGTTTGGCATGGAATTCAACATTTTCAAAGTGGATCAACTTGATTAGAGGATGACCATTATTACCAAATACATTATTATTACTACTTTTCCTCCAATAAGGCCCAATCCTTCATCTATATAAGAAGGTCTTACTTTTGTTTTGAACAACTTTGATTATAATCACTTTTGAGAGCTATTCTCTTTCCTTGAGTTTTTGTAGAACTTAGACTTATCAAGCCTTACTTGTGGTGTCTAGTGTGTGGTTTATCACTTCCAATTCCTTCCTTGATTCTGTGAGTGTGGTACATTTCATAGTTTGGGTTGCAAGAATCTTTCAATCCTTGAGGGCCAACTTCTTTTTCTGGAGGGATTGCTTTTTTTCAACCAAGATCTGGTTTGCCAATCACTTGTTGATTGGAGGGTCGTATCAAGATCCCTCACCAAAATTGTGAGGCCCGTTGTTCAAAGTGTAAAAGATATTTTCTTACTTCTCATTATTCTCAAAATCTCTTTTTGATCTTCTTGGGATTTGATATTTTTCTTTCTTTTCTTTTGTCCTCTTTTTATTATGCATCCACTCCATACATTTCAGCCCATTGGGATTTGCATTATTCAAGAAAACGATTAGAATTAAGATTGAGACTAAAGATTTAATTTCAATTAGGAATAAAAGACGCAAACAATGCCACTAATCACAGAGACGCAGAGATACATAATAAAATCTGAGTTTTATAGCAAAATATTAATTCTTTTCCTATTTTTAAATACTCAAAAATATGTATTATCAATGGTTATCGACATTGTATATCGTGCTTCCAAATGTTCAAGTTATATTTTAATTTATTTTCTTTGATGTTGTTGTAGCCTTATTTTAGTTGATATATTACTTTTATTTTATCTTTCATTATCCTTATTATGTCAAGCATATCATCAATAACTGAACATAACAAGCCACTTAGATGATGTTGTGGCGACATGTGTTTGGAAGGTTGCACAAACATGGAATCAATATGAATTAATACATGATTTGACAAACTCAGAAATTATAATGTGGTGGCATGGACTTACATAATAGAGATATTATCATAATACTGGAATAGAACCTTTTTTTTTAGAAAATACTAAGCATGATATACTTCTCACTAGTCATGGTGAGTCCATGAATAGTTCCCTTGTGGATGCTAGGTCATTGCCTTTTGTAAACATACTGTAAGCTATTTTAGACCTTTTTAGCAATAGGTTCATAGAGTGTAATGATGGAGACAAATGGGATTGTCGGATCTACGATTGGATAGTGAACATTTTGAGATAGGATTGTCACAATTCTGTTGGGTGCATAAGTTCAACAATGCACCCGTGATATATGGTGATGCAATACTGGGATTGACATCCACTTGATTAATGTTGGATCATCAACACACACTTGATTAATATTGACTTATTTTTGTATATATCATCACTGATCATTACTTAATGTATTTTTATAACTCCTCGTTGTCATGCTTGTGCAGTTCTAGGTGCATTTTTTTTGATTAATCTTAATCATGGATCTAGTTTTATACCATAGTAAGATTACTAAAAATGCAAAATGATTGAAAAATTTATTAAAAATGGATGTTAGTTGTGTATTCTAATATATCTCTTATATTATATCTTACATTATTAATGAGCTTTCATATGTAAATAAATAAAATTACATTAATATAGTCTTATCATCCTCATAAGTTAAAACAAATTTAATTCACTAATAAAAATAAATATATCATAACAATACATATAAAAGGATGTCAATTTTGTTTACATGTGTAATAATTGAAAATAGAAGTGAAAGAAGAAAAAAATATCTAACTTAAAGTTAGACCAAAGAGTTGGAATATATCTATATAGAGAATTATTTTAAATAGAGATCAATATGATCGAGTTGACTTAATCTTATTTGTTTTAAAATGATATATTTAAGTATAAGATGGTTTAGAAAATTTAAGAAGATATAAAACTGAAAAATCATAAAGTTTGATTCGGTAGATATAGTCCATCTAAAGTTAGTTGACACCTTAGAGTTCTAAGATAAAAGTTAACGGGACATACTTTTTTTATTAAAGTTCCAAGTGTTCATTATATTGCTTTCTATAATTTTATATCTTGTTGATTATTTAATGTTAGTTCTAACTAACATTTAAAATCAAATATGATGATAAAAATATATGAAATTTCCCTCCACAAGTATCAATTATTTGTAGTCGATCTTGAATGCCACTACATATATTATGTAGACTTGTAAATTATATGCACTTGGAGTTACAAATTTTATTTGATATGAATATTTCAATCTTTGTGACAACGAGAAATTTTCATTTATTGAGAAAATGACTACCATTCACTTTTTTTATTAAGGTAACGAAGACAAAGCAATTTTCCATTGTGGGCCATGAAATTTATCATGAAACGTGTCAAAGCAAATAGATTCGTTTTTCAAAAAACTTTAGATTCTCAACAAAAACTAATATATCAGGTTATTTTTTAGATTTAGGTGGTATTATTTTCTCTTCATAAATTCACTAAGATCAGTCATACCAAAGATATTACTCTCACTTGGTTCTGGGCAGAAAAATTCCCATGGAATTTAATTTTGAAGATTAAATTAATGACGAAGGGTTGGTTTCTTTGTATATTTACATTTGGAGAAGGTTTGATTGGATCTATTGCAAAACATTTGCTTTCAGTTTTCTGCTGTTAGTTAAGAATTCCTTTTAAGTAATTTTTTATCAACATTTTGTTTATAGCATGATTTAAACGCCCAAGTCAAAGCTACGCAGCAGACTATAATTTTGACAGACTCAATCTACCATTTTTTCTCTTAAAAAGAAAAGTAAGATAAAAGAGTGTTCCATATGCTCAGCTTCATTCTTTATGAACTAAGAAGTTGAGTGGTCGATAATCCCTTTTTTTTCCTAGAAAGACATTGGCCAGGAGCTTGGGTTTGGGCAAATAGAGCTCAGTCCCATCCTTAAAAGAATAAAAATAAGTTATTCAATTAATTTTTATAATTTTTTTAAAAATCTTTTTCTCTTTTTGATTTTGTCTGACATCAGTAAATCAGTAATCCTATTTATTTCTTCTCATGACATCAACTTCAGTAATCCTCATCAAATACATGACCTTTTATATTTCAAACAAATGCAAAGGGGGTATATTTCGAAAAATGAAAATATGCCATGAAACAGATGTATTTGAAAAATTCCGGCGCATATTTGATTGAAAAATGTGCTTATGTTCTGTTCCTAAACAATGAATTATGTTCTGTTATTAAGATAGATTGTTTTGATATTCAGAAAACATAGTATATGATGGACTTAGTAAATCAAAAATTTCATAAACATAAATTTTAAATGAAAAATTCATCATTCACAAAAAATAAATGAAAATTAAAGCGATATCCAATAATAATCGTAGAATTTTAAATGGTTGACGACGACGACAATTAATCGGTAATGATCAAGCAAACAAGATGAATGTGGATGAAAATATGAGAAAATTAAGTAAAATAAATAAGATTTTGATTAGTTAATTAAATGAATAAATATTTATTCTTAAAATCAATGATTAACAATATTAAAATTACAAAAAAGACAAACAAATGGTGAACCACTCAGTGTGCAAAATCACCAAGCCTTGTATGACACTGTAAGTTATAGGCACCCAACTCTTACAATTTTACATGATTCCCTTCTAAAGAAAAAACAACATACAATATTAAGGAGTTCCGCTATTTAAGTACATTCTCTCTTTTGTCTGTAATCAATATGGAATATCATCAATAGAAATAGAACTAGTTGGATTAATTCGCATAATAATAAACAATATATTGCATAATAGGATGAAAGATAATTCTATTGTCAACCCTTCATAGTTTATAGAAGGTGAAATTATAGAAAAATATGATAATTTTGATATTATTAGAGATTTCAAGAATTTGAAGTAAGGAAGTGCTGGCTTGTAATGTAATATTTTTGTATTATTTTAATTATGCATTATGTATTTTGTATTCCTATTTAAAAATTTATCATATATTTTTTTGATTCGTTCCAGCTTGAAAAAAACGTTGAAGCTCCGCCAGTGCATGCAAATGACGTGCTCTGCTAATTGAGCATGGCACTTGGTGACTATTCATGCTTGTAATGTCTATTTTATTATGGATTTTGTTTCTTGTCAAGAGGATATTCTAGAATCCAACATTGTCCATTTTGTAATAGTATTGGATAGATTATTATTGCTAAGAAGCAATATGATATTTATAATCCATGGATGGTAGGGGATCCATTTATTTAGATCTCCTTGTTTATATATTCTTGCTGGTTAGAGTTAGAGTATTGCTTTCATACTGCAGGAGTCATTGGTTCAAATCCAATATTAGTTATAACTTATTAGATACCGAAGTCAATGGTATTTAATGAGTATTTTTCCTACATTTTTTTATTATTTTTATATTTCATTGTCGATTTGTATCTGAAACCAATTCTGCTTGATTGGATTCTTTCGAGTGAATCCAATCAACATAGGCTTTGGGCTTTGGGCTCGAAATATAACTTTTTTTTTTTATAATGAGTTATGAAACCACATTATTGGGTCATATTCTTGCTTCCCTTTTCTCAAATTAGCTTTTGCTATTTCAAGAGTTTGATGAGCTTATTGTGGATGAATATCATCACCCTTTTCAACATTATTTACAAAAACATTCATCTTGTGATTTCCTATTCTAGCAAAATCACCGATGCGAGCCATCATTAACCACTATTCTATAAGTCGTATTCTCAGATACAATATCTATAGCTGCAGCAATAGGGGGATGGTTTAGTAATATGCCAATTTGTCCACTATTCCTCGTAAAATAATTTCTTGCTTTCAGAATCCCAAAGATTTAATGTCATTTTTTCAAACTGCTCTCCATTTTTAATTTTATTGACTTCGTTGTAGCTTCACCCATACTAACTTCCAAATAAAAGGCCTATTCTGAAAGATCCTTTAATTCTCCAAAAAGGATAAATTGGAAGAATGATTTGCTTTGGATAATTATTCCAACTCAAGAATAGCTATAATGTCTTGAAGTTTCTTATAGCATTGTAAAGTTTGTTTAACTCTTTGAACAGTTTCATAATGTTCATGTCTGATAATACAAGGTTGAAGCATCGTTTTGGTTAAATCTAAAGGATCTAGTGCTAGATAGATACCTTCGGTAGCTATTCCTCTTGATATACCCTATTTGAAAATGTTGTAGTGGGAGCAGGATCAGTCAAATCAATTGTTTCAATTGAAGTTATGGACCCCTTCTTTCATTAACCAATTTCTTCTTGTAAAGAGCCGATTTTGGAAGAGGTGTTGCTTCCCGATAGTGTAAGATGTATACTTTGCTCTAAATATTCATCGGCTGTGACCATGTAAGCGCTGCTGTATTTGAGTCTTGGGTTCATTTGTGTAATGATACGAAATATTTCCAAGTAAGAACCCAGCACTTTGGCTAGTAAAACCAATTGAATACAAGTGTGGGAAGATTGCATGACTCTTGAGATTCAAGCATTGGAGGGCAATCACACTTGGAAAGTAATCATATTCCCTTCAAAGGAAAAGATCATTGGTTGTAAATGAATTTTCAAAATAAAAAAAATACCATGATGCTACAATTGCTCGATACAAGGCATGCCTTGTTGCTAAAGGATACACTCAAATAGAAGGCGGAGATTTTACCTATGGTTTTTTGTCTATGGATAAGATCATTAGAATAAGAACCTTGCTTGCATTTATAGTGAAAATAGACTGGCATCTACATCAAACAGGTGTCAACAATGCTGTCCTATGTGTTTCTATCAATAAACACTATATGGAGCAACCTCTGTGATATCAGGTACACTTGGGTTTAATATACAAACTGAAACACTTTTTCTATGGTCTAAAGAAAGCTGATAGACAATGAAACTTGAAACTTACTTGTTTCATAAACTCATTGGATTTCAACAAGTCCTTATCAAGTTCTTACCTTTTTGTGAAAAAAACTTCAACAATATTTCATGCTATTGCAGTCTATGTTGATGATATTTTCATAATGTGTCCTTTTTTTGCTATCAGTCGATTCCAATGCCTAGGAATTTTGAATTTTTAGATGCAAGTGAAATCATTTTGATGGTAATTCTGTAAGTGCACAGAAACCGTTGAAGTAATAAAATAAGATCGTATCCATAGGAAATTGTTATTAGAATATTATTTTCAAACAAAGATTCAAAAAGATCGAAAACAAAAGAAAGATTTGGTTTTGAAGAAAATAAGAAAAGTGGCCTTGGATTTAAAATCCACCTTACTTGAAACTCGCCCTTTGTGTATATGCAAACCTTGAGAACTGACCTGCTTGCGCAAGCTTTGGGGGTGTTATGCTAAAATAGTGCTACTCGATGACCGATATAGCTCCGTCCCTTGTTTTGAGGGATTATGGAATCAACCACGCCACCGGAGCCATTTCACTTATTGTGATAACCCATGTTTTCCCCACACCCAAATCTAATCCCTACACCTCTCACATCGTAGACAGATTAGATAGAATGTACCTTACCAACGATGTCTGATTGAGCCCTTCTCCTTAGGTGCTTGAGGTCAACCTTTGATTCTCCCACACTCTCTTAGGGCTATATGGTATTAAAGATCACGTTGGTAAAGAAAACGTTGCGAAAAACAAAATCAGACCTCAAATTAAATGCTGAAAAATATGGTAAGACAATCACATGCGCAGAACTTGCGCAAGCGAGGCTTCACAACAGATCCTCAGCCGCAAGCGCTCACACGCGCATGCTTACTCTAAACAACAAAAGTTGATGAAAAACGAAGAGAAAGGAATCCAAAACATACTAGACTCTACTCTAAAACCTATATTGACTCTCTGCTCGTCCACCACTTCCCTCCCTTTCAGGTCTTCATGTTTGGATCTTTATATAATGGTGGGGATTTTTCGGGCTTTCTTAATGGGCTCTCATCAAATCTTCTATCCGAATCTTCTAAGATTTAATACAAATCTTTTCATTCTCTTCTCTCTTCTTCTTTTTTCTTTTTTTTCTTTTTTTTTCTTTTTACATAGATCGAGACCAGGGAGAATTTAGAGTTCAACTCAGATAAACTGTTGCTTCACCCCTTTGTATGTTAGTGTGGGTGATGCACTCTCCTCCTTATTCCTCCAGGGGTCCCTTCTACTCCTCTGAGTTGTTCTCATAACCTCCCTGTGCTCTTTACTCTGCTGTCCAAACACGCTCTTTTGTTGTGTATTGCTTTTCAAGATGTGGGTCTCATCGCTTTTCTAGTGATGATGTTTTTTTTTTTGACCCATTTGTTTTTGGTGTCTATAGATTTTGTGACAACCAATCCCCCATGAAAAATCAACACATGCCAATCTACTTAAAAAAAATCTTGAAGGCACCAATCTGACTACATTGAACATGTTGCTATCTCACAAAAATAATCAAGGGGAAAACATGCTCACTAGTTCATAAAATGGCCATAACAAAATTCATGCATTTTGTGCATCATGAAAAACATCCCATGCTTGTAAGGGAATTCCTCAACCATTCACAAAATCCTCCTGACCATAATGTCGTACTACTAAATTACTCTTAACTTAAACGAACGCCATAAAAATAAAAATAAAAATAAAAATAAAAATAAAGATGAGGCAATGCATCGATGTTACTTGATCAGGGAGGAGTCCTTCACTCCCTGTTTCAATTCCTTCACTTCCCTTAACAAATCCCCCAGCCTATCATATAGCATATCAATTCTTTGCTTGCGGCAGCAGTCCTTTCCGCCCTTCACTTTGTCTGGTTCTTGTCGAGAAGTCCTTGCTTTTGCTTTCTATGCAGGCAGGTTGTTGCAAATTCCTGCCAGAGATTTAAACACAAAACTACTCCCCTTCGCTTGGATTAATCCAGCGGTTTTAAGAAAATGAGCATTCAAAGGGAATATTTTTGTCTCCAAATGAAAATATTCTAGCTCATGAATTCGATCAGCACACAGCCTTTGAGCAAGGAGAATGATTACATTACCAAACCCGAGATGATTGATGGTGCTTCGCCGATAGTCCCTGTTCAATTGCTCAGCTAAAACTGCCCCTAGATTCAATGATTTCTTGTGCAACAAACACCACATGACAAATAATTCACGTTTATATAATGTATTGAATCCTCGGACTCTTCCAAATAGCACAGAAGAAATCAGCAAATGGATATATCGTGCAGCAGGTTCTGTAAATAAATCAGCTTTTGCACCCTTAGGTTTAAATTTTATCACATGCTGACTATTTAACATCTCATACACTTCCTCAGCATTGAAATCATCAGGATAATCAAATAAGGAGGTGGCAAACTCATGCGAGTCAACATGCTGCTCAGAGTAGAATCCTAAGGTTACACACCATTCAGCAATCGAGAGGGAAAATTCTTTTCCTAACAACCTAAATGTAATTGCTCCTGGTGTCATCACACTTTCTGGTTTTTTATAACATAATGTGGAAGCAAATTCATATACAAGTTCAACATAGGAAAGGTAATTCATATCACACAAAATAAGCAGCCCAGAATTTTCAAGCAGTGAATGAACTTCAGTAACTATCCCCAATTCCACCAAGATCTCATAATCTATGATGCGGCAAGGCATCACCTTTGTCCCTTTTACCTCATCATACTTGGTGGCGAATTCTTCATTCTCGAATTGAAGATATTTTAGGTTTAGCATCTCTACATGCTGCTTAAAATAAGGAATGCCCTTGCTGGTCATTCTTCGTTGTGATTTCCCCTTCTCTTCCTCTTCAACCTTACCTAAACTCAAGAACAACGGGACAAGGTTAGGTAAAAAATTTTCTCTTTTCATTTGTACCTGTTCCTCCTCCTCGCTGGCATTTTTCTCCAATTCCTCTATTTTTGGTTTAGGTTCTTGCTGCTTCTTTGTTCTGCTCCTTGTTCTCTTTGCTACCAGATTTTGATCATCCTCTTCTTCTCCTGCTGCTGTAGCAGTTGGTGTGGCTGGCGCCTCACTTTCTGTTGGAACTTGTTTTGCTTCCCCACCTTTGGCTTCCTTTTCTTCAGTTGGTTGCTCTGCAATTTCTAGGATTTCTTCCACCTCTCCTGGTGCAATTTCTTCTTCAAGTGCAATTTGCATGGTGACTTCCTGTTGCTTCCTTTGACTCTTTCTTCCCTTCTCCTTTTTCTGGTACACAATCTGGGGTGGTTCAGCAGATGTTTTTTCAACCACAGATTTTCCCTTTCCTTTGTAACTCCTCTGCAATTCTCTCAATTTTTGCTGAAGGTCAGGACTGGTGGGTGCCTTCAGTCTTGGACTTCTTTTTTCCACCACAGGAGGTTCTGCTATTTCTTGAGAAGGAGTTCCACCCAGATTCGCTGCATGCAGGAGAGCATCAACTCCCTGAAACCGCTCATCTCCAGCATTTACAGCCTTATTTTGTTCCAGGGTAGGAGCAATTTCGAAGTTCCCCCCAATTTTCTTGCGCTTACTGCTCTCTGATGTGGCTTTCTTGCTGGGTTTTGCAGCAGCAGTGCTTTGGTGTTGGCGTTTTGCAGGCATCTTGCTAGCTTTTCTCTCTGCAATTCTCAGGAGCAAAGTGAAACGTTTGAAACAAAATGAACATTACAAGGAAATTTACCCCCAAATTCCCCAAGGGTTTGAGGGTAAATCTATAAAATCTTGATAGTCAGTTGCGATCCCTGTACGTTACTTTCCTGTAACCGCAATATAACTCCCTTTTATGCAACAGGAACACAATAAAGACTTTCCAAAATAACTCCTAGCTAAGGGTGTGTTCTGGAAAACTTTTATGGATAACTTTTACTTATATGAAAGTAAAAGTTATTTTTTTTCAAAACAACCTTATTTTCAAAAGTACTTTTATTAGAAGTACTTTTGAAATCATACAATAAAAAAAACTTTTACAGAAGTCATAAGGGATGTGCTTTTACTAACTTTACTTCTACTTTTGAAAAGTATTTATACAAAAGTAAAAGTACGTTATAAAAGTTTTCCAAAACACATCTTAAGTCTAAAAGTGCAAAAGTCAAATGACAGGAAAATAAAACTACATAATCTAAACTTGGGTTGCCTCCCAAGAGCGTCCCTGTTATCAGTCCTGGATTAGACTTTCAGCAAGTTCTACGTTGTTTCTATGTCCCTTAGGACAAGAACTTCAACTTCTTCAGCAAACCTGTATTGAAGATTTTCATAAAAAATCTTCAACCTATGTCCATTCACAGTGAAACTTGAGTTAGTCCCATCATAAACCTCCACTGTTCCGTTTGGGAGAACTTCTTTCACTACAAATGGTCTCGTCCAACGAGATTTGAGTTTCCCTATGTGTTACTTGAGTCTGGATTGAAACAGCAAAACTTTCTGACCAACTTCAAAGGACCTCCTGGAAATATGCTTGTCATGGTAACTTTTAGTCCTAGCTTTGAATAATTTGCTTTCATACGCATCATTTCTCAACTCTTCCAGTTCTGAGAGCTGCAATTTTCTTTGGCTTGCACTAAGACTTTCATCAAGGTTTAGCCTCTTCACTGCCCACCAGGCCTTGTGCTCTAATGCAGCAGGTAACCTGCAAGGTTTTCCACAAACTAACCTGAATGGAGATGTCCTAATTGGTGTTTTATATGCTGTTCGGATTGCCCATAAAGCATCCCTCAATCTTAGACTCCAGTCCTTCCTGTTCGGGTTTACCACTTTCTCCAAAATCTATTTAATCTCTCTGTTTGATACCTCCGTTTGGCAATTTGTTTGTGGATGGTATTGATGGCTTATACCCAATGTTGAACTGCTTCAATACACTTCTGAAGCCTTGATTATAAAAATGCGTACCTTGGTCACTGATCAGCACCTTAGGAGTCCCATACCACACAAAGATGTTGTTACGCAGAAAATTAATCACTGTCTTTGTGTCATCCGTCCTTGTAGGAATGTCTTCAATCCATTTTGAGACGTAATCAACATCCACTAAAATATAGTTGTAACCTGCAGAAGTGGGGAATGGCCCCATAAAATCAATGTCCCAAACATCAAATAATTCACATACCAGGATTCCTTGCTGAGGCATTTCGTCCCTATTTGATAAATTTCCCACTCTTTGGCATGGCTCACAACCTTTACAATAAGCATAACAGTCTCTAAAGATATGAGGCCAGTAGAATCTACAATCCAAAATTTTTCTAGCTGTACGATTTGGTCCATGATGGCCACCAAAGGGTGCTGCATGACAAGAATTGATAATTTTAGGAATTTCAAACTCATGAATACACCTTCTAATGACACCATCATTGCATCTCTTTCAAAGGATCATCCCAAATATAATATTTGGCATCACTCTTTAGTTTGTTCTTCATGTGATAATCAATTCCTAGTGGCATCACTCTTGTTGAAACAAAGTTAGCCAAGTCTGCAAACCACGGTTCACGAATATTAGTCCTAACTAAGAATAATTGTTTATTAGGGAACGTTTCAGTGATAGGACTTTCAGTCTTCAGCCCTTCCATCCTGCTGAGATGGTCAGCGACCATGTTCTCCTTTCCAGGCCTATCTTTAATTTCCACATCAAACTCCTGAACAAGGAGAACCCATCTGATCAATCGTGGTTTGGTCTCCTTGTTCTCCATCAAGTGTTTTACCGCTGAATGGTCTGTGTAGACCACAACCTTGCTCCCTAAAAGATAGGAACAAAATTTCTCCAAAGCAAAAATCATAGCTTGAAATTCTCTTTCAGTCACAATGTAATTTTTCTGAGCATCATCCAAGGTTTTAGATGCATAAGAAATAACATGATGTTTCCCTTCAATTTTCTGTCCTAAAACCGCCCCTACAGCATGACTACTAGCATCACACATAATTTCGAAATCATACCTCCAGTTTGGTGGTTGTATCATAGGAGCAGTGGTCACAGACTCTTTCGAACAATTAAAAGCATTTTTGCATGAATCATCAAAAATAAATTCCACATCATTATGCAAAAGTCTACTAAGAGGCAAGGCAATCTTAGAAAAATTCTAAATAAATCTTCTATAAAAACCAACATGCCCCAGAAATGATCTCACACCTTTAACATCAATTGGGTACGGTAACTCGGTCATAATTTCAATTTTTGCTTTGTCTACCTCAATACCTTTCCTAGAAATAACATGGCCAAGCACAATTCCATGATCAACCATAAAATGGCATTTTTCAGAATTGAGAACACGATTTTTTTCAACACATTTTCGCAAAACCTGATCCAAATTGTTCAAACATGACTCATAATCTTCTCCATACACTGTAAAATCGTCCATAAAAATTTCAATGAAATCCTCACCAAAGTTTGAGAAGATGCTGATCATACACCTCTAAAAGGTAGCAGGGGCGTTGCACAACCCAAAGGGCATCCTTCTATAGGCATATGTCCCAAATGGACAGGTAAAAGTAGTCTTGTCTTGATCCGTACCTGAAATTGCAACTTAGTTATATCCAGAATAACCATCTAAGAAGCAATAAAAAAATTTTCCTGCTAATTTTTCGAGCATTTGATCAATGACAGTTAAGGGTAATGGTCCTTCTTGGTCACTTCATTCAATTTTCTATAGTCTATGCATACTCTCCATCCATTTTGAATTCTTTGAGGCACCAGCTCTCACTTCTCGTTCTCCACCATTGTCATACCAGTCTTCTTGGGCACCACATGGATTGGATTCACCCATTCGCTGTCTATAATGGAGTAGATTATACTTGCATCATGAAGTTTTACAATTTCCTTCTTTACCACTTCCATCATATTTGGGTGGAGGCGCCTTTGTGGCTGGCGAACAGGTTTAGTTCCATCTTCTAATAAAATCCTGTGCATACATATAGAAGGAGAGATGCCTTCAATATCTGCAAGAGTCCAGCCAATCGCCCTCTTGTTCCTGATCAACACCTCCAGCAGTCGCGACTCTTGGTCTAAGCTAAGACTATTTAAGATGATGACCGGGTTGTTCATTTCTTCATCCAAGAATGCGTACTTCAGGTGTGTGGGCAGTGGCTTCAACTCAGCTGTCCGCTCCTCCAAGGTCTTGATTTGCATAGCATTCGCCTGTTCTGACCCTTTTTCAGCTTCCACTCTTGCAAAAAATGATTCCTCATGCTCTTCTTCCTTCTCTTGGATAGCCTTTTCAAGATGCTCTTCTACCAGCTTATCCATCACGTCCACTGAGCATACACTCTCAAAATCGCTGGGATAAAAATACTTGACCAATGCATTGTTCTGAAATCCGTGGTGTGGACAAGAGCCTAGCAGGTGATTAACCCTCCCAATATTCATGTAAAGATTCTCCACTTGTTTGCTCAATGTCACTGATTTCCTTTCGTATCCCTTCAGCCTTTGAAGCAGGGAAACATGTGCTGAGAAATAATTTCTTCATCCCTGACCAATCCGCAATACTTCCAGGCTTCAAAGATTTGAACCATGTCTTTGTGCTCCCTTCCAGTGTGAATTGGAATGCCCTTAAACAGATGGCATCCTTAGTCATCAAAGCACTCTTAAAGGAGGTGCAAACATCAGTGGCATTATCAAGATGTTCATGTGGGTTTTCACCCACTTTTCCATAGTATTTAGGCAGAAAATTTATCATAGCTGGCTTCAATTCGTTGGCTATGTCATCAAAGAACCTTATACACAGCCCTCTGTACGTGTGGTCAGCTGCATCAAGCTCATTCAGGGTCTTCTCCTATTCTGCCATATTGAAATCAGTTTGAGTAACAGTAGGGAGTCTGCTCAACCTTGCTGCTTCTCTCACTCTTGTGTGGTTCTTGCTGATAGTTCTCTCGATTTCTGGGTGGAAAACAAGATTACCTGCACCAGAAGAAAGCAAATGCATCAACCGAATCACAAAACAATTAAACACCGCTCCTCGGCAACGACGCCAATTTGATAAACGGGAATTTTCCTAATATCGTTGTAAATAAAAATAGAAAATCCATATCAAATAAATTTATAATATCGGGGTCGCTCACGAAGAGCTTGTGCTTGCTAAGTGTTTTATTAAATGCATAATTCTGGACAACAGGAAGTATTGGTCTATGCTCGGACTAACAGTAGCAAACAAGTTCAGTAAACAAGGTAGGTAAGCAATATCGGGTTTCAAAGCTAAAGAGACAGGTATTGGTTCTAACTTCGAATAATACAAGGACGCCTTAAGGATTTGTAGGTGGTGTCATGCTAAGGTTCCTAACTTAATTTACTATCTTCCTACACTCACAACTTCAAATAACCTAGGTCTACCCAGGTGATTCATTATATTTTTGGCTTAAGCTAGTCCCCAATATCATAACCAACATTGCAATTAGGTCTACCCGCATGCAAGGTATATAGAATTAGGTCTATCCGGTTCTACTAGTTCTACCCTGAACTAACACCGACTGCTCTCGTCTTGCTTTGTTGATCTACCTCTAAATCAAGCTTCTAAGTTGTGAAACTACTTGTTTCCCTCCTTAGGTCTACTCATGGTTTGTTAGAAACAAGAGTTAAGGAATACACATAAATTTCATCATCAATCCTAAGCACACACCACCCACTTCACCTTAAGGCATCCCTAAGACTCTAGTCATTCATGCTTTGGAAATAAAACACGATTTCATTCATATAAGTTGGCCAAAGCGGCAGAAACATTGTAAACAAGTCAAACGCAGAAACTTGAAATGTTCAGAAAACAGAAAGTAAATAAGGAATGTTTTTGATGGTGAAGGCCGGAACAGTAGCGCTGGAATGGGCTCCGGTGCTGTTCTTGATGGTGAAGGCCCTCCTTCCCCCTTCTGGTTGGTGTTTTTCTCATCGGTGAAGAAGACCCCCTTCCGTCCCCCTTGCTGTTCGCTTCAACTTTTCGCTTTGCTCTTTCTTTTTCGAATTAATTTCCTTTTCTTTTGCTTCACTCCATTGCACTATTTCTGTCTGCCAGTACTGTTCCTGACCGCCAGTACTGCTCCTGGCCTGAACTTGCAGATTGCGGTGGCAGCAGAACAATGCTCTTTGTCCTTCTCCGGATTTTGCGCCCTTTTTCGCTTGTTTTACACGCTTGCAAGTCTGATTTTCGGCTCATCTCCCTGCTGAACTTACTGAGACATCAGTAACACGAGTTGTGGACTAAATCAAAGGATTTAGTCCACTTTTCAACATAATCACATAGGATTAACATAAACACCACTAAAGCATGAAAAATCACATTTATCTAACCTAAACCATAATAAAATATAACCATTTTGTATTTTGAAATTTAGGAAAAATGTGTGTCATCAATATGCGAATCTTATCTTATCCGAGAATCTTTGACCGAGTCTTCATCCAGATAAACCGAATCTTTGCCTCCATCAAAATAGCTCGAAAATCCTCCAAATTATTCCAAATTCGTCCTGAAAAATCACAAAACACAATTTCCCTCCAAAAAGATCAAAGTGATATGAAAGGTATAAAATTCTTTTAAAAACATAAGGAAAGTGAAATAAAAAGAATGCAAAACTCATTTAAATGAGTCCTAAAAAGCATAAATATAAATGATACAAAATCACTTATCATATTTCCTCTCAAAAGGAATATATGGCTCGTATTGATCGACTATTGTATTAGGGTTTTACTCATTTTGATGCAACTGAAATTTATCAGTCTTTTTGTTATATTTGGAGGCTGTTTATTCTACAAGAAAACAAAAAACAAGGTATAATTTCAAAATCCTCTGCAAATGCAGAATGTTGTAGTTTAGTTACAACTATCAATAAGCTTACTTGGATCTCTTACATCCTAGAGACCTCCAACAAGCAATTTTCAAATGTATTTACAAAATTCATTAGCATTCTACCTTTTAAGAGCAATCATTGGAAAAGATGAATGTTATTAGAATTATATTTGAAAATAATAAGCAAGCTTGTACATTGATCATTGCTAGTTGTACCATGCAACTTTTCACACACATTTATGTATGTCAGCCCTAGCTTTTGTGCTTGCTCCGCAAATTTTACAGTTTACACACTCCTTTCTTTGTTTCTCTTCCAATCGGCCAAACACGGGTAGGATAATTGTTCAAGAACATATCATTATTACCAAACCCAAATCCTACATTGCATTTAAGGGTAAAAGAATAATTGAACAAACATTAAATAAATACAGTACCTGAAGGTTTACAAGCATCGAAATATCTATTCCATAATTTTCAGGGATATAATATTTTTTGAGTGAGTTATTTTTATTTCACGACCTTTTTTTCCTTTGAAATCCAATAAAATAAAATAAATAGTATTAAGATAATTCTAACAAACTAAGAATTAGCTAGCTTACCAAAAATCTAAGAATAAACTAAAGAAAAAATTTTGTGTCACCCAACTATTTCTTTATTAAATTAGAGAATAAGAACAAATTATAAAGAAATCGAAAAAAAAATCTCAATTTTATTATCTTTCATGCAGAGAGATTGATATAGCTATTTTTCAGGTTCAACACTTTCCCTGCTTGTACTACATACTTATTTCAAAATAAATTATAGATATTCGAATACTGAATATGCAAAAATATTAATTTTAATTAGTATAATTATAAAATAATAGTACAAAATAACAAATTGAGTTACCGATTTTATGACAACATTCAACCTTCCCTCTATTTTTGCATGTTTCATCAACCTAGTACTTCTGTCAATGGCGATAGTTATTTTATTTCTTTATGTTCAAAAAAACACAACTATTCAGAGTAGGAAAGCTACAATCTCTGCCATGTTTTTGAAACTTAGACCAGTAGCCTAACACAAATATTTATTTTCTTTTCAATAAATATGATTCCCTTGATTTTCATAGAATATAAAAGAAAGATTTTAGACACACAAAAAATGACCCATTTGTAAATGCATTCTAATTAGTTTCAATCAGGGCATGGTGAGTATAGATTTCAAATTAGTGGATATATCCATATAAATATTGGAATTATATAAAGGGAATACTTTTTTTTTAATATCCAAGCAATTTAATGAATTATTCCTGTAGTCTCACATCAAACTAGTTTTACTTAATATTAAATTAGTAATATTTGATCAGAGTTCAACTAGGAATTGAATCAAAAAAAAAAAGTAAAAATAATTATCATTTATGTTAGTCTATCAATTCCAATAAAACGCAATCGTATGAAATATGATTTATGGATCAGAACATATATGAATAAATCTTATAATGGGTTCTCAAAACTTTTGGTACCAATTTGAGAAGCTCAAAAATTTATTATTCGTAAAAAGCAATTTGATAAGACTCTACTCGAAGACTTGTGTGCATCCGGTTAGTAACTAGATGAAAATTTGTGGTCTCAATAATGTATGATTAAGAAAATCAATTTGCAAAAGGTTTTTTTGACTTTAAACAATTTTAATATTTTTTATGTTACACTTTCTTACTTTCTCATCTCCTTTTTGGTTGTGTTTAGCAAAATTAAAGTGATATACATTCCTAACTATTATCCAATTGTAATATATAAAAAGTAGGATAGATGTTACCATAATTACGTAACAGAATATTAATATATTGAATTATAAATGTGGGGACAAATACTTTACTAGTCCATAGTCCTTTTCAAACGAAAGGCTGTAGAAATTACTAATATTGTGTTTTGGAAAATTTTTACATGCTGCTTTTACTTATGTTTTTATCAAAAGTAATATTCCACAAAAATACTTTTTATTTCTGTTTATGTTTGTAACAAAAATAATTTTTTAAATATAGTTAAAAATGAAGTAAAAATAGAAATAATGGCATCATGGCTGCCACGTAAGAAATTCTTCTTCATCATTTCTTTTTGCCCATCAATGCGGAAAACAAATTTGGACAGAGTTTCCGCTGAAAGTTGCACCAAAAACATGAGTAAAAAGGGCGTCAAAATCTCGCGTGCTCCTTCCCTCTCAACGAAAAAATTACTTAAAGCCAAAAAATCAATTTCTTATTGTAGATTTTCTTGCTTTTGAGTGATACAGGTAAATTACTGTCTTGCTATCTACAACTTATGGTGATTTTTGTTGATGGGTTATTTAAGTTTTTCGCATTTATGGTTTTTTATTCAATCATAAATTGGTGTATCGGTATACACAACTGATTTTTGTTGATGGGACATTTAAGTTTTCTGCATTTATGATTTTTTGCAATCATTTAATGTTGTGGATAAAGATGAAATTGTTAATAAGATCCACTTGTTTTTTGGTTCATTGGTTTCATTTATTATCTTTACAGCTTCTTCTTTACTTTATTATGACTCCATCATTCTTCATTTAATGATTATTTAGCTTCATTTGTGGATAAAAAATCGAAGATGGATAAAAACTAAGGTAGTTTAGATCATTCTTTAGTGTTTGTTGAATTTATAATAATCATATCTATACTTATCCTTCATATACCCATTTTTAAATTGTGTGGTACTTAGATACCAAAGAAATTTGTATAAATATAATGATTATGGGACATGCATGTTTATAGTTGTGCAATTGTATTTGTAATTTTCTATTGTTCTTTTATTGAACTATATAGTTATAATTATTTGGTAAGGAGAGAACAAAGTAATGTTTTTTTTTCAATCCTGAAATTTTATATTTTGTTTAATTTTTTTGCAGCTTCTTTTCATATCTATATGATTTCTAGCCAAAAATAGATGGATGTAGAAGTTAACCTACTAGTTTCAACAAGATTGAATACTTTAGGGGATTTAATAAAAGGAAATTGTCAAAAGCCAGATCCGTTTTGGAGGGCATCACTACATTCTATTGTAAGCTGTGACAACTAATGAACGAGATGCGAAGATTCATGATTCATAATCCATAAGAAAGAAATAGAAGATGTTCAATACATACATGCAAGCTTTTTCAAGAAGATATGATCGAGTTTTACGTGTTGATCCAAGCGGGCATAACAATTATAACTTAATAGAGATGTTGCTAAAATTGTATAAGGAAGAGTTACATAAACCATTCTCCTATTAGATTGCTTGGAAAGTATTACGTGATCAACCAAAATGGAGGACGGGTAAAATTTTTGTGTATTGTTCTTTAATACTATTATTTGTGATCTTTCATACCTTCTTATCTTTGTAGTAAATAGATAATACCACATGGAAAAAGAATAAAAAGAAGAGGCAACAAGATTCTCCTTTGGTTCATGTCTCTTTGGATCCAATGGAAGACCTATTGTATTGATGAAAGACCTATTGGGTAAAAAGCAGTGAAAAGAAGACAATAACAAGGTACATCTAATATATTTTCACATGAAAAGAATATGGTTATGAATAGCATTGCCGAGATGCTCAACTACTATACAAAGAAAATGGAAGTCCATAACAAGATATTCTAACATGTTGTGAATTCTGTGCATGAATTGAGAAAATTATTAGATATAGATATGTATTGGATGAATGAGTTTCAAAAAATGATATATACCGAGACTTGTATTTAACCTTTGGCGGCTTTTTCAGTTTCATCTTCACAACCTCTTCGACTTCAAATACAACACCAGAAAGCTCAAGATTCCCTGTTTTTTATATAGGTAATGATCAAGATATTTAAAGAATTGGAATTGTATTTTGTGTGTTTGAAATATATTCTTTCGTAGCACTTGTATTTGTTGGCATGTAGTTATGCTATCATTTTAAATACTTATTAATATAATTAAGTGAAATACACATAAAGTAATAGTTATAGAAGTATTAGAACAAAGAATAAAACATCTTTGAATTATTCTTTTCAAACACAAGAATAAATTATGTCATAATAATAAGGCTATGACTAGCATAAGATAGTGGAGTAAAGATTAACAATTTTTGAATTATACTTTTAGATTATGAAAAATAGAGTAATTGCAATAGCTCAATGTCTTGTATATAAATGAACATTTTATACAATATCTACATCATGCAATCAAAATTCTAAAAATCATGGATTCTAATGATAATTCAGAGAATAATATTCCATCTTCATCAGTTCATTGGAATGCTATAGATATCCCGGTGTATCCATTCTTGGGAAATGATATTTTTGTTAATGCTTGTAATGCTGTTATCGATTACATGCTTGATGATGAGTGTGGGGAGATTCAAATAAATCGAGACCATGAAGTAGGAAATACTTGTTTAGTGGCTGATTATTTTTTAATAAATTCTACCTATACTGATCAAATGTTTTGTCGAAGTTTCAGAATACCTCATTCTTTGTTTCAGAGAATTATGAAAAGTGTAAGAGAAGTACGTTCATATCTTCAAGAAAGACCAAATGCAACTGGCCATGCTTCACTATTTACGATATAGAAGTGCACTATGGCTATGAGGATATTGGTTTATGGATATGGCGAAATTCATGCGATAAATATTATCAAATTGGTGAGTCCACTATACTAAAATACTTAAGATTTTTTGTTCAAAGCATACATATTTTTTTTGAAGATGAGTATAGGAGACAACCAAAGCCAAATGATGTGCGACGATTATTGGCTTGGGGAGAAGAACAAGGCTTCCCTGATATATTTGGAAGTATAGAGATTGTGTGAATTAGGAGTCAAAAAAATGTCAAATAGCTTGGAAAGGTCAATACACTCGTGGTCATGAGTGTACCATGATATTTAAAGCAATTGTATCAAAAGATACATAGATATGATATTCCTTCTTTGAAACTCTAATTTCAAACAATGATCTTAATGTGCTGTCTCATTCTCCATTATTTGATGATTTACGATATTGCACACTATCCTGAATTGCTTGTTTTTACAAAAACCATCACAATTCTACAAAATCCAAAAACACGACTCTTTGCTCAACATCAAGAAAGTGCAAAGAAGGATGTAGATAAAGCTTTCAGATTACTCCAAGAAAGATTTAGTATTATATATTCACCTGCTCGTGTTTGGGATCATCAAACATTAATAGATATAATGTATATATGTATAATATTACACAATATGATTGTTGAAGATGAATAACACGATACTGAATCTGATCTTAGAGACTACAATTGAGTGAATACTATGCATGATCTACCTAATGTTTTAGGACAAAATATTCAAGCATTTAAGGCATATTTGGCAAGAGCCGTGAGATCTAGGGAAATAGGATTACATTGACAACTCAAATCTAATTTGATCGAGCACATTTGAATTAAATTTGGCTGATATTTTTTAATGACTTTTAATTAATTTTTTATTCTAGTATTTATGTTTTTAATTTTAGTAGTATGTTTATGTATAATTTTACTTTTCCAATTATGTACCTTTTATATTAACTATATATCAAATTTAAATATAATTTAAAAATAACATGAAGCACATAAAAATAATTTTAAATGCAAGTTTCTGACCAGCAATGTAGAGGAAATTGGAAAGTTAGATTCCAAATAAATTTTTGATAAGTGGAATGAAAAATGATGATTTGGATTGAAGAAAAAAAAAAGCAATCGATGTGGCTAGTACGTAATATGAATTTCATATGAAAACAATTACTTTTAATTCTGATTTCTATTTTTACAATCAATTCCCGAAAATATCTATTTCTACAATTTTTCTAGAACATACCATTTCTGTTTCTAGTTCTTTAAAAAATTTCAATTTCTACTTTTCACTTTTTCAAAAAAGAAATATAATGTATATTTAATTCTGTAATTCTTTATTTGTTATAGCACGTAAAGTATTCATAAATAGAAAAGACCAGGACGTATTCGGAATCAATCAATGGAATTCTCAAAAGTAAAATAATATTTCTTTTATAAAATAGCAACAAAATAAACTCACATTGTCACAAAATAAACGGCCATAGATAATTATGAGATTAGATCCTTCAGAATGACCAAAGAGATAGGCTTAGTAGTTTTGTCATCTAATCTTCCTAATTGAATAAATAATTGGAGAATAAAACGAGTACAAAAATGGGTAATACCCCATAGTAAAAACTAGTATTATTCAATTCAATGTTTTGTTCATTTGGGTTTGATTGTATCATAATTCTATAATTAGGGATTAGGTTTCTCATTGGATAATCTACACTGCTAACATTGACCCCCCCCCCCCCCCCAAAAAAAAAAGGTGGAATCAAAAAAATTGGAGAGGTTCGATCTACTCAAAAGGATTTCGAAGAAACAAAATGATCAATTATTAATGGAATTCTTTGTTGGTTTTCTGTGAAATACTCATTGGGTCGAGTGCTACAAAAAACATCATGGCATCGTTTGGTTTGTGGGCTTAAATAGGTTTATAGACAGGTTTAATATTTTATAAGGTTTGGTATATAGGTTATTGTTGGGTTTAAATTTACCCAACAGGTTTATATAAACCCATCAATAACCCATAGATATGAGTTTATATAAACCCACCTAGGGGGTAGGTTTAAGTATACCCATATTAATTATAAATACCTTTATCCTAAACTAGTATACCAAACGCATGTAATGATAAAGCCAAATAATTTTAACACACGAACCAAATAGGTTTTCATATAAAACCCATGAATATGAGTTTAAAAATACCTAAATAATTTGTATCACCAACCCCTTAACCAAACGGGGCCCATAAGTTAAGCCTATATTGATGCACTAAGAATGAGCAAAGGAAAGGAGAAAAATGAAAAAAAAATACAGTAGTCATTTTGCACATACATGATGGTTTGGTCCAATTGGAAGAAGGTAAGTGTCAAGCATAGAATTGCACATGGTACAGCAAGGGTGGTGTGGATAAACATAAGAAATGGATGATTAGAGAAAGCAAATAGATGAAGTTTAGCTATGCAAATGTAAGGAGAGGAAACAAGAAATGTTGGGCAACAAGGCCACCGGAAAGTAAGCAGATGTGCAATTTTGAAATTTAATCAGGTATGGTTCATAGAGTGCTTCTAAAATCGTGAAATTTGGCAGGGGTGTAGCTGAGAGAAAGTTTGGTGTTGGAATTGCTTTGGTGAAAGTAAGTGGGATGATTGGCAAGAGAACCGGACTGCATTTATTATTCTGCAAAATAGTGACTATGTGCCTTATGTTCTATTCATTGCAATTTCTATGTTGGGTGTTTATTTTATGCTAATCTAATTAACATGAATGTTTCAGTTCCATGCCTTAGGTTAACTATCAGAAAGAATTTCTTGATTTGGACTTTTGGAGGAGTTAAGAAGTTTTTACTAAAAACTGTTCCGTTTTCAAACTTCATCCAAAACAAGTTTTTGAGTTCCTAATAAAAACTTTATATCTTTCTCCCAAATGATGGTTTTAAGGTGATTCTTTTTCCTGAAGGTAGCCCTTACTCTTAGCTTCAAAATGAATTATGATTCATGATTTTGACTGACTGTAAGACCAATCTAAAATGGTTTTGTATGAAGCTTGCCAAACTCTGATGTTACTGAGTGGTTATGAGCTATCGAATTGTGTGAATTAGAAGACTTTGGGGGAGTGCGGATGCATGTTATTTTTATTTCAGATATGTCTGAAGAAAATCTATCAAGGAATGGCCACATATGAATGGAAGGAAAGTTTACATGATGGAAAGTTACATAAATATAGAGATTGGTGCCCTGAGAATTCAGTGGTGAGGCTTGGCACGCTGTCTGCTGGTTTGCTTGGGTAGAGACTGACAGAACCTCTTTCTCCTAATTCCCAAGGTTGTCAAGCTGAGGTTAATTGGGTGGAAGAGGGTGTAACTATGTGCAAAAATGGTCACATAGTTAAAGACACCTCAATGCTCATGTTTTATGATCATGTTCATATTCTTGAATCTTATAGAAGTTGTGGTTTGCTTTACTTAATGGATCTTGATTGTGATGCCTTATTTGCTTGATTGCAAGGGGTGGTCGAAGAGCATAATCCATGGCTGCAAGGGGCGTTTGCTGTGTTGCTGTGTATCTAGTGTAGCTTCCTCAACTTTTGTATGTTTTGTTCCGTATGGTTGCCATAAAAATGCAAGGTAGTTCAGAGTTTGGTCTGTATATAGCTAATATTTGGTACTTGTAAGTCCATCTAAATTGTGAGATGTAGATGACCCATAAATAGTCATATGTTACTTGTTTTTGTTAAAGTACAACATTTCTCTTCTCGTGCTATGATGTTGTCATCTTATCATGTGTTAGCTTTCACCTAAATATATCATCTAAAAAGAATGGAAATGTAGATGGTGCATTAAATATAACAATTGAGAATAGACTTATGTCTCTTTAGCGTGCTGGGGGCATGGTGTCACGACCTGGAATATATGAGCTGGTGGTCATTGGATCATGACACTATTCTTTAAGTTTATAAAATTCCATAACTTGTTCCTTGAAATCATATTCGTTATAATATTCTTTGTTCTTTTCATTTTCTTATTCATACAACCTTCAAATTTACTTACATAAGTTTAAGTTTTTCCATTTCCTTCTTCTTGTATTCATGCTATCAAGAACTAGTGATATTGTTTCATGATAATCATAAAATATCTTTTTCCAAAAATAATTTCCTTTTTATGTGTTTACATTCTCTAAATCATTGCTAATATTTAACTAAGTTGAAATAAAAATAAGTTTATCTTCAGCCCTCTTTGAAATGTTAATCCTGTGGTAACCATTTACTATAAAAAATTGTGATAAGTATTGATAATCGAGGTGTAATGGTTTAATGTTTCAATCTGAAAATAGAATAATAGATGTACGAAAGTGTGAAAAACTAAAATGATATTAGCATATGAACATCATGAAACAAATAAAGTCCAGAAAAAGTTATTTTGTAGCACAATAAAAAAATAAAATAAAAAAGATTTACGTTGAAGAGTCTTGAAAAATCTAGAACATAAATTATTGTTTAAATCTGAAAATTTAAAGCTGGAATCATTAATTGCATAAATTAGGATTGCAATCTGAAAAAATTAAAAGGCATGGGAAAGAAAATTCAATTGCAAAAGTCATCTAAACAACAACCAAATACTCCAAAAAATAGCTGAAAAAAATGAAAAGAAAGAGGAAACGTTAGCAAAGAAAGCTCCTCACCAGTTGCACGTACCCGCAGAAGTAGCAAAAGTGAATGATAAAGAAATGAAAATACAGAAATATGACTTTATTGATGTTTAAACACCGTATTTGAAAATGGATAAAGATGTCCTTATAGGTAAAACACCATTTGAGGGAAACAAAGTAAAATAGATTAAGATTGGTTTGTGTGTGATGAATTTTGAGTTTGATTATAATCTAAATCATGATATAACTACAGGAATAAAATATTATTTATAAATTAAATATTTAAATTTTATACATAAATGTAATAATTTAATAAGAATAAAGTTGAAAATTTTTATTTGACAATACATTTCAAAGAATTTTATTTTGTATTGATGGTTATATGAACCCACATCCTGTTAGTGTTTAGGTTGATCGGAATCACAGCATGTCTAGATGCTCAGAACAATGATTAAGTTTCGGTTTTTATGTGCTTTATGTTTGTTTGTGACATCTATGTCTATATAGAAGTGACTCATGATTCAAAACTTTCAATTGGTGAATTCTGCTTAAATTTTCAAAATAGAAACTTAGATAATGCTTTTTTAAAATATCGTATTTTGTTTAGTCCTTTCATATTTACCATAAGTAGGTCTCGGTTATTTAAATTAACTTTGACTATAACTTCGGCTATCTTTATTAGTTTGAAGTTTTGAACACGATCCGACTTATTCAAAAAATTTTATTTGAAAAAAAATAATTGTTTACCGTGTCTACAAGTTTTACTCATTGACATTTATGTCAATTGGTATTACTATATTTGGATTGTGGTAGGTCTAATGCCTATTACTTTGGTTTGATTATTATAATAGCATATTTACAATACAAGACCGGGTGGATCAGTTGGGCTTTTGATTCCCATGGGGTAAATTTCTAATTATAGTACTAGTGACTAAATACATTTCAATCTCATTGGATCCATGACGAAAAGATTATCCTTTGTGGGTGTGCTTGGTTACTGAATTCAAACATACCGGAAAATATTTTAATAAAGATATTAGATGAGATAGGAATACATGAATGAAATCTAATATGTTTGATTTATGAAGGATGAAAAATGTTTTATTTCTATAAGAAAACAAATATGTTCTTATCATTTTTAAATATAAATAAATATATAAAAAATTAAGGATAAACATATAAAATTAATATAAAATAAGAAGTGAACTATCTAAATCCCATCTTTCCACCTGGGATTCATGCAGTTTGAATCAATCGTACTGTATATCAGCATAACTTGTTGCCCAACTGCAGTAATAGATAGAATGATAGCATTTGAACCCATGACATTTTATACAAAAAAGAACCCTACTACCAAGCTGCGCCACATCCCTTCAATTGGTCTATGCGATCATTGTAAAGAATTCCTGTCTTGCTTTTTACATATCTATTTACTTGACTGACAAAGGATTGATAAAGAAATTTTTTTTTTACCTATTTTATTTTTGTGGTTTTATTTCTTTAAGTATACTAGCATGAAAAATAGTTATGGATCACTGTACATTTCATTTGGTATTCCGTGTCTAACTCTAGCCGGACTATTGAGGGAGATTAATATTTTTTTCTCTGATGCAGTGACATTTCCCTTTTTTTCATTCCAGTTAATAATTTCGAAAGCCGTGAAGAACATTTGCAAGACTCAAGTTCCAATTCAACTAACGGGATAGTAGTAGCTGTGTAATAAAATGAATATCCGTCAAGGAGAAGATCTTTAGTTAGTTTTTTTTTTTTTCTTCGAATTAGTTGGATTGAGGAAATAAAAATTAGATGGTTTTTCAAGGCTAAACAAACCAGATGTCCGAGTAACTGTAATTTTAATGCAAGTTGCATCAGAAATGGTCCTAAGATAGTATTTCCAGATATATTAATCAAAAGAACCAACATAATATGCCAATTAGAACTAACAAAATTCTGTCCCTATTGTTACAAACATATGATGATTCGTGAGTAAATAAAGAAATAGATCAAATTTTGTATGTTTTATCGTTGATCGGAAAAATTATACTATATAGAAAATATTGAAATAAAAAGGCCATTCTTGAATAAGAAGTCCAATCGTATTGTTACAAACATATTATTCATGAGTAAATATCGGCGTTTATTCTCTTGGAACTCCATTTAAATAATTCAGAATATTCTTTATAATCCTTTTATTTTTTTATATTGATAGAAATCACATAAAGACAATTCCTAATTGATATAGCTATTTGGGATAGTATTTTATGATTAAGAAGCAATTTACTTTTTATATACCATGTAGTAATTTGGGATAATTATAATCTGGACCACACTATTTCAATGTCATTACATAACAGACTTATGATTTGCTGCACATTGAACAGTTGGTTTTATAGTTTTTGAAATATTCACAACATTAATACCATTGTTTATGATATTATTCTTATTAACCTAACTGTTTGTAAAATTCATAAGAATGATCTGACTATTTCATAATACATTGCAAATTTATGCATTAACCTTTACTTGTTTGTTAAAATTGACCCAATTGTTCATAGGTCAATTTTATCAAAATCTGTTAGAAGGACATCAAAATCTTTGTAGGATGGATTAGTATTCAAAGGTTTGAATTATTATTGTTTATATAAACCTTTGTTAACATTAAAAGTGTTTGATAGATGCTCTGAGTGAAAGATTTGTTAAACTCAAATAAAGAATGAGTTTTTTTAATTTATTTATTGAAATATCTTTAAATTATTCTTCAAATCATGAGGATTGTTAAATCATATTTATCAAACATCCTAATTTATTAAAAAACCAAAGGATTTAAACCTTTTTTTTATCCTACCAAGCATACCCTATATGAGTATTTTATGTAATTAACCAACATCATTATGGTAAATTGAGTAGAGTGGGGATGAAACAAAAGTAAAATTAGGGTGCAATAAGGGAGCCGCTGTAGGTGAAGGAAGCAGATTGAGTGGGAATGATTTGTTTCTTGACGACCAAATCATGGAGGTCAACACCATCGGTGAAAAGAATTCAAGATAAATGGGAGGATGGATGGATGGGTTGAGTGACAGGAATTCAAGGCGAGTAGCGAGGTGGACTCATGGATGGGTTAAAATATATCTGCCAGTTGCCTATACACTGCAGAAACTTGCTGGACTCGGTTAACTAAAACTGCGGAGGTGGTCGATTTAAGCAAACAAGTATTGCAGCTTCCAATACCCTCACATTGCTGTAAATTTCAATGGAGATCAACCAGAAACCAGCCGCAAGCATCGCGAATTGCTGGTAGTGTCGTGTTTGTGTACTGATTGGGCGTAGAAGGGTGGGCCTTCTGGTACTTTTTTTTTTGTTGTTGGTGGGTTTTGTCTACTGCCGACGCACGTTGTGGCTGTTGTTGCTGATTTTGCAATTTTTTTAATTTCAAAATCAGCGGTTTTGTGTGCATGGATTTCTTTTCTCTGATTTTTCGAGTGTTGTGGGGACATGAATTTTTCTAGTGAGACTTATGCCATTTTGAGTGTATAGGTGGTGGCATTAACCAAATATTTCATTAACATGAATGTGTTAATATACTTATATTGAAAAACTTATTGTGAAGGGGTATAGGTGAGACACAAATATTTCCTCACAGATAAAATTTCTAAACAAATTGAATATATGAGTAAGTTGATTAGTAATGTGAACAGGGCATTAATAGAGAATTTGAGAATCACCAAAGATGCTTTCGATATTTTATATAGCCTGTTAGATAATCGTTCACGTTTAAGAGTTGGAAAATATGTTACGGTGCCACAGATGGTTTGCATATTTTTAGGAATTTTAGGTTACAATAAAAAATCCAGGTGCAAAAGTATATTTAAAGAGGAGCACCGATACATCTTGGTGCTTCCAACAAATGTTGCATGCAGTACTTTGTCTTTATAATATGTTATTGGAGACCCTAGTAGCTGGTGGTGAACGTGGATGTTAAAGTAGGTTCAAATACTTTTAGATAGACACATTTTTCACATATGATTTTTATAATGTGACTATAATTGATTATGTATTTATAGGGTCGTGCTGAGGGTATAAATAGTACTGATATTATGATACGAGTAAAAATATCTGAAAGTGAGATATAAAAATTGAAAGAATTTCAAGCCAATCGTATCCGAGAATACTATGGAAATTCCCTAGAGGAAAGACGTATAGTGTTTGTTGACAAGTGAACTTTCCGAACTTCAGCTTGATATGCTTGCATATTCCAGAATAGCTAATGGATTCTCCGTATGCCACCATCCCTCTTAATCCCTTTTTAAGAGTGATAATTTACTAAGCATCCTCTCATGTATGAAAATGTGTGAGCTCCAGTAGGAAGACACATGTGTGTCCTGATAGTTATGCCTTAATCACCATGAGTTGGCCCTTTTCTGTAGTATTACCTCATTTTATGGTGTTAAATGATATATGGATATTTTCTTCATCTTCTAACTCTAACTCTCCATCACTGAATTCTATAAGAAACAATTTCTTGATATATGGAAATTTTCTTCATCTTCTACCTCGGACTCTTCATCACTGAATTCTATGAGAAAAAAAATTCTTGCACTTATGTCACGGAGAGAATTTTTCATCACACTGGAAACACAAATTCTTGGCTTTCCTTTCTTAAAACTATTTCTATGGTAATCATTTCAGAATCATGGACTTCTTGGGGTTATTCTTTTCTTCCTTCTTTACCCCCACTACATCTTCTTCCTTTCCTCTTGCTATATCGAGCTTCTGATGCATTCCCACTCCTCCTTTCTCTCCTTTGTGGAGCATGAACGCCAGGCTCATGGTGTCTATCGTGTTGAAAGGATTTTAGTGTGATACTGACTAGATAGTTTCTCTGGTAACCCACTCCATTAGATCAGCATCTCGTTGTCAGTTGTTAAATCCTTTACTGTTACACCCACTACCAGGAATTGAGCGTGGTATTCTTCCAAGTCAGAACCCATTTGTAGTTTTTCTAGTCTTGCCATACGGGTGGATCGATTCCGAGGTCTGAATTGAAAATTACAGAAAATATTGAAACTTATCCACGTGAGATCATAGTTATTTATTTTGAGCCATATAACCCAATCTTGGGCAACCCCTTCTAACTGTGTTGCCACAATGTGCATTTTGTTTTCTTCCTTGGTGTTGTGATATTCAAACGCATGCTCACATTTGTTGAGCCAGCGTAGTGGATCTGTTGTTCCATCGTATCAGGATACTTCAAGTCTAAGTGACCCAAATCCTATTCTGTCATGTGGATATGTTTCTTCTTCCCTCGTCGTTTGCTTAACCCCTAAGGAGGTGCTCTCTTCTTCGTTGTTGAGTTTCTATATGCGAGCTTCCAACTCCGCCAAGTTTGCATCATATTTGCCATCAGTTCCTTGAATTCATCCATTCACTCTGATATCAAGTTGTTAGGCACAAAATTGACAAATTGATTTGTTTCAACTTGAACAGGAATACTAGTCGGAACAGCCACCAAGCCCGCTTGGGAGTTGGGCAGTTGCTGGTTTTTCTTCTTCGGAGCTATGCGGGGCTGTCAAAGATACAAAAAAGTAACAGAAGATAAACCTATTCTTCTATTACAAAAGGTGATTGTTCTTATAGCATATGTTCTAAGAGAAATTGCCGATCAGTCTTAAAAACACTGTAGCTCCCTCTAATTGATCTAATAAATCATAAATCCTTGATACTAAATATTTATTTTTGATTGTCATTTTGTTCAATTCTAGGTAGTCATAGCATAATCGTAAACTGCCATCCTTTTTTTTTTTCACAAATAGCATAGGAGCTCCCCATGGTGATGTACTAGGTCTAATTATTCTTTATCTACCATTTCCCTTAATTGTATCTGCAACTCTCTAAGCAATGAAAACTTCATTGTATAAGGGGGCCTTGAAAATCGGTGAAGTTCCTTGCAACTCTATGGTTTGCTCTATTTCTCTCCTTGATGGCTTACCGGGCAAGTCATCCGGAAAAAAACATCAGGAAATTCCTTAACAATGCGTACATCCTCTATTCTTTGCTGCTTTGCTTCATCAGCAATGAAAACCAAGTATCCAAGACATTGTAACCTATCTTTCCTATTAACCCATCTTAAAAACTTTTCCATTTCCTGCTCTCAATTCTTTTTTATGGCAATCAATAACCATATAATATGCTTCCAACCAATCCATTCCTAGAATTATAACAAATCCAAACAATCAATCTCCCTCAAAGCAACTAACAACCACTCATCCTCAATTTCAATAGCTCAATCCTTGTAAATCTTTCTGGACTACATTTTCTGTTGACTAGATGGTGTAATCACAATAAGGAAATCATTTTATGGTTTCCTATTCAATAGTCTAGCAAATTCATTGGAAACAAATGAATGAAATGTACCACAGCCAATCAAAGCATGAGCTGATATGGACTTGATAAACGAAAAATTGTGCAAGTCGTTAATTGCAAATTTTCCTATCAAATAAATTTATAATCTAACCCACATTCAAGCATAAAACAATTATGAGCATAGTGATTAGGGTCGAACACGAAGAGCAGGTGCTTGCCATATGAAAGCTGACACATGAAACTAGTGTCACGTTGGTAAAATTGGTCTTAGCTAGGACTAAGGCAGAACTAAAACGAAATACAGTAAATAAAAATAACAAGTTCTAGAGTTCGGTTGTTTCTGGAATGGAATGGGTGATGCTTTGGGACTCCTAGGGGATGTATGCTCATCACTAAACAAGCTCACACAAACTACAAATCATACAACTAACTCACAAGATCTAGGTCTACCCGGATTCTTGTTTTTCCCCCTAATCTTTGTTCTACCTCTAATTAGGGTTGTTAAGTTGGGTTTCACTACTTCCCTCTCCTGGATCTATCCTGGTTTGTTAAGGAAGTGGCGTGACTCATGGCTGTTTAGATCTAAAGGTTGATTAACATGTTTCTCCCCTTTTTACCCCAAGACACCCCCCTAAGTACTTAGCCACTCATGCTTAAGGTAAACGAAAGTGGAAAAGAAAACATCACCCACAGTGTGCTCATTTCACAGTCAAATACCAGAAAGCAAACAAGCAAGTAATGTGAAGTGTCAACAAAAACTGAAAAACGTCACTAGTTACTCTTAGCTAGGAGTAATATTCTTCGAAGATAGAAAATAATCTTGAACTTCAGCTTCGTTCCTATTTGTCTTCCTTCTTCTTCCTCCCCAGAAAACCTTCTCCCCAGAAAATGTGTTCGTGAGTCTCCAAGGGGAGATCTGCTTCTCTCTCCACCTTTCCTCCCTTTTTGTCCAAAATCTCCATTTTTCACCTCCTTGGACTTTGTGTGTACTCTTTTTCAGACTTCTGCCACCTTCTCTGCCACCACACTGTTCATACTCGGCTCCTTGGGATTTGTGTTGCGACCCATGCTGCATTGCTCGAAAGGAACTGTTAGAAGGTTGGGACTAAATCGCAGATTTAGTCCCAACTAAGACTAAAAGTGCACTCCTACGGTATTTATGTGCAAAAATATAGAAACAGGCAATTAAGCTTAATTTTTGTAGCATAAAATGAGTAAATTCCATGCATTGAGCCACTCAAAAATATGTGTTATCAGGACTCATCAAGAATAATACATGTGATTATATTCTCTTCAGTTTGATCTCCACTAATAGCAAAAACTCGACAATAGCAGTTTGCTTTCTTTTTCCAGTGGCTGCTGCTGTGTCTTGGGTTGTCTTTTTGGGCATTTCATCAGCATGTGCCCTTCTTTCCCACATCCATAATAAGTTTGTGAACCAAGCCTACATTCACCAGCTCTTTCTCTTACATGTTGGGCACTCTCGAAAAACAATATTCCTATTCCCTGCTCTTGAATTTCCAATAGGTATAAATTTTTTTGCTAGTATTCTGCTTTCCCTATCAACTTGTGTCCTCTTCCTTTGGAATACTTGATCGCTCCTCTTTAGCTCAGTTTCAAACTTGATGGCCGTGCTTACAAGATCAGGGAAATCAGCTCTTTTATGTCCTACTAAAGCCATTTGGATTTTACAATCCAAGCCTTCAATAAACTTCTTTACTTTTTCCTTTTCATTAGCCATCAAATACATGGGGTGCCTTGCATATTCATTGAACTTGCTAAGATATTTAGTAACCTATAAGTTCCCTTGCCTCAACCTGTCAAACTCACTTCTTTTCACATGCCTTATTTTCTCAAGGAAAAAGTGATCATAAAACATCACCTTATATTCAGTCCAAGGTGTATCCACCCCCTGCAAACCATGTGCCCCCATACTTCTCCACAAGGAAGCTGCATCACCATCTAACCAATGTATTGCCAACAATGTTTTCATATGCCTTGGAACATTAATCACCTCAAATTTTTCTTCAAGTGTCAAAACCTTGAAATGATAAAAACACTTAAGTGTGGAAAAAACAAGGCCTACAACAAAGTATACGTATTTCTACACATCAACATCTAGTGAGTGCAAATTTTTGGCTTAAGTAAAACCTCAAAAGAATTCTGTAAGTCAAGTTTTTCTTATTGGCATACGGGCCATTACACACTCACAATTTATGGGAAACTTGGACCAAAGTTATAGATGGCGTGTTGTTGTGCTAGGTGCTCTACATAGGGCTATGCAAGATACATACGAGCGTGAGTTGAGAAGGTAATCTTTGAGTGTTATTTTATTTCTTTTTCAGTTAAAAACTCTAACTCTTGTTCTACGTCAAAAGCTGAGTGGAAGCAACTTTCAAAGCACAGCATCGAAAGGATAGAATGATAAAGGAAAATTCTCAAGTCATTGCGAGAAAATGAATTTCATATTAAATAAATTTCTAAGTCCTAATATTCATAAAATACAAATTAAACACAAGATTTATAGTGGAAATTCGGGGTCAATTAAGGAGCAAGTGTTTACTATGTGTTTTATCAAATGTAAGTTTATAGAATAAATATTATTTTTAATCTAAACTCAAATTAACAGTGGTACGTAAATTTAGTAAATAAAATCGAATAAAAATATAGAAGGTAATATGTACAGGTTTTGTACATAATGTAATACTAAGATACCTCAAAGTGATATAGGTATCATGATACTAATGTACCTAAGTTAATATGCAATGTTTCTATACTTAATCCAAATAATATAAGCATGCCCAGGTTATTTTTCATGTTTTTAATTAAGATAGCCTCTAATGTCATCATCCATTCCACATTTAGATCTATTTATGTACAAAATATTTAGAATTGGGTCTACCCGACTCTCTTGTTTCTATCTAGGACTAATAGTTACTATCCCAATCTTGATTTGTTAATCTATCTTTAAATCTGGCATCTGAGTTGCGAAACTTTTTGTTTCCCCCACTTAAGTCTACCTGAGAAATAATAGAAATAAAAGTTGAGACATAATGATCAATTATCTTATAAATCCTTGCCTTACATCACTATTCTACACCTTAAGGTATTCCTAAGATCTAGTCAATCATATTTGATAAGAAAAGCAAGATTTCATAATCATAATCCGACAAAAACATCATAAATATTATAAGATAAAATGCTACAAAAACAAGATATCCAGAAAACGAAAGAGAAAGGTGAAATAGTTATGTTCTCCTTTTGTTATTGTTCACGTATCAGAAAAGTAGCACTGAATTGGGTTATTGACCTTGCTCTTCACGTTGAGGCTTTTCTTCCAGAAAAAAAAATCATCTTCTTCACCCCTTTCGTTCGTTCTGGAGCCTCTCTGTTTGTGTGATTTTCATTGCTGAAAATCCCCCTCCATTCTCTCACTCCTCCAAAAATTTCTCCTCTTCTTTACTCCATTAACACTAATATTGTTTTTGGATTGAACCTATAGACTGTAGGGGGATAGAATAGTGCTCTTTGTCTCCCTTTGGATATTATGTCTTCTTCAACATAATCCACACATCTTTTAATTTGATTTGCTGCTAATCCTCTTGATAGACTTGATTAATCATCAGTAACAAAAGATGGATCAAATCAAAGGATTTAATCCACTTTCTGACGTACACAACATGTAAAATATAAAAAACCACACAAATCTAACATAAATTACAACAAAACATCATAATTTTGTATTATAAAATACTAAGAAAACGTGTGTCATCAGGTTATAGTATAAGAAACAAATATGCCAATAGTGTGGCTGTGTGAGTATTGTCATTGATGGTGTACTTAATATAGATTTGTAATAATTGATTGCTTCATGTATAGCTTTATACGCAACAAGGATTCGTGAAGTGTGTTATCTATTTGCTGCATTATGTAAATTTGTTTTTGCAACAAGCACCTAAGGGCACGTTTAGTTGTTGGATTTGGCCTAAACCTAGGTTTAGTTTATTTGGGTTTAGGGAATCCGATTTTGTGGGTTTAGTCTCTCTAAATCGTGTTTGGTTGATGGGTTTACATTATTTGGGTTTAAATGAACCCATGTTTGGTAGGTGGGTATAAAATTGGGTTTATACATAATTTTCATGGGAATTTACTAATATAGCCTTTCACACTCGTCCACTTACTTTCACACCGACTTTACCAATCAGAAATATTCCTCTTTATTACCATTAGTTTTCCCCCTTCGTCCACCGACTTTCACACTCGGTCGATGAGATCTCTCAATTTCACAAGTAATTGAGAGTGAAGAGCCATGGGTTAAGTCCAGTTTGTATACTCCCTTCGTTGCGCAGAGTTTCTCGTTTGAAATCCGTTGAATTTTGAATGAATTTTATGGTTTATTTGTGGTAAGTGCTCGGTGTAGGTGCTTTGTTCTTGCTGTTTTCTTTCCTCCAGCACAGATTAGGTATGCATAGCTCAATCGTGGTGGAAGAGTCTCACAAAAAAACGAAACGTGCCTGGAAGCCAGATGAGGAGAAAGACTTGTTGCACGATTTGAAGCAGATAGTGAAAGAAGGCTGGAAAATTGAGAATGCTTTTAGGGGTGGGTATCACCGAGCATTAGAGACAGAGTTCTTGAAACTCCGCCCTAGAACCGACATCCGCACACACCTACATATATCTAGCAAGGTGCACACCTGGAAAAAAGACTACTACCTCCTTGTAGATTTTTTATCAAGGTCGGTCACCAGTTTCAGTGAGTTGACCAACACCGTAGACGCAGACGATGAGGTTTGGAAGGAGATTGATCAGGTACGTATGCCCTGTTGTCGCTGTGTTATATCCGGTGCTGACCGTGTTATTATGTCAGCATGCACCCAGACTGCGCCCCCTAAGACACAAAGCGACGGCATTGACCTACCCGACGGCGATTACATAAGAGTCTTGTAATGCTTCCACAATGGGTGTTCCTCGTCTATTGGGCATTGACCTACCCGACGGCGATCGACGTGCGTGGGTACATCCATGTTTTCAATGAGAGCTTCCAGGAACGACCTAATATCTCCCCCTCGAACCAGTGAACAATCATTGATCGCGGTGTACTTGAAGGTGGTTGAGAATATGGCATTTTCGGGCTGTCCAATGAAAGTAAACAATCATCGGATTCATGATGGTGGAGAATGAGCGCGACCAGAAACTCACCGGATTGTGTAGTGACTTGTACGGCGCATCATCGATGAGAAGCATATTAAGACGGTGATATTTGCCCTTGAACTCGGTGTTGGCGCCCCATACATGTTTCAAAAGCTTAAGCTTAACGGTGTTGTTCCTATTGTCGTGCACCGGATAGCCTGTGTCCACACACCTGGATCCATCCCATTGGAAGACGAGGTTGCTAGCTGCTGCAGGCCCTAGTAACCACTGAATCACATCGTGCAATTGTTCATTGCTACATGTCAGAAAAAAAAATGTCAGCAGGAATGCGGACCCCCCTTGCCTGCAAGGTGGTCAGTCTTACCGTCCTCTTGAAGACTAAATGGTGATGTCAAAGTGTTTCATGCAAAACTGTATCAACTCACGTGCACTTGGTCGAAGATACACTACAAGCACAAGAAATAGTACTGACACATGCACCAAATATTAAATGCATATCAATGACACCGAATTACCGTTACGCCCGTAAATGACTGCATCCGGCTTCGGTGCTCCCCACCTGACTTCGCGAGGATACACAATGTCCGCAAGTTTCACGTCAAATATTAGCAAATTTCGTGGTGGGGCCTTGTTATCACTCGACACTCCACCATATGGCCACCTTGCTTCATACCATGCAAGTCGACCACAGATTTCAAGATAGTCTCTCCACTTCGATATACTTTGCAGTGGCACCACCGCACCCATTGTCGTGTGTCCAGATCGGTGTTGGCCCCTCCGTGTTGCCCTTGACTTCTGGCTTCACATCTTTTGTACTCCTACGTTGTCTACGGTGTCGAGGGGTTCCGCACCACATATGCTATGTCCTAGGGGCATTGACGAAGGGGGGCAAGATGTCCTCCAAGTACTTTGTTCTGCAAGACAATAAATTCACAAACCTCCTTGCCACACGTTTTGGCAATACCTCTATGCCTACAACGAAAACAGCAAAACACATGAGTACTGTTGCACAAGACGTGTGAATATCCGAAGTAATTGTTTGTGATTACCTGATGGGTGTCCCACATTCTCTAACACTGTCAACGTTGTTGGCCATTCTGTAGCGGTGGGTGGGCATACCCATACAAAATTGATCCACCAATCATCATATGCGCTTCTCACGTCTATAACTAGAACCACACTAGGTTTTCCATGAAGCGAGTAGTGCGGACTCCCCTTACGTTGGACACAAACAGAAACCACAAAGAAGACACGCATTTCCGGGGATATGTCCTCCTCTTCACAGATCTGCAGAAATTTGAGAACGTGCGCCACAGAACGTGGTGTGAGGTGGGAGAGTGGGAGTTGGAGTGCAGCAAGTATCTGCACCAAGAAAGGGGGTAGGGGGGGGGGTCGCAATCCACACCGAAAGTGCTCGGTGCTGACTGCGAATCCCGATGCTCCAACTCTGGATGGCGGTTTGCCGTTTGACGTTTCGCCCGATTGTTTATGCCACATCGTGTAACCGTCGGGAATTGAGAAGCGGACATGTACTTTCTCACACGTCAACATCTGGAAAACAATAGACGTTTTACTCGACGATGGCAACGAAGAATTTGAAACGCTGAGGGCAAAGGTTCCTACCGTCGTGACGCTGTTCTAGAGAGGTTGTCGAGGAGACTGTTTTTGTGGTGCTACTGCACATTTGCCGAAATGGTGGAGTTGGATGGGCGGAATTAATGAAGTTGTTTTGGAAAGTGCACAATGTCAGGTGCCTTTATCGTGCGCAAGGGGGTATTAATAGCGTTGGGCGGTTATCAATCGCCCTTAGCATTTAATGCTGGATAACTACAATATTTTATGCCAATTTGTTTTTGGAACTCAGAACACCAGATTATGTTTTTGTGGTGCTGCGGAATGTGTAGCATAGCTCAGGCGTTTAGAAGCATCGCATATTTCGGATCGCGGTTTTGGTCAAATGGAGTATTATTGTACTACCAATCACCCACGCTAATATGCACTAGCTGCATACGCATCTACTTCTAAAACTTGACAGCACCGGATACGAGGAAACATGCGGTCAGCATTGAACGCAGCATACCCCAGGCGTTCAGAAGCACCGGAGTTTATGGATCGCGGTGTTTGGTCAAATGGCGCATTGTTGTACTACCAAATATCCTCACTACTATGCACCAGCTTCACACTCATCTAATGTGTAATTTTTGTCAGCACCGGATACGATGAAACACGTGGTGCTGCCAACAACTTTGGTGTCGTACAAGCCTCTGTAGTACCTCAACTGAAGATCGCGGTGTTGGCTCCAATGATCCACCGTGTGTTACCATGTTACCCATGGTAAGACATGACACTATGGTACAATCCCAACAATTTGTGCATCAACTACCAAATACTTTGCAATTTCAAGTTCAAGTTGGAGTACAAACGGGAATTTCAGACATGACTTTGCAATGCAAAGAGTTGTGCTTAGCAATCCAGTACAAACGACACGATAGGTTCTGAACGGGAATTAAGGAAAACCATTAGCATGACAATGTCTAAAACAGTGCTACACTAGCGGCGTCTGCGGGATGCCAGCGACTCGGTGTACATCCCCTCGGCTTGGTGGTCATGCCACCTATTCCATGCCTGATTGCCTCTGGCAGATGTCGTGACGTCTTATAGATCACTCGTGTCCCCAGCTTCATCTTGGAAGTCCAATGGGACCTGATCCTCCAGGGGATCGACCACCATCTCCTTTCGAATGAGGTTATGGAGTAAAGCACATGCCAATACAATGTGGTTCTGTGTGTCTACGGAATAGTAGCTAGCCGTCCGTAGTATACCCCACCGCATCTTCATCAAGCCCCAAGCTCGTTCGATCACATTTCTGGCTGATGCATGCCGCATGTTGAATAGCTCCTTCGCATTCTGGGGGTGCTCCATTTCCCTGTCCCCACTCCTTCAATTGGTAACGGATACATTGTCAAAAAGCTCGTGACGTCTTCTAGATCACTCCTTCAGTATGGTGCCAAAAAGCCCTCCCTATTGGCGTATCCATTGTCACATAGGCAATATGTTCCTGTGTCATCACGTATACATGGTGCATAAAATCATTGGAATCACATGCGCAAGGGCTAAACAAGTGAAATACATGGGCGCACACTGAAGCCGTCGGATCATGAGAGTGCATCGTTTAGCACCCGACTATCTGCAGCAGACCCTTCCCACCCAGCAAGCACATATTTAAATTTCATGTGTTCATCACATACACCCAACACGTTGAAGGATATCACCCCCTTTCGATTTCTGTACCTTGCAGCATCACATTTGTTAACTTGTATACCGATGTATGTACCATCTATATCTCCAACACAACCCTGCAAATGCATAATCAATTTTAGGATACACATTTGTAAAAAGAAGCATGAAAGATATGTCAACCTGGAAGTGTTTAACTTTTCCTTCGGATGCACGTTCTACAGCAACTACTGGGGTCTCTAACAGCACCTCATGGAGGCAAAGCACCGTATGCAACACCTTTTGGAAGCACCGAGACTATGTCTCAATAAGAGAAATCCATAAGAGGAGGGTAAAATGCAAAGGTTCACTCAATAACTGAATGTACGCGAATCAATAAACTTATGCAAGTGATCCACTGGTTTCAACAAGCTTGTGCAATCATGAGGTCTTTTTCTGGGGTTGTAGCATGACAAGAGCTTGGGACAGGTGGGAAATTCGGCTAAAGGCTCCATTTCATGGGTAATAAGGAGAGAGCATCCATCAAACAATTCTGTCATGCTTGCCTTTTGATTTTCGTACTCCAAGAAACTCCTTCTCTTTCAGCTTTGTGGCTTCTTTTCAACACTTTTTTCTTTCTTCTTCTTCTCTCTCTTTTTTTTTCTTTCTTTCTTTTTTTTCGAAATTGATCTCTCTCTTAGACAAGATGTATGTTTAAAATCCCTTCATAATTTGTTGAGATAGAGCTTGATCACTGAGTTGAAAATTGCTCTCAACTTTTCTTCTTTTGTAATAGAGCTCTTGGTTCTGCACCTTGCGCAAGCAAACGAACAGAACTATTCTCCATATGCTCATTCCTTGGGTCAAGAGAAATTGAAGTAGGCTATAATTGTAAAGATGGATTTGGCTTCTAATGTGGTGATCCAAATAAGAGGTTTCAAGGTGGGATATTGGGATAAAACAAGGCAAATCCTAATGCCTCAATACCTTTGCGCAAGACCTGTAGAATAACTCAGCAGTATGCACAAGAACAAGTCTATGATCATTCTGCATTCAGGTCACTCATAATGAAAAGAGAATAAAAAAATAGACTCCTCACCAAGTAACTAGGGCTATGTGGCTTGTGCAAGGGACAGAAAGTAAACAGTATGTCAAGAAACAATATAGCAATAAGCATACCAAAATTCTAATTCACACCAGCTATTTCAAAAAATAATACCAAAAACAGATGTTTGGGTTCCAGCAAATCACAAAATGCAAGGAGTCAATTAATGAAATATATGCCAAATTTCGAAATTTTTTTTAAAAGGGTACAAAAATAATCTAAAAAGTCAAGTACTCCCCCCCACACTTAAATGACATCTTGTCCTCAAGATGCGCAGAAACACTTACCTTTCGTCATATGTCAAATAGTGCAGAATTTTTCCTCAAAAGTATCCATTGCACCTATGCTCATTGAAGAGAAAGAAGAAAAGAAAAACAATGCAAGAGAAAATCAAAAATAAAATAACAAATGGAAATCGTTTGTTTTTCTAATGGCAACAAGCAAACCATAGGTGCTTTCTCATCAAGGTGGGGGTGGTTGGAGAGATCCACTGGAACATGCAATGTGTCCATGGAAGATTTTACCCGTTCATGAAACCGTTTCAATCTCTAAATATTTATCGTAAATTCTCCATGGTCAGGATGAGTGATGAGGATTGCTCCACTGGGTTAGATTTTCTTAATGGTGTATGGTCCATGCCATTTGGACTTGAGCTTTCCTGGAAAGAGACGAAAACGAGAATTAAATAACAAAACTGGGTCACCTTTTATCAAGTCCTTCTTGCGCAAGTGACTGTCATGCCAAGCCTTTGTTTGTTCCTTGTACAGCTTTGTATTTTCGTAGGCACTCATCCTTGGCTCATCCAGCTATTGGAGTTTCAAGATCCTTTGCTCTCTAGCAGCCTTGGCATACAAATTTAATTCTTTGATAGCCCAATATACTTTGTGCTCTAATTCCACAGGCAAGTGACAAGCTTTCCCATAAACCAAACGATAAGGGGAGGTCCCCAAGGGAATCTTATATGTTGTGCGATAAGCCCATAAAGCATTAGTCAATTTGGTTGCCCAATCCTTGTGGGTTTTGGCCACCGTGCGCTCCAGAATCCTCTTTGATTCTCGGTTAGTTACCTCCACTTGTCCGCAAGTTTGTGGGTGATATGGAGTGGATGCCCTATGTCCCACTCCATACTTGCGCAAGAGTTTCCGGAATTCTCTTTCAATGAACTATTTTCCACCATCACTTATGACGTATCTTGGGTCACCAAACCTCGGGAGAATAATCTGTTTGAAAAGCTTAATGACAGCCCTTCCATCAGCTGCAGGAACCGCAATACCTTCTGCCCATTTTGAGACATAATGCACCGCCACAAGAATTTGTGTTGCCATAAGAAAATGGGAATGGTCCCATAAAATCCAGCCCCCAAACATCGAAAATCTCCACCTCCAGGATATATGTCGTGGGTCCTTCATCTCTCTTGGAAATAGAACCCGCATGCTGACATGGTTTGCATGCTTGAACAAATGCCCTCAAATCGTGATTCATGGTGGGTCAATAAAATCCCGATTGAAGAATTTTTAAGAGTGTTTTTGATGCTGCTCCATATGGTGATGAATGGTAGTGCCAAATAACGTCCCTTACCTCCTCTGGTGGTAGGCATCTTCTGATAATTCCATCAGCACGACGTTTGAAAAACATAGGTTCTTCCCAGAAACAATGCTTCACTTGCGCAAGGAAGCGCTTCCGCTGGTTGAAGTTCAGATTTTGCGGCAAGACTCCTCCAACAAGATAATTGAAAAAATTAGCATACCATGGCAGATTTCCATCTTGGGCAGCAAGGATGCGTTTTATGGGGAAAGAGTCATCAATGGTTAACTCCCCACACTTGTTTCAAGCTGTAGGCATCACAAATGATCAACTACTCCATTTTCCTTGCCTTTCTTATCACGAATTTCCAGATCAAATTCTTGAAGTAGTGTCCATCTTATCAACCTGGGTTTTGATTCCTGCTTGCTCAAAAGATATTTTAAGACAGTGTGATCCGTATTAATAATTACCTTTGCACCCAGTAAGTAGGACCTGAATTTTTCAATGGCAAAAACAATTGCTAGCAACTCCTTTTCTGTGGTTATGTAGTTTCTTTGGGTTGCATTAAGAGTTTTGCTGGTATAATAAATCACATGAATTACCTTGTTTTTTTCTATTCAAGTACAACCCCTACAACACAACCACTTGCATCACACATCAGTACAAATGGTAAGGTCTAATTTGGTGGTTGAAGAATGGGTGCAGTAGTAAGAGCTTGTTTCAGCATGTTGAAGGCATGCACACATTTTGCATCAAAACAAAATTCCGCGTCTTGTGAAAGCAGCACTGTTAGTGGGCGAGAAATGTGAGAAAAATTAGCAATAAACCTCCTATAAAATCCTGCATGCCCCAAAAAGCTTCTAATCCCTTTTACCGTAGTTGGTGCTGGTATTTTTTCAATCACCTCGAGTTTTGCTGGATCCACTTGAATGCCTTTGGAAGAAATGTGATGTCCAAGCACAATGCCTTTCTAGGAGCATTGCACAAACCAAATGGCATTCCTTCCTGAATTTCGCGCAAAAAAACTGCTGGTGCATGCTCCTGTGTAACAACATCTTCCGCTTCTCCTTGTGCAAGCTCATCGTAGTCAAATCGCTTCATTGCTTGATCAACATTAAACTCTAGTTCCTCTTCTCCGAATCTGAGTGTCAATTTCCCTGCTCTAACATGAATTAAGGCTCCTGTGGTTGCCATAAAGGGTCTCCCAAAAATGATTGGCACCTCCACATCAAGTTTCATATCCAAAACAACAAAATCATAAGGAACAAAATATTTTCCAATTTTTACTGGTACGTTTTCTACCACTCCTTTAGGATTCTTCATGGATTTATCAGCAAATACTAGTTGAATTTTCGTGGTTCTCAGCTCCTGAAGATTCAGTGCTTTGAATAAAGAATAAGGCATCAAGTTGATACTAGACCCAAGATCATATAAGCACTTCTCAAAATTGCTTCTTCCAATGATACAAGGGATTGAAAAAATTCCATGATCTGCATGCTTTTGAATCAGCCCTTGTGTAAGAACCGTGCTGCATTGCTTGGATAATTTAATAATAGCATCATTCTCAATCTTCCTTCCATTGGCTAGAATATCCTTCAAGAATTTCGCATAAGTGGGCATTTGCAATATCACATTAGTGAATGGGATGTTGACATGAAGCGTTTTTAGCATCTCCAGAAACTTGGAATATTGCTGATCCACTGATGACTTGGCTTGTCTCTTTGGATAAGGAATTGGAGGATTGTAAGAAGGTAGAGACACCTACAATGGAACATCCAGCAATTCATCTACTTGCACAGGGACTGCTGTTGTTGCAGTTTGCATCCCACTCCTCGTTGCCACAGCTTTGCATTCAGCAAGAGTTTTCTCTGGTTGACTTGGGAGCCTTGAAGCTTTGTGGGTTTGAGCGAAATTACTCATCCGACTGTCCAGGATGTGAGTTGTTATCCCGAGTTTCTTCAGATGCTCATTCATTCCATTCACCCTTGTCTTTTGGTCTGAAATTTCTCCTCTTGTTTGCTTAAGTTGTTCAACCACCAATCCATTTACTTGTTTGATATGCTCCAGCATTCCTTGGTTCAGCCCTTCCTGTTTCTCCATGAATTGATTGAGCGTATCTCGTAAGAGTGTTCGTTGGGGCTACTATTGGTTTCTATTCTGGTTCTGCCAAGTGTTGCCCTGATTTCCCCAATTGTTCCCTTGTGCAGGGATCGAAGCTCCTTGCACAAGTTTTCCCTGAAAATTCACAAAATTAACATTCGTACCTTCCTCTTCTACCTCACTCTCTGTCTTCTCTGAGGTTGCTTGAACTTGAGCAATGTGTCGGAAATCTTTGAGACAGTTGTGTCACGTGTGTTGTCCGGAACTCCAGTTTTCAAATTCCTTGTTGGTTGAGACCATTGTGCCTGTCATTTTGCAAACTCATCAATTAGTTCCCAAGCCGATCTAGGAGTTACCTGGTCCAGGGGTCCAATACCCGCAATAAGCAGTCCCTTAGCTTGCGCAGTCAGACCATCATGAAAGCACATGATCATAGCAGCAGGGCTGAGTCCATGCTTATCCGTGACTCGTGTAATTTCCTTAAATCTCTCCCAAGCTGCTGCTATTCCTTCTCCTTCATCCTGTGAAAAATTGGTGATCTCGAACCTGGTGTTAAAGTACTTTGTGGGTTCAAAATATTTGTCCAAAAATGCATCCTCCAACTCTTCCCAAGTGCAAATAGAGTTGGATGGTAGAGAGTCTAACCATCTCCTGGCTGATCCCCATAACCAAAACGGAAATAAACATAACCTGATCGCATCATCAGAGACTCCTCGTTCCACCACCAAGTCACGATACATGAGAAAAATTGCACTGTGTTCTTCGGGATCCTCACCGGGTTCTCCACGAAATGGGATTTGTTGCACCATGGTGATCAATGAAGGCTGGAGTTGGAATTTCGCACATTGATGGCTGGTGCAGAAATTGGACTAGGCTTCCTCGTGTGGCGAAAACTATCACCTAAAGGAACTTCATCCCAAGGATCAACAGCAAATCTGTTAGCATTCTGCTCCTTGCGCACGTACCTGTCTCTTCCTGCACGATGATTCCTAGCTTGTGCAGGTGGTTCCCTGTGTACTAGTTCTGGTCCTTCCTCTTTGCTAGATGCTTCTTCAGCATGCACATTCCTCCTAGGCATCTACCTTTATCTTCCATGATTTTCCCTTTTAGGATTTCCTGCAAATTCATACCTCTGCTCGTGATGAAGATTTTGGTTGCCACGTCGGTTTGCTCCATTGTAACCCCAACGGTCTTCTCCTTCCCACCTTGGAGGAGAGTTCACTCCTCGCCTTGGAGTTCGTGGGTTGCTGTTCTGCTCATCATGATGTTGAGGTTCAAAAGCCCTGTTTTCTTGCCATCCCTGCACAAACGTTGATTGCAAACGGTTTTCATTTGCACCTGCTTGGGCCTTCCTAGACCATGTTCCAGCACCCTGTTGGTTCGTTTTGGGTGTGACCGGGGATAGACTAATCCGGAGGAGTATGAAGGAGCCTGGTGTTATAAGGTGTGAGTGCTTGGCCAACACTCTGATAAGGAAAAGGCATTGACAATATACCGAGATTAGCCTAGAACAAGCTGCCCCTTCACTACTCAAAAAAAAAAGAAAAAAAAAAGAGAGAAAAAAATGGGTTGGCAACCGTGACCTTACTTTGGAGGATCAATTCTATAAGGTATGATCTTTGAAAACACTCCTAAAGAGGAATCTACTCATGCACATTTGAGTGATGAAATGACATGTACACTTACACTTATGTTGCTCATGCATCGAAATTTACTCTCAGTTTTTATGTTCATAATTGATGCTGAAGGAACCAATTCTCTATTAGTTTTAGGTAGGAGTTGGGACAAGTCTAGTGTCGTTGTAGCAAGTATGATAGCACACAAATTTTCCTACTTTTATGATATGAAAATCACAAATTTTTAATTATGTTTAATTGTTAATTTTATAGTGAAGCATAGAAAGAAAAGAAAGAAGGCGATCCATGCACTCATTTTGGTGGTTGTCGACAAAGCATATGATCTGATCTTGGGATGCTGATCTCCAAAGAAAGCCTAGAATGTACTAGCCGAAAATTATGCTATGACAATAGAAAGGCGACAAAAGGAGATAGCAAAATAGTGGCATATCCTTGATAATTTCAGCTTGAAACTAGGTCAGTCTATCAGCGAGCTAACAACCTCCTAGACTTAATGGTCTTTAGATTAGTATATAAATAGAAGGAAGCACGCACACAATTGTAACTTTTGAGCATTGTACTTAGTTCAAAATCCTTGTGTTCATACAAAGTCCCTGAAGCTCTATGGCTCCGAGATAGTGAGCTACAAACTCTTTCATACAACTGATTGCTGCGTTGTGCATTGCTAGCCTCCAATTGGTACCCTCTTCTATAGATCCATCTCACTCGGCTTCCCCATACTATATATGTGCCTAACCTGCACTAATGTGGTTCCTCAAGGTGGCCAAAATATCAGTTCTCTTGCGTAGCAGCACATCCAAATCAGCAGCGGTTGCTTCCTGCGGGTGGCATTGTCGGATGGATGGAGGTGGCCTACCATAAATAGCTTCAAAAGGTGACATGCAGATGAGGGAATGATAGCTGGATTTATAAGCATATTTAGCTCACGATAGCTACGATGACCAGTTGTGCGGGTGATAATATACACTGAGCGAGTATACAAAGAAATCCTTAGTGATCTCACTAGAATCAAAAGACATTTTTCATGTAAACATGGTGAGAAGATGTATAAATGTGATCGATTTGGCAAGAAGCATGTTGATGATTGAAAAGCACATTACATATGAAGATTCAACTAAACCCCAGACTTACATATGATGTCTTATGAAATTAGAGACTCTCATTGTACCTCTAGGTTCTCCCATTCCAGGTGATTAAGAAAACATTTCTTCCAAATCCCATTTGAGACGTAAAATCAAGTTACCTCCAGTTTGTCACTACTATTGAGTAAAACTTGTAAAGTGTAAAAGGCACAATGGCTTCTCTAGATCTCAAAACTGGTGAAGAGCACTAATAGACCTACTTACTTGGCCTTCTTATTAAAATAATACTCATGATAATTTTAAATTGAATAAAGTTCTATGTTATTTTGAAACATGTTACTAATTTTTCTTATATAGCTCTATCATGTAGCTTATATACAAGATAAATTTCATATTTTTTGAAAATGAAAAACCAAAATTGTAATTCTTAAAACGTGATGCACAACATCTATAATTTTTTTGAAACGTGATGCCTTATTTTGATAATTTTTAAAATGTGATGTTCTAGTTATAAATGCAATCAGTTCGAACTGAAAACGACGCTTCCGGTTCCAGTTTAGTTCTAGAATATAAATGTCCTTACAATTTTGGTTAGGTTTCACATACTTTGAACCGTGGAACTATCAGTTCCAACCTGTGTAGAACTAACTAAACTAAGGTTCTAAACTGTGAACCATATAATTTGAATTAAAATATTTAAAAATTCTCATATGTACTTTTGAGAAACCCACATGAGCCAATATGGGTGTCTAGATTAAGTCTTCCAAACTTAGTTCTTAGACACCCACACGAGGCAATGTGGGTGTCTAGGAAATGATTCCAGACGTACTTCCCAAACACCCACATGGTTTGTGTCCAAGCAATATGGGTATCTAGAGTAAGAATTTTCAGCTTTTTGATATTCACCATAGCAAATTTGGGTGCCTAAAAAAAATTCCACCAACTATTCACTAATTAGGTCAAAATTCATCTTTAAATCGTTCAAAAAACAAAATTATGCAATGGGTTTAATAATTTACAACTAACCCACTATATCCACCTTCAAGACAAGTTTAATTAGTTAACGAAAGTTTCTCAATTGAATGTATCATTACATTCAAACCGCAACCTACTGGTTTCGGTTCCAGTTTCAGTTTGATTCCAGGTTTCAAATATGGTTCCGAACCGAAACCGAAACCGTGGTCAATGCTGAACTGCTGTTAATGTGACAGTTCGCTGAAACTGTGTGGTTCCAAACCGAAACCATACAATTTGAAACTGATTGCACCTCTAGTTCTAGTAGAATAATTTTTTTGTGGGTAAAATCAATGTCCGATGGGGGCCGATTTTAGGGTGACGAGTGTAATCGGGAATATCACACTTAATCACGTTTTTCACGGTTGGTTCGGTTGAAATGAGAGTAAGGGAAGATTTTTACGTGGAAACCGCCGGAAGATGGAAAAACCACGGAGCTATCGGAGCTCGCCGGAAAAAATATCCACTATATGGAGGTGGCCAAGAAGAGGTTACAAGTTGAAGAGTTCTCAGAGTCCAACCCTCTCTCCTTAAGGGTTTCTTCTATTTATTGGAAAGCTCAACTAGGCCGAATCCTGGCGTCTGCAAACGTCGGCTGCTTTATGCTCCTGCTATGCGATCTCGCTTTTCAGATATCGCCAGCATGTCATGTCGTAAGTCGGCCGCTTTTTCAGACATTGCCATGTGGCCGTATCTGTCAGATTTCTGACAGTTATTGGTCTGTCGACTGGCATTATCCCCTCAGAGTCTCTTTTGGCAGACTTTTAGAAGCCGATTACACCTAACCGATTTATCCCCCATCACTCAGCCCTCTGATTTGCCGATATTTCCCCTTTTGGGGTTAGTCGGGAGATTAGAATTACTAACAACACCGATTCATGAGGTGCCGTTTTTCACAAATGATCCGCAAACCGCTTTGGTCTGATACCTCTGTCATGTGTCAGCTCATAAACACGCCACGTTTTTTCCCGCTCATTTTGGGCACCTCAAACGTCACGTCCCTTTGTCTCCCGAATGTCTCCATTATAAATATGTACGCCCCCTGTCATTTCTCTCTTTTACTTTCTTTGTTCGCTCGCGAGGCTCTAGTGCTCTTTTAACTTCGCTGTGCTCGCCGCCGTGTTTCCCACCAGATAGTGCAGACTTTTAAGGTATCCGTGCCCTCTCCACAATTTTTGTATTCGTGAGTCCGCTCTATTCTCCGTTAGATCTTCGAATCTCCCTTCAGCCTCTTCCTCCTTTTTCTTAGGGTTTCCACTCTTTTCTTTCGAGCCCTTTGAAACTCCTTCCTTTTTCGATTCCTAAAAGCAATATTGGTAGGAAGTCTAGTGAGTTGAACATACTTGCTATTCGGTCTAGATATTCGATTCCTGAGGAATACTTTATTTCCCTGGCGAGGGACAGCTAGATGCCTTGTGGGTCCGGGGAAAGGCCTCTTCCCCACTTCAGCCTTCCGATCCCCTCGCCTACTTAGAAAGCGGCCTCCGATTTCCTCTCCATCCTTTACTTGTTCAATTTCTCAACATGTTTTCGGTTCCACTCTATTGCCTCGCCCCTAATTCGATCTTCTACTTCACCATATTTCTCTTCTATTCGGCGGGCATGGATCCGAACATGACGCTAGTTGATTTCTTTCAACTCTTCAAGATCGCTGTTCGTAAGGCAAAACATCCGATGCATTGCTTCTCCCACTTCCAGTTTCGCCGGTTTGAAGACCACCCTGACTTCATTTTAAAAACTCCCGATACTCACCACGACTGGTGGTCTTCTTTTATCTGGGTCGCTCCCTAGTTGGGGGCTAGGTGTAACTTTCCAGTTAAACCCCCAACCCCTTTCAAAGTAAAGCTCTTTGTTCGTTTTTGCCCCTCTAATGAATCTCGTAGGGAGGTATATCGTAGACTGGGTGACTGTTCTGTTAGGTTCGAGTCTCGGGTCTTAATGCTTTCGTGTGATTCCTTACTGGCCAGTGGGGTTCTATGTCATAATCGGGATGGGCAATGGCCTGACTTCGTTATTCCACCAGGTTCTGCATTAGAATACCGTCACCTCCTACAATCTCCACCCCATATCCCTTCTGAGTCGGCAGCGCCTCCTGCTTCCGGTCCAATAGCCCCACTCCCTCTGATTCGGTTCCTGAATCCTCCGTTCGACCCTCAACTCAAAAGAAAAGGAAAAGGGTTAAAGTCTGCACCCAGAAACCTTCTAAGACGCGTGGAGGTAGTTAGGGTTTGCTTTTCGGTGCTACAATATTCATGTCATGCTTTACCACTTTTCCGATTTTCATATGTAGCGGAAGAGATGGCACGAAGGAACGCCATGGAGGATTCAGTGATGGCACGTTTCTTGGCTGAGATGCGTTGAATGCAGGAATCGGATGCGGCTCCTTCTGAGCAGGTTTGTCTGATTTCTGGTGGCCCGTTGCTAAGAGTACCTGACTCTAACCTTTTAACTTTCCTCTCACGCCGATTCACCCTCAGCTCACTCAGATGCTGCCGGTCACCTCCTGGAGGATCAAGGGGTTCAGGTTTCCCGGACTTGGGAATCGACTCCTCCTCCATCGAGAAAAGGAAATGAAAGGCTCTTGCCTTCACCAATACCCAGCGATGATCCCGTTCTCGGCACTGGATTTATTTCGGTCGATGCTTCTACATCAGTTCCTTCGAGTAATGCAGGGGGGTTTCTACTCCTCCGATTTAGGAAAGGGAGGATCCCGCTCTTCCCCTTCTTCATTTCCCTTGGAGCTGCGAAGGGCCTTAGAAGAGGCTACCCCCAATCTTTCGGGAGTTCAGCCAGAAATTATACTTAAAGGAATTTGGCAGGTATTCTCGCTCTTTTTTTGGATCATATATATCCGGTTCCTCATTTACCGATTTTATCCTAGGCTTTGACCTTCGGTGGGGGATGGCCAGGGAAATGGGATCCCATTCGGAGGAAATCTCTCGGCTTCAAGCTCAAATCGCGGCTCAAGATGCCAAGATAAAATCAATGGGGGAAGAAGGGAGCGCATTGAGAAGTATGCTTGGGAAGCGTACCCGCCGAGAAGAGAAGTTGCAGAACCTGGTTGGTGAAATGCGGAAGGCAATTGACGACACCAACTCCGAGAAAGAGAGTTTTAAAGTGCAACTCGAGGAAGTGGAGGCAGAGTTGAAACAAGCCAAGGATCGCGTTTCGGCCCTGGAGGCGGAGCTGCTCAACATGGAGGCATCTCGCGGGAGACTTTTGGAAGATTTCGTGTACTCGGCCTGCTTTTTCGAGTTATCAGATATTTACGCCGGGGATTTAATCGGCCTTCTCTTGTATCGGCAAAGGCGTCAGTTTAGTTGCGAGTTTGGGCTTTCCATCAATATCTGCGTTTCGCAGGGATCGACCCACTAAGGAAGGATGAGAATATGTTGGATGTCATCGCTGACATATATCAAGCTCCGGAGTTCGGGTTTAAGGCTGATAGGGAGCGTCTGACTGTGCTGATTCGGGCAAGGATAGGGCGAGAGAATGATGCTAAGCTGAGAGCCAGGATGGAAAGGCATGCCGGTTCCTCTGCGGATCCTCCTGTTAATTCCCCATCTCCTCCTGCATCTTAGTTTTTCGTGACTTGGTGTTTGTCCCCCTGCTGTGGGGCTTTTTTAACATTTTTGGTATCCCGATTCGGGATTTATACCTTCTAGTTTACCCAGTTTTTGCACGTCACTATTGCCCTCGTTGATCTCCTCATTTAATATGTTGCGTGATTCGCTAATCTCCCAGTGGGACTTCTCTGCATGCATACGTGCTAAGGGTATAGCTCGGAACCCCCTCGCGAATTGAATCCTTTCTTCGGTTCGGGTGGGTCTTCTGCATCTTTCAGTCAAATTTATTCCAATTGTGTTTGCCGCTTCAAGGCCTAGCGGTGAGGACCCCGCTTTGGGGCTTTTTTGGAGTTTACTCAGATGGTTTAGGAAAGTGAAGCCCGAATTGTACCAGGGCTTACCTTAGTCATGGAAGCCTGGGTTTTGGTGATGTCACATTTCAGGGGAATCCGCGAGTTGGTTTGTCGTGTCCATTACGGGCTTAGGCTCGAAAGGTTCGCCTAGACTTTTGTGATCCAGGGGGAGGGTGTTTTTTTTTCCAACCCTTTGGTTGGGCTTTTTGATTTTGGTTTGCCTTAGTATTTCCTCATACGAGCTGAACCGCTGCTAGGGAAGTAGGTCGGAACCCCTCATGGGTTGAGCGACTTCTCCAATCCGAAAGGGCCCTCTTCTGGCCGAATCCCATTGTTTTGAACATGGGTGTATTTGTTTTGGGTGCTCTTGCCGTCTCGAGATTTCGACAATAAGGTCAATACTTAAGGGCTTTTCGAGGCTTACGCGTGCAGTTGATGGAAACCGGTGCCCGAATTGTACCAGGGCTTACTCTTGTCCCTAGCGCCTGGGTTTGGGAGATCACAGATATATATATCAGGGAAGCCCCAAGTTGATTTGTTGTATCCGGCAAGGGATGCCGATTTAGGAGATTACCCTGGGCTTACGTTACTTGGCCAGAACTTATGGTTTAGATCTTCAAGGGTCTGTCTGGGCTTACGCAACTCGGCCAGGGCTTCTGGTTTTGTTTACCCATCTCCACTTTGGAGGAATTTATAGGCGCTTGAGTGTTTTGAGGAAAAGAATACCGAATTCTGCGCAAACCTGTGATGGAGATTGATATTGAGCCAGTTAGGCGTAGAATTTCCTTAGGTGCGATGCATTCCACGACCTTGGGAATTCCACGCCATCTAACTGTTCTAGACGATACGCTCCTTTTCTGATTACCCTCGAAATCCGATAAGGGCCTTCCCAATTGCGGTCAAACTTCCCAACATATCTCTGTGGTTAGATGCTTTGGAGCACCAAATCTCCTTCGGAGAATTCCCTTGGGTATACCAACTTGTTGTAACTCTTCACCATTCTTCTCTGATAAGCCCCTAGTCGGTTATAGACGCTTTGTTGTTTTACCTCCAACAGCTCCAACTCCAGTTTTTGCAGGTCAGCATTTTCCTTTTCATTATAGTGCTCCACCTGATAGCTTTTTAGGATTAGTTCAATTGGGCATACGGCTTTTGAACCGTAAACCAATAAGAAGGGAGACTCTTTCGTGGTGGTTCGAGGGGTGGTGCGATACGACCACAACACCTCCTCCAAGCGATCTGCCCATGACCCTCCGAAATCTTCAAGCTTAGTCTTCATAACTAGTCTGAGCATTCGGTTTGTTACCTCCATGAGACCATTGCTCTGCAGATGATACACCGAAGTGAAGTTGTGCTTGACCGAATATTTATCCAGGAATGCATCCAATCTTCCTCCAATGAATTAGGTCCTGTTATCGGTCACTAGTTCTTGAGGAATCCCGAACCCGATGAAGATATTTCTCCACAGAAATCGAATAACAGTCTCCTCTTATATTTTTGCCACGGCTTCAGCCTCTACCCATTTGGAGAAATACTCGACTCCCACGATGACAAATTTCCTTTTGCCTGAGGTTTGGGGGAATGGCGCCATAATATCCACTACCCACCGATCGAACGGGCATGAGATTGGAAGAGAGGTTAGGCCGTTTACCGGTTTTCTTGGTATACTTGCATGGTATTGGCATACTTTGCACTTCTTCACCATTTTGGTAATATCCCGCTTCATAGTTGGCCACTAATATCCGGTTCTCAAAGCTTTCCTGCACAAGGATCGTATCCCGACGTGGTTGCCGCATTCCCCTTCATTTAGATCGGTTATAAGTTCTTGAGAGTGCTTTGTCCTGACACACCTTAATTGGGGTCCATCTAATGATCTTCGGTAGAGAATTCCGTTTATCAACGTATATCTCTTTACCTTAATCTCCAATTGTCGGGCTTCCGCTTTACCGGGAGGCTTTTCTCCGTTCTACAGGTATCGGATGTAGGGTGATGTCCAATCTTCAAGGAGGCTCAGCTGCGGAGAGATGTCGTTTCCTAATCGTTGGGTAATATGATTCACCGCCCGCAAGGTTATCGAAGGCTGATCCCGTAATCGGATCATCACGCTCCCTTACTTTAATCCCGAAAAACCCGCTGCAAATCGGGTGAGACTGTGCGCGGATCCATTTTCCTCGCGTGCGATATGTGACAAAGTGTACTCCTTGAAGGTCCTTGCTAACTCCTTCACCTTAGGACAATACAGAGCCATCAGGGGGTCGTGGGTTTCATATTCATCCGAATACTGTCCTTGTACTAGCCATGAGTCCGTATAAATGACGAGCTCTGCAACACCAAGCTCTCTAGCAATTTTCATCCCTTCGACCAAGGCCTCATATTTGGCTACATTGTTAGAGGGGGGGAATAGGAACTTCACCGTGATGTAGATATGTTCTCCGTCTAGAGTTCGGATATCGATTCCCCTACCGGCCCCGTTGTATGTGGAGCCGTCGACGTACATTGTCGATCGGTCGTTGGTCTCTACGAAACTGTCAATAGGTCTGGTCATTTCGACCACAAAATCGGCGAGAGGTTGGGCCTTGATCGCTGTTCTCGACTTAAATTCAATATCCATTGTACTCAATTCGACCTCCCACTTGGCAACCCTTCCAGAAATCTCTGGTCGAGATAGGATATTCTTCAGAGACTCATTTGTGAATACCACGATGTGCCGATCTTGGAAATATGACCTTAACTTAGTGGCTGCCATCTTTAGTGCCAAGATGAATTTTTCTGTCACCATATACCGGGTTTCGGCCGGTAATAGAACCTTGCTCACATAATAAACCTGCAAGTGTTTATCTACCGAGATGGTTGTCAAAACTGCGCTGACCACAACAGGTGATGTGGATAGATATAGTCCTAGGGGCTCCCCTTCCTTCGGAGCTACAAGAAGCGGGGGTGATGAGAGATATTCTTTGAGCTTCTCGAAGGCAATCCGACAATCCTCGTTCCATTCTAAAGTATTTCCCTTTCGCAAGGCCTTGAAGAACGATGCCGACTTGTCGAAAGACCGAGAGATGAATCGGCTGAGGGCAGCCAATTTACTTATGAGACTCTGGTACTCCTTGATTGCCCTTGGGGTTGCATTTCGCATATTGCCTTAATCTTCTCGGGGTCTGCTTCGATTCCTCTCTTCGATACATAATGCCCAAAGAATTTTCCACTTTGCACTACGAAGCAACACTTCAGCGGGTTGAGCTTTAACCCGTACGACCGACATAGAGAGAAGCAAGAGTCCAAATACGCTAAATGGTCGTCCTCATTGATAGATTTCACGATCATATCGTCTACATATACCTCCATCGAGGTACTGATTTCAGAAGAAAATATTTTATTCAACAACCTCCATCGAGGACTACAACAGAGCTATCAAAGCTCGCCGGAAAAAATATCCACTATACGGAGGTGGCCAAGAAGAGGATACAAGTTGAAGAGTTCTCAGAGTCCAACCCTCTCTCCTTAAGGGTTTCTTCTATTTATTGGAAAGCTCGACCTGGCCGAATCCTAGCGTCTGCAAACGTCAGCTGCTTTATGCTCTTTCTATGCAATCTCGCTTTTCAGATATCGGCCACCTGTCATGCCGTAATTCAGCCGCTTTTTCAGACTACGCCATGCGGCCGTATCTGTCAAATTTCTGACAGATATCGGTCTGTCGACTAGCATTATCCCCTCAAAGTCTTTTTTGGCAGCCTTTTAGAAGCCGATTACACCTGACCGATTTATCCCCCATCAATTTTTAAAACACAATGTTTCGGTAAAGTAATTTTTAAAACGTGATATCCCAATAGAGTAATTTTTAAAACACAATGCTTCAATATAACACTTTTGTATTGTGATAAATTATTATCATAAAAAAAATGGAACTTGATATTTCAAAACCAAACATGAGCATTATTTTAAAAAGGAGTTGAGTGCTTTACGTTCTCCAAGGGCTGTCCATGGTCAGACATCGGTGTCCAATCCACACCTATTTGTATGTTGATCTCAAATGGCCCTATATGTGTCGGAGCAAGCTTGCTGATCTTCTTAATTCGTGTAATACCCTTCACTGGACCTTCAGATAGACAAACTCACCAACTTCAAACTATAACGGCCTCCAATGCAAGTTAGCCGAACTTCTCATTTTCATATTCTTTTGTACTACAACTTTCTCCTTAGTAATCCTTGTCAATTCAGGTCCAACAACTTGCTTTTCGCCTACTTCTTCCCCTGTAAGGGTGTTCTACATTTTCTACCATACGAAGCCTCGTACGGAGCCATATCAATGCTACTATAATAACTGTTATTGTAATCAAATTCAATCAGTGCTAAGTAGTTATCCCAAAAGCTGCCAAACTCAAGAACACAAGCTCTTAATGTATCCTCAACCATTCAATTAAATTTTTCTTTCTCGCCATCGCTTTGTGGATGATATATTGTGCTAAAGTTCAGCTTTGTTCGAAGAGCTTGCCGTTAACTCTGCCAAAACCTTGACACAAATCTGGTATCTCTATCTGAAATAATACTAAAAGGTATACCATGCAATCTAATGATTTTTTATACATACCTTTCAGCTAGTTTTGCACTGTGCCCTTTTTCTCTAATAGCAAGAAAGTGTGTTACTTTAATTAAAGTGCTACTTTAATTAATCGAATTTCCATTCAAGTACCTCCAAAGGCTGAAATTCCCGCCTTTGATGTTCAGTTTTAATTCTCTAGCAAACATCACATCTATGGAAAATCTATTGATCTGTCGCTCTTTACAATACCTTCATCACCAACTAAGCTTACGTTGCTCTTGTCATCATGTACTAAAGAAATATGTCACTGCCCTCTCCGCCAAGCTTGATGCCTTCACCACCGCTAGTGTTGGATCCTCTATGCCAACTCATGATTAAGGTACCTTTTTTTACACTTGATAGTGAGAACATCCTCAAAACTAAGTGTGGGGGAACAGTTTCTTATACATTTGTTTTCCTTACTTTTCTTTATAATTGGGCAATAGGATTATATATGTTACGATTGTTTTTTGCTATATTTTTTATTTTCTATCGTAATTTTTTTGTTTTTATATCTACCCCATATCATGCTTCAGAAGTTTTCAAATGCTTTCATGATTAAACTTACCTTATACATGTTCATAACTAGGTATATAGATATATAGTTCAGAAAAGCACTTCACATTTTTCTACATTTTAGATATATAGTTCAGAAAAAAGATTTATGCTGATGATCTACTTGGAATTTTTCATTGCCTATATTTTCTTTTTTTTTTATGTTGCTATCGATTTTTATGTTTTTCCAATAGTGACTGGAAAAAAGAATTCCTGAAAAAAAGAGAAAAAAAAAGGAGAAGAAAAAGAGCAAAAACAAAAAAAAAAGAGAAGAGGAAAGAAATAAAGAAAAAAGATTTAGGGTGTCAAAGGATAAGGTTTGGTTGACGAAATTGTGGAAAAATGAATATGACACGCATAATGTTTCATAATCCAAATAAGTCTTCTCCAAAGTATAAACATTAGTCACTATAGTTGAATTTCTTTAATTTTTATTCTTATCCCTCTTGAATTGGGATATTTTCGAAATTTAGTGAAGTGATCAGTGCAATTCCCTGATTAGGATGTTTGTCCTTTTAAGTAGCTTTGCTTCGATTTAATAGAAGAATTGGAGAACATAATTGAGTGCTATACTTGTTGTAAGAAAGGAAAGCATTACCTTGGTTGTGTTTCAAAACTTGGGTTTCGTTTGATTCATTGATAGCTATTACTTACATACTTGAAGTGACTTAAGGAAAGGGAAATATGTCAAATGCAATTCTCTATATATTTTTATATTTTTTTTATATTTGATTTATGTTATTATGACTCAATTAGGAGTTAATCTAAGTGTTTGAATACTTTTATTAGAAAACACAAATATTTGTATCATTATATTTTTTTTTACTTTTATTTTTACTTGTTTTGGATGAATACTTGAGCTAGGGGCTGAAGGCTAGAGTTAAAAGCAATTTTATAGAGGAATCAATTAAGAAGGAATGCATAAATTTTATATTGAAAGGCCAGAGACATATTGGGGCCATCAGGGTCACGATGACAATCATACAATGTATGTATATAAAGTAGGAATGAAGGATAATTATGATGGATATTATTGCATGCCAAAAAATATTTTAAGCGAAGACTTTTAGGTGGAGGAAATGAGTTCTTTCTTTTTGTTGTTTTGCACCATCTTTATGGTAGTGAAGAAACGTCTTGAAATTTTTATTTTGATTTCAAACTTGTAATGGTTGTTCACAGTTGTAGACATTGTTCTTGAGGTTGAACGATGTTTCTTTGAACAATACTCTCACTTCTTTATGAATCTCTTTCCGGTTATTAAAATCAATTAAATCAATATTTACCTAAAAAAATTAAATACTTATTTATATATAAAAATATTAATATAATTATTTACAATAAAATGTATTAATTTTTTTGCTGAATTTATAGTTTTACTTTCCAAAAATGATATATCCTAAATGTAATTTTTACTTTCATAAATAGAATCTTTATAACTCAGATAAAACACAATCATTTCAAAAAAGAGAGCTACCTGTTAGGAATTACAAAATAGAACTATTATTCTGACTAGAATTTCACATCTGAGTTTATTTTGCAAATGGACCCCGATTTGAGCGTTCACCAAATCAGTGTTAAATATTGAGTAAAACTTTAGAGATCCTGCGTCATAATAAAACGTGGAGAAGATCCAAAAACGAATCATTCCTAGAACTCAAAATGGCTTTAAGAGTCTTGGTCTCCCAATTCTTGAAAAGTGAAATCAACAGCTACTTCCTTTACCTTCTATGCCGCAGGGGAATACAAAAAATGTCAAAGCCACCTTCCGTTGTGATAAAAAAGAAAAGAGGATGATAAAAAAATTAAAAATATAGAATATATCATTCTTCATGGAAAGGGATTGTCAACAAGAGTAAAATCTTTGGATAAAAACCTGTTACCCATTGTCATCCTAAAAAAATGGGTCACCTCCCGAAGATTAAATGAAAGCCACATATATGTTATTTGGATAACAATGTACATGTCCTAAAGATCATGGAGTTGAAAGTAAATCTCCATTTTTAATGCCCACATGTCATATTTTTGAGAGTAACATATTATTTGCTATTCTTCAGAACTATGCGCTTGACCTTGGGGTCAAATGGGATCTCTAAGCATACTAGAAACTTCACTACAAAGGTAGGCAGCAGCAATCATAACCTGATGATTGCAAATCCCATCAGACACACACCAATTATAGTTTCTCTGATTTTTATTGTTCCAAATTTTATACTCATTGGATAATAAGAAGCGTGCTCTTAGCTGCTATGAATTTTGCATCTACATGCACCAAACATCGTAAAAAATCTTTTAAAATTCACAGAACTAACATGGGTATCAGACAATTGCAAATGATGTTCACAACTTACCTTCCAATTCAGTGACATTCGACTGCTGCTGTTGAGACTTCTTCACCTTGGAGTCATAACTGTTGAAGTTAATCTGGAAAGCTGAGTAGCTCCTACCGTTACAAGAAACTGATGAAATTATGATGAATGTGTGTGCCGTTCTTTGAGAGTTGTTTCTTGCATAAATTGTCTAAGTGTCAGTCCGTAAGATGTACTGCTGCATATTGATAAATTTGAAAGGCAATCCCAAGTATTTTCTTCTCTATTTTTCTTAGCACATCAAGTGCAGTTTGCTGCTGTTTTTATTTCCACACTACAAAGTGGTATCAGAGCAAGTTTAGTCATGTCGAACAATGGTGGATCAGGAGTGGGAGGATCAGGTTCCTTTCCTATTCCAATGTTCATGAGAGATAACTTCTACAATTGGAAAATTTGTATGCAAACTATCTTTGGGGCATATGAGGTGTTCAAAGTTGTGCAAAACAGAATCACAGCAACATCAGATGCGGCCACACTAAAGAGGGATAAGAAGGCACTATCCATTATACATCAAGCCTTGAATGAAAAAATGTTTGAGAAGGTAGTTGAGGCTACGTCTTCCAAAGAAACATGAGATGCATTATTAGCAGCATTCCAAGGAGCTGATAAGGCATAAAGGGTAAAACTTCAAACGCTAAGGATTGAGTTTGAAGCTTTAAGACAAAAAGTTGGTGAAAGTATCAACGATTATGTCATTCAGGTTTACGGCATTGGAAATTGATAAGGCTTTAAATCGAGAACGGGTTAAAGGACCCAGTTTGCACAAAACGAAGAATGTAGCAGCAGAACAAAGTTCACCACAAAGCACTCATTAAATAGCAACAAAAGAGAGAAAATAGGGAAGAGAGCAGCCTCCCGGCAGCACTCCTGTAGCCTCCAGGCTCTGAAAACTCCTTCAATTCCAGCCTCTCCCCAGCGATAGGGTATGCGATTTAAGATTCTGCATTTGGGTTGCATTTGGAGTTGGGCTTGTTCTTCTTCTTGTAAGTGGTGGGCTCGGTCCATGGAGTGAGGTCCACATCAGAAATCAGATGAAGAGACTTGGAGAAACTGTCATGTCTGAGCGCATTGTTGAGAAGATCCTGCATTCTTTGGACAAAAAATTCCTGTTTGTGGTTGTGTCTATTGAAGAAGCCAATGACTTAAGTACGATGTCCATAGATGAGTTAACTGGCTCCCTCCAAGCTTATGAAGATCGCTTGAAGGATGATGATGAAATGATTTCCTCATCAAAACTGCTTCATATTAATGCATTGAACACAAGGAAAAACGAGAAGAAAAATTCTCCTCTTCGTGGAAGTGGCAGAGGTTGTGCTTTTTGTAGAGGAAGGATCCTAGTAGAGAAAATAACTCTGCAGATTTTTCCTCATGAGGGCAAGGATCAAATTGGAGAGGGCGTGGTGATAGAGGTTTCTATAGAGGAGGCGATGGTGGTAATTATAAGAGGAAGAAGTCTAATGTAGAATGTTTTAATTGTCACAGGGTTGGACACTACTCCTCGGAGTGTCGACAAGAGAGAATGGATCATAACAACTTTGTTGAAGAGGTTTAGGAGGACTCCAAACCAGTTGATGAAGGATCAATACTTTTGATGGCTGCAACGAATGATCAACGAAGTCTGAGCACATGGTACTTGGATTCAGGTGCCATGAATCACATGTGTGGTCAAAGGAACTTATTTTCTTGTTTGAGAAAGGATTATGGAGGGTCAATCTCTATTGGAGATGCCACACAATTGTCTGTCAGTGGCATTGGTTCAGTGATTTTCTAGATGCGAAATGGTAACTACATGGCTGTTTCTGATGTCTTGTATGTTCCAAGTTTAAAAAGCAACATCCTAAGCTTGGGATAGTTTGTAGAAAAGGGATATATCTTCTTGTTGGGCAAGGGACACCTGATCATGAAGGATGAAGAAAAACATGAAGCGGTGTCTGTCAACATGCAGTCCAATAGAAGGTTCTCATTGGACTTGTTAGGGGTTATCCCTCGATGTCTTAAAACGTGTCATGATGAGGAAGGGTGGATGTGGCACATGAGATTTGGCCATGTGAATTTCCAGTGGCTCAAGCTAATGAGCAAGGGTCGAATGGTGAGATGGCTCCCATAAATTGAGAAGCCACAAATTGTTTGTGAAGCTTGTATCTTTGGGAAGCAGCCACGCTCCGAGATCCCAAAGAAGGGAATTTCGTGCAAGTCACCCACTAGAATTGATCCATAGTGATGTGTGTGGACCCATCAAACCATCAATCGTGTGAAGAAACAACTACTTCATCTTGTTCATTGATGATTTTAGTAAGAAATGCTGGATATATCTCCTTAAACACAAGTCTGATGTGTTCCAAACTTTTGTTGAATTTCAGGCTATGGTTGAAAGATGATCAGGATCAGTTATTCAGAGATTACGAACTGATCGAGGAGGAGAGTACATGCCAAGCCAGTTCAAAGCATATTGCAAAAATATTGGAATTCATCATGAATTCTCAGCAGCAAGGACACCATAGTAGAATGGTGTTGTGGAGAGGAAAAATAGAACCATTTTGGAGATGGTTAGAAGTCTTTTGAAGGCTAGAAACGTGCCAAAAGAATTTTGGGGTGATGCAGCTATTGTTGTTGTATACATCCTAAACTATTGTGCAACAAGAAATTTGGAAAAGATGACTCCACAAGAAGCATTCATTGGAATATAACCATCAGTGGTACATATGAAGGTATTTGAGTGCATAGCTTATGTTCATAAGCATGATTTATTGTTGAGAAGCTGGATGATAAATCCCAAAAGATGGTGTTCTTAGGATATGACCAAAATTCGAAGCATTACCGGTTGTTTGACTCTATTAAGAAGGAGATATGTTTGAGCAGGGACGTCATCTTCAATGAAGTTGAACAATGGGATTGGAATAATGATGGGAAAAGAATATTCTTTTGTTGATAATTCTTTCTTTGATATTGATGATACATAACTAGTGTCTTATGATCAAGAAAGACATGAACCAGCAGCACCTGTAAGAGAAATGAGAATCAGGATACTGCCACGTCATTTTAAGGATTTTGTTGTGGATGCTCCTGGACAGAGAGATGAATATTACCAAGAGGTAAATCATTTCAGTCGGTTTTGTTTAATGATTGACACCGAACCTTTTTTGATTTCCATGTGGATGTGAGAGATCCAAAGTGGCAAAAGGCCATGGAAGAGGAGATTCACTCAATTGAAAGAAATAACACATGAAGCTTGGTAGTTAGACCTGCTGATAAATCTATGATTAGAGTAAGATGGCCGTACAAGATAAACATAAATCAAATGGTGAGATTGATAGGTTTAAAGCTAGATTAGTTGCCAATGGTTACAAGCAAAAGGAAGGGATTGATTATGACCAAGTGTTCACACATGTAGCAAGAATGGAAACTATTCGTTTGATTATTGCATTGGCCGCTCAGTTCCATTAGAAAATCTGGCAGATGAATGTCAAGACTGCATTTTTAAATGAAATATTAGAAGAAGAGGTCTATATTGAGCAGCGACTTGGTTTCATGGAAGCTGAAAACCAGAATAAAGTTCTGTAGTTACATAAGGCACTTTATATGTTTGTGGATCAAGTGTTAAAGATTTACTGGTTGTACTGATCTATGTGGATGATTTGCTTGTGATAGGAATCAACCACGATGAAATCATTAAATTCAAGAAAGAGATGAGTGTCACCTTTGATAGGACAGATTCAGGCTTGCATCACTACTACTTGGGGATTGAAGTAAAGCAACTAAACTCTGGAATATTTATTTCACAAGAAGGCTTTGTGAAGGAAGTGCTGAAACGATATCAAATGGACAACGGTAATCTAGTGGTGACACCTATGGAAGTTGGAATAAAATTAAGTCAGAATGATCCCTCAGAAGATGTCAACATTACGGAATTCAAGAGCATGTTCAGCTCCTTACGTTATATCACAAGCACATGCCCAGATATATTGTTTGCAGTAGGACTTGTTTGCAGACTCATGGAACACCCCAAAGAAGTTCATCTCAAAGTAGTAAGAAGGATTCTTAGATACTTTAAAAGGGTATGTTTGGTAGATATATAGAATGTGTTTACATGGATAAATTATATTAGAGAATGGATAAATTATACTAGGAATAAGAGAGGATATATAATGAAGGGGTATATGACAATATAATTTTATCCCAATCCCTCCCTCTCATTATTTTATCCCATCTACCAAACATCCTATTTTGCTTTTCTCATTTAACTATCCCTCTTTATACTCCCTACCAAACACACTCTAAAGGTACAACTGATCTTAGAATGTGGTATAAGTGCTCTGAAAATTTTGAACTTGTAGGATATTCTGATAGTGATTGGGCTGGGAGTATTGATGATTCTCGAAGTACCACTGGATTAGCATTTTTCCTGGGTCAAACTAATATTTTCTGAAGTTCAAAGAAGCAACCAATGGTGACACTGTCTTCTTGTGAAGTTGAGTACGTTGCAGCCAATTCAGCAGTCTGTTATGCCTTGTGGTTGAGCTTTGTGCTGGAAAGCTTGAAGTTTTTTATCAAAGATCCCATCAGGGTAGGCATGGACAATAAATCAGCTATAGCTATTGGATACCATCCTATTTTCCACCCCCCAGCAAGCACATATGCACAAAATTTCATTTTATTAAAGAGTGCGTGAGAGATCAAATGGTTAAATTGTGCTATGTGAAGACAGATTATCAGGTTGCTGACATATTTACTAAGCCATTAAAGATCGATGCATTTGAGCGTTTCTGCAAGCTACTGGGATTGGAGAGACTTTCCAGCCTGGGGGGGGGGGGGGGGGAATGTTGAAGTTAATCTGTAAAGCTGAGTAGCTTCTACCGTTATAAGAAACTGATGGAATAAAGCAGCTTCTACCATTACCAGAAACTACTGCAAAAGATGAAGAAACTGATGAAACTATGATGAATGTGTGTGCCGTTTTTGAGAGTTGTTTCTTGCATAAATTTTCTAAGTGTCATTCCATAAGATGTATTGCTGCGTATCGATAAATTTGAAAGGCAGTCCTAAGTGTTTTATTCTCTATTTTTCTTTAGAACATCAAGTGCAGTTTGCTGTTGTTTTTATTTCCAGACTACAATAACTGTGTTGTGCATGAGGGACAAAAGTCTCAGGTAAGTTCGGTGAGTGGGTAATTGAACCCTAGAGATGATGCATAGAAGCATTTGATGATGCGTTGAAATAACAAAAAATTGATGTGTGCAATAATAAATAATTACAAAATATATTCAGATGAATTCCAAAAAAAAGTTCGGCCAAAAAGTATCACTAATTTGGAATAAAGAATCGAAGTATCACTATTTATACACCATGAAGGAATTAAAAACTCTTGGTGCTCCAGGGCATATTTATGCAATAAAAAGAAGTTTATGTCATATAACTATTGTACTGAAAGATATTTCTGTAGATGGATATCAACATATGTATCTTTTAACATAACAAAATGCAATTGTGATATATCATGATATATATAATAATTGGGTAGTATGGGATAAAAAATAAATCCATTTCATTTCCACCTTGATATGAGTCATTGTAATCATTCCCTTTGGTTTACACAACCAAAAAAATTATTCTGAAGGTTTACAAGATGCTCAAAAAATAAGAGATTTTATAAATATATACGTACGTATGTATGTATGTATGTATGTATATATACAAAAGAATATGTGAATATACACAATTTTCGTAATGTTTTCTTGTGTCAAGACTGCAATCTTTTGTCACTTCCAAGACAATGAATCAGGGATACAACAGGTTCGAAACTAGATCACCTATAAGCAAGTTGAGCCCCCATACTAACAAGTTCGGTCTAGAGTTCAATAAACTAGTATTATGGGGAAAGAAATCAACGTCTGTTACCAAAGGGAAATGACCCTCAATCCCCATAGAGGATAGAACTCAATCAGGAAGGGAGCTTCTCTAAGAAACACCCCAGAGGGTCCTCTCACACCCATTAGAAGATTAGGATAATTCAAGAGAATCCCTAGGAACCTACGGAACTTAAAATTCATAGCCCCATACCCCAACGAGGTGCAGGCCCCTGCACACACTGTCATGCCCCTGCACTAGGGAGTCTAGCTCTTCTGAAAATGGGGGAATATATCCTCGTAATAGAAATAAGGACAGAACATTTAGGCAGAAAGAGAAAAATCTTGTTTTGTCTCCCAAATGTATGCAAACATAAATAACATGAAGAAGGTAAAATGTCTCCAATGATCTTATAGTATTCTAAGAATTTCAGGTTACTAAAGAGTTCTAGTTGGCTCACTTTTAATTGTCTCTTGATTTCGAAATCTTGTTGAAATGTGATTTAGTGTCGTAGGAATGCTTATACAAATAGCTAAAACTCTTTGAATTCTGTAACAATCTGCATTTGTAAATTTTGAATATAAATTTTTAATATTCGTATTTGAAATTATAGAATATCTATTTATTAAAATGTAGATCATACATATATCTGCTTTTTTAATGACATCATTATCAACTTTTAATAATATTATATTATCAAATATCTTTTAGTTTCTTATATAAAATTTTACAACATCAAATATATATAATTAGTATATATAACTTTTTAAATCTTAAAAATTAATTATATTATTAAAAAATTCATATATAGATATTTGAATAGGGATCACATTTTAAAACATTAAATTTGTATCTTAATCGAAATATAAAATATAGCATATCACAAATAAACATTCGTAATATTCTAAATGGAATCAGATTAATTTTAGAATAATTTCATTGCCCTACCCCCTTGGCTTTCAGCTTTTACCCGGTTTAGCCCCTCTTCAAATTTTTATTCAAACCCATATTAAGAATAACCTCGATTATCTTGCAAAGTGCAAAAGAAAGAATATTCCCTTTTTTGAACAATCAATCAATATAAAGATAAACGAATTTAAATTTTTGTATTAAAAAAATCCAAATTTTTATGCATAATAAACCCTCTCCTATTAAGTGAGATTTTTTTATCCAGTTTGTGTAGACATACATATAATCCTATTCCATTCAGTGAAATTTGTTGATATGCATACCATTCCATTGTAAATAAACGATCTTATGAGAAATCCATTGGGGGCTTGAAATTATGTATGGAAATAGCAATGCTAGATATTTATGTCTGGGTTTACTTGCAAGTTTTCGGGGTACCCCATATATACTGCTTTTGGGCAGCTAAAGAGCATGGAGATGTGGGGAGGTGGGAATTTTCCATATCGTAAGAAAGTTAATTTGAATTAGCATCTTTTAAGAAAGGAAAAATAGAAAAAATATCAGTTTATTAGATTTTATGTTTTATTACAGTTTCATTTCAACTTCTTGGAATATTCTAAATTGTTCTTAAAAATCTATGTCGAAATCAATACCAATAATAACATCTTGAAACTAAATTCTCACACCATGTTAAATGTATCATAACAAGAGGAAATCAAATGAAGCATGCCCAAAAGTAAACCAACCCTTTGGATTGCTACGAAAAACACCTCATGCTTCAAAGTGGTACGATCTAATTCAAAAGAGGAAATCAAATGAAGCATCCTCCCACTTCTGCATAATATGGTGTTAGTACCAGAATCACGGACAGTGAAGGTGAAGTAGACAGGCTATCACCACCACACGCAACATTGACAGTAGGATGGCCGATGCAGACCTTGCACTGTTTGTAGGACCAGCCATACCAGGCACTTCATCAACCAGATGAATAGTCACAAGATTAGGAGGATTTATATAGGATGTAGTATTGACATTATCTGTAGCATCATTCACTAGTCTAAAACCATCGGACCTCTCAATGGGATGGAAGAGGGGCAGTACAACATCTAGAGAATCAACATCAACTGAACCATTTTTAAGTAGATACTTGCTCATAAAACTTGACATCCCTAGAAATGAACACTTCCTCGGTATATATATCATAAAGTTTATATTCATTGTGATTCATAGGGCATCATAGGAATACACATTTGCCAGCTCGAGGTCCCAACTTATCAGTATGAGCGGCTGAGGCAGAAGCATATGCGAGAAACCAAATACCTTCATGTAATCTAGGCTGGGAGTAGTATTCAATAGAACTTCAAAGGGTGTTTTTTGAGCTAGAACAGAAAAAGGTAACCAATTAATGATATAAGTCATTGTGAGGACAGCTTCCCCCAAAATATAAGCAGCAAGCCCACTTGAAACATTAGGGCCCTAATAACTTCAAGTAGATGCTTCTGCTTGCGTTCTACCGAGCATTTTGGTGAGGGCACTTGGTACAAGAAAATTGATGGTGAATGCCCTTAGCCACACATAAATGCTGTAATTGTTTGCTAAGGAATTCAGCACCTGTATTAGAGTGGAGGTGCGTAGAAGCATGACCAAAATGATTCTGCCCACAATTGAGAAAGGCATAGAGACACTTATATGCTCCATCCTTAGTGTTAAGCAAGAAAGTTCATGTTGCTTGTGAGAAATCATCAACAATAGTAAGAAAGTAACAATTGCCGATGATGGTTCCACATTTCTAAGGACCCCACAAATTACAATGAAGCAAGTAGAGCACATGAAGTGCTCGAGAGTTACTCAGCTGGAAGGGTAGTTAGTGGAATTTGGAAAATTGGCATGTCACACAGTGCCGCATTTAAGCCACAATAAACATGCATGTGTTAGGGTTTAGACTTAAGAGATATGACCAATGCGACAATGCCATGAGAAATTGTCATGCATGTTATGGACAAAATCAACGAAGAAACATATCTTAGGTAGCAAATCATTCATCAATTTATTCTTGATCATCTCTGCCCTTCTTGGTTTTGCAGAAAACATAGCAAGCAGAGTTGGGGAAAAGGATCGCTTGTCAAGCAAATATAGCCCATCCTTCAACCTACAAACATCAAAATCCTTATTTGTATCCTAGTTCTACAACAAACAATAATGATTGGAAAATGTAACATTGATGAAAGCGTCCTCTGCAAATCTCTTCACACAGACGAGATTATACTTGAAATGAGAGACTCATATTTTGTAATGTCAAAGTATCTGCCAAAGTTTACATTTTCAATGCTAGCAATAGACACAGATTCACCATTGGGTAGATTGACTCACACCTTAGAAACTTGTCTTAAGGAATTGAAGCATATATCCAAATAATCAATGCATGTTGTGGCACTAGAATCTACTATCCACTCCCATGAGTTACACACAAGATTCATATGAATATCACTTGTGAAGCATAATTCTATAGTTGAAAAACCTACAAACTTCATCTTGGAAAAATTTATGTTTTGCTATACTGAAGTTCTAGCAGAGAGTGTGCTCCCGTTGAGAAACATGCCCGACTCACATTGACTAAATTGTAAAGTCTCTGCATACCTAGATGAATTTTCTCCACTAATCCTAGAGTTGAGTGGTTGATCAAGTAGAGTCTCCAAACTGTTTGCAGCTTGTTTGTAGTATTCCTATTGCATTTGTGGTTGTGTTGCAGTAAACTAACCCCATGGTTGTTGATTACAGGGATTCCATGACATTTGTGGAGGAGTATAAGCCTGCTGATTGCTCTTTTGATATGATCCATTTTGTTTTGTATGCTTCTTTGCCACCAAGGTGGCATTTCATTGACTATGAAACAAGTATCTTCCATTTGACTTGATTTTTTATAGATCACATAGTATCGATTATCAAGTTTATGCCTTGGTCCAAGATGAGACATGTTCTATAACTGATTTGGCTTTGTGAACATGGCAAAATCAATATGGATGTTAACCGTGTTTGATTGCTGACATTGAGTCAAAATTAGTCATATTTGTGGCATTTTAAGTGTTGGAATAAGGAATTAAGTGAGGTAAAATAGGTAAAAATGTAAAAATTAGTGTTAGTAAATTCAGTGTGTATAAAAACATGTTTTGGGTCTATTTTACATTGATTTATTTGTTGTGGTGAACTTACTGTTCATCCAAGCCCGAAAGGCCAGTCCATTTGGACTGTGCTGCATATTCTAACAATTCTAAGCAATATTTATTGGTCTAGGGGCAAAATAGGAATCATGCATCTGCATGCACAAGGAGATAAAACTATCCGGTGGGAAACATGGAACGAGAGGGAAAGCTAGGCCTCCCCAAGGCATGCAAGAGGAGCAAGCAAGAATGAGTAGAGAGAAACTGGAGATTTCACACACTAGGAGAGGTTTTTTAGGCAAGCATGAACTAGTTTTAGGGAATAAGATGAAGGAGGGACAGTTCCAATGTGACAGTGGAACTCACCTCCAACGCTTGGAGCCCGTGGAATAGAGATCTATCTGTGTGAAGAAGACGATAGAGGCAGTTTCAGAGTGATACTAGAACCACCTCCATCACCCAAAATGGCATTTGAACATAATGAACCTTCGTAGCAAAGCTTTAGAACTCGCTTGATGAGAAGAAGAAGCTGATGCGTGCGAGAACTGATTTGGAGAATCGAACGAACTTTTTATTTTCTGAATTTTATTTGCGTATTTTCATAACATTCTAGTTCAATTAACATTTCCTGCTGAATGTTCATCTTGTTTGAGTGTTTTCAACTTAATATGTTTTTCTTCGTCATTTCCTTCATTGTTTTCCTGCGTGAATCGAAATAGTAACTTGAGAATGTTTAGGTTATCTTTTAAGCATGGTTAATTTTTGTATTAAGTGTAATGGTTACTTTTAAAATTCTAGAAATAATAATTTACGTATTATGTTATTTGTCTTTAGTGTAGAAATGCATTTGAGAGTTTTAGTAATTTACTTAGAGCAAAAACCCACTACTTGACGAAAACCCCTTGTTTAACCCTTTACTTACAATTGGAAACTATTTGCTCCCTTTAGATCGACCTAGACTTGTCACTGCTGTATTATTTTCTTCATTAACATGATATAGAATGCTTGTTTAGTTTTATAAATATCTTTTGATAGGAAAAATCTTTAGGGAATAAGACATCTTTAGAATTTTCCATTCGTTAGCAATGAAGTGCTAATAGTGTCTGTACCATGTTAAAAAAACTCATGTAACCTTCGATTTCTCATTCAACCTTCAACAATCTTAAAAAAATATAGGATCTTCTTCTTCTGAAGTTACATGACATCACCTTTTCAAGCCGTATTCATGTACTAGCACAATGTAAATCTAAGAAACACTAAGTGTCAAGATCCAAATTCACACCCTAGGAACCTATGACTTGATTCCTCTATTTCCTATTGACTTAAATTTGTAGGGAAATTGGATACATTTTAGTTAACATTTCATGAGAACAGGGTGAAACATAAAGAAAGTTATGCACATAATCATAGCAAAACATGATGTGGTCTCATGTTTAGTTCCACCTACTATATAAACACAAGGTTTAAGGTACTCACAAAGTCAACCTCGAAATGTAAGAACTCATTTGAAGGACTCCACTCCGAAGGCCCAACCTAGGACTACAAACGAGAAGTACCAAAATGGCAGGTAGTGAGACCCTTTCTCCTATGACCTGGATCACACCATCTAATTCTCCCTTTGCTATTCATTTCTTGGAAAAATTACTGGTCAAGGCATCGAATGCAACACATAGAGTCAAAAAAACCATATAGAACAGGTATGTAACCATTCACAATAAAAACTCACTAAGAAATATAAAGTATAAGTAATAACATCTAACATATATTAAGTCTATTTACTATGTGATCATTTATGTATATGGTTGCACCCCCTTGATCTTAGTAACTTCAGTCTAGTAATTTTAGAAATCAAGATAAAGATATTCTTTGGACTTTGGCCTCATGAAGTCAGTAGACAGTGCACCCCTTTATTAACCCCACACGATTGCAGCTTCTTTTTCCTTTTTTTTTCAATTTTTCAAGCTCATACCGGGTGGCTAAAACTCTACAAGGAGTTGCCTCAAGCATACTTGATATAAAGGGGTGTGTGTTCACACATCTCCCATAAGTTTTCTACTTCAAAGAGTCATATTGTACCTTCATCTCATAACATATTACAATATACATGGATACTCGTTCATATTTCATGGATTCTTATTTGAAATTACTAAATAAACATCCTTTGAAAGCTAAGGAGCAGGACTTTCGCCAGTAACAAAACACAGTGAAATTCGAGAATCCAATAGAGAATGTAGTGACTCGAGGATCAACACCATGTGAAAATCCATCTAGCTTGTGTGGCATATTGATTTTTACAGTTTCTAGTCATTAACGTACCCCTTGTGCCTCGTAGAGTCCTTCACATCAATGTAGCAATCCCTAATCGCAACTTCTACATCTTTGTCATAACGTGCTGTCGCTGTGCACCATCCTCATTACAACTACATTTTGAGTTCTATAACATCATCGACCGACCATGCAAGCATGCTCTTGTGTGTCGGGCTTGAAAAGAGCTTCGAAACGCTGTGTTGTGCATCACTTTGATCAAAGCGATTTAAAAGTTATGCTTCTTGGATAGAGGAGTGAGACTTATGGCTAGATGGTCATGCAACACTTCTCAAGTGCAATCATACCAACACTAATGCGCCAGATGCCATCAAAACTTTGAAGTAGCTTCATGCTCAAGAATACTATTTTTATTAAGGAATACATTTCTTGTGGCCTTGGCCACAATATCAGGCTCCTCAATTGTATATGTTGTCTTAGTAACTTCAGAGACATCAACCGGAAATAATAAGGCTTTTAGATCATTTAGGCATTCTAAGTCATCAGAGCTACCCTATAAAGGGTAAATCTGCTCATAGAATTTTGCATCCCTAGAAATAAACCTCTCTTTGCTAATCAAGTCAAACAACTTATAAACCCTTGTGATCCATTGGATATCTCAAAAATAGACATTTGTGTGCTTATGGTGCCAACTTATATTTGCTGCTATGAACATTTCCAGCATATAGGCAACATTTCAAACTATGTCCTCCAGTCTAACAGAAAGGATGGTAATTTTTTGATGATATATGTTGTTGTAAGCACGGTCTCACCCCGAAACTCTTTAGGTAACCTGCCATAAACATCAAAGTTCTAGTTACTCTAATAGATGTTTTTGTTTACTTTCAACTCTTGCATTTTGCTAAGATCTTTTAATGCAAGAGAACTGATGATCTATTCCCTTTTTTGCACACAAGTCTTTGAACATTAAATTCAAAAACTCTCCTTTGTTGAACTGCATGTGCTTGATTGTATAACCAAAATGATTCTCTCTACAACTAAGGAAAGCAGCCAAGTATTTTGACACCACACTTTTCTCTTTGATAAAGAAAGTGCAGGTAGATCTTGAATGGTCATCCATGATAGTTAGAAAATATCTTGCTCCATTAATGTTCTAGTGTTTGTAAGGCCCCAAAATCTCAATGTGCCAAGTCGAGTATGTGAGGTGTTTATGAAATTTAGCAAAGCGATAAATACCACAATGTGCACCATTTAATCCGCAATCAGAATGGATATAGTTCGACTTAATCTCTGAAAATGTCAAAGGTGACAATGGTGCAATAGACGTTTATTATCATTATGCATGGAACCAGCAAAAATATTAACTAATATAGTAGAATATTAACTAAAGCATTCTTCAACATTTCGTTGCCATGGAGTAAAGTAGAGAACTTGTTGAGTAGATCAAGGAAAAAAGATGGCTCATCAAGAATGGTGAGTCCATTCTTAAGTCTCCCATCAGCCATGGTCTCATTGGTATTCCGAGCCTACAATACATAGTATTGATTAAGGAATTAACATAGATTCCAACATCATCTATCAATCCTTTCACAAATATGAGATTATACTTGAACTAAGGCACTAACAACGTATTCTGATATGATGTGTTCGACTTTCCAATTTTCTTCCTCTACCATGGTGGTGTGTTCTGAATAAGCAGCGTCACGATCACAATTTTACATTTACTGTAGCTTGCTTTTGATTCTATGCAGATTGTTAGTCATGCCTCTCTTCATTTTGTGGCAGCTCCATAGTTGTTGCATTCGCACCATCTGATTCATTAAATTTTGAATTGTTCTGTTGCAGACCACCATTAGGGACATATTGTTCAAGTGCATGTCCAACAATGGGGTCAAATAACTTTTCCAATAATTATGCAAACATTGGAGGTGTGTCCTTGAATTTTGCATTGAGATCATTTGTTTACATGAAACAAACAATGTCATGAATAAAATAAACAAAGCAAAATAACACACAACTAAAATAATAAGTAGCATTAATTCTCATCATTAATGCAAGAAATGGAAAATCTCCCATCCTTCTTTTGTAAATGATGTATTGCGCATATTTCACTTTTCCAACTCCTATAGTACAAATTTCAAATAAATGCTAGCATGATGCCAATCAAATTCTTCTTTTATGCCTATGGAAACAATGAAGTTTTGCCACCGTGAGCATTTTTCTTTCTCTTTTGATTGATTGCATTCATGTTGTTTGCACTGTCATAATGAGAAGGAAAACATAAGAATTCATAATGAGAAAAAAAAGAAAATAACACAGCACCCCCAAAAATTCATCTGCAAGAATCACTGTCATCAACATGTTTCCACTTCTTTAATAAAGATACATCCAAAAGAATGAAGAATCAATGGAAATGGACTATAATTTTCTCAACAACTATTCCAAAAAGAAACCCATGTGATAAAAGAATTTGATCTGCAAAGCAAGTCGAGAAATTTGTTCTAGCCATCAAAACTATAGTGATATATATCCTAAAATTCTCATAAATTTCATATTTTGTTTTGTAGATGTAGGAAAACAAATTACTCCACGAAAAATAGAACTCACAAGCATATACCCACAAATTTCACAGCCAATTTGTGAGAAGATTGTTTAGCAAATGCTTGGGTAACCTAGATCAGGAGCCTTAGAGTGAAATATTTTGAGAAGTTGATGAAAAAAATAGAAATGAGAATTAGAAGTAGTTGTTTTCTTATTTCTACATTTGTCCCATTTTTAACTACATGCAAAAATTATTTTTATCAAAAATAGAAAAGGAAATAAGAAATATTCTGTGCAAAACTATTTTTGGAAAAACAGAAGTAAAACAATATCCAAAATTTTTACCCAATATAGTTTTAGGGTGCTAAAAAGTGAGATTTGTTTGACAAAACAGTGGAAAAACAAATGTCGCATATAAGGTTTCGTAATCTAAGCAAGTCTTCTATAAATCGAGAGCCTTTATAAAAGTATAAATGTCAGTCACTATAATTGTTTTTTTTTAAGTTTTTATTCTTATCCTTATTGAATTTGGATATTTTGGAAATTTTGGAAAGTGATTAGTGCAAGTCCTTTTAAGTAGCTTTGCTTAGAATTATTAATTTTGGAGTTACTACCAAAGATCCTTGGTCGTGGTTATGAAAAAGTTTCACATAATATTTGTGTAGTCATTCTAATTTATCTTTTTCTCTTCTCTATTCATAATTGATGTGGTTTCTCCACTCTTTTTTAGGCAGAGCCTTGCATTCATCCTCCTATGGAAACTCAGCTTACTTGTATAGGTTTGCTCAATCATCGATTGCAAGTTGGGGTTTGACTTTAATACTAAATGCCATGACCTATCCCCCTCTTGTATTTTATCATCCCCTTTGAATACCTAAGTTTCATGATTTTACGTATTTTTCATCTTTGATCACGAGATTCCTTCACTCATCTTGAAATTACCTCAGACTATCCACGAGCACGGTCAAATTTCAAATTACAACCACATGAATCCTCCACCATGCTCAGGGATAGCTATTGTGCAAGGTTTGTATAATCACTTTACTTAATGTCTTCCTCTTTCTAAGGTGTTTATACCATCCTTCTTTGGGTGGGAATGAAAGATAATCATGATGAATATTCTTATATTTTATCACATAGCTTATATTTTGCCTCAAGCCCTATAATCATAGCTTGAGGCAAACAACGTGGGCTTGGCCCATGCGGCTTTCGGGAAGTTGAGTTAATCCCATCATCAATGGCTAGTAAATGAACTACCCCAATTATTTTAGATTCATGAAGCTCATCATGTTGTTTTGATATAAATCCACAGTAGTAATAATGAAACATAGTTTTTGAAAGAATAGAGATATTGGATAAACATCTTTTGCAGCTCTAACTAAAACAAGATGCAAACATTGTGCATAAAATAGGATATGAAATCTCAGACTAATCGTAGCTTAAGTTCAAACTAAAAATAATGGTGATCAAAAAAAAATTATGAAATTACAGAAAATAATATAGCAATCACTTAACGTTAACAGAACTAAAAAATAGATGGCTCAGGGATTTCATGGGAATGTATTCACCTGACTTTCGATCTCATTACTCGAAAATGCTAATGAGCTTGATACGGTCTGGCTCTAACTCCCTATGACTTTTCAGTTTCCAATTTTACTATCCTTCTTAGAACACTTCATGCTTAGATCTACCATTTCTTAAATCACATAAGACTAGGTCTACCTAGTCCTGTTTGTTTCTTCTTTGAAAAGTTGCCTATGAATATACATTATACCTCTTTGATCTAATTTTAATATTGGTTTCATAAGTTAGATGTTTAAGTCTTTACCTCTCTTGGATTCATCCTGATTTTTTAAGAAAAAGATATATTAACACTCTCAACCTTAGAACTCTAATCCAAATTAAATACATCTCTCTTTCTCTCCAAGACACCACACATCAGTTTAGCTACTCATGACTAAATAAAATAAGATAACTTCTTGGATCAACGGTAAAAGTATGTTCATAATTACAATCATAACAACAAAACTAGCAGTTGAAAACAAATGCCACAAATAAGAGTAAAATAAATTCTGCTTCAATAATACTGCTTGTAGCTATGAACATTATATTTTGAAATCCTTTTCTGGGCTTTCCATGGATTGTTCTTCCTTGTTTTTAAAACTTCTGGTTCATCTTCCTTTCTTCTAGGGTGTCTATTTGGGTTTACTACCCTTCTTAGAACTCTCGTGCTGGAGGATGAGAAATTTTCCTTGTTATTCTTTTTTTAAAATTCTCTTTGGTTGTATGTAAGCTATTTGACTTAAGTCCTTCTATTTGGTCTTTGGCAATTGTGAAAACAAATAATTTCCTATTTGTTTTCACTATTTCGTCACCTACCATTCCTTTTCCTATTGTGTACATCACTCTTTTTCATTGCTGCTACTTCTATCTAAAAGTAAATTATCTCCTTATTTTGACAATATTTTCCATTCTACCCTTATCTTATATTGCATGCCATCGATTTTGTGCACATAAGTTAGACGTGATTTGTTTAATAATATTGCTGTTAATATTCAGATGAAAACATGATGTGGTCTAAATCATTAATTTAGTTCATATTTATACTTTAACATAGAAAAGATATTAAAATTTCCAAAATATGATAAATTATATTTAAAAAATATAATTCCTTGAGTTATAACTTTAATTTCCAATTGTGGTCTACAAAAAATTAGGAATTTACAACATAAACATATTATAAAATGTAATCAGAACTCAAAATTTCCTTGAGTCATAACTTATTTGACGCACGTATCAAACAGAAAAAAAAGCGTCTTTGGAATTCTATCCTTATCAACAAATCTTAACACCAATGCTATTTGCTCTTGTTTTGCAATATCGCAAGTTTCATAAAAACTTATAGCAAATTTCGAATGAACAATTCCTTTAGAAATATAACATTGAATAAAAGTAGCATAAATACTCAATTTTTTTATGAATAAGAACTGAAGTATATCTATAATTAACTAGGGTATTTTGAAGAACTACTTTCTCAATGTAGGGATTGAATTCCACTGATACTTGAAATAGTTCAAAAATTAATCACCGACAGGCGAGCACATGACAAATACAAACAAGTAAAGCACTTTACTACTATCACAAAACTTCAATACTTTCACCAAATACTTCATGGGTGTCTATAGTCACCGAACTGGTAATCTCTCATTTTCTTTATCCTCTTTTCTTTTTCTCTTATACAATGAGTAAAGACAATCATTTTTTGTATTGTCATTATAGAGAAATGTTATATTAAAAAAAATCTGAAAAAATATGTGAGGGATTCCAATTTTTTATGAATATATGCCAGGATTGAACCTAAATGAGTTTCTCAAATTATGCACAAATTTATACATTTTGAAACAACAATAATATGAAATCGAATCTTAGCTTAAAATTCATTATAGAAAATGAAATTCATATAATTTCAATACTTCAAAAAACTCAAAATTTATGACGTCACAATGCCAATTGTATTTTTACACTTTTAAATTCATTATAAGAAATTAAATCAAATAACTAAGAAACATATCCAATGATGTTGAAGTATCACATCTTAAATCAATATTTGTGATTAAGAATGATATGTGCAGGTTTGAGAATCAATATAAGAATAAGAAAATACCAACAAAACACCCTGGTCGTTCCAGGAATAGACATCTTGCACCAGCATCCCGGTTGGTGAAATAGCACTATTATAAAAAACAATTGGTTGAATAACACACGTTTGCAAATCATTTGTCAAATAGTATTTTTTATGCATTATTTCAAATCAAAAGATATATAATGGTCTAACTAAAACATATATATTAATTTCGTTTTATTGATTATAAAGATATATAAAAATATATAAAAATATCAACATTATATATATTGAATCATAAAAATATATATTTGAATAATACATATGTTTTAATTAGATCAATATATATTTTTAATCTGAAAAAATTCATAAATGTGCCATTTGACAAATAATTTTCAAACATATGCTGTTCAGCAAATTACTTTTTCCCAAAGTGTTATTTGACTAATTTACTCGTCATACTAATGTTTCAACCCTGAAGACAGCCTATTCTAAATGTCCTTAGCATCGAGAAACATGCATTAATTCAGGAGCTGGCATGAAAAAAGGACTTTTCTATCGGAAGAGTCGACACTGATGAACAGTATAACTAAGAAGAATGAATCCCATTCAAAGTATCTAAAAACTAAAAAAAAAAAAAAGGATTGATCTAATGCTATAAAGGTTGTGGTTTCCGTTGGTGCAAATCCAACCACTCAGCTGAATTTATGATAAGCGGACCAAAGTTTATTAAAAACATGAAAATTAATACGAGGGTTAGCTGTCCAGGTAACTTTCATAATTAATAAATACCTTATTGGACGTGTGTCTCGTTGTGAAAAATCCTTTACTGAGTAGACGACCACCCAAGAGTGCAGTATGAACTGTACAAGTTACTAGTAACATTGATTAAATGAGGAAAAGTCTCTCGTGTATACAAAAGACCTCAACTGTTATGAAGTAATCATAGAAATGATGTAGTCATCTATTCTTTATCCCTTAAATTTCCCTCTTCTTTGTTTTGATATTGACACCTAGCAAAACAATTTCTTTTTTTATGTATTACACAATAACACACCTAAAAAATTATGGTTGAGAAGATTATAGTACCCAAAGTCATTAGAATTTAAATTGTGTACATTGGGAAAACGGTTAATTATTTACCAAGGATTAGTTATTTCTAAAGTTTTTGACGAGCTCATTTAAGATTTATTCGATATAAAATATTCAAAGGAAAATGATTATTTTTAGATTTTTTAAACAAATAAAAATAAAATAAAAGGATGGATATAAATAATAAAAAATAATGGTTTTGTAACATGGTTTTATAAATGTAAAAGCTTGCTTGCAAGTGACTGTACAACTGAGGAAATGACTCATTTACATAAGTTGTAGAGGTGTTATTTGAAAATAGTGATATTTGAAAATTATTATATCACTGTATTTTGCTTAGTAATAATTAAGAATACGTTGATAAAAAAAATATTACGTAAAATAAAATCAAATATTAAATTAAATATCAAATAGTATAGTAAAAGATAAACATGTTTGACTATAGAATATAATAAACATGAAAATACAAAAAGTAAAAGATTAAATGACATCTACAATGATTGAGATGAAAGAGTATTTGTGGAATCTATGATTGAATTCTTTTATTAAGCTTGCTTGATAAATTTGAATCAAATATTTTATGCATCTTATATTCAAATCTTTTATTTAAATCTTATAAAATTATCTTCAAATCTTTATTTATAATAGAATTTGAAATCAAATCTTGTTTTTGGAAACACTTCTTGAAATTAATTTCATGCACTCTCAAACTCATTAATTGTTTGGTTTTGATTTCTCATCTAATTAACTGAAAATATATCCTAAAAACTCACAAAAATTCTATGTAAAAACATGCAATTAATGTAAAAGATACAAAATCAATAAATTTAATGAGAAGACCAAAAAAATTCTAAAGAATGATGAAAAAGTTTATTTTGAAGCGAGACAAAACTGGTCATCGACTCTCCACAGTTAGATATTGCTTGTCCCACCAATGTTTCAAGTGCTATGATATGAAAAAGTCATTTTCAAGGCAACTAAGATGTGGTGTATCCAAATAGCATGTTCAAAGACTAACCTCCTTGGCTCATGAGTCAATGTACTTGTGCAAATGCTCCATCTATGCGTTTTCAACACGCTTTGTGCAATCATGAGGCATTTTTCTTGAATTGTAACACAGCAGGGTTTGGGATAGGGTTGGAATTTGGTTTGACACTTGAAGATGAGCTAAAAGAAAGCATCTCTTGGAAAAATAAAAAATTTTCTCCTTTGAATCCATATTGAATTATATGTTCTTTAATAATGTTAAATCTCATATGTCCTTATGTTCTACTGTTTTTCTAGAGCCTTGAATAGATTGACTTCATTTATACACCTTTTAGCATGATTTTCTCCAACATTTGTCCATATCAAAACTTTTCACTCGTAGTTGGCATATTGAGAATAGAGAAAGCTTTGTTAACTTGTGTTGCAAATAATGATAATCATTCCCAAAATAACTTTCAAAATGCTCAAATCTAGGCCATAGGGATTGGAGATTCCAATAAAATGGTATTAGGCTTTTGATCTGTGTGAAACAAAAAAAAATTTCAAGTTCCAATGCAGTTCACTAAATGGAGAGAGAGTGAGCTACGCTGGATACTAATTAGGCAATTCCTAATATCTTGGTTCTCTTACACTAGACTTTTTGAATTAAATAAATAGCGTGCAATTCTTAATCTTTTCATACTCAAGTCACTCATAGAAAATTAGCCTTATTATGAAATATTTGTTTTGTAGCATGAGTGAATTTGGAAAGTAAATGATCATAGTATACAAAAGCTAAATATCTTATAGAGCTAAAATATTGTTCAATAAAAAGATATCAGAATTAAAGCACCCTAAGCAAAATACCTAAAATAAGCCAACACTTAATGTTAGGTTCTGATAAGTGAGTGAAAGATAAGCACATTTGTCGTGAAGAAAGCAATTAAAAAATGTTAGATTTCCTATATACTTGAATAAGATTATTTTCGAACTTAAAAGAAATCTAATCTCATTCAATGATATCTAAACAATGAGCGTATGTCGCACCACATGTGCATGTTCATGGTTATGAAGATCACCCTAGTAATAACTTTCTGATGCAAGAATCATCCAAGCTACAATGTGACTTAAACAAGCATGATTATGTCATGTTAATCAAAGCTTGTATGAAAAATTCAAATCTATCCCTATAAAACTATATATTAACAGATTTTCCAGATAAAATAAGCTATTGAAAAAAAATGATTTACCCTACTAAAATCTATTTATTAAAAAAAATTAAATGAAGAAATAAAAAAATTGTTGGATGGCAACAAACAAACCATATAGTATATAAAGGTGGCCGACATAGAAATATATGAAAAGGAAAAGCAAAACTTTTGAATTTCTCATAAAGTTTGTTTCATTTTCAATTACTTAGAGGTTTCCTTTCAAAGAGTTTCATAATTGTACGAATCTCATCCAATACATATTTGAATTTCCCTACAACTAAAAGATTGATGGAACTAGAAACAAAAATCTGTCACCTATGCCATGTTTTTGTTTCTCTTTGTATAACTGCAATGTAAAGCTCGAGAGCCAACAATTGAATACATGGAATGATTATCAAAGCTTCCTTGATTTTCTCTACTCTACAAAAATTATATATATATTTATAAAAAACATTCTTCAATAAAGTCCTTACAACTAGTGATGAGCTCTCCTTCTGTTGTGATAATTGTCATTTCTCCAATGTTTCTTAGAATTGAGTTAGTTTGACATTGTGGTCTCTTGAAATCGTTAGTACAATTAATGATCTCCACATGTTCCTTCATGGTTGAAATGAGCTCTTGTCTGCTCATCAAAACCTGCATTCACAATAATTGTATCGTCTCAAGCTTAATGTGTCCCACTGCTTCATTCTAAGTCTTTTTCCGTTAAGTTTATGATCCTTGAGACTTCCTCTTGTTCTATTTTCCAACACACTCCTCTTGTCATTTCTCCACTGCTTGATCATTGTTGGAACTCCACATTCAGTTTCAATGATTGATTTCTGGAAACACACTATGTTCTTCATAATATTGTTGTGCAGACTGATTTTTTTTATCTTATTTACTCATCAATCCTTGCGATCCAAAGATTAAAAAGTAAATCTTGATCAATTCTTGGCATGTGTGTATAACAAAGGATGAAGAAAAAGTAGAAAATACGATGAAGAGACACATTTTTTTTGTTTTAAAAAAGTGAGAATAAAGGAAAAAAATTAACAGACGTCTAAAATGCTAAATAATTTTTTGATGACAAAAAGTTTGATCATAATTATGCGAGTATAAAAAACAGTTAAAATGATAAAAAAAAAGATAGTTTATATAAAGAAGTGATAATTTTCAAATTTTCTAAAAATAAACAATAATAAAATAAAAAAATAGATTTAAAACAAAGAAAAATAGTGGTTTTGCAATAAAGCTCTGCCAATACATAACTTTTCCATCATATGTATTTTTCAATATGAAGATTTGACTCACTTGTGCAAGTTATGAGGCATTATTTTAAAGTATTGATACTTGATAACTATTATTATACATTCGATCATTACCTTAGTGGAACCATGCTAGTAGAATCATTTTAACTTCTATGATAATCTATGTTTTTACTATATTCAATCATTAGCTTTAGCATCCACACCCTCATTGATAGATCAGGTCACAAGTACATTGATAGTGATATTTGATTGAACTCTTTTTCTATAAATATTTGAGAGAAATCTTGGATTCTTCCAACATGCTTTTCGGGTTTGGTGCTAATCAAGAGCATGTTGACAAGGAAAATATTACATTAAATGATATTATACCTCAAATTAAATATCAAAAGAATATATCACAACAACTAAAGATGGAACTTGTGTAAGCACATCTTTGGTGTAGAAAAGTAAAAGAGAAAAGTGATGAAAAGATTTATCTAATGGACATAAATTAGATATCCTATCTATATTTTATAAAACTATTTTATCTGAATATTTGATTATTTTTTAGATCTAGATACTACGAAGTAATCCATTGGATTGGTCTTTTTGAATCCTAATTCTAAAAACACCAACATGGCACACACTAAGCCTAGAAATTATATTAAAAAATTACATTGGTTTACGTTTAGCTAGGATTGTCCCTAATTAGATATCCAAATCCAAATCTAAAATTATTATCCATGTTATCACGTAAATTACAATATACTCAATTACGCTATACTTAAACATACTAATAATTTGCTATTATTATTATACACTATTCATGTTGGGGAGCGGTATTTAATTGTTATGTGTTTTAGTTGATGCATTTGTGTTCCTCTTATATAGGTGATTTCAATTTCCACTCAGAAATTGAAAGAGCTGCTAAGAGAAATCACAAGACAGTGAAAGAAGTAGCCAAGTTGAGAATACTCCTTATTGCAACTCAAGTTAATTCTAGTATGGCAGAATATGAGAGGATCTTGAATGAGTTAGATGCTACTGACCACACCTACAATGGTCTATTCATTAGGTTTCCAGATGATGTAACCAACGAACTCAAGCCAACTATGATCGATTTCCTATCGAAATTCAATAGAAAGATAGGAGAGAACCCCCACGAGTATTTAGACAATATAACAGTGGTGTGTACATCATTCAAGGGAGCTGGAATGACTAAAGATTCAATCTTCTTGAGAGCCTTTCAATTTACCTATGAAGGAGGTGCTAAAACATGGCTTAATTCTCTAAAGCTTAGAAGCATTACTAATTGAGCTGGAATGAAGAAAGTATTTTTGAGCGAGTATTTTCCAGCTTCAAAGTCTGAGGGTATCAGAAAAGGTTAGGTGATGTTGAGCAAATGAGTGATAAGTCATTTTATGAATATTAGGAAAGATTTAATCACCTGCTAGGATCTTGCCCAAACCATGGATTTCTAACCAATGCCTTGGTGAAGTATTTCTATGATAGACTATTATGCACATATAGGACTATGATGGATTCTGATGTAGGCTTTAGGAGTTGGATAAGCACTCCAGGTATATTATTAGAAACAGGTTTTGAGCAGAAGAGTTCATGAGTTATAATGCAAGCCAAAGCCATTAGAAAGTGAGCTGACAAAAAAAAACTATGTTTGAGTTGATGAAAGAATTACTTTATTCCAAGCTAAGAATATCTTTGTGGGAACTACCACAGAATGGGACATATTGGTGATAAATGTCCCGATTTGTTACAGGAAAAATATGTGAAAGTGATGAGATATTGGAGTCACAAAGGAACAAGTGTGATCCCTACTCCAACACCTACATACCAAGGTGGAGGATCATCCCAAGTTTCGGTGGAGCAACAATGACCATTCCTGCAAGGTGAGAGTTTATCTTCTCGATAGCAAGGATTTCAGCATAATTTTTAAGAGTAGTAGCAACGTTCATACTAGGCTCCTCCATTTTGAAAGACAAACAAGTAGGTTCAACAGCAATTTTAACCTCCAAATCAAAATAATTTTGGAGAAAATTCTGGAAATTAATTAGAGTAAATTTTGAAGACTTTCATGACCCAATTTTTCAAGAATCAAGCTGAGAACCAACAAGCTATCAAGAACTTGGAAATTCTAGTCACTTAATTGACGATAGAGGTTGGGGAACAGAAGTAGAAAGGAAGTTTACAATATCATTGCAATGACACTCAAAAATGGAAAAGAAAAGCTTGGAGGAGAATTTGCCCAACTTGAGAGTAATTCTGAGGTGGGAGAAGAATATGAAGTTGTGTTAGAAGGAGATATTGAAGAACATGAGGTGGAGGTTGCTATAGAGCCTCTCGTTGTTAAAGTCACCCCTCCACCATTTCCAGGAACACTGAAGGCGAGAGAGGAACAAAATGAGAAAGAAATAATGTCAAGAGCTTTAGGTAATACTCAATTAAATTTAACACTTTTGAAATATATTGACTTGGTGCCCAAAAGTATAAAGTACCTGAAGAAGGTTTGTATGTCAAAGCCAAAACTAAAGGAAAAATACAAGATGAAATTGAGTGAAAATTGTTCAGCTCTTTTCACGTGGAAGCTACCATAAAAATGCAAGGACCGTAGAACTTTCTTTATTCCTTGCGAAATTGGTGACTTGAACATAAGGAGAGAAATGCCTAACTTGGGAGCCTCTATAAACGTGATGTCATTTTCTGTATATGAGAATCTTAGGTTAGGACCTTTACAAACCTCTAGAGTGCAAATTGAGCTTGTGGATCTAAGAGTAATTTCTCCCATGAGAATTGTTGAAGATGCTCTAATGGAGATTGAACATTTGGAGTTTCTAACATACTTTTATGCGATGAATATCAGCTGGAAGTTCGAGATATATGACTATCATCTTTGTGAGAATATTGAGGAACACTTCGAATGCAAGAATTAATGTGAAGATGGGTACAATTGAATTATTTTTTGATGAAGAAAAGATAACGTTGAACATGAAGAAAGTGAATAAGTATCCTAGCGATTTTGAAAGTGTATGCTCAATGGACGTGATGGAAAAATTGGTTGAAGACCATTTTGAGAAAACTATCGAAGAGGATGAAGAAGAGCATGAGGAATCATTTCTAGCAAGGATGGAAGTTGAAACAAAGTCAAAACAAGTGAATGCTATGCAGATCGAGACCCTGGAAGAGAGGATAGCTGAGTTAAAGCCACTGCCAATGCACCTAAAGTATGCACTCTTGGATGCAGAAATCAACAAACCTGTTATCATCTATAATAGTCTTAGCTTAAATCAAGAATCACAGCTGTTCGAGGTGCTGATAAAAAATAAGAAGGTGATTGGTTGTATCCTTGCAGATATTTATGGAATCTCTATTTCTATATGCATGCATAGAATTCTTTTAGAAGATAGAGCCAAACCTGCTTGACAGCCACAAATACGCCTCAACCCAAATATGATGGAAGTGGTAAAAAAAGAAATCATTAAACTTCATGATGCGGGTATCAACTATTCCATCATATACAATGAGTGGGTGAGTCTAATTCATGTGGTGCCCAAGAAAACTGGTAAGAAAATGTTGGAGAACAAGAAGGGAGACTTGTGTTGCGAATTTTGTGACCAATTATCTTGTTAGCACGATCAAATGAGCAAAACAGAAAACCAAGAACCCAGAAGATTTAATGTGGAAAACCAAAAGAGGTAAAAACTATGGGTGCTTGTCACACCAAACCGAAACCGCTTCACTAGTCACCAAGTTTCGTTTACAGGAGCAGAACAGCTTCAAGAAAACAGGCTCTACCGGCCAGATGTTATTCTTCCCAAAAGATGGGATGTAGTCATCGCCTTCTCCGCTCACAGATCGGAGGTATATCCAAGTGGTGGGGCAATTCGATCGCCAATCAAGAATTCTCAGCTGCTGAACTCCTGCTGCCTCCCTTGAGTTTCTACGACAAAAACTGTTGTAAACGGTCACACTCCTAGAGCAAATTTATAGTCTCATTCTTTGATCTTTAATGCTTAAACTTAAGCTGGATTTGGGCCAAGATAATTGATCTCCAGCTCATTTGGGCTTGCGGTACTATCAGCCAAACAATTCCCTCCCTCCAGCTTACGTTTGGTATGAATTTCCAGCTTCCATCAGTCCCAACTTGCTCATATGAGACTGAAGTTTAGCGGAGGGCAGAAGTTTTGTAAGCACATCTGCGACATTTTCATTGGTGTCGATCTTTTCCAAGTTGGCATCTCCTGATGTAATGACGTTTCTGATCTAGTGCCATCTTACATCAATATGTTTAGTTCTGGAATGGAAGGTTGCGTTCTTGCTGAGTTCGATGGCACTTTGACAATCATAATATACTGCAGACCTTTCTTTATGGAGGCGAAACTCATCCATGATCCTTCCAAGCCATAGGGCTTCCTTCACACCCTCTGTTAAGCCCATATACTCAGCCTCGGTTGTGGACAGAGCAACTGTTTTTTGCAGGCATGAGCTCCATGTAACAGCAGCTCTAGCAACCACACTGACCATTCTTGTTAAGGGCTGATGCTTCCTTTTCCATTGCTTAGCTTGTAGTCTCTTGTACCTTTAACGTAACGCAGTAGCCATTGTACACTTTCCCAGTGTTGTTTTCTAGGATTCTCCATATATCTGCTTATCATAATTACAGCATATGCTATATCTGGTCGAGTGCAGACCATAAGATACATCAGTGATCCAACGGCAGAGGAGTAAGGTACCTGTTTCATTACTTCCCTTTCAGCTTTAGTTTTGGGACACATAAGGGATGACAGTTTCAGGTGTCCAGGGAGTGGTCCCAACACTGGTTTTGCTCCTTCCATCCGAAATTTCTTGAGGATTGAATAAATGTAATTACTCTGAGATGGGTTTAAGATCATCTTGGCTCTGTCTCTGGTGATCTCTATTCCTAAGATTTTCTTAGCCTTGCCCAGATCTTTCATCTCAAAGACAGTGGCCATTTCTTTCTTCAGCTCTCGAATTAGTGACATATTTGGTCTGGCAATGAGCATATCATCTACGTACAAGAGCAAGAAGATGCATTCACCTTTTTTATTTTTCTTCTAGTAAGCACAGTAATCTCCTTCACACCTCTTGAATCCAGTGTTTTCCATGAAGGTGTTAAATTTCTGATACCATTGGTGAGGTGCCTGCTTTAGTCCATACAGACTTCTTCTAAGTCTGCACACGAGATCCTCTTTTCCATGTTCTGAAAAACCTTCAACTTGCCTCATATACAGTTCTTCATCAAGGTCACCATGTAGGAACGCGGTTTTGATATCTAACTGTCTAAGTTCCCAGTCCAGATGAGCTGTTAGAGACAATATGAGTCTTACCGTGTTCAACTTCACAACTGGAGAGAAAATTTCTTCATAGTCTAAGCCCTTCTTCTGCCAGTACCCCTTTACAACTATCCTTGCTTTATATCTGGTGCTACCGTCAGGATTGTGTTTCAGCTTGAATATCCATTGATTTTCTAGAGGAGCTTTTCCAGCAGGCAATTTTACAAGGTCATAGGTGCTGTTTTTCCTTGGAGACGTCATTTCTTCCTGCATTACCTCCATCCATTTCTCTCTTTCAGGTGAGCTTAGGGCTTCCCTTACTGTTTGCAGTTCTCCCTCTTCAGTTATTAAAGCAACATCAAGCAAGTCATCTCTGCTCAGGTCATATTCTGTTTCAGAATATCTTGATGAGGGAACACGTTGTCTCAAAGATCTTCTCATATTAGGCACTTCCCTTTGATTTGAGTTCTCAACAGGTTGAGAAGTTGGTTCTGGTTCTGATGACCTACTTGGTGAACTAGGGCAGTCTAGCCTTTCTGAATTTTCAGGTGTTAATTTTACCTTCATTACCTGATCCGTGCCATTTTGTCCTAGTATGTCAAGGATAGTTTCAGTTTCTAAAAATCTAACATCCCTGGACCGGATTAATTTTTGGTTGATGGGGTCCCATAATCTATAACCCATCTGATCTCCTCCATAACCCAAAAATATACAGACTTGTGATCTTTCATCCAACTTGTGTCTGTGGTCCTTCAAGATATGAGCATAGGCCTTGTAGCCAAATACCCATAGGTGATTATAGCTTGGTGCCCTTCCCATCCATACTTCTTGTGGAGATTTTAACCTGAGTGTTGTCTTAGGTGATCTGTTGGATAAGTAGCAGGCTGTGTGCAAGGCCTCCCCCCAGAAATGCTTGAAGAGTTTTGCTGATTTCAGAATAGATCTCACTTTGTCAAGAAGGGTTCGATTGAACCTTTCAGCCACACCATCGTGGGCAGGAGTTCCAGGGACTGTGGCAACCTTTCTGATTCCCAAACGTACGCAGTATTCCTCAAACTCTTGAGAACAATATTCTCCTCCATTATCAGATTTAAACTTCTTCAGTCTTTTACCCGTCTCTCTTTCAAGCCTAGTACATCACTCTTCCTTTCAATCAGATAGATCCATGCCTTCCTAGAAGAGTCATCTATGAAGGAGACATAGAAGCGCTTACCAGACCCTGAGGTCACATTGACAAGTCCTCCAACATCCGATAGCATCAAGTCTAGAATCTCTGTGCTTTTCTCTAGTCTGCTCTTAAAAGGTAGTCTATGATGCTTTCCTATTATGCAGCTTTCACAGACCTTGTTTCCTGATTTTACCTTTTTGACAAGTCCCTATTGCATTAGGTGTTTCAAGCCTGCGTCTGCAATATGACCGAGTCTTTTATGCCACAAGGTATAGTCTGAATCACTTCCACTTACCAGATTAAGACTTGGTACATCATATTCAACAACTGTTTTATACAATGTTCCTTCGAGCCATCCCTTTCCCAACAAAACAGACCCCTTTAGCAATCTCCAATGACCCTTGGAAAATGTGCTGGTGAATCCAGCTTTGTCCAGGTTGTTCACCGACATGAGATTCATGCGAATATCAGGTACGTGTCTCACATTTTCTAGCATGAGGACATGTCCACAATTTGTTTTTATCAGCAGCTCTCCCAATCCTGCGATTTTTGCTTCTGAGGAGTTTCCCATTTTTACAGATCCATGATCTCCTGCACGATAGTTTATGAGATGGTCCTTTGAGGGAGTTGCATGATAGCTGGCCGCTGAGTCGATGATCCACAATTCTTCTGGGGGAACAATCCTAGATTCTGCAGTCAGCAGGACCAATAGTTCCTCCTGGTTTGAGTTTCCCAACATCCTTTGATTGGAGCTATAGGCATGCTCGGTTAGAACCAGAATTTCTTCTTCAACTTCAGTGGTAAGGGCAGCATCCTCTCCTTTGAATTTGTTTTTATTGTTATCATCCTTGTCAGATTGTTGGGTGCGCAGCCAATATCTGCATTGTCTCTTGAGATGCCCCAATTTTTTGCAATAAAAACAGGACCTAGTATCCTTTTGTGCATCTTTCTTTGGTTCTGAGGGTTGGTCTCTGTGGTTCTGGCCCTTTTGTTTTGATTCTTCTTGAACCTACCATGGCCTTTGTATATGTTGTTTCCTTTGTGCTCTGTGACTGCTAGTGTTCCCTTGGAGGTTGATCCATTTGAGAGACGTCGCTGTTCTTCTTGCAGGAGAGCATTTGCCACTTTGTCAAACTCTAATTTGTTCAAGGAATTGTTGTTGAGAGTGATCACCATCGTCTCCCAACTTAGTGGTAAAGTGTCCAGGAGTTTGATAGCTTGTGTTAGACCATTTAGATTAAGTATTGCGAAAATATGTTGAGAAAAATCTTGTTCTTAATTCTGAAAAATACCATTTTATGGTAGATCATGGAATTGTGCTTGGTCATGTTATTTTTAGGAAAGATATTGAGTTAAAGAAATCAAAAATTGAGATTATGACTGAATTACTAGATACCATTAATGTAAAGGGTGTGAGATCATTTATTGGACTGGTTGATTTTTATACAAGATTTTTTCAAAATTTTTCTAAGATTACTTTGCCTCTTAGTAGACTTTTGTGCAACAATGTGGAATTTAATTTTGATGATTCATGTAAAAGTACTTTTAATTGCTTGAAGGAGCCTTTGACTACTACTCTTGTGATGCAACCACCAAACTAAATGTATGATTTTCAAATTATGTGTGATGCTAGTAGCCATGCTATAGGAGTAGTTTTGGGACAGAAAATTGAAGGGAAACACATGTTATTTCTTATGCTTTCAAAACTTTAGATGAGACATAAAGAAATTACAGTGCGATTGAAAGAGAATTTTTATATGTGATATTTTTCTTGACAAAATTTTGTTCCTATCTTTTAGATAGCAAGGTGATCATTTATATTGACCATTTAGTGGTGAAACACTTGATGGAGAAGTACTCAAAACGAAAGGTAATCAAACGGACTAAATTTAAAAGTTATAGTTAACACATAGGAAAATAGTTCATATAGCTAACATGTAACCGATAATCCCACCAATGTGAATCCATGTTTATCACTCCATTAGGATGAAAAATGATTCTAGACCTATCAACTAATTTTTTCAAAAGAGTCTATTCGCTTCGAAACTCATTATGTCGATTCTTGATACACTTCATTTTATAGTTGGTTTGGGCTTTTTGGTTCATTGCATTCTTAATGTTCTCCCAACTAATTGGACAGAATGTTTTTGTTGGTTAATTCCCCTTTGTAATCTCATTCAACATAGCACCCAATAGTATGAATGTTTTATTTCCTTCTCACTTTGTTCCCAAAAGCTTTCTCTTAATTGGTGCTTCACCTTTACCAGATATCATTGTGTAACGGCTATTTAAAAAGGAAAAAAAACCCAATAAAAATAGATAATTATACTAAAGCACACACAAAAGAATACTATGCTAAAAAAATATTTGAAATAAATATTTACACGGGAGTTGAACTTCAAGCAAACCCACAATTTGGAAGAAGAGAGGCATTAAATGCTTCAAAGAAGATATCTCCAACCAAGTCAACAAATGAACAACCGGTAATTTGTATTTGGAAATCTTAAGAGTACAATTAATCTAACAAAAATAACAAGAAATAACAGAAATCTTAATAGAAATAACAATTGATTCTACCCTAATAGCAATTCATACAAATCCATCAACATAAATCCACAAAACATTCAAGAAAGTTACCGGAGATTTGTATCCTCCATAAGTATCAACATAAATCGGCATAGCTTGATACAAATATGTAGAAATTATGAAAGGGTAAAACATTCAAAAAAATTACTAGAGATTTGTATTCTACCAAAAGTAGAAGAGGAGATACAAATCGAGATGCTTTCGCACCCTGAGAAAGAAACACAATGAGTAGGGTTTGGAAGAAAGAAAATCTGCATTAAATGTTCATTTTGAGAGTAAATTCGTTGGCAAAAGAGGGGCATAAATGGAAATTCTTCAATAAGTAACTAACTTATTTTGAGAAGTAACAAATTTACTGCTTATTAAATAAGAAGACCTTTGAGTTGATTTCTAATTAAAATGAAATAAGTAGAAGTAAAAGTAAAAACAAAAAAGTAAAAGTTGCAATAGTTTGTAATAAGTAATTTTAATTTCTACTTTAAGTTATAAGTTAAAAAATAAGTACTGCAAACTACACCCTAAATAATTTTCCAACTGCTCAACACCTTCTAGCAATGGGAGCAGTTGCTACTTTATTAAGATTGCTTTTTGGCCATTTTCATTGTGCACGACTCAACTAATTCCAAGTCATGTACTAGACAATGAAACTGCCCTCTATAGAAAAGAAAAGCTTGTATTCATGCTCAAAAAGACAGTCAATGTAAGGATACTCAGAAAGCCTATACCTTGACATTCAAATTAGCCCTACCCAACACATATCCTCGGTCAAACTAAGTGATGCTTGATCACCATGTGGAATGCATACTGATGACATAGATTTTCTTAGCATTTTATAATACAAAAGTATTATATTTTATTGTGATTTAAGTTAGGTTTGTGTGATTTTTAATATTTAGCGTGTTGTTTATGTTAATTTCTTGATTATATTGAAAAGTAGACTAAATACTTTGATTTAGTCTACCTCTTGTTACTAAAATTTAATTAAGTCTAGCAGGAGGATTATTAGAAAAATCAGATAAAAGATGCGTGGATCAAGTTAAAGGAGGTACAATACCTGAAGGGAGAGAAAGAGCACTGTTCTACTGCCTGCAATCTACCAGTTCAGACAAATAACAATACTGGTGTCAAGAACAATGTATTAGAGTAAAGGAGGGGAGATATTTTTGGAGAACTGAGAGAATTGAAAGGGGAGCTTCGATAGCAACACCACACAAGAAGAAGCTCCAACAACAAGAACGATATACCAGAAAGGAGAAGAAGCTGACATTTTTGGAAGGAAGCCCCCAACGTGAAGAACAGGCTTAAGAATCTACTCAGCACTACTATTCCACGCTGTGAAGTGTAGCAGACGGAAACAAAACACTTTATTTGCTTACTTTGCTGAACACTTTACTCTCATTTACTATCTGCTTAACAAAATTTGGGATATTCTCTTCAGTTTATGACTATAAAATCTTGCTTTACTTACCCAATATGATTGGCTAGATTGTAGGGATATCTTAAGGTGTACAATGATGATTTGGGACTAGGGTTCGTAGGAGAATTGATCAATATGTCTTAGCTTTCGTTTCTATCATTCCTCGGATAGACTTAAGGGGGAATGAATAGTTTCACAACTCAGATACTTGATTTTAAGGTAAACCAACAAATCAAATGCAGATAGTAGCTATTAGTTCGGGGTAGAAATAGTAGAGATAGGTAGACCTAGTTCTATATATTTTACATGCAGGTCGACCTAATTGCAAAATTGGTGATAATTATTAGAGACTATCTTGATAAAAAAACATGATAAATGACCTGGACAAACTTAGGTTGTTTAGAATTGTGAGTGTAGAAATATTGTAGATTAAATTAAGTACCTTACTACCACATCACCTACACACCCTTGAGATATTTTAGTGTTATCTCATAGTTAAAGCTAATACTTGTTATTTTCTGCTCTGTAACTCGACCTTACGTATTGAATTTGTGTGTCACTGTTAGTTCAACCTTAAATTAAGACTAAAATCATTTTGTGATCCCGCATAGACTAGAATACATAGCAAGTATTCTCTCCTTGTGATTGATACCAAAAAATCCACTATACATCTTGTGTTTAATTTGTATTTTGAGAAAAAAGTCTAAAATTACGTAACCTAAAATTATTTGTATTTTAGTCTAACATTTCCACATAGATCTCCAAGTAACCATTTTTAATAGCTTTTCAATCATTTTGCATTTTTAATAATCTTGTGATGATACAAAACTAAATCAATGATGAAGGTTAATCTAACAAGTATCTTTTCGCAATCATTTTTATTTTGGATGAGTTCATTTATATCCTTCAAAGTTCTTGGTCATGTGTGCCCATGCAATGTAACTGTGTCCTTTGCATTTGGCTGATGGAACATCTAGCTGTTTAATAAATTGCACTACATCATCCTTTTTAAACAAGTCTTCAATCATCTATGAATTTGATACAATTTTAACACATTGTAAATCAAATTAAAAGCAATAATTACATATAAAGTAAAAACAAGTATTCACAAAGTGTGAATATATGTTCATATACCTTAGGTTCGTCTTGAAGAAAATGATAAATAAAGTAAAACACATAAAAACCACATTTTGTCCCACCAGATTATTGTGAAACATTAATTAGGGATCTTTGTAGTATTAGGGATCTGGCAACCAATTGAATGATTCAGAGATAGATCGGGAACATCAAAGGTGACTTGTGGGAAATAGGTGGAGACAATGGGATTCTGGACAGTGTTTGTCTGTGGCGGCGACACAGCTACCAGATCTGCAACAGTGAGGACTATCAGGGTTGGTGTGGCATCAGTGAACAATGTGGGGGTAATCGGAGGCACAGACAGTGTCAGAGTAGGGTTTTCTGAAGGGGCAGCGGTCGGATTCATATAGATACTCTTTTAGATTGTTGTAAATCGAACATGAAAAATAAGAAAAAATCAAAACCTTAGGCACATAAAATGCTAGATTCAAGAGGCTCCTCGAAAACTACTCTCTCGGTTTCATAAATTAGTCGATTATATACGTGAACTCTAATGGCTCGAGACAAAACAAAGCAAAACATGGGTTTGAGCTATACATACGAGAGAGCGTTTTTCAGTGGGTTTGCATCCCTCCCCCCTCTATGTGTAGCCTTTTTTGGGTTTTGGAGTCCTTCAAAAGCCCAACTTGGTCTAATAAATTAGAACTTTGCGTGCTCACGAGGCCAATCTCACTCTCAGGCCCATCAAAGTTGATGGATTAGCTTCTCATATAAACTAGTTGAAAAACATTTCAACTAACAATGTAAGATAGTCACCCTCTTCTCCAATACCTTTGTTCCAACAATTTCTTGTATCCAGATATGATAGTTCATCCCCTCCACTCTGATCCAATTTTTTCCTTGAATCCATTCAGCCTGATCAGTCGGATTAGAAGATGTCCATCATCTAAGTGCCTTTGGAAAATCGTAGAGTCGTCCAGTTTTATCACATTCCCCTACTCATTCCCAAGTTTTCTGAAAGTCTTTGCTGTCCGTGCATTCAGTGGAACCCCTCGGATCGAATTTTTCAGCTGCTATATGCCACTGAAAGCGTTCCTTGAGCCACTCTTTACTATTCTGAAGAGCCCCGTCGCACTCCTATGGAATGCTAAATTCCAGCATCAATCTTGTTCCTCCCATCGGTATTTTATTGACACCCAAGAATCCAGCTTGGTCCACTAGACTTCTCATTGTTATCACAATTGCTGTTGGTCCACTAGACTTCTCATTCCTTTCTCCTCGTACTACTACCGCCCAACTCCTATGCCCGGTTCCATCTAACCTTTGGTTTTGGGCACCTAGTGGCTTCTCTGATTGAATTGCTCTTCGACCTGACTCCTTCAAGCTCCCCTCTTCTTCCTTGAAGGTCCAGTATCTACACACGTGCATCTTTGGTTCCTCTGTCCTTTTTTCCTCTGCCTTCCTCGAAAATGCCTAAAATCTAGCATATCCCAGAAAACTAAAACGCTTACCTCGTTTAGTTAGCCTTCTCGAGATGTAAACATCAAGCATCGGCCCACAGTCATCGAAGTGCTTTCTCGCTTAGTTTGGTAAAATGCTCTCAAAGAGAGCCAAAATTCCCCCCTATGGGGTTTCGGAACCTATTTGGTGAACTATCAAAATGTGCTATCCAGTATATCAACAAGTGAACTTTTTTGGAAACTTTTTGGTGAACTACCTAAGTATCTCGGGATGTGACATACCAAATGTGTTGCCTTAGAGAAATATGGTTAGATCAATTTTTGGACTAAATCATTGATTAACTAAATTCAATGTTTGAAAAAGTAAGTTTTAATTTATTTCAAGGAAGATAACAATATCACCTATTTACTGAATCTCTGATACTATGCTGTTAAAATTTATATTGCGATTTTGTTCTACTTTGATGTGAAGATAGCAAGGAAAAGAGAAAAAAAACACCATAGAATTTTTACATGGAAATGCCAAATAAAAAAAAATCTTGAGCAAAGGGAGCTCCTAATTCACTAACCAATATCAACAATGTGAAGAATTACAAGCTACCAACAGCACTACAAGTTATGAAGAAACAAGAAAATACAAATATGCTCTGTGGGAGATAGCCTCTACCGTGTTTTGTAAGTTAACAAGACTTACTTTTTAGTTTGTTCTTCAATCATAAAGATGTATCATCATGAGGCATTTGCTTTGCTTCTACACTTCACCATTACTATTCGAACAAGTTAGTAGTTGTGGTGGTGGGGGATGCATGTTTAAATGAATTCTGTTGCTCATTTTGATCTATTAAAAGAAATTCAAAAGAAATATTATATTTTGATATCAGACAAATCAATAAATCATCAGGATCCATCTACTTTAAAATTAAAAAAATATTAGTAATGAGTTTCAAAATATTTTTTTTTATGTTTTTACAAGTAACATCATATCTTACCCTTATTGACCTTCCATTATTTATAATTGATATACTCAACAAATTGAATTGAGTAATTTGACAGAATTTTATGTTACAACAAATTGATGATGCAATAGCTAGCCGAATAGTTGCTTCATCCATTGGAATAACTATAACAATGCAGAGAAAATATCGCCTCTTAATTGAAAATTATTTAAAATATTACAAAATTCATACTTCTTGAGTTTAATATGCGTTCACAACATAAGGCTCTAGCGATAGTTTGGATTTTTGACAAGTCAATATGTATCAATAGCAAACAAATAGTCACTATAAAAAAACATGTATATACTCGGCTTCATTAACCAACTCCTTACTCATTTTGTTTCATTTTAATTTCCAGAAAAATTAACTCAACTCGATCCCAACAGGCATGGAACAATCCAAGAGAATAAATCTGAATAGATTGATCTAAACTCAAAAGTAAGTTTTCTATTATATATTTTTCATAGGAATTCCTTTATTCTAATGCTTTTTATTCAAATTATATGCTTTTGAAATTTATTATTTCAGGGCTATAGCAACTACACTATTGAAGCTACTAAGACCTTGTTTGATATGAAAGTATAAGATTGGTTTATGATGAATTTAATAAAATTATATTGTTTGGTATTTAGATATAATTATACCAATTACATGGGTATAATCATCATTATACACATATATTATCCTCATATATGGATGTATGTATACCCAAGAGGGTATGGACATTTTTATACCTACATATTTGGGTTTATCTAAAAACAAATAATTTAAATCCATCAATATCTAAATCAACCAACCAAACAAAGCATAAAAGAATTACTGAACTCAGTTCAAACGGAAGAAAAAAATCAGTGGATAAATGAATTTTCATTTGTTCATTAGTACTTGTCAAATCGTGCTCCAGAATTTGATTTGATTTTGTAATCCAAAACAGCTCATACATGATATGTCAAAAATAGTAGCAATTAGTGCAATAAAAAGAATTGTATAAACTGTCAAGATACTCGTTCCGGAAAATACCAAGACAAATATTTGTAATATTCTGAATCATTCATAAACATCATAGTGAGTGTTTGTTTCAGGAAAATTGATATAATGCCAAATGTCTTAATAGGGATATTAAATAAGAAGGGAATATATATAAATAGGGAATCATTTTAAATATCAGATTGATAATAAAAAGTAAGATAAGAAATATGTTTGACAATTGCACATTTTTAAATAATTTATAATTGAAAACGCATACTCTTTTCAAAATACATATCGAATATCTACTAAGTTAAATTAAAAAGAAGGTTGTGGGAGGAAGAATTTTTCGTAAGAAAATGGATGTTCGGAAATGGAATAAAAAATATCATGACGATAAAATAATCATAATATACTATTAAAGAATAATAATATCATATTAAAAATAATGATTTTTAAACATTCTAAACATTTCTAATCCTAAATTTTGAATAATGATTTTTTAATTCATGATTGAAATAATGAAATATGATTTCCCTAACAATCATATTCCACCAAATCCTACCTAACAAACACACACATAACAAAACATTTAAACATTTATAGCCTCAAAGTATATAAGGAGTTGTGTGGGGGCGCCAAAATACAAGTTATAGAATAAAGCTATTAGGAAGTTTGACATTAACATTATTTTAGAATGCAATTTATTTGGCTCATTTTGGTTGTTGATAAATGAAAATTATGCAATATTATTAAAATCCAAATTCTACTATCAAATAAAATTTATAAACGTAATGCATATTCTAGCATAATATAATTATGAGTATAGTGATTAACGTTGAATACAAGGAGCTGGTACTTATTATATAAAAATCAATGCATTTAGTGAATGTCACAGTTAAAAGATTTAATTTAAGTTAGGATTAATAGTTTCATAATAATATGTAGAAAGGTAGTAAACGGGTAGAAGCCGTTCTTTGTCTAAAATTAATTAAAATAATGTCTTGGGACTTCTGGGAGTTGCATACTTATCACTAAAATAACCTCACTTTAACTATAAATCATACATCTAACAAACAAAAATCTAAATTTACCCAAACTCTTATTTTCTCTAATGGTGGATCTATCTCTAATTAGGGTGTTAAGATGAGTGTCATAACTTCCTCCTCCTGGATCTATTTTAGTTTGTTAAAGAACTAATATGATTTATGACTAACAAGATCAAAAGAATGATTTGTACACTATTTCCCCCTTTAGTTCCAAGGCACACCTAGCTGTTTAACTACTCATATTAAGGTAAAATAAAACACTTTCATAGTATAATATAAACATCATCTTATTTTCAAAAAGTAACATTAAGAAAAGAAACATTAATATAAGCAGTAACTGAAATCATAAATAGTTTACGCGAAAAACTAAAATTATTCCCAACTAGGATTAATGTTCTTCATAAGCAAAAGAACTTTTCAAAAGAGTGCTTGATCCTTGGTTTGTCTTCTTCGTTTCATCCTGTAAGTTTTTCCCCAAAATCTCCCTCCAAAAAATCTGTGACGTATTGTTCAAAGTCCTGAAAATATTTTCTCATTCTCAGTATGTCTAAAATCCATCTTTTTATCTACATAGATTTTGGTGTACTTCCTTCCAGCTTTTGTCCACATCTTATGTAACTTCAATATTCTCTTTTGGTTACTTGGGATTTGGGTTGCTAAAACGTGCTGCATTACTCAAGAGAATGATTAAAATTCAGATTGAGACTAAATCATGATTTAGTCGTAAGTAGGAATAAAAGACGCATATATTGGTTAGAACCAATGTTTGATTGTAATCATGGTTATTCTCTTGAAAGTATAATATTTATTTGTCATTAAAAGAATACTTTATTCATTGTACTTGGATGAATACCACATGGGTTTTCATTTTTGCAAAAATATAGCATGTTGTGAGTATGGAACCATGGTTGTTAGGTTATTACTCATTATATGGACACTTTATTCATTGTAAAAATGGATGAATAACAATAATTTTACTTTTGCATTTGATCTTATGTGGTGCTATCATCTATTGTTCAGTAAACTTAAATTGTATCTATGTCTTCATTTTTGCTTTATTTGATATGATGATATTTTTTTTGAATGATTTAAGAGTTCAAACATTGAGATATAAGCCATTCCCACTTTACACTAATTGGGAAGAGATTTTTGGACGAGATAGGATAACTGGTCAGTTTAGAGTAGGTTGAAGAGAATTTGAAGATGAAGTTTCAAAGCAGGTTAATGAAAACATTCCTCTTAGTCTTAAACTAGATGAGTTTCTCTAGTAGAGGCACCATTTGAAAAATTTACTAATGATGTCTCTCCAATGTTTGCGTCGAAGACCAAACTACCAATCAAGCACAACAATGTTGCTTTATGTGACGTTGATATGGTAGCTCACATGGAAAAGTTAACGGACAACACAAATGATGCTATTGATCATATTGGCTATAAACTTGGTCATGGTACATTGGCGATGGAGAGAAATGATCAGGTTGTTGATCTTATATTTTTTTTGCCACTTCCAGACATGAGTAATGCAGATTTGATTAGAGCTGGAAAAATAATTATGATTGATCTTTCCAAGATGCATTTGTTTCTAGGGCAAATGAAAAGGTACGTTTGATAATGGTAAGGGACACTGCAAGGTTTCAATATTAGTTATATTTAAGTGTTTATTTTATATTTTTAAGTGTTCTTATGTAATTTAGGAAAATATAATTTTTGGTGTGATTAGTGGGCTAAATCCTTTGATTTAACCCACCCCATGTCTAACCCGATTTTGGAATCGAGCAGCAACTCAAGAATCAAGGAAAAATCTAGATTTCGTGCAAGTCATCAGGGTGCAGGGAGCAATGAGTACACTGTCACAGCGACAGTCTGCAAGTCAGGGCCAGGAGCAGCAGATTTGTGAGAGAATGTATTTGCCTTGGACAATGGAAGGCGAGAGAGAGTCGTAAAACTAAGGGGGGATTCACGAGAATTTTCAGAACACACGAGGGGTTTCTCCCTCAACTGGAACATGAAGAACACAAAAGGAGAAGGAGGAAGAAAAGGGATTTTTCTGGAGAAGAACTTCCAGTTTGAAGGAAGTAGATCAAGACCTAGTTCAACGCTATTGTTTCGGTCCAGAAACAGTAGCAAATGGAAACCAAACTTATTATTGCTTTATTTTAGTTGGTTGATATTTTCAGCTTTTGCACCCAACTTCTACACAATGTTCTCGATATTTTCGTTGTTTTATGTTAATGCCATCACTTTTTACCTTCAAAGCATGAGTAACTAAACCCTATGAGTGATTTAAGGTGAAGCATGGTGGTGTGGGTGTAGGAGTCTTAATAAAATTCACTATTGTCCCTTAACTCTTGTTTCTATCAAGCCATCAGTAGACCTAAGGAAGGGAACAAGTAGCTTTGCAACTTAGATACTTGATTTAGAGGTAGACCAACAAATCAAGACATGAGCAGTAGTTGTTAGTCCGGGGTGAAACCAGTAGAATCGGGTAAACCTATTTCTATATGCTTTGCATGCGGATAGACCTAATTTCAATGTTGGTGATGATATGGGAGACTAGATTAGCTGAAAATATGATAAATGACTTGGGTAGACTTAGGTTATTTGAAGTTGTGAGTGTAGGAACATGGTAGATTAAATTATGAATTATGGCACCACACCACCTGTAGATCCTTAAGATACGTTAGTATTATTTTGAATTAGAACCAGTATCTGTTACCTTAGAGTTAAGACCTGATAATGTTTACTAAGCTTGTTTACCACTGTTGGTCCGAGCTTAGACTAAGATTTACTGTTATTCCAAATTGTGCATTTACTAAAACACTTAGCAAGCACAAGCTCTTCGTGATCAACCCCGACATCATTATACAAGTTTTCTAAATTTGTATTTTGTGTAGATTAGGACTTATAAATGTATTTGATATGGAAGTTTGCTTTTATTGCAACGATATGCTAAAATTTCCGTTTATCAAATATATAAATCAACGCTTTCATAGATTCAATCATGATTTACAATTAAAGCTTTCCTATTTAGAATCAATCATGAAAGATCATTTGAATTATCTTATTTTGAGAAAGGAAAAATAAAAAAAACAGTATTCTATTAGATGCTATGGTTTATTATAGTTTCATTTCAATTTTTTGAAATATTCTAAATTCTAGATAAACGTCTAAATTTGAGGCCAATACCAATAGAACATTTTCACACCATATCAAATGTGTCTAAAGAAGGGGAAAGCAAATGAACCATGAGCAAAAGTGAAACTGCTATGCAAAACACTGCTATACTTCAATATCACACGATTTAGTTCAAATATTTCACCCAATTAAGCACGTCTAGGATATTTTCTCACCGTAGGCAGATGGCTAGTTCTGATTCCATTGAGTTCTAGTACTTTTTCTCACAGTACGATTGAGGAAATTGGTGATATGTGCTTTTTCCCAAAAATTTGTTTGTGGAATTTTTTACTTTTTATATGGTTTGTGAAAGCTCTATCATTTAATTCGAATTCTTACATTTGATTCTTAGGCATTTTTATTAATTTCTCGAATTACACATCATTCAATAATTTTGAATATTTTGGATCAAGTGTTTTATTATTTTTTTATTTTTAACTGATTATATTATGCATCATTTTATTGTTTCAAATTATTTGGATCAAGTGTTTATTTGTTCTTCATGACAATTTTGTGTTACACTCATTCAATCATTAACCATTAATAGCATTGATTATTTATTTTGAACATGTAATACATGCCATTTGCTGCTATTATTGTAATTAAAGCTAATGGTCGTTCATAATATATAATATGTACCATGTACTTAACACAGTTGTTTTTGCTGCCAATATACTATTGTTTCAAATGTAATTCCATGTGGAAGATAAAATCTGAAACATCTTACAAATTACTTCTCCTTCAAACGTGATGTGAGGGTATTGTTGATTGTTTTTTTTAGTGAATTTGTTTTTTGTTTTGTGTCTGCTTTATTTTAAATATGACAGGGATGGGAAAAAAGATGGTGTTGTGTGGATTATTGGATTTCTAGCAGCAGTAGTGGAAGGGTGTGTTGTGTGACTCCATTGTTCTTCATCATATGATGAATGACTGAATGAGTAATTAGAGGTTGTAAGCAAATGTTGTTGGAGCATTCAAATCAATTAGAATTGATTCCTGATTTTGATTCTAGTCATCTCCTCCTACCATTGTGGTGAAAATCTACAAGACCTTTGTGCATCATTGAGTGAATTTTTAACTCTTTTGAATCCATCTTCTTGTAGAATTGATAGTACACAAATTTTTCTATGTTTATGATATAAAAATTATAAGTTTTTAATTATGTTTTAATTGCTTATTTTATAGTTTTAAGTATTTTTATATGATTTAGTGAAGTTATGAACTTTGTATGCAAATGAGTTAAATCCTTTGATTTAGCCTATTTTATGTACTAATGTATTTTAAGTCTAGCAGGAACTCCCAAAAATCAAGGGAGGCAACATGGTTTCATGCAAGCATCAGGTTGCAAAAGAAAATGCAACATAAAAGGAGCAATTAATACACTGTCGCGGTGATAGTTTGCAAGGGCAGGAGCAACATAGCTATCAAAGGTCATACTTGCCTTGGAAAATGAGAGAGTAGAATATAATATTGGAGGAGAGAGAATCGCAAATAAAGGCTTCGAAGAGCTTCAGGAGCAAGACACAAAGGCTCCTCCAACAACACGAATACCGATCAAAAGAGGAAAAGAAGAAGATTGTCATGAAGAATACTCCTCATCCTCAAGAACACTACCAAGATCTAGCTCAACACTACTATGGCATACTATAAACAATACCAGATAGAAATAGATCATTTTATCTACTTAGTTTGCTGAAACCTTTGACTTCATTGATTATTTTTTTGACAATGTTGGAAATATTTTCTTCATTTTATGACAATGAAACCTCGTTTTATTTTTCATACATGAGTAGCTAAAACCTACCAAAAAGCTCATATCAAGTATTTCTTTTTGATCTTCAATTTGTGTTCCTTCGGAATGTATCACAAACTATTCTTCATGATATTCGGTCTGTGTTCCTTTGATAAGTACCTCATGTTACTCATCAAGTGCTTTAGTCTGCATCCTTTCTTCAGTGCCATGTTGTAATCAAGGATCCTACTTCAAAAAAATTTTATGCTGATGTGCAACTAGCTCGAATATCCAACTTTCATTCTTTGCTTCACTTGGGTGGTGGAACATGATCTGATTACGAATGCCACTCTTGGAATCCATGAATTCTTTTGAACCTTGTATAGTGTTATATTTATTGAATAATGTGTATAAAATGTAACAAAAGAAAAAACAGATTTACCTTTGAGTTTCACAACATGTGTTGTGAGTTGGGCAATCAACTCCGCCCACTTATATGACTTATCTGCAAGTTTTTTTTGCACGTCTACCTTCCAAACATCAGGAAGAAATTTCTGATTCTTGTAGGATTTCACACTATCCGGACCCATATATGTCTAGGGGAAATTCCATTGAGCTTTAACAGGTGATCTAATCCATAAAAGCTTCTATTTTCATTTTGGAAAATTAGATGATAGATCATTCACTAATTTGCACTGAAGTTTAGCTTGGAAATACCAACTAACATGCTCAAGTTATAATTATGATTTTGATAAGATTAAACGAATTTCAAAGAAAATACTGAAAATTTTCAAATACATTTGAATTAATTCGATAAAAAAAATAATTTATAAATTATTAATGGATACCAAATCAGAAGTGTTTGATTTTTTTTCTCTTTTTTAAGTTGTATTATGGTTAGCAATCTAGAAACACCCTTTCAACATATCCTTCTTCCACATAGAATAGAGAAAATGCCTAATTGAAGCACGGGTGATCATAAAAAGGAGCATGCAAAGTTAATCAATTAAATGATGAAATGCAACAGTGGAATTTACAGCCCTATTTAGTAGATTTTGCAAAGTAGGATCAAGGCCACATTCACATGGAATTCGATATTTCACATGAATTTTCTCAACTACATCCATCAGCATGGTCATAGCTAGTAATCCGAAAGGACTGATTGGTGGCGCCATTGCAAAACATATGCCAAATCGAGAAGTTAGAGATAGTGAATACATAATGAGGGTTTGATGAGAGGTTACTTTTGCCCCAATTATGCTGCCACTTGATTTTACAAGAATATGTGGATCGATTGGACTATTGTAATCAGTAAAAATCCTATAGTGCTGGATCCATCTTATCAATATAGCTCGAATGTTTTAAATGATACATTTGAAATTTTTTTTAAAAAATAATATAGAGTTCAATCACAACCAAATATTTTGATCGAATGGCTAACTAATATCATTTTACTAAATGAAAAAATCGTATAGCACTCGATCGACCAGGTTATTTTACATTGAATAGGTTAAAATTTTTTTAAATAAATATGTAATTACATCCATGGATTAGGCGTAACTTACCAGCATGTCTACTTAACACAACGGTTGATCCATACCTTACTCTTTCATCGATTGGGTATTATTATATTTTTAATTTGGCAAAAAGCTATATTGATGATATTACTTTTTGTGAGAACCCTCATTTTTTTAAAAAAATTATTTTTAATTTCCACAAAGCAATATTTTTTTTAAATTGAATGTTATCATGTCACTAACATAAAACCATGCTGGCGTTGCTTATGTATAAGTCATGCCCATGTAGTGGAAAAGAGATCACACAGATGTCATTTATGCATAAGCCACACCTTAAAAGATCAGACTGGCATGGCTTATACATAAGCCACGTCCATGTAGTGGAAAAAAGTTTTGTGGAGGCTTTCATAGGCATGCCTTACGCATAAGCAGTGCCCATGAGACGTCTTTTCCATAGTTACACTAGACTTTTCAAGATAATTCTCTAGGTATTTTTATTTAAGATCACAACTTAGGTGTATAATAATTCAAATAATGATGCCTACATGGTTGTTTAATCCTATTCCTATGTCTGACTATTTGATTCTTTACTGTCTTATTATTTCATCATATCAGATAGAAAACTCTTCCATGGAAATGGGATAATGTAACTTGGAAGTAGAAGAATTGCTGAAACTACGCGAAATCCTCACCGACGTCAGGTGGAGCACAGACTTATGGAAGTGTTGCACAAGTATTTATAGTAGACAATCAATTAGATGATAGATATTATACTGATGGGTTGCAACTATACAATGACACAATTCTGTTAGAGTATCTATTTTTTGCATCTCATCATCTTCAGATACGTCCATAACAAATGTATCAACTAAAGTTTTAATTCAATCCTTTCTTGTTGACTAAAGTTTTATGGATAATACAATTCTACCAACAGATATATCCTAACTACATCAAATGATTTAAATTTGTATTTAAGAATTAATGAACTCACCAACTTTAGGAGCCACGGCCTTTTCATCAAACCTGAACTTCATTTTCTGTTGCTATATGTCAAGAATAACTAAACAATTTCAGAATTAGATATGATTTATTCTATAATATTGCTGTTAAAATTCAGAAAAAAATAGAGAACATGATGTGGTCTAAATCATTAATTGAATTCATATTTATACTTAAAAATAGAAAGGATATTAAAAATACAAAAATATGATATAAATTGTATTTAAAAAATCTAATTCCACTACTCAAAATTAGGAAATTATAACATAAAAATATTCTAAAATGTAATCAAAACTCAAAATTTTCTTAAGTGTTATAACTTTAGTAATTGACACATGTATGAATTAAAAATAGCTTCTTTCCTAATCTTAACATCAATGCTATTTGCTCCCATTTTGCAATATCGTGAATTTCAAATTCAACAATTTCTTAACAAATGTAACATTGAATCAAAGTAGCATAAATATTCAATTTTTTTATGAATAAGAAGTGAAGCATATCTATAACTAACTGGGGGCATTTTGAAGAACTACTTTCTCAGCAAGGGGATTGAATTCCACTAAAACTTGAAATAGCTCAAAATCATTACCAGTTACTACTACTTTGAAGGTGACGTCTCACAATGACCCCGCAATGTACAACCATGAGAAGTAAAGCAATACTACTACTTTAGAAACTTTCAATTACAATTAACTCCTTTGCTTTTCTTCATTACTATGAAGCTGGATAATATTATCCAAATGACTAACTTGATCAAACAATGCATGACATAGTTTTGTGAAGACATCATTACCAGTTAGGAAGTGATCATTATGTTATCAGCAAGGATTATTTTATATACGGGTAAGAAAAAAACAATGTTTCCATCGTTCATCTTTTTTCAATTTTAAAAACTATGAATTATGAAGACATCATTACCAACTTGATTATTTTCTTTAGCAAATAAATAGCAAACAAAACAATAGGTACAATGTTTGATCTCTGAATATTCCATCCAAGAAGTAAACTCACTAAACCATGAATACTCAAAATGCCTTTGATGATTTTTTAAACTAGACGGTTGATAATGATCCAATAAAGGTTGTATAGGATCCCATTTCAAATATGCTCTTCGAACATCATCTCTTTTATTAACTGGATATTTCCATATTAGAGTTGTACTTTTGCTCATATCGCCTATCAAAAATTGTATTCCATCAAACTTTTGCTCATATCGCCTACAGCCTATATATCACTTCTTTAAATAACGGATTGTGCACTTCAATACTTTTAACAAATACTTCATGGGTGTCTGAAGTCAAAGAAGTGGTAATCTCTCATTTTCTTTATCCTCTTCTCTTTTTGCTCTTATACAATGAGTAAAGGATATATTTTTTTTGTATTATCATTATGCCAAAATGTTATAATAAAAAAAACCTGGAAACAGAGGTGAGGCATTCCAATTTGTGATGAAATATTAGGATTGAACCTAAATGAGTTTTTCAAATTATGCACAAATTTATACCAACACATCCTTAATGAGTCCGGACATGCTCTTTTAATATGTGCTGCTTTTTGGGACTTGGGTCTCATTTTTTTTCTTCCTTTCTTTTTTTTTGTCGACCCTTTATTCACCTATCTTTTTTTGTGGTTGGCAACCAATTCTGCAGTTACTGTGAAGTTCAACAAATCATATAAAAGAAACAATCTAGATCACATTCCTTAGATTCTTCTAATCATACACATGCTCTCATAAAATAAAAATATAAAAATATGCTCACGGGTATGAGAAAGGTCCACAAAGCTCATGCAAATAGAATTCATCTAACAGCTATATTGTTCAATAACATAGCTATCAAAAACAGTTTTGCTGCTACCAGACATAACTATAGTAAACATGATTCTAAGTCTAAACTTAGACTGATAGATATTATTCTTTGACATAAACAAGATCCTAAACATGAAAATAAAATAAAATAAATAAAAACATACTACACTAAATCATTCTAGCAGCAGATTACTTGTTTAGGAAGGCGTCGGCCACTCCTTGTTTTAACTCTTTAATCACCCGAATTAAGTTAGAAATTTTGTCATTCATCACTTCTAATATTTCTGGGCAGCAGCAGCATTTTTCTTCTTGAGCTGGGGTTGAGGTTGATGGAGCAGCAGTGTCTTCTATCTTCTTTCTTGGGATAACTCTTACTTCTAGTCCTGCTAAAGATCTAAAAACAAACCCGCTTCCTTGGACTTTGATTAGTCCAGCAACTTTTAATGAATATGCATCCAGGGGTACAGTCTGAGTCTCAACATGGAAGAATTCAAGTTCAGACAATTTCTCATGGCAGAGAGTGTGTACCAGATGCGTAAAAATATGACTAAAGCTTAATTGCAGAATTTTAGTATGCCTATAATTCTTATTCATTTGTTCAGCAAGCATTACACCTAAGTTCACAGACCGTTTATTCATAATGCACCACAACACAAATAATTCACGTTTGTAAAGAGCTTTAAACCCAACATTTCTATCGAAAAGAGTTATTGTGACTAACATATGAACATAATGCATGAATGAACCAACAAAAAATTCAGATTTTTTTCCTTTTGCCTTAAATTCAATGACATGCTGATCAGTCAAAATTTCATAAAATTCTTCAGCATCAAAGTCTTCTGGATAATCAAATAAAGAGGTAGCAAAATCATGCGAATCTACTTGCTGTTTTGAACAAAAACCGAGAGCAACATTCCACTCAGCTAAAGAAAACGAAAATTCAGTGCCCATCAATAACTCCTCTTAACACCCAACAGTCGTTTCCCAGCAGCACAAAATATGGATAAAAGTCATAAAATAACAACATTAAACTAAAAATGAAAGTGCTGAAATTAAAGACTTAACCTAGGTTGCCTCCCACAAGCGCCCTTGTTTATAGCCTTGGACCCGACTTCTCGTGTGATTATGTTTCTGGAGCTTCCATCAGCTTGGTCACCTTCAGATTTCTTGTGAATATGTTAGCATTTTCATAAAAAATTTTCAAGCAATGCCCATTTACCAAAAATCCTTTGTTTGAATTTCCATCAAATATCTCCACTGCACCATTTGGAAAAATTTCCTTCACAATAAAAGGTCCTATCCATCTTGATTTAAGCTTCCTAGGGTGCAACTTCCGCATGGATTGGAATAATAAGACCTTCTGGCCAACCTCGAAATTTCTCCTGGAAATATGTGCGTCATGATTACTCTTAGTCCGAGCTTTGAATAGTTTCGAGCTCTCATACGCATCAGTTCTCAATTCTTTCAGTTATGAAAGCTGAAGCTTCCAGTGACTTGTACTAAGGTTCCTATCCAAGTTTAATTTCTTCACTGCCCACCAAGCCTTGTGCTTAAGAGCTGCTGGTAGTCTATAAGGCTTCCCATAAAACAATCGAAATGGTGAGGTCCCAATGGGAGTCTTGTATGCTGTCCGTATAGCTCAAAGTGCATCTTTCAACCTCATGGTCCAATCTTTCCTGCATGGATTCACAACTTTCTCTAGAATTTGCTTGATTTCCCTGTTGGAGACTTCGGTTTTCCCATTGATTTGTGGATGGTACTCTGTAGAAGGCTTGTACCAAACATTGAAATGCTTTAAAACACTTCTTAAGGCCTGATTGTAAAAATGTGTTTCCCCTATCACTGATCAGCACCTTAGGAGTTCCATATCTCGTGAAGCTGTTGTTGCGTAAGAAATTAATCATCGTCTTTGCATCATCAGTTCGTGTAGGGATTGCTTCAATCCATTTGGACACATAATCAACCACAACCAAAATGTAATTGTAACCTGCTGAAGTAGGAAATGGTCCAATAAAATATGTACCCCATACATCAAATAATTCACATACCAGGATTCCTTATTGAGGCATTTCATTTATGTTTGATAAATTTCCTACCCTTTGGCATGGTTCACAACCTTTGCAATAGGTGTAACAATCTCTAAAAATATGAGGCAAATAAAATCCACAGTCTAGAATTTTTCTTGCTGTTCTATTTGGTCCATGATGGCCACCAAAAGGTTCTGCATGACAAGAATCAATAATTTTTGGAATTTCATTTTCATGAACGCACTTTCGAATGACGCCATCATTGCATCTCTTATATAAATAGGGATCATCCCATATGTAGTATTTGGCATCACTCTTAAGCTGTTCCTTAGATGATAGTCCATTCTAGGTGGCATCACCCCTATTGAAACAAAGTTTGCAAGATCAGCACAAAACAGTTCACGTATAGTAGTCCGAACTGAGAATTGCTGTTCATCTGGAAACGTCTCAGTAATGATTCCATCTCCTTCACTTCCTTCAATCATGTTGAGATGATCAGCCACAAGGTTCTCCCTTCCAGGCCTGTCCTTTATCTCAACATCAAACTCTTGAACAAAAAGGACCCATCTAATAAGTCTTGGTTTGGAGTCCTTCTTCTCCATCAAGTGCTTCACCGCCAAATGATCAGTGTATACCACCACTTTGCTACCTAAAAGATAAGAATGAAATTTTTTCAAGGCAAAAATAACAGAAAGAAATTCCCTTTCAGTGATGGTATAATTTTTCGAGGCTTCATCCAAGGTTTTCGAAGCATAAGAGATAACATGATGCTTCCCTTCAATTTTCTATCCCATAATAGCACCAACAGCATGATTACTTGCATCACACATGATCTCAAAATCATACCTCCAATCAGGTGGTTGAATCACATGTGCAGTAGTAACAGCCTTTTTCAAGGAATTAAAAGCATGCTTATATGAATCATCAAAATCAAAGGCAACATCATTATGCAACAACCTACTAGGGGGAAATGCAATTTTTGAAAAATTCTTAATAAACCTCCTATAAAAACCAATATGTCCTAAAAATGATCTAATACCTTTCACATCAATAGGGTAAGGAAGTTCAGGCATAATTTCAATTTTCGCCTTATCTACCTCAATCTCTTTTTTAGAAATCACATGTCCTAAAACAATTCCATGATCCACCATAAAATGACATTTTTCAGAATTTAAAACCAAATTCTTTTCTACACATTTCTTTAAAACCTGATCCAAATGGTCTAAACATGACTCAAAATTTTCTCCATATACTGTAAAATCATCACCAAAATTAGAGAAAATACTAGTCATACACCTCTGCAATGTGGCTGGGGCATTACACAATCCGAAAGGCATCCTCCTATAAGTATAAGCTCCAAATGAACACGTGAAGGTTGTCTTGTCTTGATCCGCTCTGAAATAGGAACCTGATTATATCCAGAATATCAATCTAAAAAACAATAAAACGATTTTCCAGCCAATTTTTCTAACATCTAATCAATAAAAGGCAAAGGATAATAGTCTTTCTTTGCCACTTCATTTAATTTTCAATAATCTATGCAAACCCGCCATCCATTTTGCACCCTTTATGGAACAAGCTCGCCTTTCTCATTCTCCACCACGGTCATCCCTGTCTTCTTTCGCACAACGTGAATGGGGCTCACCCATTCACTATCTGTGATAGAGTAAATAATCCCTGCATCATGGAGTTTAACAATTTCTTTTCTTTCCACCTCCATCATGTTTGGGTTGAGGCGTCTTTGAGGTTGACGAACTGGTTTTGCACCATCCTCTAGAAAAATTCTGTGCATGCATATGGATGGGCAGATCCCCTCAATGTCATCAAGCGTCCAACCTATTGCCTTCTTGTTTCTGTTAAGTACCTTGAGCAGTTGTGACTCTTGGTCTGAGCTCAGACCAGTGGAGATGATAACCAGGTTCCTGAACTCTGCGTCAAGAAAAACATATTTTAAATGATTAGGCAATGGTTTCAATTCAGTTAACCTCTCTTCCTGAGTCTTGCCTTGCACCATATTTAATTGCTCAAATTTTTCTTCAGCTTCCAATTTTGCAAATAAAGATTCTTCATGAGCCTCTTCCTTTTCTTGAATTTCTTACTTCAAGTGCTCCTCAATTAGTCCATCCATGACGTCCACAGCACAGATGCTCTCAAAATCACTGGGATAATTCTTCACATCCTTCATGTCTAGTGTGATTTTGTCTTCATCAAAAGAAAGCTCAATGGTTCCCTTCTTCACGTTGATGATGGCATTTGAAGTGCTTAAGATAATTGTCGTGTCCTTTGATCCTCCAGTGGGCATGTTAATCACATAAAAATCAACTGGGAACACAAGTGCTCAATTTTCACCAAAACATTCTCAACCAAGCTTTTGGGAGAGATCACTCTCCTATCCGCCAGCTCAATTTGTACACCCGATGCTTGCAAAGGTCACAACCTAAGTGCCTCATAAACAGAATTCGACATGACATTTATAGAAGCTCCCAGGTCTACCATAGGTCTCCTGATGCACAAATCTCTTATATTGCATGGGATAAAAAACGTACCCGGATCTTTGCGCTTCTCGGGTAATTTCCATGTTAAAAGTGCTGAGCAGCTTTCACTCAATTTCACCTTCCCCTTCTCTTTCAACTTGGGTTTTGACATACATAGCTGCTTCAAATATTTAACACTCTTCGGCACAAGATCAATATATCCAAGAGAGTAAAATTCAATTGAGTGTTTCCCAATGCTTTCAAGATTTTCTCCTTTTCGGTTTGCTCTTCTTTCAACTTCAGCCTTCCTGGAAAAGGAGGTTGGGTCACCTTCACCATGACTGGTTTTGATAGTACCTTAACTTCATCGTCACTCTGTACAACAACTCCATACTCCTCTGTTTCGTTCCCCTTAGTCTCAGTCTGGACTAGTTCTCATCCAAGCTTTTCTTTTCCAGTCCTTAGTATCATGGCGCTGATATTCGGCACTCCATTGGAATTCGGGTTTGGCTTGGGTTGAGATGGTAAACTCCCTTTCTGCTTCAAGTCTCCAAGCTCTGCTGCTAACTGACTCACTTGAACCTCCAAATTCCAGATTGCTATTGGTTTTTCCTTCGAAATGGAGGTGCGTAATAAGATCTTTGCTTCTGAAAATTTTGCTGCCCCATTGTTGAGCTCTCCCCTTTGTAAGAATTTTCGTTGTTGCTCCAACGAAAATTTGGATGATCCCTCCAACTTGGGTTGTAAGTATTTGAATATGGATCATTTTTCTTCCTCTGCTAGGGCTCCAATTATTCCATAGCCTTAACATGCTCTTCTTCAAGAAAATCTGGACACTTGTCCACAACATGCCCTGTTCTATGATAGTTTCCACACGGCATGTTCTTGGCCTGGAATAAGAACAGCTTCTTCATCATTTCTGACATAGCACCAACATTTTTTGTGAGTTTAGTCTCTAAAATCCTGGGCTTGCTCTCCACTTCATACACCCTCTTGTTTGAGGTTTGCTTCCTGATAATATGTCTCGAATGCTCAGCCAACTCCTCAAGCAAGGAAAGAGCTTTGGTTGGTATCTTTTTCCTTAAAAATCCTTCTGCCGCTGAATCTATCATGGCTTGGTCAGTGCATAAGAGTCCATCATAGAAGTATTTGACCAAAGTATTGGTCTGAAAACCATGGTGTGGATAGGAACTCAAAAGATGATTAAATCTCTCCCAATATTCGTGCAATGATTCTCCACTCATTTGTTCAATATCACTAATTTCTTTTTTAATTCCTTCAGCTGGAAAATATTTGCTCAAAAACACCTTCTTCATTCCAACCCAATCAGTTATGCTTCTAGGCCTTAGTGAGTTGAACTACATTTTGGCTTCTCCTTCCAAAGTAAACCGGAAGGCTCTCAAACAAATGGAATCTTGAGTCATTCCAGCTCCCTTAAATGATGTGCATACTGCTGTTACGTTGTCAAGATGCTCATGGGGGTTTTCTTCAATTTTTCCATAAAACTTGGGCAAAAAATTGATCATCGCCGATTTCAGCTCATTTGCTCCATCCTCTGGAAATCTGATGCACAGACCCTCGTAAGTATGATTAGCATCATCTAATTCGTTCAAGGTCTTCTCAAGTTCAGCCATTCTGAAATTGCTGTTGGTCTCGGGTGGGAGCTGCCTTGATTTGCTTGCTTCCCTAACTTTGACCCTATTCTTGCTGATTGTGCGCTCAATTTCTAGGAAGAAAGTGAGATTAACTACACCAGAAGAACGTAAATGCATTAACTAAAAACACAAAACCATTAAAAACCACTCCCCGGCAATGGCGCCAATTTGATAAGCGGAAATTTCCTAATGTCGTTGCAAAAATAGAAATTTCGTTATCAAATAAATTTATAAGCCCTAATCTACACAAAATACAAATTTAAAAAACTTGTATAGTGGATTTCGGGGTCGATCACAAGGAGCTTGTTCTTGCCAAGTGTTTCAGTAGATGCAGTATTCGAAATAACAGGAAGTCTTGGTCTAAGCTCGGAATAGCTGTGGCAAGTAAGTTCTGTAAACGAAATCAAGTTTCAATGCAGAAGGTAGCAACTACTGGTTCTAACGCAAAATAATACGAGGATGCCTTATGCATCTACAGGTGGTGTGGTGCTAAAACCTAAGTCTATCCAGGTCATTTGTCATATTTTCGACTAAACTAGTCCCCAATGTCATCACCAACCTTATAATTAGGTCTACCTGCATGCAAAGTATATAGAATTAGGTCTACCCGGTTCTACTGGTTCTATCCTGAACTAGCATCTACTACACCCGTCTTAATTTGTTGGTCTACCTCTAAACCAAGCTTCTTAGTTTTAAAGTTACTTGTTCCCCTCCTTAGGTTTACTCATGGAATGATAGAAACAAGAACTAAGAAACAATGATGAATTTTATTAAGAATCCTAGACCCACACCACTATGCTTTACCTTAAGACATCTCTAAGGTTGTAGCTACTCATACTTGAAAAGTAAAAAGTAATGACATTAACATAAAACAGAGAGAATGTCAAGAAAAGCATGCATAAGTTGGTTGCAGATACTGAAAACATCAACAAACGAAAAACAAAGCAGTAAGAAGTCTGGTTTCCGTCTGTGATTGGTTTTGGACCGGAATAGTAGTACTGAATTAGATCTTGATCTTCTTCCTGCACATTGGAGTTTCTTCTCTAGAAAAATCGCCTTTCTTTCTCCTTCTCCTTCGGTATTCTCTATGTTCGAGTTGGAGGAGAAGTCGTTAGAGGTTGGTAGGGGAGTTCGTCCTGTTGAAGGGAAAACCCCCGTGTGCATTCTGAAAACTTTTCTTCCCCCCTTTTGTGATTCTCTCTCCTCTCACTTCCTAAGGTAGGTACAGTTTTTGATAGATCTACTACTTCTATCTTTGACTTATAGACTGCTGTCACGACAGTGTACTCATTATTCCTTATTACATGGTGACTTGCACGCAATCCTTGTTTCTTCCATGATTTTCGAGTAGCTGCTAGGCTCAAAATTGGGTTAGCACATGGGTGGACTAAATCAAAGGATTTAATCCAATAACACACCAAAAATATTTTCTTAAATCACATAAAAACATTTAAAACTATAAAATAAATAATTAAAGATAATTAAAAACTCCTAATTTTCATATCCTAAAAACATGAAAATTTGTGTGCTATCAAACTTAGAACCCTTATCCAAATTGAATAAATCTCTCTTTCTCTCCAAAACACCAAACAATAGTTTAGCTACTCACAGTTATAACAACAAAACTACAAGTTGAAAACAAATCCCGCAAAGAAAAGTAAAAATAAATTCTACTTCACCAATATTGCTAATAGCTATAAACATTATATTTTGAAAGAACTTTCTTGGGTTCTCGTTGGACTGAGGTTTTTCTACCTTGTTTTTCAAACTTTTGGTTCGTCTTCCTCCTTACTAGGGTGTCTATTTGGATTTCCCCCCTTAGAACTCTTGGGATGGAGGATGAGAAATTTTCCTTGTTAGTCTTTTTTTTTTAAATTCTTTTGCATTGTGTGCAAACTATTTGACTGTCCTTCTATTTCTTCTTTCGCAATTTTGTATATCCTATTTCCTATTTTTTTAACTTTTTTGCCATTTCTTTCCATTCATTCAACATCTTCTATACATCACTCTTTTTTTTTTTTCTATTGCTGCTACTTCTATCTAAGAGTAAATTATCTCCTTATTTGTCCATTTTTTGCATTCTACGGTTATCTTATATTATATGTCATCGGTTTAGTGCACATAAGTTAGACATGATTTGTTCTATAATATTGTCATTAACTTTTAGAAAAATATTAGAAAACATGATGTGGTCTAAATCATTTATTTAATTCATATTTATACTTTAAAATAGAAATGATACTACAATTACCACTACTAAAAATTAGAGATTCATAGCATAAAAATATTATAAAATGTAATTAGAACTCAAAATTTCTTAAGAGTCATAATTTTTTATTTGACGCATGTATCAAATAAAAAAAAGGTTCTTTAGCGTTCCATCCTTATCAACAAATCTTAACACCAATGATCTTTGCTCTCGTTTTGCAATATTGCAAGTTTCATTAACACTTTAGCAAATTTCGAATCAACAATTTCTTTACAAATATAACGTTGAATCAAATAGCATAATTACTCAATTTCTTATGAATAAGAAGTGAAGCATATCTATGATTAATCGGAATTTTGAAGAACTACTTTCTCAATCTCGGGATTAAATTCCACTAAAACTTGAAATAGCTCAAAAAAGTTACCTCAATTATCTCAAGGTGACGTCTCATCATGACCCTCAAACATACAACCATAAGAATTAAAGCACTTTACTACTACAATAGAAACTTTAAATCACAATTAATTCATTTGCCTTTTCTTCATTACTGTGAACCTGAAAAATATTATCTAAATGACTAGCTTGATCGAACAATGCACGACAGAATTTTGTGAAGACATCATTACCAGTTATGAAGTGATCATTATACTGTCAGCAAGTATTCCATCCAACGTTTTCCATTGTTCGCCTTTTTCCAATTTTAAAAACTATGAATTGTGAAGTCATCATTACCAACTTGATTATTTTCTTTAGCAAACAAAAATAATAGGTACAATGTTTGATCTCTGAATATTCCATCCAAGAAGGAAACTTATTAAACCATGAATACTCAAAATGCTTTTGATGATTTTTTAAACCAGATGGTTGATAATGACCCAATAAAGGTTGTATAGGATCCAATTTTAAATATACTCTTCCAATATCATCTCTTTTATTACTTGGATATTTCCATATTTGAGGAGGTAGTCCTGGATCTCGTATCAAAGATTCTATTCCTTAAATACTCTCAACAAATACTTTGTGTCTTGAGTCACAGAAGTGGTAACCTCTCATTTTCTTTATCCTCTTCTCTTTCTCTATTATACTATGAGTAAAGGATAATCTTTTTTTGTATTGTCATTACAACAAAAGTGTTATAATAAAAAAACCTGAAAACATAGATCCATTCCAATTTGTGATGAAATATTAGGATTGAACCTAAATGAGTTTCTCAAATTATGCACAAATTTATACCTATCCACGCTTAACTAAAACAACAAGAATATGAAATCGAATCTTAGCTTAAAATTAATTATTCAAAATGAAATTCACATAACTTCAATACTTTTAAAAAGTCAAAACTTACGATCTCGCAATGCCAATTGTATTCTTACTTTTAAATTTATTATAATAAATTAAATCAAATAATTATTGATGTTTGAGAATCAATAAAAGAATACAAAAATACCCACAATTCTGCTGCATGATTTTTTGTTCCTTGAATGACCAACACTAATAATCGAAAGATATTAGCAAAGTACCACATCTATATTTCGGTTATGCAAAATAGCACATACTCTAGAAAAATGATAGCAAAATAACACTATTAAATATTAGCTTATTCTTTTAATCATGAAATAACATTCAGAAAACATAATATAATGTTTACATAATATTTTTAAATAATATTTACATAAATATTCGAATTCAACATTTCATTTTATTTACATTATTATTTTTTTATGTATTTGGATGGTGTTAGTTTGTCATAAAAAATATGAAATTATTATTTTATTCATCTATTCTCTATTTTTTAACATTTATTACATTTATTGTATTATTTTTATTTGAAAATTATGAACGATACTAACTAAGAAAACAACTTATAAAAGTATGGGCTCTACTAAGTAAGTAGTGTTCAAAAGCATGGATACTGTTTAATTGATGTCACCAAAATGGCTGCGAGGGTCAGTTGAATTTATGATAATAAGCAAATCTCCATTGATACCATCCAATAAGCGGACCAAAGTTTATTAAAACACATGAAAATTACATTTTGAGTAGACTAGGACAAGAATAGAGTCAGCTGTCCAGGTAATTTTCATAATTAAATACCTTATTGGTCATGTGAACTGTACAAGTTACCAGTAACATTGATTAAATGAAGGAAAGGCTCCCGTGTATACAAAAGACCTCAACTTTATGAAGTAACCATAGAAATGATTACTTCAACGTAATTTATTGGGAAGGTTATAGAACTCAAAGTCATTAGAATTTAAACTTTATACATTTGGAAAGCGGTTGATTGTTTACCGAGGATTAGTTATTTCCACATTTTTCGAAGAGCTCATTTAAGATTTATTCAACATATTATTTAACATAAAATATTCAAAGAAAAATGATTATTTTTGGATTTTCTAAAGTAAATAAAAATAAAACAAAAGCATTAATATAAAACAATGGAAAATAGTAGCTTTTAACATGGTTTTACCCATGTAAAAGCTTGCTTGCGGGTGTCTGTGTAAAACTCATGATTTGACTCATTTATATAAGTTGTAGAGTTGTTATTTTAAAATAGTAATACTTAGTAACTATTATATCACTATCTCTCGTTTAGTAATAATTAAAAATACATTGGCAAGGAAAATATTACGTAAAATAAAATTAAATATCAAATAGTATAATAAAACAACAATATACGGGAACTTGGACAAGCATGACTTTACTAAAAATCATCAGCATAAGTTCTTATGTATGCATGTTTGACTATATAACTAAAAAGCATGAAAATACAAAAAGTAAAAGAAACACATGATGAAAAAACATCTCTAATGATTGAGAAAGAATATTTATAGAATATAGGATTTAAATCTCTTATTAAGTTTGATTGATGAATTTGGATCAAATATTTTATATATCTTCTATTAAAATATTTGATTCAAATCTTATAAGATTATCTTCAAATGTTTATTTATAATTCGAATTTTAGATCAAATCTTCATTTTCAAACTCTTCTTGAACTTAATTTCCTGCACTCTCAAATTACTAATTATTGGATATTCATTTTTCATCAAATTAATTGAAATATATTCTAAAAGTTTACAAAAATTCTCTATAAAAAATATCCAATTAATGTAAAAGATTCAAGATGAATAGAAATTAATGGTAAAGTGAAACATAAAGTACACCAAAAAAATTCAAAAGAATGATGAAAAACGTTATTTTGAAGCAAGACAAAACTGCCTATCAACTCTTCATAGTTAGATGTTGTTTGTCTCTAATCTAAGCAATGTTTCAAGTGCTTCGATATGAAAAAAGTCATTTTGAAAAAAGTTTCATGTTCAAAGACTAACCCCTTTGGTCATGTCCACTCTTCATAAATTTCACTCATCCACTCAAAATAGATATACGTAAGAGGAGGTTAAACTGAAGGGAAATCATTCAATATCTAATTACAAGCGAGTCAATGTACTTCTTGTGGCCTATTGTTTTTCTAGAGACTTGAATGGATTTACTTCATTCCTAGGCTTACTTTCTTAACTTATATTGAAAATAATAATAATCATTCCAAAAATAACTTCAAAATACTCAAATCCAGGTCAAAGGGATTCGAGTTTTTGAGTAAAATGGTATTAGGGTTCTGATGTGTGAAACAAATAAAAAAAAGGTTTAAATTCCAGCATGGTTCACTAAATGGAGAGCGTATGAACTATGCTGGATACTAATTCGGCAAATCCACAAGACTTCTTGAATTATTAGAACCACAATCACTGATCTCCTCATGTTCTTCATGGTTGAAATGAGCGCTTGAGTCTGGTGATCATCAAAACCTGCATTCACAATAATCGTATCCATAGATTTCCAAACTTAATGAGTCTTCCTTCTATGTCTTTTTCCATTAAGTTTATGATCCTTGGGACTTCCTCTTGTTCTATATTTTGATCATCTAATTTGTATCCGTGGCCTTTTACCTCATAAGGATCGACTGCTCGTGAATACGCCTTTCCAACAAACTCCTCCTCTGTACCTTGTGTAAGATCGACAACCTGCATTATTGGAACTCTACATCCAGCTTCAATGGTTACAACATTTATGCTGATGCGTTTTTCTTCCATTTGGCATAGAAACCCAAATGTCTAGATGCCTTCCAAATCATCTAATTGACTTTCAGCATTTGAATTTTGTAAGTTGCTTCAACCGGTCATTCACTTCATTTGATCATCAAATCTTCTCTTACCTGCTTGATTGACTCAACAACTCCCTCCTTCAACTTCTGAATTTGCTCAATTACGTCTCCATTCACCCCGTCGTGTGTCAACTCGATTCTCCCAGTTATACATGCATTAAAGTATCAATTTTGAGTTGAATATCAAATGATATACCTGATGCTCATGTTCCTAACACATTTGAAAATTACATTTCAGAAAGTTCCTCTCAATGACTGCTTTGTTGAAACACACTCCGTTTTTTGTAACATTGTTGCGCATACTGATTTTTTATCTTATTTGCTCATCAATCCTTGCAATTGTAAGATTAAAGGTTATATCTTGATCAATTCTTGAGATCTATGTATAAACAAATTGTGAAGAAAAAAAAGTAGAAAATAGGATGAAGAGATACATTTTTTTTTTGTTTAAAAACAAACGAGAATCAAAGAAAAAAATAACAAAGTTCAAAATGTTAAACAATTCTTCCAACAAAAATGCTAAAACATTTGATAGTAATTCTTCAAACCTAAAGATTTGATTCACTTGTGTAAGTTATGAGATGCTATTTTAAAGTAGTAATATTCAATAACTATTATTATACTGTGTCTTATTTCATGGAATTATAAAATAAACCATACTAGTAGAAGTATTTTGACTTCGCTGATAACCCATTTTTCCCTATATTTGATCGCTAACCTTAGCATTCATAACCTCATTGAGAGGTTCGGTCACAAATACATGAATAATGATATTTGATTGAACCTTTTTCTATAAGTATTTGAGGCAAATCTTGGATTCTTCCATATGCCTTAGGTTTGGTGCTAATCAACAGCACATTTACCAGGAACATATTCCCTTAAATAAAATCATACCTCAGATTGAATATTAAAAGAATATAGTACAATAACAAAAGATGCAGGGACTTGCACAAACACATCTTTACTCTAGAAAAACAAAAAAGAAAAGTAATCAAAAGATTTATCAAATAGACATAAATTAGATATCCTATCTATCTTTTATAAAAATATTGTATCTGAATATTGAATTATTTTTTAGATCCAGATACTAAAGAGTAATGTATTGAATTGGTCTTTTCGAATCTTAATTTTAAAAAAACCAACAAGGCACACACGAAGCCTAGAAACTATATTAAGAAAGATTACATTGCTCTACGTTCAGCTAGGATTGTCCACAATTAGATATCAATATCCAAATCTAAAATTACTATCCATGTTATGGGGAAGGAAATAACTTTGTATTACTTGAGGGGAATGGCCCTAGATTCCTAGGGAGGATAGGACCTAATAGGCAAGGCATAACAAGACCTTTGGTTGAAGAACCCTCAAGAGGGTGCCGTCACACCTCATAAAAGATTAGGATAGTTCAAGAGAATCCCAAGGGAATGCCCGAGGTACCTATGATACATAATAGATATCAATTACTACCTATGACCTACACATCAAAAGTCTAGCTCTTCTCCAGAATAATATGTGTAGGCTAGAAGTGAATCAGTTACTCTCACGTTGCATAGCAGTTATGCATCGAGTGGTGGCTTCAAGAGACAGCCATGGTGGGAGAAAGAAGGTCGCAGAATGAGAGATAAGGATTCTATCTGTGCGGATTGCTGAAGTACTCATCAAGCAGCAGCATGAGCATGTGTAATGTTTTTGTGTTGTTTCGTTGATTGTACCGTGTCCCGAATCATAGTGAATCCTCGAGCCTAACACGAGGTCTTACCCTGGTGGGTATTTACGTGGAAATTCCTTTTGCACACAAAACAATAGATAATCGTATACACACCAAACCGGTGTAGGCAGGCATTCCTTCCAGATTTTCAACATAATATATTTCCATAGCAGAGATATGGATAAAAAAGTTTGGCAGAAATTGTACATATAAAAAAGAAAAATCTCCATTGTTCTTAGAGTTTTTTCGGTCATCTTGTTTTTAGGATTTTCAAGTTAATAGTGGAGACTTCTATAATGTGGGAGCACCTCCAATTTTCTTATTTACAGAGTCATCATTTCGTTTCCTCTTTACCAGCTTTCTAAAATCTTAACTGAAGGCATTTAATGTTATGAAAAGGGTTGAAGTTCATTTTGAGCACAGTATTTGCAGATTTGAAAAATTTGACCCATATGTTTTGACAGTTCCATAGGATTTTTAATAGAACAATTTTTATTGTATATCAATTTCAAATAAATCTCAAAAAGCATAATTGGAATATCAGTTGCTAAAATCTGGTAGAATACTTTCTTTCCAATATTTTTAATTCTTATTTTTATATGTAATAAACTTGTTTAATTTATTAGAAATATGATTCATTACTAACTAGTGAATTTGGGCTTCAAATGCGCGTTCCAAAATTTAATATTTTTTTTCATTATTTATAAAAATGGAACAAGGTTACAATGAGTTAATTTAGTACATTAACCACTAGCATAGAGTATTTTTATTTGATAAAATCTCATAACATTAAGTTGGGTATAGTTGAAGTTGGATAACTCATATTTTACTTGTAATTTTAAAACACGACATGTATATGTTAACAAAATATTTTTAATAAGAATTTTTAAGCTACAATGCTTAATTTGATACCAAATCATAATGCCCCCCCATACCCACCGAGTTGGTCATCATGTGTACATAATAATAAAAAAAAATTACAGATGAAACATCATTGAGATAGAAATGTTAAGCAAGGGTAGCCATCTAAATAAATAATTCGAACAAATTATATACCAAGTTAAACAAAACAAGTTCATGTTCATCTGCATGCCAATTGAATCGCGCTTTATGGTTAGTTTTAGCGTCCTATCCCTTTGGATATACACCAACAATTTCTTAAAATTCACATACGCCCTCTTCTATACACCAATCTTCAATTATCTACAACAAACAACAAATGCATTGTTAGCCATGTGATGTGTCCACGTAGGATATAGCATATTAGTGCTTAAGTAAACAAAATCTTACAAAAAATGGGTGATCTGCGACGTGATAATATTTAGGTGCTTGTTGCAAAAAAAAAATGTATATAATGCAAAAATAGATAACATGCTTCATGTATACTTGTTGTATAGAAAGTTATGCGCTGCTTTACTTAGAACGATATGATCCAACCAATTTAAATGTTGAGTAAAAATGAAAATTACATTAATGCCTCATAAAATACATAATTTTTTACTAAAATCCGATTTTTCACAAGATAGCAAACTTACTTTACTGAACGACTGAATAAATCAGAAAGACACGAAGATTAAAAAAAGGTTAAGTTTTATAATTCATTCCACTAAATTGAGACATAATTCAAATTTCATATGATAACCTTATACAAATGCTTACCCATAAATTTCACAATCAATTATTTAATTTCTCAACACTCACAATGAAGAGCATATGGATAGAATCCTAGTAGTGTGTAACAACAATAATACAAAATAGCTTGAAACATGCCAATTCAACAAAAAAAAAAAGACTAGACTAGACCTCGAAAACAAATGGCAAGACAGTCGTTATAGAGAAGAGTTAATCCCTATAAAATCAAAGATCCAATACCAGTACCTCTATATGTAAATGCAATGAGTTGAATGATATGTTTATCAAGTAAATAATTGTCAAGTGCTTACAAATATAAAATCTCAAGTGCAAGTAATTCTTGGTGCCATGAGTGTCAACTAACAACATGTTTTAAGTGATGATTACAAGTAATGAAGTGGTAAATAATCAAGTGAGCAACAAGACAATCATCATATGACAATAAATTATCAAATGGCCGAGTAAAAATAAAGTAAGCAAGAAGACGAACATTATGTGACAATAAATTATCAAGTGAGCAACTGGACCGCATTGTTTGGATATGTATTTGAGTCAAATACTACAGTCCAATACATGTGAGGATTAATATTAATTTACTATAGAATTTACTTTGGTTACCAATAGTTTAGTATATCTTGGTTTAAATGTTATATTATTACTAGGCTAAGTAAAATGGGATATATTTAGTAAACATTTGAGATGGCAGCAAGGAAATAAGTTAGGGTTAGTGGAATTTTAAGGGTGGTATGTAAGGTTTGCCAATGAATGGCTCACGTTTGTCACAAGGGGATGTTGCCACTAGTGTTTGAAGTGGATTTATTATAATAATTCAGCTGCTGGGGTATAAAAGTAGAAATGTTGCAAAGCGGTGTATTTTTCTTAGACAGAAGAAAGAAAATGACAGAAGCTCTTGTAAGCGGAATATTACAACATGAATTTTAGGTGAACGGGGGAAATTCAATTTAGATGGATATAATGTCTTAGAAAATCTTTATTTTCAGGTAGTTCTTCATTGATGGCTTCTGATTCAGAATTGCTTTGGGAACTCGATCAAAGATAGAGTAAGTCGGAGGATTACTATTATTTAGATTGATTTGTCTATTAGAGTCAATTACTGAAATAAGTTTTCAATTTGTAATTTTTTCATTTTTCTGTTTCAAATGGATTTGAATTTGGTAGGTTTTTGAATGTAGTTTCTGAAGTTTTTAAGTTTGCTCAAAAACTCCAACTGGTTAAAGATGAGCTAGCAACAAGGTCAAAGATATCACTCAAGTGTGACATAGGCTTAAGCTTATGGTGGTTTGGCCTGTCGGTGGCTCCTTTGGGTTAATTCTATGAGTGAGAGCAACGATAGTTTTAGTCATGCTCCTACAATAAGGATGATGTCTAAGGTTATTAAGTGTCATTTTTTAGTTGTTTATTAGATATTATTATATGCTAATCTAATGTTAAGTCGCTCAATTTAGGATTTATATTGATAAATATTTTATTTTCTTAGAAAAATCTTATTTTCTATTTTATATATATTTTCTTTGTTTTTTTCGTGCATTTTGACCGAAACATATCAAGAGACAGTCGTGGAGTGTTGCAGGAGTATTGCAAGAGGTCAAAAACTGACATTTCGTGCCTTGCACGTGACTTGGAAAAATTGTGGGTGGAAGGCTTTACCTTAGTCAAGGCCCTTGACTTACGGCATGTCATAGTCTGCAGCAATGATTGAGCACTAACTTGCACACAAAGGAAAGCTGATGACGTATACAAGATAGAAGGAATGATGGGAAGGGATCAAAAGGAGTTAATGTACATGGGGAGTGAGATAAAACCAACTTGGAATACTTATTTTCGGACTTTTGACATTTTCTTTTGAGATTTAGAACTTTTAGGTTCTTTCTCTCCTCCAAGGAAAAAGAACACCTTAGCTTTCATTTTCGTTTTTGTTTCCATGGCTCTTTGTGGCTAAACTCTTTTAGTTTCTGAGAGTAGATGAAGTTTCCTTTCAAGTCTTGAGCAATAAACTCGGTTCTTCGTTAAATTCATTTTGGATTTTGCATACTTCCATGCGTTTTGTTGCAGTTTTTCTGTAACGACTCCTAGTCATAGTACATGAGTAGCACGCCACTTCTCGTGGATTTTGATGAAGAGCAAGATGAAAAGTACCAACTCCAACCCTACCGGTTCGAGGGAAGTAGTGAATTGTTTATGATTGAGGTACCGCGACAGTGGACAGGTAGTAATCTTGTAGCAGCCACTGTTCATTAGCAATAGTTGGGCACACGCGCACAATTCAGTTTAAAAGGCAATCGACAGCAATTCTCTTGTCTTCTCAATCGTCCAAGAGGGAATCACATGAGGTTATTCTCGTGCCTTCTTGTCAATTAGAGTGTAAGGGAAAATAGGCTATTCCTTGCTCCTATAACCAACTATTCGGAAGGAATCAATGAAAGTCGAGGCAAGGATAGAGAAAAGGAGGAAATGGAGTCCATTTTCCAGGAACTACAACCCTTAGTCAAGGTTCATTACTTAGGTTGTAACTTTTATTTCTGTACTTCAAAAACTCCATTTTACAAAACTGTGACATTTTGTAAAAGTTTCTTACAAAACAATTTTCGCAAAACTCAACTTCCCGAGATCGATACTTGTACTACACTCTTTTGTATCTTACGTTTTATATATTTAAAATTTGTTAGTGAAACAACACGCAACAAAGGTCAAGCTGGTAGGGCATGAGTGAAGTTAGATTTAAGAGACTCACTATTGTTATTGGTTTTGTTTGGCTTGTCATCAATAATTCAAAATATTTTTTACATGGTTTACTTTAAAATTTTATAGTAGCATGATCACGTATTTTAGCTGTTCCAAGTGAAGGGGGTGAGGAGTAAAGCTTGTGATCAAACAAGTCTCCTAAGGCCAAGTTAGTATCCAAGCCACACAATTGGTAGTCAAGTCTCTTATTCTGTTTTGGTTGACTATACCTAGCTCATGTGCCATTTTTCTGTGGTAACGAATGGTCTTGTCTATATTCTGTATAACTTAGGAAAATGTTGAACCACTTGTACCTGAAGTTAGATTCTTTCAAGGTTGTGGTTGTTATGGTAGGTAGTAGTGGTAGAGCAATGTTGCCCCTAATTTTATTTTGCATTGCCTAATTTTATTTTGCATTGCTAGTTTGCCTTTCTTACATATCAGTCAATGTAAAAGTAGCTTAAGTTAATGGTTGAAATACTATTTTTTTTTTCTAAAAAGGATTTGAGCTTTGGATTTCGTAGTATCCTATGTCTTTGGTATGTTAAGAACTTTGAGTTTTAGCTTATATGGCTAGAACTTTGTGGTCTTGCATCATATTTTAAGATAAGTTAGAGTTAGTGGGATTTTAAGGATGATGTGTAAGGTTCGCCAATGTGACTCACGTTTGTCACAAGAAGATGTTGCACTAGTGTTTTGAAGTGAAATTATTATAATAATTCAGCTGATGGAGTGTAAAAGGGGGAATTCTGTGAAGTAGTGCATTTTTCTTAGACGAAGGAAAGAAAATGATGGAAGCTCTTGTAAGCAAAAGATTACAACATGAATTTTAGGTGATCATTTAGGCAATATTAGGGGGAAAATTCAATTTAGATGGGTATAATGTGTTAGAAAATCTTAATTTTCAAGTAATTGTTTTTTGGTGGCTTTTGATTTAGAATTGATTTGGGAACTCGATCAAAGATAGAGTAAGTAGGAGGATTGGTATTATTTAGATTGAATTTTCCTATTAGAGGCAATTCTGGAACAACTTTTTAATTTGTAATGTTTTGATTTTTCTGTTTCAAATAGCTTCAAATTTAATTACATGATTCAAAAAGTTTTTTTCTTGAAAGTAGTTTCTGAAGTTTTTAAGTTTGCTCAATAATTTCAACTGATGTAAAAGTTCTGAGTTTTACAAGTAGAGTTGTTCTAGATTATGACCTATTTTATGAAACTGTTTTTTGAATCCCAATAAAAAATTCATATCTTTTTACCTAGAACTCCGTTTTATGTGTTTTTGCTTTTAAATAAAAGCCTATTGTGTTGGCTTAAAATGATGCATGATTCATGATTTTTGACAAGTTTCCCGAAAGTTGTACGTTTGTTTTCACTATGTGGATGAAATGCTTTATATGTTGTTTTGTTTACATATAAGAAGTGAGGTAGTGCAGATGCAAAATCCTGGAAACCTGGCTTTGCCAAGAGATTCATGATAAGGTTTTAGACATGTCTAAGGTACCATTTCAGTAGATTTGGATGGCCAGAAAGATGAGCTAGCAACAAGGTCAAAGAGATCACTAAAGAGTGATATAGGTTGAAGCTTATGGTGGTTTGGCGTATGGGATGCTCTTTTGGTTCAATTGGTAAAAGTGAGAGCAAAGATAGTTTTAATTATGCTTTTACAGTAAGGATGATGCCTAAGTTTGAACAGTTAGGAGATGAGCAAAGTTAGATTTAAGGGACTTACTATATGCTTGTTTTTTTACATACCATAGTTGTTAGCTTTGCTTGTATTCTTATCAACAATCCAAATTATTTTTTACATGATTTGCCTTTCAATTTCATAGTAGCATGACTACTTATTTTATGTGTTCCATGTGAAGCAGGAGAGAAGTAAAGTTTGTCATCAACCAAGTCTCCTAAAACCTAGTTAGTATTCAATCCATATAAGTGACAGTCAAGTCTCATGTACCATTTTGTTGTAGTAACAAATGGTCTGGTCTATGTTCTGTATGACTTAGTGAAATGTTGAACCACTTGTACCTTAAGCTAGTTTCTTTTGAAATCGCAGTTTTTATGGTAGCAGTGGTAGAGCAATGTTATTTCTAATTTTGTTTCGCATCGTTAGTTTGCTTTTCCTAGATATCAATCGATGTAACGGTAGCTTAAGTTAAAGGTTGAAATATCATGCTTCCTTTTTTTTTTTTCTAAAAATGGGTTTGAGTTTGAGATTACCTAGTATCTTATACCCTTAATAGAATGTTTGGTATACAATGTTTGAAATGCGAGGATAGAAGTTTGAGTATGTGAGTGGTATCTTATAGCTCCCCTATTTGTATATACCACTCATATACTCCAAAAATGAATACGTCAGTGGTATAACCATACAAGATTGATATACGTATATTAATCAATCAAACAATGGTATATTTGCAAACTTAGGTATAGATCTTTTATACTCTCTTATCAAACGACCCATTAGTATGTTAAAAATCTTGAGTTTTAGCTTCTATGACTAGAATTCAACTAGAATTCAGTGGTCTCGACTCGTATTTTGGGCCCTAAATCTAGGTCATGACAATATATCCATTCCTTATGCATTTAAACAGCGCCAATCGGCCCTATCATTTTTCAACATGGGGATTATAAATAGTGTGGTCCAGATTATAATTATCCCAAATTACTACATGGTCTATACAAAATTAAATTGCTTCTTAATCATAAAATACTATCCCAAATAGTTATATCAAATAGAAATTATCATTATATAATTTCTATCGATATAAAAAAAACAAAAGCAGATTATAAAGTATATTCCGAATTCAATTAAATGGAGTTCCCAGAGAATGAAAGCCGATATTTACTCATGAATCATATGTTTGAAACAATAGGGACAGAATTTCTGAATTCTAATCAGCAACTTATGTTGGTTCTTTTGATTAATATATATGGAAATACCATCTTTGGATCATTTCAGATGCAACTTACATTAAAATTACTGTTACTCGGACATCTGGTTTGTTTAGCCTTGAAAAACCGTTTAATTTTTATTTCCTCAATCCATCTTATTCGAAGAAAAAAAAACTAAAGATCTTCTCCTTGACGGATATTCATTTTTATTGCATCTCTAATGTTTTTCATTCCTTTCGATATTATAATTAGAATGAAAAAGAGGAATGTCAATGAATCTGAGAGAAAAATGATTAATCTCCTTCAATAGCCCCTCTAACAACCCTAACCATAGCGTACTTAGTACTGGGTCCACGGAGATATGCTTTTAGGTTTCAAATAAGAAAACCTCCTTTTTTTACTTAATGTAATACATAAAGAAAACATATATATGATGACATATGTAATGTAAATTGAACACCAAGAATAAGAAAGGATCAAAACCTCTGTTACATAACATGATCTTCTAAAGGATTTCTCAATTCTCGAAGATTAAAAAGGATTTTCAATAAGATTATCTCAGTTTTAAGAATCAATCGAATAATATATATATATGTCTAACTCAGCCTGCACACATGCAATAGGGTTTCAGGGTCAGTTTTTCACATCCTCCTACATGTGTAGCCTTTTGGGTTTTAGATTCCTCTAGAAATCCAATTTAATCTAGTAAATTAGAATTCTACGTATATGTGAGACCCAGCTCATTCTCAAGTACATCAAAGCTAATATGTTGATATCATATATAAATTGGTTGAAAATGACTTTAACTAGCAATGTAGGATACCAACTTGTTCTCTAATATCCAATATTTCCAACAATATGTACTTAAGGGCCACTTAGAGTTAGACGCAGAATACAAAATGAAATATACAGTGATCCATAATTATTTTTCTTGTTAGTATATTTAAATAAATAAAACCGAAAAGATTAAAAGGAAAATAAATTTTCTCTATCAATCCTTTCTCAATCGAGTAAATAGAAATGTGAAAAATGAAGACCCTGGTAGCCTAGACCAAATAAAGGGATGTGGCGCAGCTTGGTAGCATAGTTGTTTTGGGTACAAAATGTCACGGGTTCAAATCCTGTCATCCAATCTATTACTGTAATTGGGCAACACGTAAGCTGAACAGTACGATCGATTCAAATTGCATGAACTCGTTAAACCATTGGATACAGGGATTCTCTTTGGAAGCAGAATACTTTTCTTTTTGTCTTTATAGTTTTCAGTATTTTAATAAAACAAAAACGCTCTTTTTTTTTTTATTGTAATCACTTAGGTAGAATGTGGATCTCCAAAACCCAATGTGGTAGTTTAAAATCCTACATCCGGTGTTTATAAAGATTATTAGATGGAAAATGTTAATGGACATATCAAGATCCCACATTTACTAAGTTGGATAAAATTTATAATCAATTAGAATTAGAATTTGATAACTTTCAATTATGGGATATTGGATTTAGATAGTAAACTTCTTATTTTATATTAATTTTACATATTTATCCTTAATTTATTATATATTTATTTATATTTAAAAATGATCAGAACATATTTGTTTTCTCGTATAAATAAAACATTTTTCATCTTTCAAAAATCAATCATATTCTATCTCATTCACATATTCTATCTTATCTAATATCCTTATTAAAATATTTTTCATTATATTTGAATTCATTATCCAAAAACACCCACAAGGGATGATCCTTTGGTCATGGATCCAATGAGATTGAAATGTATTTAGTCACTAGTACTACAATTAGAAATTTGACTCCTGGGAATCAAAAGTCCAACTGATCACCCCATCTTGAATTTTAAATATGCTATTATAATAATCAAACCAAAGGAATTAGACCCAACACAATTCCAAATAGGAAAGCTTTGTTCATCTTCACTTTTTGAAAAGGAGAAAAAAGTCAATAATATCTATGCCGAATATAGTAATACGAATAGACATAAATCTCAATGAGCAAAACTTGTAGACATGGTAAGCAATAATTAAAATAACCAAAATTAATTCACTTTTTAACAAAGAGACCCGAAGTTATAGCTAAAGTTAATTCAAAAAACTAAAATAACTAATTATAGTTAACATGAAGGGACTAAATAAAATATGATCATGCTTTTTAAAAAAATCATTATCTAAGTTGCTATTTTGAAAATTTAAACACAATACGCCAATTGAAAAGTTTTGAATCATGAATCACTACTGTATAGACATAGATGTCAAAAACAAACATAAAGCACATAAAAACCGAAACCTAATCTTCGTTTTGAGCATCTAGACATACTGTGATTCCGATCAACGTAGGCATTAAGTCTAACGTACCAATAGGAATTGGGTTCGTGTAATTGTCAATACAAAATGAAGTTCTTTGAAATGTATTGTCAAATAAAATTTTTTAACTTTATTTAAATTAAATTATTTCATTTATTTATAAAATTTAAATGTTTAATATATAAATGATGTTTTATTCTTGTAGTTATATCATGATTTAAATTAAAATCAAACTCAAAATTCATCATACAAACCAATCTTACTCTATTTTGCATTGTTTCCATCAAATAGTGTACTACTTATAAGGGCATCTTTATCCATTTTCATATACAGTGATTTGTTACATATTTGTGTTTATTAGCAGTTCTAACATGAATAAAATCATATTTGTGTATTTTCAAAAATCCATTTGAAAAACTAGAGTTCACTTCCAAAAACTCAATAAAATCAAAGCAAACTTGCTTTTTTTCATTTCTTTATATTTCAGTTTTGCTACTTGGAAGGTACATACAACTGGTGAGGAGCTTTCTTTGCCAACGTTTCTTCTTTCTTTTCATTTTTTTTTCAGTCCAAGGTTTCTCAAGATTCTTTAACATAAATCTTTTGGATTTTATTTTATATTGCGCTGCAAATTCACTTTTTCTGGACTTTATTTGTTTTATGATGTTCACATGCTATTATCATTTTAGTTTTTCGCTCAATTTCATACATCTATTGTTCTATTTTCAGATTGAAACATTAAAATGTTAACCTTGTATCATCAATTCTTATTACAATTTTTTGTCGAAAATGGTTACCACAGGATTAACATTTCAAAAAGGTTGAAGACAATAAGCTTATTTTTGTTTCAACTTAGTTAAATGTTAGCAAGGATTAGAGAGTGGAAACTCATAAAAAGGAAATTATTTTTTAAAAAAATATTTGATTATTATCATGAAGCAATTCCATTAATTCTTCATAGCATGGATTCAATAAGAAAGAAATGGAAAATCTTGAACTTACGTTAGTGAATTTGGAGGGTATATAGATAAGATAATGAAATGAACAAAGAATAGTGTCATGACCCAATGACCACCTACTCGTATGGCTTCCACAACGTGATACCATGCCCCTAGAGCACTAGACACATAAGGCTATTCTCAATCATGCTATTTAATGCACCTTCTACATTTCCATCATTTTTAGATGATATGTTTCGATGGAAAGCTAACCCATGATAAGATGATAAAATCATAGCACAAGAAGAGAAATGCCGTACTTATAATGAAAACAAGTAACATATAACCATTTGTGGGTCATCTACATTTAGTAATTTAGGTGGGCTTACAGGTACCAAATATTATATAAGCTATATACAGACCAAACTATGTAGTACTTCCATACTGACCAAAACATATAAAAGTTGAGAAAGCTACACTACATACAAAGCAGCACATGGCTACATAAGATCCATGCTCTTCGAACCCTCTTAATGCTCATGCAGGACTGAAATGTGCTTAAGCAGTCATGATAGTAAAACCAAGCAAATAAGACATCACATAATCAAGATCCAATAAGTAAAGCAAGCCACAACTTCTATAAGATCCAAGAACATGAACACAATAATAAAACAGCATTGAAGAGTTTTTAACTATATGACCATTTTTGCACATGGTAACATCCTCTTCCACTCAATTAACCTCAGGTTGACAACCTTGGAAATTAGGGAAAAGAGGTTGTATCGGTCTCTACCCAAGCAACCCAATAGAGAAGGTGCCAAACCTCACCACTGAACTCCCACTACACCAACATCTATATTTCCATAACTTTCCAACATGTAAACTTTCCTTTCGTTCTATCATAACCCTTGGTTCACCCCTTGCCTTCTAGTAATCCAACAGACCCAATCAAGTTCTATTCAAGATGAAACCCAAAGACGGACGAGTCTCAAGAAGATGAAGCCCAAAAAGAGGATAACCCGACATCTTAAGGCAAGATGACAGTTATCTGTAGAACCTTTGCTATCCCATCTTTTGCTTAACTAGTTTGGGACTAAGCTATTTTTTAGGGAATATCCTTTGTAATGGGGTATATTTATACCCCCTTCTATGAGACTAATGACATCAAGTACTATTTTCGCTTTTCCTTCTCTTTCTCTCCTCCAGTGATCCCAATTCTTCACATTTGGTATCATAGCACACATTGGGTCCTCGAAGGAGTGGCCGTGGTAGGGGACGAAACAAATTCTCTCCCATCAATATCATTATGGAAGGATCCCACCCTTGAGATGATGTATCAGATTATGCTGATTTAATCCCTCACCCAGGTTGTGATGGGGTTACCCTCCAAGTGTAACTCCTTACCTCTTAGTTGGATCTGCGTAACTCCCTTGAAGCACACCAAACCCACCTAGCAGTTTTGAAAGCAAACCAGAAAATCCTTAGTGATTCCCTTAAGGAGTTGGAAGCTTGTCATCAATCACAAGCACAACAATTTCATTGTTTGATTCAACCATTGGAGGCTTCTCATAAACAACATGAGCAATACATGACCGACTCGATCCAAGCAGTCACTCTCTCATTAAAGGAAACCATTCACCTGGAGTTCTCTTCATTCAACAAACCCCCTCTTGAGACCCCTTACCTGATGGGCCTCTCCTCTACATCTATTCCAGAACCCCTGCCCTCCAACTCTCCTGCAAATTTCACCCCTTCATCCCACTATCATGGTCCCAAACTGGACCTCCCTTCTTTTAATGGCTCTAACCCCAGATCTTGGCTTGTAAAATCAATCAGTATTTCCAACTCATGACCTAGATCCCTTGCTCTTCGTGGTTGGCATATGCAAGCCTTCCCTTCTCTGGCTCTGCCGATGCATGGTTAGATGGTCATAAGTCATTAAATCCCTTGGCCAGCTGACAAGAATTTTTGAATGATTTTTTGAAACTTTTTGACGATTCTGATCCCCTTCAGATCCTAGGTGAATTCATGAAAATTGCTCAAACTAGTTTCCTAGCAAATTACATTGAGCATTATGAAATCCTTTGCTCCCAACTCACTAGCCTTTACCCCACTTTATTCAATTGAACACTGAATAAGAGATTCTTCACATTGTGAAGGCTAAGGAGATGGAGATTGATTCAGTCGCTCTCATAGAGACCATCATACTAAAAAGTTAGTAGATTTACAACCCCCTCAATCCTCAAAACCCTGTCTTATACCTAGATTGCCAAGAACTCATATCCTCGATGAGGTGGTTCGTGAATGCCTTGAGAAACACCTCTACATCAAGTGGGGTGCCCCTTTCTCTAGAGACCACTGTTGTTCCTCTCAACAAATCTATCTTCTCTATGCCAATGAGGAAACCATCTTACAAGAAGAAGAGAATTTACTCCCACCTCCAAAAATTGATACCTCCCAGCTAGAGGAAACCATCTCAATGCATGTCATCACTGATGAAAAACACTGATAATCACTTTTGTATATACGGGCATTTCAACAATAGGGATTTTCTGATCCTCATCGATAGCAGCAGCATCAGCAGTTTCCTAGATTCTTCCTCCACCAAATCTCTTGGGCTTATCTCCTAACCAGGATCTATTCCCTAATTTCCATTGGACAATGCAACATTACCTTTTTGTTTCTCTTTCTGGCCATATAATTTCAATGGGAGAACGACATGGTGCTCGGCAGCAATTGGCTTCGCCAACACAGCACCATTGGAGAGGATTATTCTAAGATGGTATTCACTATCCATCAAGATTCCAAACCCTTTGCATCTCCAATGTTTTTTACCCTCTGCTTCTCTATTACTCATTTCAGCCAACGTAGTTGTTTCCTATATCCATAGAACTCCTTTGTATTGGGTGGCCCAAATCTGGTCCATTTCAACCGACCCGCCGGTCAATTCAGCACTCACATTTCTTCATCCCTCTATCCAATCCCTCCTCTCCACATACAATGATGTCTTCCGAGTTCCTTCCCAACTTCCCCATGCACGATCCATCCAACATTCCATTCCCCTCCTCCCTAATATCACACCAAACAAGCTTTCCCCATATTGTTTCCTACACCATTTGAAATCCAAGTTGGAATCTATTTTAGTTTAGTTACTCACTTATGGTTTCATCCGCCCGAGCCAAAGCCCCTTTTCTGCCCTGATCTTACTAGTACCTAAAATAGACGTCGGTTGGCACATGTGTGTCGACTATCGATTCACGAATTCCATATCGGTAAAAAATCGCTTTTTGATTCCCTTGGTCGACGATCCACTTGATGAATAATATGGTGCCAATTGTTTTTCTAAACTTGATATACGTTCAAGTTTTTCCAAATTCACATGCACCATGATGATGTATTAAAAACAAGGCTTTCCACACACCTTGGTCCTTATGAATTTTTAGTCATGCCATTTGAACTCACGAATGCCTCTTCCACTTTTCAATCTCTTATGAATTCTGTTTTTGCACCCTATATACTCACGTTCTTATTGATTGATGATATACTCATATATAGTAAGACATGGGATGAGCATATTACACACCTTACTCTCACATTATCATTGCTGCATATTCACAAATGTTTTGCCAAGCTCTCCAAATGTTCTTTTGATAGGAAATCTATTGAATATCTCGGTTATATTGTACATGCCAATGGAGTTTCTACAGATCCTACTAAGTTACTTGCCATTACAAATTGGCCAACTCCCACCAACCTCAATTCTCTTCATGGTTTTCTTGTCCTCACCAGGTATTGTTGCCGTTTTATCAAATGTTATGGTCTTCTTAGCATTGCTCTCACCCAACTCCTAAGAAAAGATAATTTTTACTGGACGGATGCTACAATTGCCTCCTTCCAAGCCTCGAAGTTTGCTATCCCTCTCCTCCAGTCCTCACCATGCCCAATTTTGAAGAGTTCACCTTGGAAACCGATGATGGTGATCACGGTGTAGGCACTGTAATCTCCCAGAATAATCATCTAATTGCCTACTTCCCTTAGCCCCTTGGGAAAAAAATATTCTAGATCATCCGTCTATGAAAAAGAATTGATAGCCATAGTCCATGCAGTTCAAAAGTGGTCTCGTTACTGTATTAAACTGATAACACACATTCCATCAGTGTTTTTATGTTATAAAATTGATATTTTTAATGATAAAATTATGTATTTTAATTATGATTTTTAATATTTTGTTAATTGTAGTGTTATTTGTATTTTTATACATAATATAGACTAAATAAATGTCTATATTATGATTTCTAATATTCTTTCAAGTGTTAGTAGCAGCATTATGGATTACATTTAGCTAGTTTATTAGCACAATTCGAAAGGGCACAAAACACAAGGAGGAGACATGATTAATATTCAGCTGCCTACAATTTGTAGGTTCAGGCCAGGAATAGTACAGATGTCAAGAACAGTGTACCGACATTGGAAATTGAAAAGAAAAGAGAGGAAGATATTTTTGGAGAGGGGAGAAGGAGGAGAACATGACCAGACCCCAAGAGGGGGGAGGGAGAACACGAAATAAGGAAGATGAAGTCGATTTCTCCAGAAGGAAGATCAAACACTTGAAGAACAGCATCAAAGACCCAATTTAGTGCTACTGTTCCGGGCAGTGAACAGTAGCAGATCGTGAACAAAACACTTAACTTTATCTTTAGTTTGCTCGATATTTCGTTACTTTGATTGTTGTTTTACAATGTTTTTTCTATTCTCTTCAATTTATCTTAATGATATCATGTTTTATCTTTCATATATGAGTAGTTAAAACCTTAGGAATGTCTTAAGGTAAAGCATGGTGATGTGGATCTAGGGTTAATAATGAAATTTATGTTTGTTTCTTAGTTCTTGTTTCAATCATTCCATGGGTAGACCTAAGGAGGGGAACAAGTAACTTCACAACTAAGATGCTTGATTTAGAGGTAGACCAATAAATTAAGGCGGGAGTAGTAGGCATTAGTGTAGAGTAGAACCAATGAAACCGAGTAGACCTAGTTCTATATACTTTGCATATGAGTAGACCTAATTGCAATGTTGGTGATGATATTGAGGACTATCTTAGCCAAAAATATGATGAATGACCTGGATAGACTTAGGTTGTTTGAAGTTGTGAGTATAAGAACATGATAGATTAAATTAAAGACTTTAGTACCATATCACCTGCACACCATTGAGACATCTTAGTATTACTCTTTGTTAGAACCATTATTTGTTATCTTTAGCATCGATACTTGATCTTGTTTACTGAATTTGTTTACTACTGTTAGTTTGAGCTTAGATTAAGACCCATTATTATTCCAAATTCTGCATCTGCTGAGACACAAAACAAGCACAAGCTTTTTGTGATCGATCTCGAAATCCACTATACAATAAATTTGTATTTTTTGTAGATTAGGGCTTATAAATTTATTTGATACGAAATTTCTATTTTTACAATGACATTAGGAAATTTTCGTTTATCATGAACACTTCTTTATCATCTGAATAGATCACCATAGCTTCAAATTTCTGAAGCAGCAGCATCTCGGCACCCTATTTCAACAAAAATGAATGTCAAAAGTCATGGGTTATCCTTTTGAGATTCAATATTGTTAGCTGACTCCCTCTCTCAGTTGTCTAGCCACTCCTGTCCCGCAGCCACTTGTCACGCCTTCACTACCATCACCCCTACATGGATGACCAACATCATTTCTAGTTAGGCATCATGCCCTTTTTTCTCCCCAATACTCCAAGAAAAGTCTATAACTCCAAACTCTTACCCGCATTTCAGACTCAATCAACGCTCTCCATTATAAAAATTGCCTTTGCATTCGTTCTTCCAAAGATATACAAGGAACTCTCTTCCTCCAACACCATGCCTCCCCATAAGGTGGCCATTCTAGAATTACAGCCACCTACCAGCATATTCTATTCGCCCAAGATGAAGTCAAATATTTGTACGTGGATCGCCTCTTGTTATATTTGCAATAAAAACCATTTTTATCATACCGCATCACCTGGTCTTTCCCTGCCCCTCCCGATCCCTACACATCAATGGGACAGTATTGGTATGGATTTTATTGATGGTCTCCCTCTCTCCTCCACCAAAAACTCCATTCTAGTTGTTGTGGACAGATTTACAAAATATACTCATTTTTTTCCACTCACTCACCCCTACTCAGCCACCACTATTGCCCATGTCTTCATATCCAACATCTACAATCTCCATGGACTCCCTTCCAGTTATATTTCCGATCGGGATTCCATTTTTACTAGTGATTTTTGGTATGAGCTATTTACTTCCATCGATATCCAACTTCACCTCTCCACAGCCTATCACCCGCAGACCAATGATCAAACTGAAAGAGTAAATCAATGCTTGGAAACTTAGCTCCATGGCATGCTTTGATCGTCCATACCATTCTAGTCTCAAAATATCTCCTTTTGAAACCCTCTATGGATACCCTCCTTCCCACCTGCCTCTCGGCCCTCAAACCTCCCTCTCTCATCTTAGGTTAGACTAAAAATATCTTATCTGAGAGATAAAATGCATTAATCTTCATGTAACAAATATTTAGCTCCTTGTGATTGATCTTAACTCCATTGTACAATTTCTTTTTATTTAGTTTTATAAATTTATTTAATATAAAAGATCTAATTTTAGATCTAATTTTGCAATGACTCAGATTTTTCAGTTTATGAAAGAAGAACAAAAGATCTTGGACACTTAATGGATCTTGAAGTATTATTTCTCTCTCAATGACCAAATCCACTCACATTAGGATTACTCACTAATGGCTGATCAAATTTCATCGACTTGCCTTCTGAAACAACAAGTTTTGGTCCACGACCTATAATATCAAGTACTTAATGTCCATTCAATGGATGTGTTATGGATATTTTGTATCGTTACTTTTCTTTTCATGAACTTTTACTTTACTCATTCCTTCAGCATTGTAAACCATATTGTTACTCTTGCTTCGGTAGGGATAATCTGACCCTTTCTCCTATTTCCCCTACATATATCAAATATATTAAATTGTAACCATCTTTGTTATTCATGGCATCGGGGGAAATGAAGAAAGGTTATTTTACTATACTTTTTAATGGAGATAAAGCCTAGGACCTTTCACATGAATATTTTTTTAAGTAGGACCATACCTGAACAGATAAATTATCTTTTTTTGTTTTACTTCATCTCCACAAAAATACAACTATAGTGGGCTAATTCAAACAACCACTTAGTATATAAAAGTCATAAGTACTGACTATGGAACCTCAGTATCCACAGGCGTATCACCTAAATGGAAGTTGGCACAAACATTACACCCAATTGCTTTGTGGATTTTCAAAATTCTGCCAGGCAAAAATGAGATATCTGCTTGCAGTGCATGTCTATGTTAGAATACATATCATGAATGATATAGAAATAGATCATCTCTTCCTTTATCCACGGAAAAGTATTTCTAGTCTACATGCTAGAGCCAATGATTCTAAGATTTCTACTTGAGTAGATGTTGGTATAGCTCATATTCCGAAATTCTACTATTTAATGGAATCCTTCTATTGGACTAGTATAAGAAAAAATCTCTATATATAGAAACTTTGTAATACTTATATAATACAGAACAAGATACTAAAAAAACATGATAATTGACTAGATTAATAATGGTAAACAATTTAGCATTATATATCACTCCTTGCAATAACCACAAGTGATGGAAATATATGATTTAATATTAAGAAAATCCATTATTTTGAAAAAGTATCGAGGATGAATAGAAAGATGGAAATAAAACCGCATACTGTTTGATCATTATTGTGAAATCTTAAATCTTTTTAGAAATAACCAATTATCAGTTACCACCATTGGGGTGAATGAAATCTAACATATAAATTAGTTACCAAAAGAATCAAAATAGCTTTTATTATATCACTTAAGTTATATTGGAATTCCAAAACCCAAGAATTAATAATATGAATTTTGCTATTACATAAAATATAATAATTAATTAGAATAATGAAACAAATAGATTGTTTAAGAAGTGCAAAATCAGATGGATAAGATCCTCATTGATGTGCCTCGGAGGATTCCTTAATCATTTGATCCAATTACAAGATTTGTTCTGAGTTTATGCACTTTCTTAGAATAATGTTTTCATGAATATAATTCTTGAATATTTTATATTTCTCTATATTGGACCAATTAGTAACCAAATACTTTTAGTAGAGGAAAGAGATAACTATCAAGAGAAAAATACTATAGATGCAAGATAGAAAAGAGTATTAAATGCTTTTTTTTTTATCATTTCTATGTTTTTGTCATGGACTCTATATGATTGAATAGTTATTTTAAAAAGAGTTCTAAACAAGGTATCAAACCTATAAAAAACCAATTTTTTTTCCATTTCTAATTTGATATATTAGATGAATGATAGGAGTATACTATGATTTCTTCTAGGCAATCCCCAACAAAAAAATACACACTAGCACATCCTTTTTATGGAATTAATAACATCACTAATAACTCATAGAAAAACATTCCGTTCTATGTAATTCCTATTTGTGCACCACAGAATATTAATTAATAAAGATATTCATGACACCATAGAAAGACATTACTGGATCATTATATTAAAAAAAGGTCTGGAGATGGAATAAAGGATATCAAATATCTTACAAGATAATTGAAATAACAATTAATAAAAATCTTAATGAACCTAAACAATTCACATGACCCGAAAAAAATTTGCTTAGCTTTTGAGAACCCATTATATGTTCTATTCATATATGTTCTGGTCCATAAATCATACTTGATTCGATTGCATTTTATTGGAATTTATAGACAAACATAAATGATAAATCATTTTTATTTTGTTAATGTTTCAGTTCCTTGTTGAACTCTGATCAACCATTACTAGTTTAATATTAACTAACTCTAGCCTGATGTGAGCCTATAAGAATAATTCATTAAATTGCTTAGATATAAAAAAAATGTTGTACCCTTTATATGCTCTTGATAACACCGTTTTTATTTTGTTTTTATATATGTTTTTAAGTGTGTTTTTATAGGGTTAAATGTTGCTTAGGGTGCTAAAATGTCTTCTTTTGCATATTTAGATTGTTGAAATATGTTTATTGTCAAAACAGGCTCAATTGGCAACAATTGAGCCGAAAACTCTAATATTTCGTCTAGTCTATATTTTAAGTCTTACCAGGGTAAGAGCTAGTACTATAGTAGTGCACTTTCCGCATTAACAAGTCAAAAGAGACAGAAAAGCTGTACAAAAGATAAGATTTGGAGTAGAGATCTCCCTTCTAGAATACTGAGGAAAGGACAATGCTACCCTCAATTTTGAGCTGCAAAAGGAAAAAGGAAGGAGAGAAAGAAGAGAGTACACTGTGCACGCATAGACAGTAAACAGGAGTGAGGGGAGCAAGGAGAACGTCGTTTCTCCAGTGAAAGTCTCCAACGACCTCCAGATCTGCGTGTCCACACCACCGTTCTAGCCAGAACTTCGATTTCCCGCATATCTCCAGCCCACAAAAGCATCCTGCAACTTTTATTTACAGATTTCTGCACACCCTTTTCTGCGTGAACTTGCTACTATTATTGTCATCGTTTTTATGCTTCCTGTTGTGTTTCGATACCCTGTTGTGAACGAGAAACTAGTTGGAGACCTTATTTTAGCTTATGACCATGTTGTTGTTTACCCTTTTCGTGCTTTGCCTTAAGTTTAACGCGATTTACTGTTCCTGCGAACCATGCTCTTTTTCTGCAAACCAATACTCTGTTTTTAAGCATTCCAAAGCTAGGTTTAAGTCTATGGGCTCTCTTGAGTGACACAAGAGCTAGACCCTGATGTAAAACCCAACCAAATTATTTTTATTTTATGTTTTCTGCACCTTCATGTCAATTTAAATCCCTTTTCATCCCTGCAACTTGTTTATTCTAGTTACTGTTATTTTAGATTTTACCTGCGTTAGAACTAAACTCCAGAAAACCCCTCTATTTCTAGTAAATGTGTTAAATTTTAGGAAATTACAACCATTCTCTGTGGATTCGACCTTTGCTTGCCACACTACATTAATTCTTGTGATTTATGTAGTAGATTAGCTTGGTTTATAAATTTCTTTTGATGCGTTGAATGTGCTAAACCGCGACATTTAGCAAACTCATTCCAATGTTCATCAGCTCCCAATATCTATATGGATATATCCACTAGTTTTAGACCTATTCTCACCATCCCCTTATTGAAGCTAATTAGAATTCATTTGCAAATGGATCATTTTTTGTGTGTCCAAACTCTTTTTCTTTTATATTAAGCGAAATCATATTTACTGAAAAGAAAATCAATATATGTGTTAGGCTACCGGTCTAAGTTTAAAAACACAGCTTAGGTTGTAGCTTTCCCACTCTGAATAAGTTTTTTTCTTTAACATAAAGAAATAAAAAAATCTATCACCATTGCTAGATGAAATGGGGGAAAGGTTGAAAGTTGTCATAAAATTAGTACCCTGATTTGTTATTTCCATATTTTGTTTTATAATTATACTAATTAAAATTAATATTGTTACATATTGGATATTTGAATATCTACAACTTTCGTTTTGAAATAAGTATGTAGTGTAAGTAGGATAATATCGAATCTTAGAAATAGCTTTATCAATCTCTCTGCATGAAAGATAATAAACTTGAGCTTTTTTTATCCATTTCTATATGATTTGTTCTTGTTTTCTAATTTAATAAAGAAAGAGTTATCTTCTAATTTGTTATTTAATTTTATTCATAGATTTCTAATAAGCGAACTACTCTTAGTTTGCTAGATTTAGCCTTAATGCAATTTATTTCATTGTATTGGATTTCAAAGGAAAGAAGTTGTGAAGTATAAATAACTCACTTAAAAAATGGTAAATCTTTGAACAATTATGGATTAAATATTCAGATGCTCGTAAGTCATCATGTACTGTTTTTATTTAATGTTTGTTCAATTATTCTTTTACTTTCAAATGCAATGTAGGATTTGGGTTTGGAAATAATGATATAATGTTGAACAACTATGCTGCCAGTGTTGAAAATTGGCCGAATGGAATAGAAACGAAAAGAGAAGCGTGAACTGTAAAATTTGCAAAGTAAGAACAAATGCTACGGCTGACATGCATAAATGTGTGTGAGAAGTTGCATGGTACTTCTGAAATTCAGGATCCGATAAGTCAGGCGAGTGTATACATGAAATCTAAATACACAAGAAACGTGAATCACAATAAAAAAGATTAGGTCCAACTGATTACTTATAATCTACAATTTCTTATATATTTGATCTTCCAAGATGAAGGTTATGATCCAGGGTTTGAATGCTTCTACGAAATCATTGTCCAATGGAAGTAAAGAGCCCAACAAGAGAAAGGTAAGGTTACTTCTCGTTATTGTCTATTCTGGCACGATCCTAGCTTGTTGGCAAGTATGGAAAAAGGCTCTAACTAGCAAGAGTCTAGCCCAAGATCATTCCTCGAGTGGGGAATGGTTTGTGGAATGCCATATAGAGGTAAAGAGACAGTGCAAAGGCCTCTGGGAGAAGGTTCCTACAGTGGCAACAGAGCGGACCTTCACTGCCCAACTTCTAGTCACTTGAATAATTGCGATCTCTCGTGACATGATGTGGAAAACCACGACGACTACACTTCTCAAGAGAAGGGTATATTAGTCCTCTTAGTGATGAGTAAAGGCACACCTGATGTGCTAAAGTATTCTATACAATATTTTTGATAAGATAGATCAGATTGTCTATAATGGAATATTTTCTTAAAATCCTTTCATCCACTTGAAACTTTCAAAATAGCTTGATTGAAGTGACTGATTGAAAGTAAGTAAATAATTCAGTTGATGAGATATCTCACTAGCATTAAATTCTTGAAACCATTTCTTGGAACTAAAGTAACCATAAAAGACATAAGATCAATAACATTTTTATTGAACTTACAATGCAACTCTTATAGTTGTGTGTCAATTGTAATCTAAAAGATCTCTAGTCGATAATAATGTGCATTGGTAAATCTATTAAATGACGACGTGCATGTCCTCTTCAAAGAATGTAAATATCATCCATTTTTAGAATACTAACATGGTGAGTCTCACAAAGTTGCTAATACTTCGCTATCAAACAAATGAATACGAAGTCAAAAGAAAATAAATAACCATATATATTTTCTCCATCACTTCGAATTTCATTAAAAGATGCATCAGCACATATGTTCTTTAAAATCGAAGCAGTTGCATTAAACATTTGCATAAGGCTAGAAATAGAATTGAAGTTAGAAACCCACCTAGTATCATCGGATTGTTGCAACGATTTAATTTGGTTTGCTCCTCAAATGTTGAAAGGTCATACTTATTAAGTGAGCCAACTCAAGAACTTGAGCATTCCATAGTCCATCACATCTTTTTGCAGAAGAGCCTGCCTGTAATATTATGATAAAACTGAGCTTTTGAAAAAATTGAGACATAGGCCGTACCTTTTTTGAAGCTGCAAGTATAGCAGACTGTAAACGATGAGCATATCAATGAACATAATATGCATAATGATATTTTCTGAGATCATTGCTTGCAACTCATTCAACTCTCCTTTTATATTACTATCTCCATCATATCATTGATCACGTAAATTCTGAATATCAAAAGAATGTCTCTTAGGAACAGAACATAATTATTTTTCCAATGTAGAATCTCTAGTATTTTCACCATGCACCAAGTCAAAAAACCGTTCCTGCAAGACATATGTTTTCTTTTTATATCATCACAAGTTTCAGCAACAATAATGACAAATTTAGAATCACCAATCTCATCACGATTATGCTTTCGTACCATTGATGCATAAAATCCTTATAATTTCTTTCTAAATATCAGAAGATGTATATTTTGAAGCATAAAGAGCATTTTCGAAAACTACCATTTCAACTTCAAAATTAAATTTGGCTAGAAAGTTTTCTAGAATTCTAGATGCATCTGTTTCACTATTTCCTTGTAAAACATAACCATGAAATGTAAGACATCTCACTACAGCAATTGAGACTTTCAAACCCAGATAATTTCTTTCTCTTTCTTCATTGCTGTATACATGAATAATATTCTCCAAATATTATCACAATATTGTTAACTCTAGCAGAACCACCCATGAGAGCCTATGTGTGCCAAGAAGTAGCAATTCTTATCACTGTTAACATCAGATCCACTCACAGTAAAAACATCAGAACCGTCTCGCTTATACTCATTCAAATTTGATTGCATAGGGCCCAATTTTAAATAAGCTCTTCATACTTCAGCACCTGTATTTTGTTGTGCATTTACTACTTCATCGTTTATTCTTTTGAAATAAGAATCAATTCTCGTTTTTTTTCATATTCTGAATACAAAACATAAATTGATTAGTAAAATTATACAATGTAATAAGAACAATTATTCTGTGTTTTATAAAATATACACAGAACAATGTGATAAGAATAATTGTATATTATTCTTTGTACTACAGTCTCTGTCTTTCAATTGCAATGCAAATATAAAAATCTCAGAGTTATGAACCATAAATATTAGAAATCAAATATGATGCATGTGGTTACACAACAAATTTTAAAAGATTTTTAACCCGTAAAACATAAAATGCGTAGTACATGTGTTGATCACATGGAGTTAATTTTCTATGCAATGGTGAAGCTTACATTGATTACAACTATCATAATTAATAAATGGTTTGGTAAAAGTTAGAGGTAGTAGAAACATATATAATGAAACTTTAGTAAGAAAACCATAGGACAATAATAGAAATGAACTTAAATAATAAACTTTAAATGGAGAGATGCTAATGGGATTGAAATTTTGTCCAGCGATGTTTGTTAAGTCTCCACTCTTATCAACTCCACGCGAATACTCGGTTACGTGAATAAGTAATTATCTTCCTTCTCTTACACTATCTTGCAAGGAGGTATGAGAATTGTTTGATGATGCTCCCTCTTGGATGATTGTGAAGATAACAGCTCCAGCCATCATTATGCCCAAGTGTTACCAATGACCTAATGAGTACAGATATGAGATCACTATCTATCTATTGATTCTGAAATACAGTTGTAAATAAAACTTTATCTCTCTCAAACCAAAAGGGTGTGAGTTGTGCTTTCCAACTTACTCATTTTCAAAACTTGTAAGCAGTAACCAGCTAACCATGAATCTTGAATATGAGATTGTTATAGAAAGACTATAATTGATAACACATTTTTGAGTGATTGACTATAAGGAAATGACTCATATTGTGGTACAAAAATTAAGTTTTACTGCTCAGTTCTATATTTTTGCATATAGTATCATAGTTGTGTTATTTTAGTCTTAGTTGGGCAATGTAGCATATGTCACAACACAAATCCCAAGGAACCGGATATGAATAGTATAGGGGCAGAGGATGAGGCAGAAGTCTGAAAAAGAGTACACACAAAATCGAAGGAGATGAAAAGTGAGATTTTGGACAAAAAAGGGACAAGATGGAGAGAGAAAAATATTTCCCCCATTGGAGACACACGACATAGCTTTCTGGGAGGGGGAAGAAGGAGGAAGACAAACAGGAACAAAGTTGATGTTTTAAGATTATTTTTTATTTTCCAAAGAATATTACTCTTAGCTAAGAGTAATTAACGACATTTCTAGCTTTCTGTTGAACTTTTAAATTCCATGTTTATTTATTTTATAATAGTAGAGTGTGAGATGAGTACAATGTTGATGATGTTTTCTTTTCTATTTTCGTTTATTTTAAGCATGAATGGCTAAGTACTTAGGGGTGCCTTAGGGTTAAAGGGGAGAAATATGCTAATCAATCTTTAAACCTAATCAACCATAAGTAACATCACTTTCTTAACAAGCTAGGATAGATCCAAGAGGGAGAAGAAATGAAACCCAACTTAACACCGCTAATTAGAGATAGACCAAAGATTAAGGGGAAAACAAGAGTCCGGGTAGACCAAGACCTTATATATTAGTTGTTTGATTTATGGTTTATGAGAACTTGTTTAGTGATAAGCATACATCTCCTAGAAGTTTCAAGGCATCACCCATTTCATCTTAGAAACAACCTAATTCCAAAGTTTATTACTTTTCTTTACCGCATCCCATCGTAGATCTGTCTTAGTCCTAGTGAAGACCAAATTTACCAACGTGACACTGATTGTATGTATTGACTAATCATATGGCAAGTACCTGTTGGGTTTCTCGTAGATATCGTATGTCTCAAAAGCAGCGGAATTTTAAAAATTTTGAGAAACCCCCAACGCAGATCTTGGAATACGGTATACATCAGACATATGGATGTTCAAAGTACTTTTCAGATGACTCCGTTGTTCACCCACCGCCAATAGCAGACGGCCTCTATGGTATCCACACGTGGAGCACTCCGTCGATAACCTTCTCAAGGCTCTTGAATGCTGGTCGAATTTCTTAGGTGCTAATAGAGAAAAACGCCTCCTTGTGGATTAGTCTCAGAGAGCACGAAGACCTTGGAGCAGATCTCAAGATCTAAATCTTTTTTATAGATATTTTGTGACATACCAAATCATATCTATATGAGATCTTTTATTTTGAATTTAATCAATATTAATCTCAAAATAATTCTCTATTTAATTTATCCACTTTACCAATTACATCTCATGTAATTGTGTCATTCTATTTTATATCGATGACTGACTCCACTATTGTGTGTGACCCTATAGGTTTTCTCAATCAAGGCCGTAATAATGGATTTATTAATTAACTCTTAATTAATCAAATCCATCATTATCGATCATGAGTGATGTCTAGCAACATATCATGATCCCCAAGATTAAAGAATAATCAGGTGAACTGATTGAGCCTTTCCATGACCAGCCACTATGCAATGAACAGTTTTCATCATACTTATATCTCATTCGATACCAGAACATGGGTGTGTGTCTTTCTGATGTATCGAACTTATAATTGCATTCAATCACTAACACTCAATGACCTACTCAAACAAGTCGAGTGTCATTACCCTGGGCCCAGGACTTACTGTTAGTCTTTGATGCAATCACTTGAGATATGATCTTATCGCTAACATGAGTGATGAATCCTTTATTGATCAATCAACTATCTCCAACCTTAAGGAGTCACATCCCTACTCATCCATACTAGGCAATCCATGGTTAAGCTCCCATTAGTAATGAGCGAAAATGTGAGCTTAAGATCAAGATAACTTTGTTGACCTCAAGTCTAAGCTTACTTGCACGGCTGTCATATTCGAGATCTTGCTACTGATACTTGGTTAGCTTCCTATAGTAGCATCTCGAAGATGAGTCATCCAGTGAATCGATTCCCTAATCGACACCCACACATAGATTCTAGTAATCTCATTACGTCAATTGTGAGAACCATTGCCTAAACAGTTTAGGGAACTCAATGTGTGCCAGCTTATCCGTATTTGTGATATCCTCATTTCACAAACACTCTAGCCAGGGAGTTTTTAACTTGATCATGAGTGCTTGAAGAATCTCACATTATGATCTCATTATAATTTCTATAGCACATAGATCAAGTAGAGGATTTTATCAATGATATAAATTTGATCACAATTCAAAGTAAATATCAAAAGATAAGATTTGCCAATGAGTTGATTATCTCTAGAACACATACACTAACAGTACCTACTCTTCGTGTTCGACCCTAATCACTATGTTCATAATTGTATTATGTTTGAATGTGTGTTAGGTTATAAATTTATTTGATAGGAGAAATTTGTAATTTAACGACATTGCTAATTTCTCATTTATCAGTAATGTAATCGCCGGAGACATACGAACCCTAATCAAATTCAAAGATCAAGTGAAGGTTAATTAACAAAGCATTGGGAGTCTCCCAACCCATAAGTTAGAGTTTTTAGTTGTGAACAATCATGCAAAACAAGGAAATGAAATCAAAGTTATAGAGACGATGTAGAGGAAAATACTCTAAAGAGATAAACAAAGTATAACATAAAATAAGAATGAAAGTATCTCCTATCAGAATTTCATGTCCTTCTAATTCTGTTGTAATGTTGAATGACTTGCAGGAGACCTCCTACAATGATATTGCCATATTAATGATATCTTCTGCACATCAAGGTTCATCGTTTGGTATTTGAATTCTTCTGAAAATTAATGAGAATATCATTCAGAAGTCTATTTTATCGCTTTATGATCCTTCCTTCTTCTCTTCCTATCACGTGTTCATCTCTAAAAAACTTAAAAAAAAACTAAATTAATAGATAAAACACATTAATTAAGATAATTATCTTAATTTAAATAAAAGCTTAAATTTATATTATATATTCTTAATTAAATCATTTTAATTATATTTAAACATAGAAAATGACTTAAAATATGATACTTAACAGAATACATTTTCGTTGTGCACAACTCAACTAATTCCAAGTCGAGTACTAAATGAAAATGCCCTCCATAGAAAAGAAAAGCTTGTATTCATGCTCAGAAAGACACTCAATTATATGGATACTGGGAAAGCCTATACCCTCACATCCAAATTAGCCCTACCTAACACATCCTCGGTCATGCTCAATCACCATGTGGAATGCATACTTTGGATCACTTTTAACACTTGCCACATGTATGTATGCACGACGGCCATGACACCCACAACGCAATAGGTGGGCTTGATGACATTCGACCGGTGATGGATGCAGCACAATAGCAAGCGATGGCAAACGTTGATGTGCGGTGGCGATGGTGAACAGATGGACAGTGATGATTTTTCCAAGAGATTACCGTTGTGAAAAAAATGAATATAAACCCTAATAGGGACCAATTTTGCGAAAAATCAAAACAGTGGAGACCTAGGATGATGAGATCATGAATGCCAAGAATGAAGACAAGAGATATTTTACTTTTAAGGAAAGAATAAGAATTTTTTAAGGAATTATAGATCAATCAACAAAGCAATAAAAACTATGTTATTAATTCAAAGTGAACTAACTTGAATATAGATGATCCATCACTCTCCGGTGTATTATTTTTACTTTTTCCTTCTTCCAACTCTACCTTTAAGTTGGGTATTTTTTCCTTCTTTTGCTTCTAGAACTATCCTATAATATTAAGTAAAAAAACACACACAACTTCGAAACTTAACTAGCGTTTTATAAATTTCAACTTCTTTTCAAAGGTGCCATATATGATGCTTAGCTATTCATACCTAAATGAAACAAGATCACTTCATGGAATAAAAATAAAAATAAGTTCATAGTAATATTCAAGAAATTAAAATATCCAATATAAAATAAAATATTCAAATCTCATAGATTAAGGTATATCAAGTTATGCTTTAAGGATATTATTTTTAACAAGGATCAGTATTGCCTAAAAACTATTTCCTAAATCTTCCTCTGAGTTGAAATCGCTTCCTCTTCTTCCTCTCGGTTTCTCCTCCTCTAGTATGTGAATGGTCTAGTGTGTATAGTTTAAAACTCCAGAAATTCCTTACTCTTTGATAATATTTTTGGGGATTATTTAAAAATATATTCCCCTTTTTTTTTATTTGTCTTCATCTTTTGACATTTATTATACTTGGTAATCATTTTTTGTTTTTTTATGTGTTTCTATCTCTTCTCCCAAAGTCTTATCATTCTTGACTGATTGCTTTGATAGTGTCTAAAAATCTATCATGTGTTCTTTTTTTTTCTACAATTTTAGTCTAACTTTTCCACATAGATTGCATACCACGATTCTTGTGAGAATTACTTGGCGATTCTGGAATTATTGCTATTAATATTAAGAAAAATTGTCATTAAAAATTAGGATGAACTAAATCATTGATTTAATCTATTTTTATATATAAAAATATCTCATTAAAAAAAACTTCAACTTTAAAAGTTGATAATATTTTAGATCCCGTTTTTAAAAACTTGCAAATAACATTTAGTAATTTAGTAAACTCTTAAAACAAACCTCAAAACTTTGAAAAATATAGAAATGAGTTTGTAAAGTTATAAAACTTACATCTCATTCACAATATCATTCAAATTAAACCACAAAAATTTTAAAACATAACAAAGGTCATTGTTAATATTGCTAATTTTTTAAAATTGTTACATACTAGCCCTCGATTTGTTTTTTTTTTTTCCTATTTTACCATGATTTGCTATAAATTCTAATATTTGATTTTCAATGATGACACATGTAAAAAAAATTGATATACATTAAATACATGTATTAGTGAATTAAATTTGAGTAACTTATGAGTATGATAAGACTACATTAATTTTTTATATCTTATTCATTGACATATGAAAGCTCATTAATAATGTATGATGTAATAACAAGAGATATTTTAAAATACAGAACTCACATTCATTTTTAATGACCTTTTCAATCCTTTTGCATTTTTAATAATCTTATGATGATACAAAAATAAATCCATGAGGAAGGTTAATCTAACAAGTATCTTTTCACAATCATTTTTATTTTGGATGAGTTCATTTATATCCTTCAAAGTTCTTGGTCATGCGTGCCCATGCCATGTAAGTGTGTCCTTTGCATTTGGCTGATGGAATATCCAGCTGTTTAACAAATTGCACCACATCATCCTTTTTAAACAAGTCTTCAATCATCTATAAGTATGATACAATTTTAACACATTGTAAATGAAATCAAAAGTAATAATTAGATATAAATTAAAAACAAGTATTCACAAAGTGTGAATATGCAGTATGTTCATATACCTTGATGTGTGCTCTACGTAGCTTATGTACCGACACCTTGGACTCACATTTTTTTCAGAAACATAGGATACCATCTTTAGTAACGATCAACAAGGATCATCAACAAAATGGATTCTAAATCCTTATAGTATGTAGTCACTCGTATGACACTATCGTTTACAATAGAAAAGCAATGATTATCATGGTCAACAAAAGTTTTTACATTCTATGGAACAATTTTTTCCTCTTTGCAATATATACATAAAACTTGCACTTTTTCTTCTCATCTTCGTCTTTTCACACAAGACGATAATTTTCACTTTTTATCCACAACAGACTAAAACAATGTTGTACAGCATAATCTTTCATAGCTCTTTTTGCTTGTACTTTGTCCAAGAAATGCAAAGCTTCACCACAAAATCTAAAAGCAATATATATGTTTTTTAGTAATCAACATAACTTCATAAAATCTCAAGTTAAACTACTCACAACAAAACATGTTTAGTACAACCTTAGTTTTCATTACAGTAAATAGTGCAAATGTCCTTAACATCAACCAAACCTGATTTTTTCAAATTACATTAGATTGATTCCACCATGTTGGAAGGTGATGCATCTTGAGATAAGCATTGTTTCAATTGAGGGATATCATCATCCCTTTCATGATATTGAGGGTCATCTAGATGTAAATCCAAATTAATGGCAACGTCACCATCAACTGGCAATATCTATTTTTTCTGAAAATACATCATGTGGATAAGATAAAATTTTATGAATAGCAAATATATCACAAACTTATGTAAAAAGTAAAGAAAAGTAAAAAAATTACATACCTCCATCTTTCAACAATCACACCACCAACTACAATAATCAATTCTCAAGCAATAAAATCTATGGCAAACTTAATCGGGAAATGAGTTAATGTACGCACACTACCAATACATAAGATTTTAACACCCAATAATGAGCATTTCCCAACAATTGCAAGAAGTAACCTTAAGGCCCTGTTTGGTTAAAAGGAAAGAAATGAAGAGGTTTTGTTTATTAAGGGTTATGTATGGATTTAGTTGAAAAGAAATATTTTTACCCACCTTCCCTTTAGGTTCTATTTTTCCGTTGTGCAAAGCAAATCTCAGGTTTTTGTTTTTCTATGGGTTTAATAAACCGTTGTCCCAAACACTTGAAACACACAAATATATTTGATACCCATTCAAACCTATCCAAACTAGTCAACCAAACATGGCCTATGTACAATAACAAATTTAAAAAATTATATAGAATAACATGAATTCTGAAACTAATGCATTCATAATATAATCATAAATGATTCTTTTTTTAACTCAATTATTTTGAATGAGTTTACTACTTGAATTCAACTAGTCCAATCCTGCATATTCTATTTTTGAAGTTCAAAGGACTTTGTCTATGTTTTTGATTTATCAATACAACACTTTCTAGGCATCTCTAATAATACCATCCAGATGTATTCCTATTTTGGCATTTTGGATTTTAGTTATGAATCAGTTCTAGAACCAAGGGGAGGGGCATCGTTGGTTCCAATTTCAAATTTGGTGGCATTATATGTGGTTGCTCTAGTTTTTTATATTGAAGCAGTTTTTCTTTATCCATGGGCAGTAAATTTCGATATATTGGGGGTTTCCCAATTTTTAGAAGCTTTCATTTTTACAATTATTTATATTTTGGGATCAGTTTATGTATAGTGAAATAGAGCATCGGAATTGGAATAGTCTTAGCTTTTGAATATTTAGACAATAAAAAAGATTAAAATTAAACAGGTGATGAAGTCCATAAAGGTTCTTTATTTCTTCTAGTTTACAGCCACTGGATTATGGCATAGCTGTGGGAGCCTCCACAATTACGGGAGGAATATCATTACCCGTTCTTATAGCTGTTTGTGAATGCCTATTTGGTGTGTTGTCCCCACAAATTTAAAGCAGTTACAGACGCTATAACCAAAATTAGAAAGAAATGTGTGCAGCTAAAATGATGTCACAACAAGCAAATCGTTTTTATGCTTGGTGAGTCAAGCATGGAATAATTCATAGATCTTCAGGATTTGATTGATAAGGAATAGAGACTTCATATTTCTTTTGCTCATAAGTGTACATAGCTTTTTTAACCTTCATATAAACAGTGTCCCGCATCCCAATAAGCAAATGTAAACTTGATTTATTTGTATCACATAATCTCAACATGTAATAGATTGGATTTGGGAAATAGAGTGTATACTCAATAGAATCCCAAAAAGAATAACTCAACAAAACTTCTTCCACTTCTCTAGCTTTCACAACATTATCATTTCGATACTCACACCAATCCTCAATAATCACCAAAACCCTCAGCCCTTTTTTAAGCAAAACAAATATTCTAATTATAATTACAACTGAGGCAAACTTTGTTTCACCAACATTCAAAAGTTTAAACTTTGAATATTTCTTGAACAAGAAAAACCTCATGCGTGATTAGTAATAAAATAATTAATCATCATCATTCTACTTGTGACTTCAGAAATCCATTTGCTTGCATCATACCTGATTTAATCCTTTTGTTTTAGTTCACAAACATCCTTCAGAACAATGCTTAAAGTGTGCAACATACAAGAGTCCAAAAGATGTGCAAAAAAAAAAAAAAAGACAATATAACTGATTTACAAAAAAAAAGCAAAAAATATTATAACAAATCATCAAATCAAATAATAATCAATAAAATAAACAAAACCTTCGGATATTTTCTCTCATTAATTGGATTAGCAGCCCATCACAACTTTGCAATGTCTTAAAGAACTTGTATTATCCTTGATGGACCAAGTTTTTTAATAGTATCTTCAATTAACGAAGCAACATACTCACTATTATTGAATTTTGATTCAGAATTCATAGCTTTAATGAACATTGCTCCATCCTCATTCAAAGCTATGAAATTTATCAAATGCCTTCTTTATGGATCGGTCCATCCATCACACGTCAATGTTGCTCCTAAAGAGTCCCAAGTACTTTGTGTAGTGGTAAATACTTTCTCAATAGATGCTCTCTTTCACTTTTTACAAAGGCAGTCCTCAACTTATTATATTCAGGTGACTTGTAACCTACAATTCAAGAGATTAATTTACTAAAAAAACATGTAAAATAAAATGATAGTGTTTTAAGAAAGATATAATTCACATGAAATTGTTCTTGATACCAAAATAAAAAAACCCTCAACATAGTATGGATTCATTGCAAGATGAAATGGAAGATGTATTGAGCAAAACATTATAGCAATAATGTCATCGAATTGCTCTGTATTTCATATCACTGCATTGAAAAAATCATCTATCTTCAATTGTGTGGATGTCTTTGTTTTGAGTTTTCCCAAGGAGCTAGATAGTGATAAATGCAAATTAAAAGAGGCTTGAATTGTAGGTGATGTACCATCAACTTCCATTATATTAGTTCTTGGTATTTGCCTCTTTTTTATAGTTTTTTCCTCTATCTTTTATAGTTCTTCAATTTGCGGCCCCATAATTTTTTTGCAAATAAAAACCCTTTTTTTATCGTCTAAAAACCTTAGAGCACAAATAACTCTTTATGGTTGAATTTCCACCTTTGATCCCCTTGCTTTTTTTTTTCTCTTTCGATATATGCTCATAAAGTTCAGTTATGATCATCATCATCATCATTATTATTTCTAGATTCAACTGCGATTTCTTCTAAGTTTATGAAATAGGAGTGTAATCTCTTGAGTCATATGGTGAAGATTTCTGAAAAAACAACAGATACGATCAAGAAGCAAATCTATGCATTCCCTAGAAACACTAAAATAAAACTCTGAATAAAATGAGTAACTAATTCAGAAATTAGATAGTCTATTACAAAATTTATTAGAATAGTAATAGAATCACCAGAGGGAGGCAAAACAAATGATGAATTGTGGTCAGTAGAGTTACAAAATAATAAAAACCATTTAATATTTTTTAAAATTTTTGTAATAATATCAGGGTATCCGAACGCACCTGTGTACCCATCTATCAGGTACCTACCCAATAAGTTAGAAGCACAAAGCACACATCGGGGATTCGCAGTTTATCACTTACCAGAATAGATTATGCTGTAGATCATCAACCCAAAGAGGTATGCATTCAAGTATGTTAATCCTTGAAAATTGGATTGGATGGCCTTTACATAATCTATGTATAGTCTACTAAAATTGAATTTCTTTCATTTATGTTAAAGGAGCAGTTGGTGTGAATAGTCCCTGAATTTTGATTTAATTATAAAATTGGATCCCATGTTTAGATAATCAAACACCACTATTGAAAATCCACATACATTTGATCTCTATTATTTGAAACCTGGACAAAATAAGGTCCCATTGTTTGCAACTTGACATTTTTAGTCTTCACTATTTATTCATATAAGTTTATATAAATAATCTCTATTATTTGAGAAAATCAACAGTTTAAATAATATCAAATTATTTACTATTTTGAAAAATTAATCTCGAATGAGTTATATATATATATATGGGATCTGTTTCACATGCTTGTCATTTTATGCACAAACTGCACATTTTAAACCAAACACTCAGTAAGACTCACAATAGACACTAGAAAAGACTTGGAGTGACACTCAGAATCATGCTTATAAAGGAGCATTCGATTTCACACTTAAAACAAACACTTTGTACACACTCAAAAAGAAAAACTCACATTCACATTTAGAAAGATACTCAGTTATAAGGATAATAAGAAAGCCTCTATCCTCACATTCAAAAAGCCCTACCCAAGACATATCCTAGCTCACGCTCGGTCACCATGTGCAATGCACACTTGAAGTCACTTTTAACGCTTGTTGCATGAATCTAAGTATTAGTCTTGTTATATTGTGTGACACTGGGTATCAAACCTATTTGTTTCAACGACACCTGACCACTGTTACAATGGTAACATTGTGGGTAGTATCAGACACTATTGGGGCATGATATGCTGTCTGATCTTCTGGCATTGATGGGCACAATAGGTGATGCAGGAGGCCTATGCACGACGGTGAGGTTATATCGATGGGTTTCTAGTGCGGTACATGCGTAGGAAACACTTTTCACACCTACTAATTTGCTTATGCGGCATTTAGTTTTTAGTTTACTTTTTTCCTTCTTTGGTGAGTATGTAGATGTAACTCATTGTTTTGTTGATAATATGAAAATTCATTTTTCCTAGAATAATAGTTCCATTTAGTGTTTGAGGTCTTAGAACATCCTATTACGGTTTACAACTTTTGATGAAGCTCATATTCGTGAAAAGGAGGAGCAAAGGAATGAAAGAGAGTCTCCCACACGAAGAACCAAGAAAGAAACAAGCTTCATTCTCCGTTCACCACATCCCTCTTTCATACAACATCACGATCACTTTTCACAATACAATGAGCACTCCTCTAGCTCTCCCCACCTTTGATGGCGACTCCAAGGAGTTTCATACCTGGTAGAAGAAAATGCACAACTACTTCGCAAATAATGACTTAGAGTAGTACTTCATCGAGAGAGCACCTCCAACAATGGACTAATACAAGTCCTACAAGGTGCTGGAGAAAAAGGTATGTCCTGCACTAGACTCAGCACTAATAGGGGAAGCATATGAATCCATACTTGAGTGCAACAATCCTGAAGAAACATGGGAACAACTTGAAAAAATGTACTTGGGAAATGCTGAAACCAAGGTCACTCAAACAGCCTACCAATGGAGGGCTTTGGGATCATTGATATTGAACCCCGGTGAGTCGTTTGATTGTCTCACTAATAGTATTAAAGCTGCAGACATGAACTTTGAGCTGTTGGGAGCCATTCCTGATGAAGAACGCATGAAGGACATCATTCTAAATGCACTTCCCACTTCCTGCAACTTGACACTACCTAGGTGGCCACCAGCTGCATCCGAAGAGTTTCTCACATGGAGCTCCAAGAAAACCTGCAACAAATCGAACTACATACAAAACTAGAAAGCCCTAAAGAAAAGGCATTTGTTGCTACAAACCAAAAATAAAAAATGCATACAAACCTCCAGCTCTGCTAATGACTCCAACAATCTTCAACACTCATGCAGAAATACCACCATGCTGCTACTGCAAAATTGCAAACTCACACATGCCTGAAAATTTCTTGTGGAACCCCACGACTGCCTATGCATTTAGCAATCAAAATGGACATGTGGAAAGAGTGTGAAGCTTGAAGAAAGAAGTTGTGGTACAAGTGCATAAACAACTATCTGTACAAAGCGGAAAACTTAGTGTCAATCTTTCGCAAGAAGCTTTTTCAAGGGCTCTAGGAATGCATCCTTTGAAACCACTAAAGAAAAGGAAGCAGATGCTATCTAATACTAGTTTGATATACTAACAATAAGAAAACCTACAATATTCACAACACTCACTGTTATTTAGAGAAAATGAACATGGTTGCTGGACAGTGGATGCACTAACCATATTACAAACATATTGTCAACATTCACTTAGTGCAAACCCTTGATTGCCAGAAATATGGAGATAGCAAATGGAACATCTATATCTGTGCTAGGTCAAGGAACAATAAAGATGGAAACTCATCAAGAACTATCCATATCAAAGTTGTATTCTATTTGATTGTGGCTTCCCACAACCTGATCAGTTTGGGCCAATTGGTAAGCAAAATTTTCAAAATCACTTTTGATAATCATATATGTACTATTGTAGACAATGTAGGTAAAGAACTAATGTCAATACCCATGGTAAACAAAATATTCCCTATAAACTTCTTGCGAGATATTCCTAAAGTTCAGTATGTATGTCTAAGTGCTCAAACAAAAGAATGAATGCGATTATGTTACTGAAGATATGGGCATCACCATCAAACATCTCTGAAGAAATCCTACACCTCAAAACTAATGGATGGTATGGATGAGGTGACACAAGTAAATGAGTGCTATGACGTCTGAAATATCAAAAAAATGAGCTATTTACTATTTGAAAGAAGCAGCTGGGTCACCTCCACACCTCTTGAGATTATCCACCCTGATGTCTGTGGCTCTATGCATCCTATTTATAAATGATTACTCCAAATTTACCTGAGACTATTTCATGAAGTCAAGAGTGGAAGTGATCTCTAAATTTCGAATTTTCATGGCTATTGTAGAAAATCAGAGTGGGTTGAAAATCCAATACATATAATTAGACAATGGCCAAGAATACATACCTCATAAACTGAAGAAGATGTGCGAAAAGAAGGGAATTACCCACTAATTCACTACATTGTACACACCTTAGTAGAATAGGTTTTGTGAACGAAGGTACCAAACAATATTCAACATGACCAAATGCATGTTACTAGAGAAGAATGTACCAAAAGAATTCTGGGATGAAGTTGTAGATTGCGTGGTTTACCTTTGAACAGCTTCCTAGTCGAGCAACTACCTTGTTCAAGACCTCATACGAATTGTGAAATGGCAGAGTTCCTACATAGACCATCTACAAGTATTTGGGTGTGTGTGCTACCATGCTGTCTCAAAGGAACCGAGAAAAAAATTGGATAAAAAAGGTCAAATAAGGGTATTCATGGGTTACAGCATAACTATAAAGGCACATAGAATTCGGGAACTTTTGGAAGGGAAAATAGTACGAAGCAGACAATAGCATTCGATAAAGAGCATACCTGGAACTGGAAAAGCAATGTGCTGATCTCGAAAGTCTCTCAGTCTTCACCTATATATATTCGTCCCTCCCTTGGAACTATGCCTCTACATGCTGATCCTATACTAACAAAAGATTCCACCTCTAATATCTTTGCCTCTCTAGAAGTTGTCTCTAACTCAAATGTTAATCCTGGTGAAATCTCTTGGTATGACATATTCAATCTTGAAGCTGATGACTCAATGCTGAATTCAGAAAGTGAGAAACGCCGTAATGAAGAAAATTCATTAATTGAAGAAAGATTCAGCATTCAATGTCGACAAAATGATGACTACCACAATACATCTCAAAACAACAACTCAGAAAAACGAATGAACAAATCAAAAGCATACAAAAATTGCAAAAATGATGTCTCCGCCAAGGATCATGAAAACATGACAAGGGAAGAGTCTAAAGCTACCTCAACCTTTGATCACCGAGAAAATCCCTATGGAGCATAGAGAAGAAATAGATAAGGAATCAATAAATTGTGAGGGGCACCTCAACCAAGCTCAAGGACACATTTTAAATGAAGATGAAAATCAGAACTCAAGTAACGATGAATATTCTAAATTAAGAAATGATCTTAAGAACAAAGGTAATATGAGTCCAACTGTCTAGACAGCATGCTCAAACAAAACTTAGCATTGCACTCAAAATTCTGAGCTAGATGAAGCAATTTATTAGGATAGAATGATTGATGAAAATCAAAACCCTGCTCTAGATTTTTCCAAGACCTACGATGACACATGAGTTCCAGGATTCAGACCTATTAACTCATTCTATCAAGATAGATGTATGCTCACCCACTCAAAACCTACCAATCTAAGCTAGGCATTGACTAACTCTGATTGGAGGAAAGCCATGGAATATGAGCTGAAGACTATATCAGAATACAAAACGTGGATGCTAATGGACAAGATTAAAGGGAGGAAAGGCATTGGAGTAAAATGAGTCCTTAGAACTAAGCCAAATTCAGATGGAAGCATAAAGGGTTCACACAATGTGAAGGAATTTATGAACACATTTTCTCTAGTGACTACACTTGACACTATAAAACTCCTAATTGCAGTTGTAACTTGCAAAAATTGATCTATCTTCCATTTATATATCAAATCGGCATTCCTCAATGAGACTCTAATAGAGGAAATATATGTTGAGCAACCTCTAGGATTCATTATACAACGGTACAAAGTTCATAGGTTGCATAAAGCACTGTATGGTCTATAACAAGCCCCTTGAGGGTGGTACAATAGAATTTATGAATATTTCTCAAATCAAGAATATAACATAAGTGAAAGTGATACCACTCTATATACATTAAGAGACAAACACAACAAAATTCAAGTGATTATCTATCTATACATAGATGATATGCTTATAATAGGGAATGGCATAGAGTTGGTTCATAGGGAAAAGAAAAGCTGAAGCAAACATTTTAGCTTACCGACTTAGGACTCATGACCTACTTTCTAGGTCTACATGTTAAATAGATAGCTTTAAATATCACCATCTCTTAGCATAGATATACTTGTGACCTTGTAAGACGGTATGGTATGGAATCTTCCAAAACATCATCTGTACCTATTACGTCAAATGCTAGGAAAAGTTTTTATAATCCAGAGCAGGGGATAGAAGGCACCATATATAGCCAACTCATTGGTTTTTTGATGTATCTAACAGCCACCAAACTAAACATCACCTTTGCATAAATCTACTCTCTCAATTCATGATCAACCCACAAACTACACATCTAGATGCTGGAAAATAAATACTTAGATACTTGAGCAGCACAAAAACTTTCAAACTGACTTATGCAAAAGGCATGGCATAGTGTCTACAAGTCTATTGTGATAGTGATTATGCAGGTGACCAAACTGGTATGAACTCGATGAGTGGGTACCTCTTTATGTTGAACAGATGTGTGCTTGCTTGGAATAGTAAGAAGCAAGCTGTAGTTGCTTAATCATCATTAGAGGCTGAATATATGGAAGTTGCAAAAGCCTCTAATCATACCATATGGATATTAAAGCAGCTCAAGGATATAGATATTCAAATTCATTCAGTGATGATATTCATGGAAATAAGTCAGCCATCATGATGGGAAATAACCCTACATTCTTTGGGAGAAGCAAACATATTCAAATAAAATACCATGTGGTGAGAAAATATATGAAATGGAAGATGATCAAGCTTAGATACAATCCCATAGAGAGACAACTATCCGATATATTGACAAAACTTCTATGCTCCAAGCAATTCACACAATTAAGAGAGAAGCTAGGATTCTTAGATACAGATCCTCCATTATACCCTTTATTTGAGAAAAATGCCCAAAAGAATTTGATGTTAGAAGACCAATCAAAGAAAGGTGCAAAAGAGATACCCGATCTGCCCAAAATCTGAATAGATCACAAAACTAACTTTGGTTGCTCAGATTCTTTGATTCACTCCACCACGGGGAGGATGTTGAACTGATTACAACTTATGATGGAGCTCATACTCATGAAAAGGAGGAGCAAAGGAATGAAAAAGAGTCTCTCGAACGAACAAGGCAAAAGGAAAATACTGTGTGACAAGACAAAGACACTTGGGCCTCATGAAAATTAAACCTATATAAGCCCAACCAAATTCTGATACTACACTACACACAACATACTTCAACAATGATTACCTCACCGCTTGGCAATTGTTGCTATTTAGTGCTAGACAACAATTAGCTTATCTAGTATAAATAGGTGTCATCCTACAGTCACGAACTATGGGAAATTAACCCAAATAACATACATTCTCAAAGTTGTCATCTCTTTTGACATATCCATACCTATACTTGGAGAGTTTCAACTCTTCATGGTAAACCCAACGTGAACTGAGAAACCCTCTTGTTTTCAATAAATGTAAAGAACTTCAAGAAATTGCAACCATTTCTTGTGGATTCGACCCTTATTTGCCATACTATATTAATTTCTATAATTTTTGTAGTAAAATAGCGAAGTTTATAAATTTCTTTTAATGCGTTGAACATGCTAGACAGCAACATTTAGCATCAAGTTACAACGTTCATGAGGGACTTTGTGTGCAATTCATGTGACTGGATAGTCAGCTTGAGAGTCATCACACACATTGGATATTTAGGTGTATGCTTTGATTTCTTAAAACCTGTTGCTAATCCGTGTTAATCTACCAAATGATTAGTCCATTCCTATTGCAAGTGTTGAGAATATAATGTTGGCAGATGCTTTGACACGACAAAATACTCTTTTAGTCCCTCACTTCAAATATAACCTCCTCTCTGTCAAGAGATTAGTAGAGGATGCTCACATCAAGGTCATATTCTCCAACCACTATTGTTTGTTGCAAGACCAGGGTTCAAATAAGATCAGTGTTGTTGGACAGAAGAAGGATGGCTTATATCTGCTTGGCAATGATCCTTTTCAATGTCGCTGCTTGTGTTGTTTTTTTGCTAACCCAAGAGGGGCAAAGATGTTGAAAAATAGATTGGTGAATATTTTAGTACCTAAAATGTGTCTCTTTGCTAATTCCTCTAATACCACACATGAAAACTTGTTATGCCATTGTCGGCTTGGTCATATCTTAGACTCTAAAGCTAAAAACATGTCTCTTCTCTATGGTTTAAATGGAGCTCATCGCGACATATGCTAATTTGCTAAATTTTATAGACTTCCCTACCAGCTAAATACACCTCGAGCACCTTATACACTCTATTTTCTTCATTGTGACATGTGGGCTCCGTATAAATGTGCAATGGTAGTCACTATTTCATCACCATTGTAGATGATTTCTCAAGAGCAACTTGGACCTTCTTGATTTGATCTAAAGATGTGGTTGATCAGTATCTCCATACTATCCTCAATTATGCAAAAAATCATTTTGGCTATACTACAAAGCGTCTTGACTCTGATAAAGGAGGAGAGTTTTTAAACAAATGAGCTGTAGAGTTTGTGTGCTAATAAAGGGATTCATCATTAGTTCTCTTGCACTATGCACCCATAGCAAAATACAAGGGTGGAACGTAAATATAAGCATCTACGTGAAGTAACGAGGGCCCTGATATTTCAAGTATGCTTACCCCTCAAGTTTTGGAGGGAGGCAATTCTCACAATGACTTATATTATCAATTGTCAACCCTCTTCTGTTTTTGAATGGAAAATGTCTTTCGAAGTTCTCATGAACACTACTTCTAGACTAGATCACATGAGAGTCTTTGGTTGTCTCACAGATGTTTCTATCTCTATTGCTAATTTTGATAAGTTGGCACGTTGCACTCATAAATGCATATTCTTAGGATACCTTATGGATCACGAGGGTATAAACTTTATGATATATATACTAGGGACATCTTCATTTTAAGGAATGTTAAATTCAATGAGCATGTGTATCTATTGAAAAATGTCTTAGTTGATATTGATTTCCTAGATGTTCTATTGCCCATATTTCAGTCTCTTGAGAGCTCTAATAATCTAAGACCAATGGTGATTGCTATAGAACATGTTGGTCCATCATCTAGCGTGAACCAGCATGACCTTGTAATTCGTGAATTACATGATGATATCCCTAGTGGCAATATACCTTGTGGAATGTCCTTCAGTCCTAATGTAACTTATATCACGGACAGTGTAAGGTCTTCATGTGCATTGCATCCTAATAACACATATTTTTGAGTGTTTTAAGGTAGAAAAATGATTTATATTTTATTATAAAACTCGTATTATATTGTGTGTTTCTGCATTTTCCTGATTATAGACATAGTATGCGTCTTTTATTCCTAATTGAGACTAAGTCTTGATTTATTCCCAACCTTTGTTCTAATCACTTTCTTGAGCAATGCAGCAATTGTCGGCCAATTCAGTTCCCTAGGAGCTAAAAAGAGTACAATGAACATGATATGAACAAAAAGCTGAAAGAAGTACACCAAATCTCAATGTGAAGAAGAAAAGTAGATTTTTGGAATAATGAAGAAAGAGAAAACTATCTCTCCCATTGAAGAACACGAAAACAACTCTGGCAAGGGAGATCTGGTGGGGAAGTAACAGAAGAACCATGGAGGTCGAAGAAGAAGATTTCAACTACACTTGAACTTTTTGTTTATGAGGAATACTATTCCTAATTAGGAATAACTTTAGCTTTAAGCGTGAACTGTTTATCATCTTCTATTTCTATTTACGTTTCTTTCTTATTGTTGCACAACGACATAAACATGTTCTGGTTTCTAGGTTATGAAAGTGTTTTCTTTTCCTTCGTTATGAGTGGCTAATGACTTAGAGGGGTGACTTGAGTGAAAATGAGAGAAATGTGCTAATCAATCTTTAAATTTTATTAACCATAAGTCATGATTAGGGGGAAACTCATCTTAACAATCCTAATTAGAGGTCGACCAAAGATTAGGGGGAAAACAAGAGTCCGGATAGACCTAGACTTTCTTTGTTAGTTGTTTTATTTATGGTTTGTGTGAGCATGTTTAGTGATAAGCATACATTTCCTAGACATCCCGCTATGTGCATCACATCCTAAGGTATCACCCATTTCATTCTAGGAACAACCAAATACAAAAGTTTATTATTTTTCTTTACTATATTCCATCATAATTCTGACTTAATCCTAGTTAAGACCAAATCTATTAATGTGACACTGATTGCATGCATTGATAATCACATGAAAAGTGTTAGTGTATGTGTTCTATAGACAATCAACTCATTTGTAGATCTTATCTTTTGATGTTTACTTTAAATTGTGATCAAGTTTACATCATTGATAAAATCATCTATTTGATCTATGTGCTATAGAAATTATCATGAGATCATAATGTGAGATTCTTCAAGCATTTATGTTCAAGTTAAAAACTCTCTAGCTAAAGTATTTGTGAAATGAGGATATCACAACGGATAGGCTGGCACACATTGAGTTCCCTAAATTGTTTAGGCAATGGTTTTCATAATTGATGTAATAAGATTATTAGAACCTATGTGTGGGTGTCGATTAGAGAATCGATTCGCTAGATGACTCATCTTCGAGATGCTACTATGGGAAGCTAACCAAGTGTCAGTAGGAAGATCTCAAATATGATAGTCATACAAGTAAGCTTAGACTTGAGGTCAACAAAGTTATCTTAATCTTAAACATACAATTTCGCTCATTACTAATGGGAGTCTAACCATGGCTTGCTTAGTATGGATGAGTAGGGATGTGACTCCTTATGGTTGGAGATAGTTGATTGATCAATAAAGGATTCATCACCCATGTTAGCGATAAGATCATATCTCAAGTGATTGCATCAAAGCCTAACAATAGGTTCTAGGCTTAGGGTAATGACACACACCCATGTTCTGATATCGAATGACATATAAGTGTGATGAAAGTTGCTCATTGCATGGTGGCTGGTCATGGAAAGGCTCAATCAGTTCACCTGATTATTCTTTTAATCTTGGGAATCATGATATGTTGCTAGGCATCACTCATGATCGATAATGATGGATTTGATTAATTAAGAGTTACTTAATAAATCTTTTATTACGACCTTGATTGAAGAAGCCTATTGGGTCACACACAATAGGGGAGTCACTCATCGATATAAAATAGAATGACACAATTACATGAGATATAATTGATAAAGTGGATAAATTAAATAGAGAGTTATTTTGAGATTAATGTTAATTAAACTGAAAATAAAAGATTTGATATAAATAAGATTTGGAACATATACATATTTCCACAAGATAGGATCTTTATGGAGATATGATTTGATATGTTACCATATATCTATCAAAAGATTTAGATCTATAGATCTGCTTCCAACATCCTTGTGCTCTCTGAGATTGATCCAAGGGAGCGATTTTCTCTACTAGCACCTCAGTAGATCGACCAGCATTCTACAGCCTGAAGAAGGTTGTCGACGGAGTGCTCCACGTGTGGATACCATAGAGGTCGCTATTGGTGGTTGGTGAACAATAGAGTCATCTGAAAGGTATTTTCAGTATCCCTTTGTCTGATGTATACCGTATTCCAAGATCTACGTTTGGGATTCTCAAAATTTTTAAAATTCTATTGCTTTTGTGACATCTTGGCCACCCAAGCCATGGTGAGAGGCAAACACTTTGATACCATGCTGAAATTTAGAATCCGATGGATCGGACAAGCATGCATGAAACCAAAGTATATAAAAAACATGAATCATATTAGAAAAGATTAGACACAATCGATTACTAGTGATATTTAATTTCTTATTTACTTGACTGTTTTAATTTCATATACGTGATTGTTTTAGTAAACTAAATGAAGAAATCTACATGGTGCCCAATGAGCGACCATGCTGCCCACCAGGGGATGTATGTCTATTAAAGAAATCACTCTATGAGCTCAAACAAGCTTCCCGGCAATGGAACATGGGAATCCCACATTTTATGTTAGCTCTTTAGTTCACTCAACCTACTCCTGGTGCATGCCTCTTTGTCTACTGGGTATCAAATTCATTTTTGGCTCTCCTGATTTATGAAGATGACATCCTTATTGTTGATTTCTTGTTACAAGCTGTTACCAAATTAAAGGCCACACTCCATTCTAGATTTACCATCAAGGATCTTCACACTGCTCATTACTTATTGAGCATCGAATTAAGATCATCTCTAGATGGTTTAGTTCACTTGCAGAAGAGATATCTAGCTGATATTTTATCTAGTTTTAATCCTTATGTGATCAGAGAGGTCACTACTCCTATGCAATGCAACAACAAATTTTCTTTGAATCCACGGAGCCAGGGGCGGACCCAAGGGGACCATTACCCCCTCAGTTTTCTAAAAAAAAGTTTGTAGGTTACTTTATTTTTTAATTTTTTAATATTTTGATTTTATTATCATATGTTATTATTTTATTGACAGCATAGACCTAATGTGTTTGATGATGGAAACTAAAAATACCTAGGAATGAAATTTTGGGGATTGATTTTATTTGATAAGAAATCTTAAAGTTTGGGGATCAATTGCATTTGATAAGTAAATTGTTCGGGATCAATTTAGCCAACGGGAATGAAGCGTGCAATTTACATCAAATTATAGGAATCATTTTTATCATTAATTAAAGCAATTGGATTGTTTGATGCAATTTTTCCTATTTGGAAGATACTTGTACAAAGAAATTAAATGGGGTAAATTTTGCTTTATTTGTATCTTATTTGAACCAAATCTTGTTTATTTCAACCGGAGGTTGCAACCAACCGAGGAACCTTTCAAACATGTATAAAGAATTAACATTTTTTTTAATGGATAAAAAGAAATAAAATAGAGTTTCGTTTTATAAACATTTTTTAATAATTTATAAAGTAGATGAAGTCTAGATTGCCAACATAGATAAATCTATGAAGATGTAGTTTATAAGTCCAAAAAAATAATGCTTTATCCAAAGTTAAACCGTTCTGGAAAGGAATGGTAACATCAGGATTTCCAATCCTCTGCCCCATTTAAAGGGAAAGAAAATTTTACAATCTTTTTCTCAGATCCCTTAATTTCTTTGATCTTAAAAACAATCACTTTTTCCATGAAGCTATTGATTACGAATCATTTAAATCAGGATTTTTTACTCTATTCTCTATCACATGAGAGAAGAGAAAAATCATTTTGACTATCTCTGTTTCGCAAAATATCCTAAAAATAATATGAAATAAATTAATTGAAAAATAGAGAGTAGGATAAATATTTTGGGAGTCACAATTTAAAAAATAAACAAATTCTATTATTATACAATTCATTGTTGTTGACATGTAAAAAGGGGGCGAAATTGGTTAAATAGAGTATTAAGAGAGTAATTATATTTGCAATCCAGTGGTCTTTTTAGTACTTTTAGCAATTGAGAGGTAATATGTATTTTAAACATTAAAATAATACTTCAAAATATAGTCTATATAATTTTAAATATTATACATATTGTAATTCATGGTACAAGAATTATGTATTTAAATATATTATAACTAAAATCAAACATACGTATAATTATTTTGAAAATTATAATTCATAATTCAACTGATGAATTAATGAGTGAATTTAACCGTTTTAATAATTTATAAACAATTTCAAATTTTCTAAATACAAAATTTTTCTATACCAACTACAATTCTTACAAAATGCTTGCAGATAATTTTATTTTATTAAAATATTTAATTTCAACAAATCCACAATCAATTTTCTATATGCATGAAATCAATAGTAATTTCTTGAAAGCATAATTTTCACATAACTTCCATTTTTTAAAGACACAATTTTCAAATAAAAATAATTTTTATTTATCACTGTTAGAATACTAGGGATAATTAATTCTCATTATTCTAAAAATTCGCCAAGATTAATAAGAAAATTAACTTTATCAAATTTTTGAATATTTAATATTTGCTAATACCACTTAGTTCAATTATTTGTGAACTAAATTTATGGAATCTAATTTTATAGAGAATGAGGATAAATTTTATTAATGTTTTAAAATATTTGAGACTCATTACGCCAAATTTTTATATTATAAGTAGAAAAGAAAAATATACGAATCATATTTATAATTTTCATAACCAATATATATCAATAATGGTTAGTAATCGCTTTCTAAGGAACATATTAGAATCAATTTGAATTTAAAAATAAATTAGATTAAATTTTGATTTCTTTTGCGTACTCTTTTTGTATGATATATCTAGTATAAAATAATAGAATTATTCAGTTAAATAGCTTGTTATCATTGAAATTATTGAAAACTTGTAATTATAACGTTTTTACTGGTTATATATATATACCACTTATATACTTAATTTTTTTTCGCATATCAAACATTATCGACGATTGAGTATATATATACTTAATTATATTACACTTAAACATACTAATACTTTGGTACCAAATGACCCCTAAAACCTATGTGTGATACGGAAGAATGCCTATTATCAACAACGAAAATATAGAATGATCATAAGATAATAATTTCATATTAATGGAAATTAATCCCTAAGCTCCCACTTTTAATATGATTCTCCATTTCTGGTAACCTTCGGATATTATTAGTAATTATTCCACAAAAGCAATAAAAGAAAATCCAATATGGAATATAATTTCCAATGCCACACCATAGGACAGACTAGCCAATATTTGATAGTGGTTGAGCATAATTCTATGAACAAGAAAACAAAAAAAAGGAGAACCCGGAGTAATAAGCAATGCAACTAAAGCAGTGAATGAGTGATGAATCCTGTCATTAAAATGGGTCCTACATATAGCCCATCTATTCCCAATCTCCAATGGAAATCCGAAAAACATATAATCGTCAACTAGCTGGAGTAATGGATAATCCGATTACAATTGATAAGAAAATGATAAATCGTTAGAAGCAATTCATAGATATAGTATAAAAACATATTACTCTCTTTAGAAGAAAGAAAATTAACGAATGCATAATTATTGGTAAAACCACAATTATTGTTAAGCAAGGAAATTATTCGTGGTGACAAGATAGACTTGGTTCAAAAAACTCTATGCTCAAGCTAGTTTTCTCCAATAATTTTAAAAAAAGGTAGTATTTTATTTGTGACTGATGCATTGTAATGGTTGCCTACAGAACAAGTATAAGTCTAGCCAATGATCATTAAAATCTTGCTCTATAAAAGGAACACATCCATGTAAATATAGTAACTAGTGATAACCCAAATAACATTTTCACAATTCTGTTTACTTCACAAAATCTCTCTACTTTAGGGTCAAGATTCAAGCAAAGTACTCTCTTCATTGTGAACCCAACATGAAGCAAAGAAATACAAGCCTCCTTCATTTGCTACAACTCCCCAAAACCAAAACTTAACACACACACACACAAACCCAATCCTTCTAATGTCTGCAATATTGAACACCACCCATATCTTCCCACCTTTGATGAAAAAGATGCCAAAGAGTTAAACACCTAGCAAAAGAAAATGCAAAACTGTTCACAAACAATAAGATGGAGGATGAATTCACGCAAAATGCACCACCAAGCATAGATGCTGATAAGTATAAACCCTACATTGTGTAGTATTAGACACAGTGGTAATTAGAGAGGCTTATGAAACCATCATAGACTGCACTACTTTTCAAAGCCCAAATTCACACTTTATGAAGTTAAGTCTTGATGCCATGTTCACAAAGAAGGAATGTAAGGTCCTATTATCTTATCAGACAAAGGTTTTGATTACCAGTTGCAAAAAAAAATGATAAACAAAAGAAGCTCATAGTGAGGGTTCGTCAAGCCATGTGCACGTGTAGGAAGTGGAGAATTTTGGTATCCCATGCTTTCATGACAATAGGTACATGACCCACTCTGTTGATTATGTATTTGAGCCTTTCTATTATACTTGTAATTTTCATGTGAAGGCATGCCAAATGCTAAACATTGATCCTAAGGATGTCATCAATTCCATGTTACATCTAGCATAGTAAATCAAAAATATATAAGAATCAAATTCAACCATTGCAATATGAGGATACATGGCTACTGGCACCATTTTTGTTGATCCATGACTCTACTCGTAAGAAGAATATCTGCCATGAGAGATCTCAGTCAATGAGGTTTACAATGCCAATGGATTAGCAAGGTAGAAATTCGAGACGATATATGACAAGACTGGATGAGTCACTTGAAATAGAGTTCACACAAGAAAATCAGTCATAAAGACATCATGCATCATTTTAGACATCATGCCTGATAAGTGATTTTATGTTGTTCCAAAACATGTTCTTCCAATACTCTTGAGTGTTGTTTTTACTTATCTTAGACTCCACGTTCTCATTATTTCTCAATTGATTTTGCATCTTTCACACTACTTTGATCTTTTTGGAGAGAAAGTGTATTTTGTGGATTTCTAGGGTACTTTTGGATTAATTTGAGGAGAAATCAGGATCCACCAAATTATGGACTTGATGGGCAACGAATCTCAGCCCAAGACTTGGTCAAAGGATAAAGATTTGGTCTAAGATTCGTAGATAAGATAGAGATACAAAAAAGATCTTCAAAGATTTGGATAAAAGATTTGGATAGAAGATCTTATCCAAACCCGTCGAATAAGCTCAATACAAAGACTTGGATCTACTCTCCTATAAATACTCTACCCTCTTAATCATTAGAGACGTCTTTGACCACTTTTCCTTTGTACTTTTCCTATTTTCGTGTCTATTTTCATGTTGGAGTCAAGTCTGTGGATGTAGGTGCTTGCGACTGAGGATCTGCGATGAAGCCTTACTTGCGCAAGTTCTGCGCGTGTGACTATTCTACTATGTTTTTTGACATTTAAATTGAGGTTTGATTCTGTTTTTTGCAACGTTTTCTTTACCAATGTGCACTTTAGTATCACATAACCTGAAAGTAGTGCGAGAGAATCAAAGGTTGGACTCAAGCACCTAAGGAAAAGGGCTCAATTAAAAATCATTGGTAAGGCACATTCTGTTTAATCTGTCTGTGAGCTGTGAGGTGTGAGGGTTAGATTTGGATATGGAGAAAACATGGGTTATCACAAGAGGCGAAATGGCTCTAGTGGCGTGGTTGATTCAATAATCCCACAGAACAAGGGAAGGTGCTATAACGATCCTCAAGTAGTACTACTTTAGAATAACACTCCTAGAGCTTTCACAACTAGATCAGTCTTCAAGGTTTAGACACACGCAAGGGATGAGTTTTGAGTAAGGTGGATTTTCGATCCAAGGCCATTTTCTTATTGTTTTTAAAACCAAATCTTTCTTTTTTTTTTCAGTCTTTTTGAGTCTTTGTTTGAAAAGAAAATTCCAATAACAATTCCCAGTGGATATGATCTTATTTTATTAATCGACGATTTCTGTGCACTTGCAAAATCACCATCAAGTTTTTGGCGCCGTTGCTGGGGATATGTGTCGCTTTGGATTTTGTTTTAGGCTATTTCTTATTTTTCTGTTATTTGCATAGTTTTTCTCTATTCGCGCACTTGCATATAAAAAAAGAGGTAAAAAAAAGAAGAAAATATTTTGTTTTCGATTTTCGTTCATCATTTGCTTGTGTAGATATGAGGAGACCAGATCGAGATGTAACCTTTAATCTCGAATTCGAGAAAATTGATGGGCGAATTGGATCAAAATACCGGTTTGCACAACAATATTTTGCTTGGGTGGTAGATTCTAGGATGTGGTCTCACAAGATGGATGACGTGTTTTATCCTAAAGAATCACATGTTGAAAGATGCATTCATGTGCACAAATCACATGACCATCAAGTAAATCATTTGATTTCATATTCAGAATTGACACCTTCACGCAGGTACAACAGGGATCAATTGATGCTTGCACAAGCATGGCCAAAAAAACAAAGCAGACTTCCAGCAACAAATTGTTACTACACCAGAGAAAGGATTGTCAATGAATCTCATACTTATTATAATGGTGTTGGCTACGAGAAAGATTGGAGTTTAAAAAGCAATACACCAGTTATCAATCTCATTCATCATTAGATTAAGAGGACAATGATTTTGGAAGGGATTCTGAAGATGAAGAGTTAGAGGAGAAATTCACGAGGTCTCACAGCAGACTTGCGCAAGGAGAAAGTCATGCAAATCGGATAGACAACCTGAATGTCCATCTTTGAGAGATATGTTGAGTCAAATCATTGAGAGGCAAGAGCAAATGAAGAGATTTTTTTGAACAAATCAAGCAAATAAAGGAAGAATTTTCAGATCAAATCAAGAGAGTGCATAACATGTGTGACAAGTTGTAGCAACTCATAACTAAAAATCAAATGCTAGAAGCTCAATTGAATGATTTGGAAGCCATCTACACACTAGAGTATTCATGTTAATTGGAAAAGAACCCCACTAGATGTGAGGATATTAAAACTGAAGATGGAGTTCCAACAATGTGTGTCCCTGACCTTGCGCAAGCTATAGAAATAGATTGTGTTACATATGAACATTTGCAAGGAGCAGATCTTTTTGAGGACCACACCCAAGAATTATGTGATCAGGAAACACATCAAGAGGAGGTTCAACGGTCCCTAAGCTTCATAGAAAAAGATTTGAAGGAAGAAGAACTTATCATCACAAGTAAGGATTTTTTTGAAAAATATGTTTTTGTTTTTGACAAAGATTTCTTTTGTAGAATGCAGCAACTCAAGGAAGCTTCGATTTCAAGTCCATGCATTGATTCCATGCACTGGAGCTTTCCATTTGAGTCATAAAAAGAGCAAACCAAAAAATAGCATGATGGGCACTTGCTCAAGATGAGATGCATAAAAGGTGATAAATTTTTAGTCTTGTTTTGAAACCATGAATTTTTTTTAGAAATTTTAAATCAAGATGGAATGTGATTTGTGCAATCAAGAGGCTCTTTCAAAATAAATTATGGAGCAATAGAAAATGGAAGAAGCTTCATGGAAAATTCAAGAGGTTTGCTCTTTGCTTTCACATATTTCCATATCAACCACGTTAAGCTTTTACCAAGGCATGGTTTACTTGTTGCCATTCAAAAACAAGTTGGTTTGTTTGATTCGTTTAATTTTATTGAGTAGGATAAATCTTTATGTTTTAGAGTGTTTTCTGTTTTCTAATAAATTTGTTGAGAGATGATTTTATAGAGATAAGATCTGAAAGTATGAGTTTTGATATATGCCGAGTATGCTTATGCAAGTAGAATTGCAACTTGCGCAATGAGGTTTCTGCATTTAAAGGTTGCGAACAGGCTGATATGAATGACTACGAAAATGCACATATCATGCAACTTATATGGGTTGTCCAAATGAAGAAAATTCCACTTTTTAGAATACATGATCTAGGTCAGTTTTTTTTTCAATATTTGCAAATAAGTTCTTATTCAAGTGTGGGGGAGAAGGATCATTTTCATTTTTCTTCAAATGGAATGTAATTTTATTTACTGACTTATCACAACCTCTCATTTGGTGTTTTGTTGGAACTTAAGCTTTTGTTTTTGGTATTACTTCTTCAAGATAGTTGCTGTGTATTAGAATTTTGACATGCTTCTTGCTAAGATATTCTTTTGCATGCTGTTCATTTTCTACTCCTTGTGCAAGCTACATAGCCCTACCTTCTTGGTGAGGAGACCAGTTTTATTCTCTTTTCTTTATAAGTGACCTGAATGTAGCACGATCATGGGCTTGTTCTTGTGTATATTGCTGAGTTATTCTACAAGTCTTGCGCAAAGGGATTGAGGCATTAGGATTTTCCCTTTTTTTAATCTCTAATATCCCACCTCTAATCCGCTTAGTGAGCCCCGCTTGGCTTGAAACCCTTTTATTTGAATCACCACAACAGAAGCCAACTCCGTTTTTACGACTATAGCCCACTGCGATTTCTCGTGACCCAAGGAAGGAGCATCTGGAGAACAGTTTTGTTCGTTTGGTTGTGCAAGCTGTAGAACCAGTAGCTCTAGTACAAAAGAAGAAAAGTTGAGAGCAATTTTCAACTGAGTGATCAAGCTCTATCTCAAAAAATTATGAAGATCTTATCATAGCTCATCGAATAAGCTCAATACGAGGACTTGGATCAACTCTCCTATAAATACCCCACCCCTCTCAACCATTAGAAATGTCTTTGACCACTTTTCCTTTGTACTTTTCCTATTTTCATATCTATTTTCATGTTGGAGTCAAGTCTGTGCGTGTAGGCGCTTGCGGCTGAGGATCTGCGGTGAAGTATTGCTTGCGCAAGTCCTACGCGTGTGACTGTTTTACTATGTTTTTCGACATTTAAATTGAGGTTTGATTCTGTTTTTTGCAACGTTTTCTTTACCTACGCGTATGGCTCTGGTGGCGTGGTTGATTCAATAATCCCACAAAACAAGGGACGGTGCTATAACGATCATCAAGTAGCACTACTTTAGAATAACACCCCCAGAGCTTGTGCAACCAGGTATGTGATCAAGGTTTGCACACATGCAAGGGACGAGTTTTGAGTAAGGTGGATGTTCGATTCAAGGCCACTTTTCTTATTGTTTTTAAAACGAAATCTTTTTTTTGTTTTTAGTCTTTTTGAGTCTTTTTTGAAAAGAAATTCCAATAACAATTCTCCGTAGATACAAACTTATTTTATTTCTTCGACAGTTTCTGTGCACTTGCAAAATCATCATGAATGCCATCTGTACCAATACCTCATCAATGTGTTACCTAGATTATTGATACATTATTTTGCAACACAACAGAGGTATGATGCCCATGAGACTGATACCTCTACTACACCAAGCATTCTTGGTAAAAATCTGAATTTGAAAGAGTTATGGGTTTTATCTCTATAAGTGAAAAAAATAAATTAGCATATCATTACATCTATCATTGTGCTAAAAACAATATCATATAAAATAATTTACCGTATCTTAAGCATGACACAGGTATGATGCCCATGGCACTATTAGCATTTGCATATACTTCTTGGCAGCACACGGCCTTGATGGGCATTGTTGAAATAAAGAAGCAGCACCTAGAGTTGATGTTGGGCACCTTTTGTACTCAAAAGCAATGCCTGTGACATTTTGAATCAACTTCCAAAGCATTTCTAGGCACCGTGTACGACCATAAGCAACACCCATAATATTCCTAGACACCACTTATATCCATAAGCAATGCCCAAAGCATTTCTAGGCACCCCTTAGTACATCAAACAATGTCCGGTGCTTAGACGGTGAAAATTTTGTAATAATAGAGTCTTAACTATTTAATTCCTTGCAATTTGTAGTCATAATATTCTATTTTTTTATTAAAAAGTATACTTATGACATTGATAAATCTACATTGTAGTTAATTTTTTCATATATTTTTGGAAAAATTTAAAATACATAAAAAATTAAATGCATACCTATCTTAATTAAACAGATACCAACTCCCTCCTCAAACCCTACGCCTTCTTCTCCAATTCCACCGCTTCTTCAACCTTCACCTTCAAAAATCCAACTTCTTCTTCTCTATGTATGTGAATTTTTCTAAAGATAAATTGTTTTTTTTAGAAAAATCTTCTTCCTGTACAACATTTCAAATCGAATCAATTCATTCAAGGTATGTGACATCTCTTTATTTTATATATTCTCTACATGTTGTATTTTCCTAATTTCACTAGCATTCACAATGATTCCTGACTTTTAGTGAAAAGATCAGACAAAGATACGTAGTGTCCAAAAATTTTGTAATATCAGACAAAGAAGATGATGAACAAATTTCAGATCAACCACCACAACGGGTAGGCACCCGTGCTTTTGTAGTTAGCATTCAGCATTTTAGATGTGGGTTAAGATTACCTATCCAACCATTTGTCGAGTTCATGCTTTGTTTAGTACATCTTCCATTATATCATTTAACACCATCTTCCATTGGAAGTATCGTTGTGTTTATGAGGTTATGTGAAGATTATGGATATCCGTTTAGTGTTGGTACATTGTTTAGCATTGCAAAGTGCTCCAGGATTGCTCACACAAATCATTTCATAATATTATCAAAAGCGGGAATTAAAATGGTAACAAGTTTAAGAGACTCCTATGGAAATTCGTAGACTAGTTTCATATGGGTTACTCTACTAGAAGATGTAAAGATAAGAATGCCTTGACAACTTTTGACTTCATCCAGTGTTAGAAAACCAATGGGTAGAAAATGTTTTCTTTGTAAGATTCTTTTGATTTTCTTAACATTTCTTAAGTTTCCAACTAAGAGTTTTTTATATTTTATGGTATCCAACCGTTAGATGAAGATGGCAAACAATGTCTTGGGGTATTACTAATAGCAAAAGTCATGAGATGGAGAGATATTTAACCACCAACTTCGAATGTCCGAGATGCAGTACGCATTTCATGTGGCACTCCCCTTAGAATAAGAATAGTGCAGAATCATCTTGCAGAACATCAGGTAGAAGGACAACATACAGTAGATCATGATGTTTACAAGGAGGAGATCAAATTGTAGTGAATTTATAACTTTGCACATGGAAATGTTTGACATGGCCATTTGATCCTCACGATAAAAGAATAAGTTTACCGAATAACAATTCATTGGTGTATTTTAACTACTAATCACTATTTTGATTTATAGTGGACTTATAAATAAAATAGTCAACTTCATCCTTGCGGGTTGCCATTGTAGAGATAGCACTTTGTTGGGGTATAAGTAAGTGTACTGACATAGGAATATCCATTGGTATGAGCTTTAACACTTTTAAATTTAAGGATTTGTGATATATTTGGGATGATGATACAACCTTCAACTATTGTTATAACACTAGTAATACATTGTTGATCGATGATTCACGATAAAAGTCACTTCTAAATTTGGCAATGTGTTTATCATTGCACGTAGCTACTATAGAATCTATGTGTGCTAACTCTTTCATAGGTAAACAATGCAATATTTTCCTTAACTTACAGCATTATGCCAAGGGACGAAAATGCACTACCGAGTGATAGATACCTTTGATTATTCTTGGAAGGGTTATATGAAGTGGATGATGTATGTAGCTATGTGGAAACATTTCGACATGGGAAATCTCCAATTGCAAAAGGAGATGAGCATTCAGAGCATTACGAGTCCCTAAAATATAAGTACATGTAGTACTATTGTACTAAGCCAATTGTATTAATGCTTAGATTTCAATTATTAAAAAAATCCATCCAATGATTCAAACATAAAATTCTAATAAGCAATATAAAATAAAATACATCCATAGTGAAAATTTTTCTAGAAGGACATTGTTGATGATCTCTCCATTATAGAATCCATATTGTAATACTCTATTGGATAGTAGACTTTACGACAGAATCATATAATATGTACTCATCAATAAAATCACTTCAATATTTTGGGTTTTTTTCCATTAATGGAAATTGAAAGTATTAAAATGCACTTCACCAATAACAAATGTATTCTATTTAAAAATATACTTACCATTGAAATATTTTGTGAAGAAATTCTCCAATTATCGGTTAGCACATGGGTGGGCTAAATCAAGTGATTTAGCCCACTAAAACACCAAAAATCACATTTTCCGAAATTATATATAAAAATACTTAAAACTAGAACCTAAACAACTAAACATAATTAAAAACTCATGATTTTCATATTCTAAAAACATGAAAATTTGTGTGCTATCAACAAGACATTAAACAAGCAAGGAATTTAAAAAGTTCAATAGAAAACTAAAACTTTCACTAGCTACTCTTAGTTGAGAGTTATATTCTTTGTAAACAAAAGATGGTCTTCAAATATCAGCTTCGTTCCTGGTTAGTCTTCCCCCTTTTCTCTCTCCATCTTTTCTCATGTCCAAAATCCTCCTTTTTCCTCTTCTTGGATTTTGTGTCCTTCATTTCAGCCTTTTTCCGCCTTTTGTCTCATCCTCTATCACTTTATTATTCATATATGGCTTCTTGGAATTTGGGTTCTTGACATGTGCTGCATTGCTTAAAGAAAACTATTAGAACTAAGGTTGGGACTAAATTGTAGATTTAGTGCCAACTAGAAATAAAAAGTACAACTATGATACTATACACCAAAACGTAGAAATAGGCAATAAAACTTATGATATGTTGCATAATATGGGTCATTTCTCTATACTCAATTACTAAAAAATGTGTGTTATCATGCATGCTTTTACGAGACCTCTGTACCTACAACAACACAAGAAAAACAATATGCCTTTTGATGCACATTGATTTAGAATACTACAGTACATGCATGTGATTACTTGATGGCTCTCTAGCTTGTTCTGACACAATCAATCTTGTCACCTCATACGAAACTAGTCCACCATTTACCATGTAGAGAATAGTGGGGGCTTCCATTACGTTGCACACACATGGAGAACACAAAGAAGACATGCATTTTCGAATGTATATCCTCCTCTGGGCAGATCTACAAAAATCCAAGAATGTGTGTGACAAAACGAGAAGTCAAGTGCGAGAGTGGGATCTAAAGTGCAGCAAGTATCTGCACCAAGAAAGGAGGTGGGAGTAGTCACAACCCAAATCAAAAGTGCTCAGTGTTGATGGCGCATCCCATTACTCCAACTCTTGCTAATGGTTCGGAGATGGACGTTTTGCCAAGTAATTTATCCACATCGTAAAACCATCAGGAATTGAGAAGTAGGCATGCAGTTTTTAACACGTCAACATCTAGAAAAAAAAATGGAAATCGTACTACCAAAAGAAAGGAAGAATCTGAAATGGATATGACTAATGCCCGTATATTGTTCTACCTACCATCGAGTATCTCTCCAAATAACAATTGAGGGTCACAGATGGTATCTCGTGTATGAGGTGCTGCTGCACATATGCTAAAAGGAAAGAGATGTAAGGGCGTGATTAATAATGTCATTTTGGAAAGGGTGAAATATCGGGCGCCATCACTATGCACAAGTAGGAATCGATAACCCACTACATTTAACAATCGCCCAATGCATTTAATGTTGGGTAACTTCACCATTAAACTCATTTCTCTTTAAAAAACTGAACACCAAACAACACAACAAATGGTGCTACTATATGTGTAGTGTTCTATAGGCTTTCTCAAGCCTTAGATTTTATGAATCACGGTGCTTGGCCCAACAGTCCTCCATGTAATACCTTTTTATCCCATGGTATCACGCACCAGAGTGGTAGAATCCAACTACTATAAGACCCAAGCACCAGTTACTGTGAGTAGTGGTGTTCATGTGAATGTATGCTCCTTCTAAGTATGACCCTGCACTAGATATGTCTGTATGCGGTACTTGCTACCGTTAGTAGCATTGTTCATGTCAACATATGCTCCTTCTAAGTATGACCCTGCACTGGATATGTATATTTGTTGTGCTTGTTCATTCTTTCTAACACATACAAGATTCATGTAAAAAATCCATTACAAATGTCACTATGCCTTGAAAATGGTCATTTAGGAAAAGCAATAACATGACAATTCAAAGAAGGCCTACATCAGCGGCATCTGTAGATTATGAGCCACTTGGTGTACATCACCTCAGCTTGCTCGTTACCCCACCTATTCTATGCTTGACATGCACCAATAGAAGCTATGTTGTCTTCTATGTCATCGTTTCCCCAGCTTGATTCTGAATGTCCAATGGGACCTCATCCTCAAAGGGGTTGACAATCATTTCCTTTTGAATGAGGTTGTGGAGAAAAGTATATGCCAATATTATCCAATTCTGCATACCCACCAATATTGTCTTTTATATCGATTAGTAACTCTACTACTATGTGTGATCCTATAAGCTTCTTCAATCAAGCCTATAATAATGGATTTATTAATTAACTCTTAATCAAATCCATCATTATCGATCATGAGTGATGTCTAACAACATAGCATGATTCACAAGATTAAAGAATAATCAGGTGAATTAATTGAGACTTTCCATGACCAGCCACCATTGAATGAATAGCTTTCATCATACTTTTATCTTATTCGATACTAGAACATAAGTGTGTATCTTTCTTATGTATAGAACTTATAATTGCATTCAAATGCTAATACTCAATGACCTACTAAAACAATTCGAGTGTCATTACCTTGGGCACAGGACTTACTGTTAGGCTTTGATGCAATTACTTGAGATATGATCTCATAGCCAACATGAGTGATGAATTCTTTATTGATCAATCAACTACCTCCAACCTTAAGGAGTCATATCCTTACTCACCCAAACATTGGTTCTAGTAATCTCATTACATCAATTGTGGGAATCATTCCCTAAACAATTTAGAAAACTCAATGTGTGAGCCTATCCGTATTTATGATATCCTCATGTCACAAACATTCTAACTAGGGAATGTTTCACTTGAACATAAATGTTTGAAGAATCTCACATTATGATCTCATCTTAATTTCTATAGCACATATATCAAGTAGAAGATTTTATCAATGATGTAAACTTGATCACAATTCAAAGTAAACATCAAAAGATAAGATTTTCCAATGAGTTGATTATCTCTAGAACACATGCACTAACAGATTTTATATGACTACTCACGTTCATTAACTTCTTCTGGTCCTCCTCCTATCATTACTTCTTTCTTGCGTACACCACCAGTTTTCCTTTGCGTGCAAGTTAGTGTCCAATCCTTTCTGCTAACTCTAACAAGACGTAAGTCAGAGGCCTTGACTAGTGTCAATATTCCGCCTACAATTGTTCCAAGTCGCGTCCAAGGCACGAAAAATCAGAGTCAGAAAAAAGGAATTTTCTAATAAAATAAAATACTTAACATTAAAACTTTTAATTTAGGTGACTTAATACTAGATTAACACCTAATAATATATAATAAACAACTAAAAATAACATTGAACACTATATATCCATTTTATCTATTCGGATGCGGACATGGGTTTTAATTTTTTTTTCTATTTATTTTATTATGTAAATTGGATAAATTATGTGAAAATTATTAGATTATACTAAATATATGATCATTAAACGCTAAAAGAATTATACAACATTAAAAATATAACTTATTTTTCACTTTGGTCAAACTGTTGCACCCCAATGCATTTCGGGGAGAACCATCTAGCTGTGGTATCAAGTAACATTTCACCCCAAAGCACGACTCATCCGCTGATTCTTCAACATCAATCGGTTCGGACCTCCACTTAGTTTCGCCCAAACTTCATCCTGGTCATTAATCATAAAACATATATTGTTATTCATTACCGAAATTTTTTATTAAAATAACTCTTTTAAAAAATCTATTAGTCAAATAATGCAATTTTGGAATTGCGATCACACTTTTTTTATTTATTCACTTGTTAAGTATTCATGTTTTATATTCATATTATATAAGATATTATATTTTGTATATAAAAATAGCTATTATATTTCATTATAAATCATATAAATACATATGCATTTTTTTAAATTGATTGTATGTATAATCAATATATATATATGTAATTAAATATAGTTTTTATGAAATAGATTTGAACAACATATTTATTATAAATAAAATTAAATATACACGAAATATTCAATAATTAAATATGATAAATACAACCAACATATATAATAAATTGGAGCAATTGCGTCATTTTAAGAAAAAAAATTAATCATTCTTTGAAATGCATTTTTCTTACGTCATTGTTGATTTGATGGTCTTGGTGAGTCGAAGCTTAGGTATCGTGGGCGTTCTTGTATAGAGGCGCACGGTGGTTGAGGAATTGGCTTGAAGTTGTGTCCATATGGCACATTCATAGATGATCTATCTGGTTGTCAATGATTTGGAGTTGTTTCTTCGTCCACATGCATAAATCCTGTGTTCGCATGTCCACGATGAAAATGCCTAGCATGTTCGGGATCAACACGAAGAACCACTAGTGGTAAAAGCCAATGTTTCTCAGTTCTGAGTGGCTTGAATTGGTTTCGATATGCATTCAATAGACGCCATAGAAGGTGGATTGTATTGACTAATATTAGTGGATCTATCCCAGGAAGCTTGCAAGCCTATTCATGCAAAACCATTTGTATATCATTAATATTGTATTTAAAACTCTAAAACAAGTTGTACTTTGAGGAATTACGTGTTGTGCATGACAGCACGGTATACCGTAATTTTGCCATTTGATACAAGTGCAAGTTTGATCTTTGATTTTGAAAAAACACACTTTCTCCAAGCCATTCTTACGAAGAGTTGCAACACGATCCACCTTTTGGTGATGGTCGTAAACCTCAACATTTGTATATGGGATTGGTCTATCCCATCGTTTTAGTAGGAGCTCAGCTTCTTTGTTGAATACTTTGTTTTGACGCTCTATATTAAGAACATCTTCCAAACCTTCATACAGATATTTTTTGCACCATGTAAATGTTGCCTACAGGAAGTACACACATATTAGCTTAAAATATTTTATTTAAAATGATGTTGATATAATACCTGAGCCATTGTTGTTAATGGAAGATGTCGTGCACCCAAAAGCACAGCATTTATTCCTTCTACTTGATTTGTTGTCATAACACCATATCTCCTGCCACCATCATGAGGCAAAGTCCATTTTTGCACAGGAATTGCATGCAGGTATTTCCATGCTCTAACATTAACATGTTTAATGCTAGTCATATATTTCTTAAATTTGTCAATGTAACTTGTATGTGCCGCTTTGTTGAACCAATCTCTGACTCCGGGAGTTTTAAATTTATCCAGAAGGTTTGCTCATAGATATCGAATGCAATATTGATGACATACTCCATGTTCTTCACTAAAAGCAGGAACAAGTCGTGCTCCCTTTCTTATTAAACCACATCGATGAGATATTAGACATGTTGGCTTATCCAATGTAATATAAGTACCAATGTGCTGTAAAAACCAATGCCAAGATTCATTTGTCTCCTCATTTACAACAGCAAAGGCAAGAGGCAACAACTTCCGAAGTGGTATAAATGTCACTGCAATAAGTAGTTTATGCTTGTAGGGAGTAGTTGAAGCTATGAGCTTCCTTTCAATCGAGATAATAAAAAATAATTTCAGCTTTTTAGTCAACACTATAGATGGTTTTTGTAAAAAGATGGCGAAAAAATTTATCCCAAAGATTAAGACTAAAAGAAATATATAAACCAATGCTTTCATAGATTCAATCATGATTTACAATTAAAGCTTTCCTATTTAGAGAAAGGAAAAATACAAAACAAACAGTATTTTATTAGATGCCATGGTTTATTATAGTTGCATTTCAATTTTTTAGAATATTCTAAATTCTAGATAAACATCTAAATCAAGGTCAATACCAATAGAATATTTTGAAACTACTTTCTCACACCATATCAAATGTGTCTCAAGAAAAGGAAAGCAAATGAAACATGGGCAAAAGTGAACCCCCTTGACTGCTACGCAAAACATTACTATACTTCAATATCGCACGATTTAATTCAAATATTTCATCCAATCAAGCACATCTAGCATATTTTCTCACAGTAGGCAGATGGCTATAACTGATTCCATTGAGTTCTAGGACATTTTCTCACACTACGATTTACGAAATTGGTGATATGTGGTTTTCCCAAAAATATGTTTGTGGAATTTTTTACTTTTTATACGATTTGTGAAAACTCTATCATTTTATTAGAATTCTGACATTCGATTCTTAGGCATTTTTATTAATTTCTCGATTACACATCATTCAATGATTTTGAATATTTTGTATCAAGTATTTTATTTTTTCTATATTTAACTGATTATATTATGTATCATTTTATTGTTTCAAATTATTTGGATCAAGTGTGTATTTGTTCTTAATGAAAAACTTGTGTTACACTAATTCAATCGTTAACCATTAATAGCATCGAGTGTATATTTATTATTTATTTTCAACATGTAATACATGTCATTCGATGCTATTAATGTAATATGTAGCATGTACTTGACACCATTGTTTTTGTTGCGAATATACTATTGTTTCAAATGTAATTCCATGTGGAAGATAAAATCTGAAACATCTTACAAATTACTTCTCATTCAAACGTGATGTAAGGATATTGTTGATTGTTTTTCTAGTGAATTTGTTTTTTGTTTTGTGTCTGCTTTATTTTAAATTTGATAGGGATGGGAGAAAAAATGGTGTTGTATGCAATATTGGATTTCTGGAAGCAGTAGTGGAAGGGTGTGTTGTGTGACTCCATTGTTCATCATCATATGATGAATTCCTAAATGAGTTGCTAGGGGTTGTAATCATATGTTGGTGGAGCATTCAAATCGATTAGAATTGATTCCTGATTTTGATTCCAGTCATCTCCTCCTACCACTGTGGTGAAAATCTACAAGGCCTTTGTGCATCATTGAGTGAATTTAACTCTTTTGAATCCATCTTCTTGTAGAATCTACTTGAAGCTTGAACGGTGGTGGATCCAAGTCTTTCTCATTTCATACCGAGTTAATGCTATTGTTGTAGGTATTCACCAAAAACAACGTTCAATAGTAGTAGGAGGTTTGAGGATTGACTTAAAAATGGTAACATGAACAAAGTATTATATGTTTTAGATATACAACACTGTATGACAATGTCTCTCGGTTTACCTTTTGTGTGTTGGACACAAAGGAAAATTATTTTCAGTGTTGAACCACTGATCGTGAAGTATTATGGAGTTTCTATACGACATATAGCTGATGTGTACTGCTGAAAAAATGATGGAACGCAGCAGCACACAAAGAGAAAAGTGCAATTACGATGAATACTTCTAAAAAAAAGGCTGAAATTCTACATACTAAAACGAGAGGGAGAACAACTTATTTATAGTGAAACTAGAACAAACTTAACGTAAAATAATGAAATCTAGCAGATTGAACGAGTCATTAGGCTGACTCGATGATTGTGTTGATTGAATCATCTTATTCCTAGGTGACATGGCTGACCATCATACAGCCAACACATTCAATGAGTTGCATCATTCTCCACATTGAAGCTAGCTTCATGTGCAAGACCAAGTTCACCTCTCATGAGCCCGAACATTGGAGTAGGAAGAGGCTTGGTCACAATGTCCGCAATTTATAACTCAATGAGAAAGTGTTGGAAGTTGCTTTCTCCATCCTTTAGTAATTCTCGGATAGCGTGATATTTAACTGAATTATATTTTGTGAGACGATGATAAACTGGGTCCTTGATCATGGTAATGACACTTGTAGAATTGCATTTGAGCATGGTTGGTGTGCTTTTCTCAAGCATAGGACTTTGAGCATTTTCCGAAGCCAAATATCATGATTTACGACTAACAAGGTAGAGACATATTGGCACTATTATAATCTGAGTCACCTACAAAATTAGCATCTACAAAAGTAGCAACATGCATCGTAGCATTCCTCATAAAGAGCAGATCATAACGAAGTATCCTCTTGACTGTTCTTACTACATAACAAAGTATTCTATTGACACAAGTTAACAAATTAGCAGTTGGTTCATGCATATACCATGATGAGTCCAACTACATGCAAAAGATCTGGTTTTGTCTTCAATTAAAAACATTAAGCATCCCATCATAGACCTCATGGAAGAGGGGTCGATTCTCATATTGGTTTGTACTATGAGCTCCAAGGCTTTTGTTCCAGCCAACAGATGTGTTTTGACAAGCACATCCTTCAAGGCCAAAGCACTTTAGCATGTTACTAGCATACTTGTTTTGAGTTACCAAGATGCTAGTGGTGAGTTGAGTAATCTTCATCCTCATGAATTGATGCATACATCCATAGTCTTCCATTTGAAAATGAAACTTCATAAACTTCTTGACTTTAGCTACTAAGTATTTGTTCCTGCCTGTGATGAGAATATCATCAACATAAATGATCACAATGAGAGTATTGTCATTAACATGTTTGACAAATAGTACTGCCCCATTTCTACTTTCTCAAAGTGGAAGTCAAGAAGAGCATCTTCAAGCTTGTTATGGCTTGTAGTCTCTGGTATCATAGTTAGGCATAGAGCATGTCTACTGATCATGGTCATGTATGAAATGAAAAAAGGATGGGGGGTCCACATCAGTATGTAGGTTGTTTCTAGTGACCAATAGGAAGGATGTAGGTGCTAACTAAAGGAAAGCCCCCATGGCAACCTCAGGTTAGAGGGGGTACTGACTCATGGAGTCTCTTAAGTTCTGGAGGATAGAGTTGTTTAGAGTTGTGGAGGAGATACCTTAGAAAGTAAAGTTGTGGAAGGAAGGGGTGATAGAGCTAAAGAGGAAGGAAATTCGTGGAATTAGCTATAAGAAAGGGATTACTTCTGTAGGGAGTAAGGTAAGTGGGATGAGTGCTACTGTTTCTTTTAGACGCATGTTTTGATGCTTCTTTGGAACATGCGTGATTGATTGCCTATGTGTTACTATTTTGTTTGGAAAGATTTCTCCCTGTTTCCATTAACCTGTGTTCCTCCCTGTTCTTCATTGTGCAAAATGTCTAGCAGGGCACGTTTTTTGGGGTTTCTGATGTTTTGAAATCTTTTTGAGGTCACTAAAATTCTCTTTTTGAATCCTTAATTGTTTTCTTCCAAGGATTAGGTGCCCTTGTTGGTTGGTTTCCAAACAAGTGTTCTCTTTCAAAGTGAGTGAAGTGCTCAATGTTCTTTGACTATGTGCTATGAGAACATATGTTAGGAAATGGAGAGGAGTGTGGACCCACACTCCTAGCAACATGGTTTTAACCATGGGATTCATGGCTAAATATGTCACACATGTCTGAGGCATCCCTATGGGATAAGCCAGTCAAGAAATACCAGGAAACATGTTATATGCATGCCATGGTTTAAGTTTAGAGGTGGTGTTCGATTGGTGACTCTTCTGAACACTACTAAAGGACTTAGGTAATATATGACCCATTTCCTAAGATCTGGAGGTGATCCCTAAGCTGAAGGGTCAAGGGGATTGGGCAAAGATAAACAATGGGACTCACTACTTGGATATGTGCTTGATTTTGAGACTTTATGCTCAAACACTTTTTTTCACTTCATACATGTTTATCTTTTACCAAACTTCAGTAGCATGACCACTCTATGTTTTAACTTGTTCCAGGTGTAGAAGGGAATGGCTGAAGGTTTGGTGATCAACCAAAGTAGGGGTTTAGCTGTAGAAGTTGTGGCAGGCCGTGAATAGTTGTTGGAACCTTACCTACACTGTGAGGAATGTGCTAAGTAGACTGGACGTAGTTCCTTTTCCATGTTTGAATGGTTGTGAGTGAATATATATATGTAGCCAACTTAATGTTATTTTTCCATGCTACAAAGGGGTTAAGTAGCCCTGAGTCCTAACGTTTGATGGGACTTGGCAATTTTGCCTCATGCCTCTTGGGCCCTAGGCATGGGTCTTGACAAAGCTTTTGAGTACCATGCTCTTGGTACCTATTTTAGGCCATAGAGACCTTTAGACAATACCATGACTTGATAGTTGTTGATAGAAAAGCAAGGTGATTGCACAACAAAATTTGTTTTCCTTTAAGTTTCCATTGGGAAATGCTGACTTTACATCCATCTTATGAATGTTCCAATTTGCTTGTGCAGAGATAGCCAAGATTAGTCTAATTCTATCAAACCTCATCACAGGTTCATAAGTGTCGAAGTAATCCACACCAAATTCCTTAGAGTACACTTTAGCACAAGTTATGCCTTGTACTTTTGGAGACTTTCATCTGAGTTTGTTTTGACCTTGAAGATTCATTTCAAACCCACAATATTGACATTGTTTGGTAGATCAACCATGTTCCATGTTCCATATCTTTCAATGATCTTCAACTTCTCCATCATGGCTTGTTTCCAATATGGTAACAGAAAAGCTTTTGTCACACTGTTTGATTTCTTTTCATAAACAACAATGTTATCATATTCATAAATATCAGATAACAATCGTGTTATGAGAGCTGGTGTTTCTCATCATATTATGCCTAATGATATTGAGGGAGTGACTAGAAGAGTGTAGTTCCTTCAATAGACTACTCTACTGAATCACTTTTTTGATGCAGGTTTGGTCAGTACTTTTAGATTCTCATCATTTGACCAATCATACAATGAGGTTATATTAAAATCTTGCTATGTTGCACAAGACCGGGTGTGAGGTGCGGGATTCGGGGTGCAAGGATGTGAAATTCCTTAATTTTGGGAATCCATCAAATAGGGTGCGATATCTATTTAATGAAAAAAAAATATCTATATATATACATACGTAATATATTGAATCTTTTACAACAAAAATGCATTACCTTAATAAGTTTAAATGTTTTAAATTTGGATTTCAATTGTCAAAGTAATACATGATATTGATGAAATAGTTATAAATCAAACATCAAATGTAACCTACAAATCTAATTTTCAATATCATAAATATCATCACATTCTTGTTCCCGACATCTCCAACTCAAAAGCAAGTTCATCCAATGAAAGATTTGAATTTTCCAGTACCAAACCATAAAGAGAATTTTCTTCATCACCTTCAATATCCCATAATTTCGAAGGCCCTTCTTGATAATCATTTGCTTTTGTAGATAGAAGGTGCAAGTATGAACAAAAACAAGATTATCTGCTCTTTGAGTTGTTAACTTATTTCTTTTGGTAGAATGAATGAACTTTTAGGTACTCCAATTTTGCTCACACGTTGAAGAAGATGAAACATGACCAAAAAATTTGATAGCCAAGTTTTGAATAAGTTATGTGGATCCTCAAAAACTTGATCACCATTCTATAAGATCACTAGTTGATCTTCCAACTATAGGACTAAAATCAAATATTTCATTCAAAAATCTTCCAAGTTTGTCAAGGTCCTCTAGATAGCCTTTTGCCTCGAGTTTATTAATTCTTGGTCAGATTGAAGAGGAGGCAAGAAAGGATGCTCTTGTTTGCATTCTGTAGTTCCAACCCTATTTAATAAAATAAAGTAATACACATGATATCATATAAGTGAAGCATAATGCCATAATATCAATAAAAAATATAATTAAATTGGGATTTAAAGTATGTGCAAAAGCATGTACTGGAGTAATACTAGCATCCTTTCTTTTCCACATTTTTTTCAACCACATTCCAAAGAATACTTTCTTCATATGCATTTCATTTTTGAAAGGTGTAAATAACATTCTTAAACATTTTGGAAAACAATATCCCACATAGCTTCTTTGCTTTATCACTTCGACTTCCATGTAAATTCATCCACTCATCACTTACCACATTCAATCTAAGCTCTTGCTTCACTAGTTTGAACCATCTTATCGTAACATACATTGATGCAAATCATGTTTCAGCAACACTCAAAAGCCTCAACTTTGAATGTTTCTTGAATAAAGCATACCTTTGTGGAATGTTTAATCTTCATCATCTTATCTATACCTTCAATGATCCAACATAACTACTGGAATGCTATCTGATTTTTTGTCATGTTCCTTGGAGAATAAACATCTTTGCCTAATAGGTTCAGCGTATGCACCATGGAAGGGCTCCAAAATATCTAAATGCACATTTAGCAATGTTAGCAATGGATAAATATTAACGGATAAGGATAAACATTAAAAAATGATGAATAATTGGAAAACATATCCTAAGGATACTTATTCTCCATACTTTCTCTGGCTACTTTGCAAACCTCAGCATTGCCAATCACAATTTGCTTTACATTTGAGACACCTACTAACCAATTTATCAATTCGTAAAGCAATGAAATTAGCATTCTTTAATACTAAGTCACAATTTACAGCTTCAATAAACTTCACACGACACTCATTAACTGCCAAAAAAATTATTAGAGGATGCTTTTGTGGATCACTGTTAGGTATCATATTCTCATTATCTTTAGGCCGTTTTTATGTCTAAATATGATTAAAGTTGTTTAGTTAAGAATTTATAATATAAGATTTACGTTTTATCTAAATTAAGAGAATTATACTAAATCTTGTACTCTATTTAATATTTTTGCTAGTTTTTTTTAAGTATTTTTAAACACAAATACGTGGCAGGAAATGTGGGAAAGGAAGCAACAGATGGTGACAAAATAGATCTTCCCAAATTGACATTTCTTTGTTTTCTAAAGACTATAGACACCTAATGATGAGTTTTGACGTGTAGTACACAGGAGTCTTTGACACATTAAATCATTAGCATACCAGTGTCAAAGCATGAGTTTTCTTGAAAGTCACTCTAGTCCAGCAAGACTTGAGGAAAACAAAAACTCAGACAATGTAGTTTAGTTCAAATCAGTTCAAAAATTCTGCTTTCAATTCTAATTTTTGTTTAGATTTTAGTTTATCTCTTTAGAGGATTTTTCCTCTAGCTGCTCTCTAGAACTTTTTTCTTGTTTTCCTTAGTTTGTATGACTATTCGTGGCTAGAAACATTTGTTTATGGGTTGGGGGATTCCAAGTTCTACATTTCATTATCTAATCTTCATGTCTTCACGCGACTCTGTTACAGTATTTATATAACAGTCTCCTTATTGAAGATTCATGGTTAGCTGATCACTACCTACAGGTTTTGAAAAGTAGCAAGGTGGCAAGCACTGACTCATGCCCTACTTATTGGAGGAAAACAATGTTTTATCTATGGCCATACTTCAGGATCAATAGATAGATAGTAATCTTGTATCTAGACTCATTGGGTCATTCACAATACTCAAGCACATGCACGTAATTCGACCGTATGGATACGAAGGCTGGACCTCTTATTTGCATTTCTCCAAGGAGGAATAACATCGGGCTATTCTCGTGCTTTCTTGCAAGAGAGTGTAATGGAGGGTAGGTAGTTCCTTACTACTATAACTGAGTACTCGAGAAGATCAAAGAAAAATGGAGATGCGACAAACATACTTGGACAAGATTCCAATCACAGGAACATTTTCTTATTTAAGGTTCATCATTTACATTTATTTTTGTTGTTTGTTTACAATCCCTATTCGGTGTAACTTCACCATTCATTGAAAAACAACTCCTTGTGTTTGATACCAATACTACACATTTTGTATTTCACGAGTTTGAAAAATATTTAAAATTTGTTGTAAAAACGAGACTCATCAATCAGTCCAACCATCACATACCAAAGTCACTACTTTTTTCACCCATGTAAATGTAAATAGCTTCCCTCATCTGTTATGCTTTTGTGGAGGGGAAGAGTGCAGAGAATTTTTCTTGCTTTCTACAGCAAAGGGGACAACACATTGTTCGAGAAAGATCAGGAGTTTATATAATTGGTGATCATGAACTAGAGCTTTTGATTCCTTACAATAATTACAAATGGTATTTTCCCTCCTATGATGTGCATCTTTTTTGCGCATCGTAAGAATGCACAGTCCCATCTAGGGAAAAAGCCTCGACAGAAAATGGTCAGACACATTGCATATGCCAAAAAGTAGAGTGAATTTGATAATGTAATGACTATGCCATCATTAAACAGTCCAAGTGCACACGACTATGTGAATCGCATCCTTAAGATGAGTGGACCTTATTATACTCTGGAGGGTGCCGGTAAGTATTCTATACCTAGTTTTAATTTTATTAAGTGAGTTATAATACAAATGATAATATACTATTAACATCTTAATACAGCAAAACATTATAATGACTACGAATCATATGGAGGGGTTAAGGATGGCAGCCACAGAGATTGACAAATAGTTTATGGACAGAGTGTCCAAAGTTGTTAACCAGCTCAGAGTCCTTGGTGTTCAGAAGGATGAGTTTTATTTGGCAAAAAATATCCTACATTCAATCTCAAAACCTATTATTCCACTTACACTTGATCAAATTCGATAGTTCCAAAGCTGAAACCTTCCAATGTATCTCTATTTTACTCCTGCAAAACTTTAGGATTTTAGGACACTCAATCAGTTCATCATAAATTTATTATTGTAACTATGCAGACTGCTCACTCTTTTCTTCCACTTGCTGCTCATGAGTTTTCTTCAGTTTTTGAGACTTACAAGAGTTTGAAGGTTTACTTTCATCCTTATACCACTTCAAGTGATCCATAATATATTTTAACCCTCTTTCATCATCTTGAGCACTGCCATTAACCCAAAAGGTTGCTACCACATTGCTACAACCATTTTCAGTTATTTCCATTTTCTTGTTTACTCATTCCTTATCTAAATTCTCGATGAAATGTTGCTGTCTCACAAAGAAAAGTAAAAACATCAATCACTATAGTTGTTTTTTTTAGTTTTTATTCTTATTCCTGTTTAATTGGACATTTGGAAATTTTGGGAAGCAATTAGTGCAAGTATTTTAATTAGCTTTTCTTTAAATTCTTAATTTAGAGTTATTATCAAAGCTCCTTTACCATGCTCATGAAAAGGTCTCATACAAGATTTGTATGTTCATTCCACTTAATCTTTTTCTCTTCCCCATTTCTAATTGACATGGAATTCACTTAAGGTGGTCCTTCCACTCTTAGGTAGGGCCTTAAAAACCATTACCAATCGGAGTTTAGCTCTAATACCAATGCCATGACCCCTCTTGTATTACCTTGTTCACTTGGGGCACCTAACTTTCACAAATTTATTTATTTTCCATCTTTGACCAAGCATGGTCAAGTTTGGAGTTACTATCAAGCATCCTCTAATGTACTCAGAAAAAGGTTTCATGCAAGGTTTGTGTAATCATTTTACTTAATCTCTTTATCATTTTCATTCATAAATGATATAAGATTCACCTAAAGTGCTTATATCACTGTTCCTTGGGTGGAGCTTTACACATTGGCCCATCATAGTAACACAGACAATGACTCATAATTGTAGTTAGTATATATATAGAAGTAGGAATGAAAGATCATAATGATAAATATTCTTGTACATCAAAAATATTTTGTGGACTAGATAAAGATAAATATAATGTATGCATGGGATATCTTGGGAGAACACTTTTCGATGGGGAAGTCAGTTCTTTCGTTTTGTTCTTTTTCTTCACCTTCAATGAATGGAATAAATGTCTTGTAATTTTTGATTTTGATTTCAAACTTGTAATGGTTATTTGTGCCAATACATAGTTCTTGAGATTGGATGACATTTTGTTTCATATTTTGAATAATAATCTCATTTTCTCTATGAATTTCTCTTGGGATATTCAAATAAATTACATCATTATTTACCTAAAAAAATATTTTGATTCATAATATTGGAAAAATTAATAATTATATATATATATATATATAATATTAATATAGATAATTATTAATCCGTTTCCTAAATTTATTTTATTTCTAAAACTTAAATATAGTAAATATAATTTTTACTAAAGCAAAAATTGTATTTCATAAATACAATCTTTATACATCAAATGAAATACATAATTCATAAAAATAATCATTTAAAAAAAATATTGGCTTTATTAAGAAATATAAAATAGGACTACTCTACTAATTAGAATTTTACACTGAGTTATTCTACAAATGGGCCCCAATTTGTGCATTCACCCAACCATTACTTAGATTTTTTTACATCTCATGAATGATTCATAAGGGTCAATTGTAGAGACATATGCAATGCGAAAAATGTGATGCCGACATAGTTGTTTAATTCTATTCCTATGCCTGATTATTTGATTCTTTACTGTCTTGTTATTTTATCATATCATATCGAAAACTCTTCCATGCACCCACTATTCTTTTTATGAGGGAAATGGGAGAATGTATCTTGGAAGTGGAAGAATTGCTGAAACTACACGAAATCCTCACCGACATCAAGGGAAGCACAGGCTTATGGAAGTGTTACACAAGAATTTATAGTAGACAATCAATTAGATGATAGATATTATACTGATGGGTTGCAACTATACAATGACACAATTCTGTTAGAGTATCTATTTTTTGCATCTCATCATCTTCATATACGTCCATAACAAATGTATCAACTAAAGTTTTAATTCAATCCTTTCTTGTTGAGTAAAGTCTTATGGATAATACAAGTCTACCGACAGATATATCTTAACTACATCAAATGATTTAAATGTGTATTTCAGAATTAATAAACTCACCAATTTTAGGAGCCACGGCCTTTTCATTAAACCTGAACTTCATTTTCTGTTACTATATGTCAAGAATAACTAAACAATTTCATCCTGAAAATGTTGTTCATTAGTAAAATAATCAGGCTGTCGATGTACCCATCCTCCATATAGATGCACGTATCATTCATATATAGAATATCAATATTATGAAATTCACATAACTTCACAACTTTAGACAAAAAAATTATCTCACTATCATATCTCATATTTGATGGAGTACAACTGGGGCGAGGACGATCGGTTTCTGAAGGGGTGCCAAAAGGATCCTTGATGGGACAACTTCTGCCGACAGATCAGTATATGTCAGGGATCTGATAGTGACGGTATGGTCCAGTCTGAAAAGTAGTCAAGCCGTAGCAGAATAGGTGACGATCGTCTGTACAGCAAGATCAAAGTACGAATATGGAAAGGTAGCCGATAGTTGCAGAACTCATGATCCGGCCAGATCAACCCCCTCTATAAATAACAGAAATCATAATAGGGAAAAGATTGGATCCTAAGCCTCCTAACCTGTACCTCACTTCACCATCGCTAGTAAAGAATTTTTCAGGTGAGCTCTGACAGTTCCGTGGTTTTTTCCGTCCTTCGGCGGTTTCCACGTAAAAACCTCTACATGTCCTTGTTTCTTTCGGTCACATCAAACAAATCGCCAAGAACATAACAAGGCACAATATTTTATAACCCAAGAATCAGCCCCACCTCGGAGACCGGTTTAAACCCTTAACAATATTTTATAGAAGTTGAGTTGTAGAAGTTGCTAAATGAACAACATCAATGATATCTTAAGATTTCTTTCATAAAGCTTGACAATGTTGATCTATAATCTAGAACTTCCTTCATCAAACTTAAGACAAAAACAAATCAAAAGATAATAAACAATCAGAAGTTGTAATTCCTGAAGCTTGAGTTTAACTAGAAGATGCATCATTACTAATTTTTTCAACACTTTCATCATGCTAGAAATCGAATTCAGGATTTTACCCCATCTTAAAAATAGAAAGGATATTAAAAATACAAAAATATGATATAAATTGTATTTAAAAAATCTAATTCCACTACTCAAAATTAGGAAATTATAACATAAAAATATTCTAAAATGTAATCAAAACTCAAAATTTTCTTAAGTGTTATAACTTTAGTAATTGACACATGTATGAATTAAAAATAGCTTCTTTCCTAATCTTAACATCAATGCTATTTGCTCCCATTTTGCAATATCGTGAATTTCAAATTCAACAATTTCTTAACAAATGTAACATTGAATCAAAGTAGCATAAATATTCAATTTTTTTATGAATAAGAAGTGAAGCATATCTATAACTAATTGGAGCATTTTGAAGAACTACTTTCTAAGTAAGGGAATGGAATTCCACTAAAAGTTGAAATACCTCAAAAACATTACCTCGATTCTTTGAAGGTGATGTCTCATCATGACCCCGCGATGCACAACCATGAGAAGTAAAGCAATGCTACTACAATAGAAACTTTCAATTACAATTAACTCCTTTGCGTTTCTTCATTACTATGAAGCCGAGTAATATTATCCAAATGACTAGGTTGATCAAACAATGCACGACATAATTTTGTGAAGGCATAATTACCAGTTATGAAGTCATCATTATGTTGTCAGCAAGGATTATTTTATACATGAGTAAGAAAAAAAACAATGTTTTCCATCCTTCATCTTTTTTCAATTTTAAAAACTATGAATTTTGAAGATATCATTACCAACTTGATTATTTTCTTTAGCAAATAAATAGCAAAAAAGCAATAGGTACAATGTTTGATCTCTGAATATTCCTTCGAAGAAGTAAACTAACTAAACCATGAATGCTCAAAATGACTTTGATGATTTTTCACACTAGACGGTTGATAATGATCCAATAAAAGTTGTATAGGATCCCATTTCAAATATGCTCTTTGAACATCATATCTTTTATTAACTGGATATTGCCATATTGACATCAAAATTTTGGATCTCCTATCAAAAATTCTATTCCATCAAAATTTTGGCTCACATCGCCTTTAGCCTATATATCGCTTGTTTAAATAACGGCTTGTGCACTTCAATACTTTTAACAAATACTTCATGGGTGTCTAAAGTCACAGAAGTGGTAATCTCTCATTTTCCTTATCCTCTTCACTTTTTTCTCTTATACAATAAGTAAAGGATAATTTTTTTGTATTGTCATTATGCAAAAATGTTATAATAAAAAAACCTGAAAACACAGGTGAGGCATTCCAATTTGTGATGAAATATTAGGATTGAACCTAAATGAGTTTCTCAAATTATGCACAAACTTATACCAATGCACCCTAAATCACAACAACAAGAATATGAAATCGAATCTTAGCTTAAAATTCATTACTCAAAATGAAATTCATAAAATTTCAATACTTTAAAAAACTCAAAATTTACGACCTCACACTGCCAATTGTATTTTTAAACTTTTAAATTCATTATAAGAAATTAAATCAAATAAATAAGAAACAAATCCAATAATGCTGAATGTTCACATCTTAAATCAATATTTGTGATTAAGAATGGAATATGCAGGTTTGAGAATCAATATAAGAATAAGAAAATACCCACAACGCTGCTGCAAGATGTCTGTCTCTTGAACGACTTGGGTGAATTCAATAGAAAAGTGATCTTTTAGATTCTTTTTTTCAAAAAATATTTTTATTGGGCCCAAAGAGACAGGTCCCAGATATGTCTTAACAATGTTTCACCTCTGAAGACAGCCTATTCGAAATGTCACCAAATCGCAGGGTCAGCTGAAATTATGAATAAGCAAGTCTCCATTGATACTAAAAGGTTATGGAAGTTTATTAAAAACATGAAAATTGTGTTTTGAGTAGACTAGGTCAAGAAAAGGAACTACGAGGTTTAGATGTCCACGTAACTTTCATAATTAAATACCTTACTAGACGTGTCACTTGTGAAAAATCTTTTAATGAGTAGACACCAAAGAGTGCAGAGTGAACAATACAAGTTACCAGTAGCATTGATTAAACGAAGAAAAGGCTCCGGTGTATACAACTGACCTCAATGTTTATGAAGTAACCATAGAAATGATGGAATCCACTATTTCGTTATCTCTTAAGTTTCCATCTACTTTGTTTTGATATTGACGTATATTTTTGACACCTAGCAAAAAACAATCTCTTTTATTACGTATTACTCAATAACATACCTAAAAAAATGTGTTTGGGAAGGTTATAGAATCCAAAGGCATTAGAATTTAAATTTTATACATTGGGAAAACGATTGATTATTTACCGATGATTAGTTATTTTCGAAGTTTTCCATGAGGTCATTTAAGATTTATTCAACATATTATTTAACATAAAATATTCAAAGAAAAATGATTATTTTTAGATTTTCGACAATAAATAACAATGTTGTGGTTGGAAATCGGTATTAGAGCAGAGACCGATTTTTGGGTTATGGATATGGACGGGTGCATCATACGCGATTAAGGTTCAAGTGTTCTATGTGGTGCGATGCACTTAACAAAATGAAAAAAAACCAGAATTTTAACGTGGAAACAATCGGAGAACAGAAAAAACCATTGAGTTGTTGGAGCTCGCCGTAAAATGGTTTTTACTAGACGGAGGTGGAAAAAATACAAGTTAGTGGGCTTGGAGTCCTTTTTTTTTTTTTGCTTATGCAGGGTTTTTTATATTTATAGATGAGATGGGTTTGACTGAATTCTGGATTCTATATATGTCGGCTGCTTTCTACACTAGCTGTCCAGACTGCAGCCCTCCTTTCGGATAACCGTCGACTGCTCTGCCATTACCGTAATTTGGCTATTTTTCAGAATGTCTAAAACGGCCACTGTTGACAAATGCTGACACTTATTGGTCTGTCGGCCTGCACCAGTCTGTCATGACACCTTTTGACTACTTTTTAATGGCCGATTACCTCACTAGCCGTGAATCGGTATAGGCATTGAGTTCCGCAACTCCAAGTTACTTGGCCACCTTCATCCCCTCGATCAAGGCCTCATACTTGGCGATATTACTAGTGATGGGGAATGAGAATTTCACCGAGATGGAGATGTGTTCTCCATCCCGAGTTCTGATATCAATTCCTCCTCCAACCCCATTGCAGGTTGATACGTCGACACACATGGCCCATCGGTCATTGATTTCCATAAATCAATCGATTGCCCTAGTCATTTCGACTATGAAATTGGCGAGAGGTTGGGCTTTGATTGCCGTTCTCGATCGGAACTCAATATCCATGGTGCTTAATTCAACTTCCCATTTGGCCACCCTTCCATAGATTTCAGGTCTAGAGAGAATCTTCTTCAACGGTTGATTTGTGAATACCACATGTCAATCTTGGAAGTATGATTTCAGGTTACTGGCAGTCATCTTCAAAGCCAAGATGAATTTCTCAGTCATCGTATATCAGGTTTTTAGTGGTAGAAGATCCTTACTCACATAATACACCGGCAAGTGCTTTTCCTCCGAAATAGTTGTTAGGACTACACTGAACGCAACGAGCGATATTGACAGATATAGCCTCAAGGCTTCCCCTTCCTTTGGAGCCACCAAAAGTGGAGGCGATTAAAGGTATTCCTTCAGTTTCTCGAAAGCAACTCGACAGTCCTCATTCCATTCCATAGTGTTTCCTTTTCGGAGGGCTTTGAAGAAAGACGCCGATTTGTTTGCTGACCGAGATATGAATCGGTTGAGGGCAGCCAGTTTATGTGTGAGACTCTAATATTCCTTAAGTGTCCTCAGAGGCTGCATTTTGCATATCGCCTTGATCTTTGCGGGGTCAGCCTCGATCCCCTTCTCAGATACGTAATGACCAAGAAATTTTACACTCTGTACCCCGAAGCAACACTTTAGCGTGTTGAGTTTTAACCCGAATGACTAACATAGGGAGAAACAAGAATCCAAATAAGCCAAATGATCTTCTTCATTCCTTGATTTCACGATCATATCATCCACATACACCTCAATAGAGGTATCGATTTCAGAAGGGAAGATTTTATTCACCAATCTGTGATAAGTTGCCCTAGCATTCTTCAAACCGAATGGCATTGCGACATAGCAGTAAACCCTATCCTTGGTGTAGAAAGTGGTTTTCGGCTAATCCTTCTCTGCGACGAAAAATCTTGTTATATCCGGACTACACATCCATGGTGCTCAGGAAACAAGATCCGACAATGGCGTCTACCAGCTTGTCAATCTTCAAGAGAGGGTATGGGTCCCTCTTGCAAGAAGCGTTGAGGTCGGTGAAGTTGACACACATTCTCCATTTTCCCCTATGCTTCGAGACAACGATGGGGTTAGCCACCCATTCGGAGTACTGAATCTCCTTGACGTAGCTAGCTTCCAGCAACTCACTCATTTTCTCTTTGATAATCCGGCATTTTTCTTTAGAGAAATGCTGCTACTTCTGTCGGATTGGCTTTGCTCCCAGATAGGTATCAATATGATGTTCGTTTTTGCTCATTTTCTCCTTGACATAGCTAGCTTCCACCATCATTACTCTTGTTTTCTTTGCATAGGGATCTAGATAAGAAGACACATAACAAGATCGGGCGCCCGATTGGTTGATATCCAGCATACAAATGCCCCTTGGAGTTGGTAACTTGACTTTCAAATGAACGATGGAAGGAATCATACCAAACTAGTTGATCCCAGGACGGGCGAGAATGATGTTATATGAAACCTTTGAATCGAGTATTAGGAATTCCAGCCTCTCAGTCCGGTTTTGCCCTGCCGCACCGAATGTCACAGGTAGCGTTATTTTTCCGATTGTGTGCACAACCTGTTCATTGAAAGCATATAACTCCATGCGTATTTGATGCGTGTCATTTCCACAACAAATTTTAAATTTTTAAAACTCGTAAAACACAAAAGCGCAGTACGGGTGTCAAACACAAGGAGTAGTTTTTCAGTGAAAGGTGATGTTACACCGAATACAACTGTCACGATTTGTAAATGATTTTGTAGCGTAAAGGTGTGAGAAACATAAATGAAATAAACGTAAGCGATGAACCTTAAATAAAGTAAATGTTCCGAGATTTGGAATCCTGCCCAACTACGTTCGTTGCGTCTTCACTCTTCTCTAGTTTTCTCGAGTACTCGATTATAGGAGTAAGGAATTCCTACCCTCCCCTACACTCTCTTGCGAGAAGGCACGGGAATAGCCCGATGTTGCTCCTCTTTGGACGAACGTGAAGATAAGAGGTCCTGCCAACATACCCTCATGCCGAATTGCACGCATGTGCCCGCGTGTTGCCAATGACCCAATGAGTCCAAAGACTTCTCCCTTCCTTGCCTCATCCAAATATCTCTTTCCTCACTTTCCCTAATTCGTCGATCTCGTTGCCCCCAGATACCCCGTGGATTTCCAGAAAATAAGGGGGCTATCATGTGCATGGTTGGCATCTCTAGAACCTTCCGGTTTATCCTGCCCTCTTTGGGGTTCATGTTTCTGCCAACATGCAAGATTCCCCCTGGCTGTTTGGAGGGGAATCTAGGGTAACGATTTCCTTCGCTCTCAAAGTGTTCATCACGTCCCCTTTTGCGGGGTTTCACGTCGTACCATTTATCCCCCTGCCGGTATGGTATTGCTCGATCATTCTTTTCATTACCCAGCAATCAACAGTGTCGTGCTGTGATATTTTGTGTATCTCGCAGTAGGTGTTCATTCTGGCCGGTTCCACCTGGTACACTTCATGGCACTTGTTCGGTCGGGGAACCCTACTAGGTTGCTCTTCTCCTTGTGAGATCGGCCGAATTTCCACACGGCTCCTCATTTCGGCTCTGAGGTCGTCATTGACTCAAATGTATTTCATAATCTTTCTCAACAATTCCCCAAGGTTTTTCGGCGGGGACTTCAACAGACTCTACCCTAGTTTTGACGTTCCTAAGGCACGCTTCATTATTTCTACCCTCTCCTTCAAGTCTAAGTGAATGTCCTGTGTCGAACAGTTGAATTTGTTGATAAATCTTCTTAGGCTCTCTTTTCTGTGGTCGTATCGGATGGAATATAAGGCCCCTTCGAAGGCGGGGCTTCGATGTTAACTGCATATCGGGTGGTCAATAGCAATACCAACTCCCGATAAGATTGCCCACGTTGCAAGGTTCCAGGTGTTTGAACTAGGTCTTTACTCCCTTCTGGAGCTAACAGGCGAATAGTTTGCACTTCATAGCTTTCGAGTGCCAGACCGTTGTCATTCTCATGTCGAAATCTATCACATGCGATATGGGCTCCCCTTTTCCATCATAGGTTGTAGCCCGTCAAGGACCCTAAATACCCTTTCTGGTTCTTCCCCCATTAACTCGTCCAAGAAGGGATCAAAGCACAGTGTCGAGGCACCCGTTACTCCGTTAACACTACTTTTCAAGGCCAAATCGATCTCAGTTAAAACGTCCCCTCTCCCAGTACATACATTCTAGTTGAAGGCGTCTCTGAATTCTCTACTCTCTCTCGCCCTAGATGGTATCTACCTGCTGATCACCCTTCTTTTCTCGCGAATTTCATCTAATACTCTCTTCAGCTCCTCCTCTCTTTTTTCCAAGATCTCTCTTGCCGTATTTCCTCTATCTGTTCCTGGTTCATAAATGACTTGGTTGCGCCTCTTCCTTTGCAACACCTCTTCCTCCGTTTCAGATTCAGTGTCTGTTTCCTGAAGATATTCCGATATTAGGGGTTGCTTATCCACTCTCGTTCCATTTTGGGTATCCCCTCCCGTGCGTTGGAGTTCAGTCCAAAGGATGATTTGATGTCGGAAAATATCTCCATCATGAGGACTTAAAGTTGTTCCTTGTTGATGACCATGAGGTCAGGGTCTTGTATGTCAGCATTGCCTTCATTGCTTGAGTTGGTGGCCGTGTTGTTTTCCGTTATATAAGCAGCCTTTGTGGATTTCTCAAGTGGGACAATAGATCTTGTCCCACAGTGGGCGCCAAAATGTTGTGGTTGAAAATCGGCATTAGGACAAAGATCGATTTTTGGGTTATGGATACGGCCGGGTGCGTCGTACCCGATTAAGGTTCAAGTGTTCTGTGTGGTGCAATGCGGTAAACAAAAATGAAAGAAAACCAGGATTTTAATGTGGAAACTATCGGAGAACGGAAAAATCATGGAGCTGTTGGAGCTCGCTGTAAAAATGGTTTTTACGAGACGGAGGTGGATAAAATACAAGTTACACGAATTGGAGTCCTTTTCTTATTTGCTTTTGCAGGGTTTTTTATATTTATAAATGAGATGGGTTTGATCGAATTCTTAATTCTATAGATCTCGGTTGCTTTCTGCACCTACTGTCCAGACTACGGCCCTACTTTTGGATAACCACCGACTACTCTGTCATTGCCGTAATTCAGCTATTTTTCAGACTATGTAATTCGACCGCTGCTGACAAATTCTGACACTTATCGGTCAGTCTGCCTGCACCAGTCTGTCAAGACACCTTTTAGCTACTTTTTAGTGACCGATTACCTCACTCTTATTTAGATCCCATCAAACAATAAAACAAAAAACATTAATATAAAACAATGGGAAAAAGTAGCTTTGTAACATGGTCCACCCATGTAAAAGCTTGCTTGCGGTGTGTGTAAACTCATGAATAAAGTTGATGTTATTCAAAAATAGTGATATTTGATAACTATTATACCACCATCTTTTGTTTAATGGTAATCAAGATCATGGTGGTAAGGAAAATATTACATAAAATAAAATCAAATTTCAAATTAAATGTCAAAGAACATAACAAAATAATATCATATGCAAAGACTTGTGGCTTCACTAAAAATCATTGCTTGTAAGTGCTTGTGCACACATGTGTGACTATAGAACATGAAAAGCAGGAAAATACAAAAAGTAAAAGAGAAACATGATCAAAAGATGTCTCTAATAATTGTGAAAGAGAGATATTTATAAAAAATATGATTCGAAACTTTTATTGAGATTACTTGATATATTTGAATCAAATATTTTATATATCTTACATTCAAATCTTTTGTTCACAACTTGTAATTAAATCTTACAAGATCTTCAAATCTTTATCTATAACTGGAATTTTAGATCGAATCTTCATTTTTGGATCTCTTCTTGAACTTAATTTCCTGCACTCTCAAATATATTAATTATTAGATCTTGATTTCTCATCAAATTAACTAAATAGTATCTTCAAAATTCACAAAAAAATTCTTGGTAAAAATATCCTATTAATGTAAAAAATGCAAAATCAATAAAAGTTATTGAAAAATGAGACATAAAGTTGACCAAAAAAATTCGAAAGAATGATGAAAAAGCTCAGGTTGATACAAAACAAAACTGCTCATCAACTCTCCACGGTTAGATGTTGCTTATCCTTAAGCAATGTTTCAAGTGCTCTTATATGAAAATGTCATTTTGAAAAAAATTTCAAGGCAAGTAAGATGTTGCGTATCCAAATAGCATGCTCAAAGACTAAACTCCTTTACTCAAGTCCACTCTTCATAAATTTCTCATTCACTCAAAAAAAAAAAAATGTCCATAAGAGTAGGTTAAAATGAAGGAAAATTATTCAACACCTAATTACAAACGAGTGAATGTACTTATGCAAGTGCTCCATATATGCATCTTCAACAAGTTTTTGCAATCATGAGGTATTTTTCTTGAAGTACGGCAAAAGTATTGCACAGGGTTGAAATTTGGTTCGATGCTACAAGATGAGCTAAAAGAAGTGAGCATCTTGATTTGGTTGGATAAATCAGAAATTTTCTCCTTTGAATCCATGTTGAATATAGCTTCTTTGATAATGTTAAATCTCATATGTGCTTCTCGTGTTCCACTGTTTTTCTAGAGGCTTGAATGGATTGACTTCATTTGTAGGCCTTTTGAACATGATTTCTTGAACATTTGTGCATCTCAAAAATTTTCACTTGTAGTTGGCAATTTCAGAATTGAGAAAGCTTTCTTAACCTATATTACAAATAATGATAATCATTCCAAAAATAATTTCAAAATACTCAAATCCAGCCCAAAGGGATTGGAGTTTTTCAATAAAATGATATTAGGCTTCTGATATGTGAAACAAAAAAAAGGTTTAAGTTCCAATGTTGTTCACTAAACGGAGAGAGGGTGAGCTGCGATGGATACTAATTCGACAAATCCTGATGCCTTAGTCCTCTTTCAGAAGATTTCTTGCATTATCCAAATAGCATGCACAAGGCAAATCCTTAATCTTTTCAAACTCAACTCACTAATAGAAAATTAGTAAATAAAGAGACCACCTTATTATGAAATATTGCTTTTGTAGCATAAGTTTGGGAAGTAAATGATCATACTATACAAAAGCTAAACATCTTACATAGACAAAATATTACTCAATAAAAAGATATCAGAATTGAAGCATCCTAAGCAGATGCTTAAAACATGCCAAAACCAAATGATAGGTTGTGATAAGTGAGTAAAAGACAAGCATATTTGTTGTGAAGAAAACCATTAAAAAATGGTAGCGTTCCCTTACACTTGAGTAAGAATTATTTTCAAACTTTAAAGAAATCTAATCTTGTTTAATGATATCCATAAAAGAGCAATTTTTTTTATCTGAACAATGCACATATGTCGCACCACATGTGCATGTTCATGGTTATAAAGATGACCCTACTAATAACTTCCGGATGCAAGAATCATGCGAACTACACTGTTCACAAGCATCATTATGCCATGTTAATCAAAGCTCGTATAAAAAATTCAAATCTATCCCTACAAACCATACCTTAATAGATTTACTGGAAATGAAAAAAAATAATGATTTACCCTGCTAAAATTTATTTTATTAAAAGAAAATTAAATAAAAAAATTAAAAAAATTGTTGGATGACAATAAGCAAACCATATCTTGGTAGTGTACAAAGGTGGCCAACGAGGGAATGTATGAAAATGAAAAGCAAGCTTTTGGATTGCATGAATCTCATTCAATGCATATTTGAATTAAAAACTAAAAATCCGTCACCTTTCATTTGTTTTATCTTGTGCAAGTGCCATCATGCCATGCTTTTGTTTCTCATTGTATAACTCCAATGGAAAGATCGAGTACCAACAATTGAATATATGGAATAATTATCAAACCTTTGTTTAGCTTCTTTACTCTACAAAAAAAATATATATATATATATATTTTTTTTTCTAAAAAATAAAAACATATTCTTCAATTGAATGCTTACCAGTAGTGATGAGCTCTCTCTCTTCTTTTTATTTCTCCAATTTTCCTTAGAATTGAGTTAGTTCGAAATTGCTCTTGCAAGATTTGAGTTTAGAGACATGGAATATAGGGTGGATTTGTACTTCTAGAGGCAACGGCAACTCATAAGCAAGATCTCCCAATTTTTTTTGATCTCAAAAGGCCCGAAATACCTTGGATGCAATTTAGAGTATTCTGTACCAGTGAAAGTTGTGTTGTGTTGGATGCAATTTAAGCCACACCTTGTCCTTCTCTTCATATGAAATACATCGATGCTTCTTGTTGTAATAGTGAGCCATGAATTGTTGACTGCGTTTTAGTCTCTCCTTTGCCATTGACAGAACATCATGTCTATTTTTTAATTCCATATCCACCGCTGCCACCTGAGAACTTCCCTCATAAGTGATAAGTGAAGGAGGAGCTCTTCCATAAACTAATTCAAAAGGGGTTGTCCCAATGGAACCTTGGAAGCTAGTGTTATCAATATATTCAGCCCATACAATCCAATCTCCTCATTTGTTCGAACAGTCGCCCACCCAGCACCTCAAATGAGTCTCCAAAATTTTATTAACAGCCTCTGTTTGACCATCTGATTGGGGGTGATACGCTGTGGAGAGTTGTAACTTTGTTCCCGATAATCGAAAGAGTTCCCTCCAAAAGGAATTTGTGAACACAACATCCCTGTCACTAGTGATAGTCTCCTGTAATCCATGCAACTTAAAAACAGTATCAAAAAAAATTTTAGCCACAGAAACAGCAGTATAAGGGTGGCTCAGCGAGGTGAAATGAACATACTTGGATAATCGGTCTACAACCACCAAAATAACCTTCTTACCTCTGGAGATCGGTTATCCTTCTATAAAGTCCATGAAAATCTTAGACCAAATTCTTTCAGGGATGCTTAACGGTTGAAGTAGACCCCCTGGTTGCAATTGCTCCATCTTCGATTGCAGACAAGTCTTGCAATTATTAACAAATTCCTGCACATGAGTTCCCATTTCTGGCCAAAAGAAATCCCTTTTGATACTTTGCAATGTCTTATTCATACCTTCATAGCAAGAGTTATGAACAGAAGATAGGATTTCTTGAATATACTTATAGTTGTTTCTCAAGTAAATTCTATCCTTGTATAAGATGAGTCCATCTTTGGTTTGCCAATTTTTCCTTTAGTTCCTTGTTGAATATCTTGAAATAGACTCTGTAACTCTGGTTCCGTTACCAGTTCTTGCCTCAAGTGATCAGTGAGTGCAAATTTGGGCATTGAGAAAGACAACATGCTAGCTTCTACCTCTTGTTTTCTAGAGAGTGCATCAGCAGCGACATTTTGTTTTCCTTGTTTGTGTTCAATAGAAAAACCGTACTTTGCTTAGCCATTTCTGCTAGAACGGTGTTGTGACTGTTTGTTGCATCAAACATTGAAGGCTTTTGTGATCGGTCTTTACCAAAATGGTCTACCCCAAAGGTAGTTCCTCCAATGCTTAATGGCATACACCATTCCAATAAGCTCTTTCTCGTAAGTGGCTAATGATTTATGCCTTTCTGCTAGAATCTTACTGAAATATGCAATCGGATGTTGGTCCTGATGCAACACAGCCCCTATTCCATGATCTGAAGCATCACACTCTATGATAAATTGCTCCTGAAAATTTTGAGACGTTAGCACAGGTGCTTGCGTGAGAACTACCTTTAATGCTTCAAACGCGGATTCTGCTGCTGGAGTCCACCGGAAGTTGTCATGTTTCAACATGGTAGTGAGTGGGGCAGAGAGACTGCTGAAGTGAGGAACAAAATGTCTATAATACTCAGCAACTCCCAGAAAACCTCTTCAGCCTTTCATATTTAATGGTTTGGACCATTGTAATATTGCTTCGATTTTTGTCTGGTCCACATGAATACCATCAGCTCCAATTTTGTGCCCATGATACTCCACATTTGATGTGCAAAATATGCATTTCAAATCTATAATAAAAAGCTGATGGTCATGGAGTAATTGGAATACCTTTTGCAAGTGTCTCATATGCTCTTCAAGGTTTTCACTATAAATCAATATATCATCAAAGAATACTAACACAAATTTTCTGATATAGGGATGGAAAACTGAGTTCATCAGGTTTTGAAAGGTGATCTGGGCATTGGTCAAGCCAAATGGCATGACTAGGAATTCATGTTGCCCTTCCGATGCCTGGAATGGTGTTTTGGAAATTGATTCTTCATGCATGCTAACTTGATGATAGCCAGATCGCAAGTCTAACTTTGAGAACATCTTAACTCCATGAAGTTCCCCTGTAAATTCCTCCAAGGTTGGTGTTGGGAACTGTTCCTTAACGTTAATAGATTGAGTGCTCTATAATTTACACACATAAACCATCCACCATCTCTTTTTGCTACTAATAAAACAGGGGCCGAGAAAGGGGAAGTGCTGTTTCTGATCAACCCACTTTCTAGGAGTTCCTTAACTTGACTTTCGTTTACAGTCCTCAGAGCTTGTGGGTAACGATAAGGTCTCCGAGAGGTGGGGTTAGCTCCTGCAATAAGATAGATTTGATGATCACATAATCTGAGAGGAGGTAGGTTCAGGGGTTCCTCAAATAAAGACTGAAAATTATGAAGTAGGCCCCGCAGCATGTGTTCCCACATTTTAGAGCCCATTTAAATCTCTAATTTGAGTTGCGTCATGTGCTCTTGGTGGTCACGTTCATGTCCATTTATGGTATATGCATGATTATCTCGTTGGAAGGCTATTTTCTGAAGTTTAAAGTCCCAATTTATAGTACCAATACCTTCCAACCAATCATAGCCTAAGACACCTGAGAATCCCACCAAGGGTATTAAGTATAAGTCGAACGTAAATTCATAGTCTTCACCTTGCAGCAAGAACTCCTCGCACACTCCAGGGCATTGGATGGACTCTCCATGAGGTACCATTGCTGATAGTTTCTTCTTTGGAGTCATTTTTAGTTGTAGTTTGATTGCTATTGACTCATGTGAGAAGCTGTGCGTCCTTGAGTCAATCAAGAACAAAAATGATTGTCTCATGATGTATACTTTACTTTGACCTTGCCCTTGGGTGCACTGCCAACTTGTCTTAAGACTGCATGTAAGGAGACATGTAGTTCTTGCTCCTGTTTATTATCACTGTTCTCTGTCTTTTTTCCAAAGTCAAGAAAGAGAAATCGTGGATTTGGGGTCAATCAAGAAGTAGATGCTTGCAAAGCATTTTCTTATATGCAAGATCACAAGATAAATGTTACTCTTAGTCTAAGCTCAAAGCAATAGTGGTAAGCAAGTTCAATACGTAAAATCAAATCTCAACATGGAAAGTAACAAATACTCGTTTTAAGTACAAAGTAATACTAAGATGTTTCAAGGGTGTGCAGATAATGTGGTACTAAGATTCCTAATTTAATTTATAATGTTTTTATACTCATAACTCCAAACATCCTAAATTTAACCAGGTTATTTCATATGTTTTTGGTTAAGATAACCCCTTTATCATCACCTATCTCATACTCAGGTTTACTCATGTGCAAAATATGTAGAACTAAGTCTATCCGCCTCTACTGATTCTATCTCGGACTAACCCTAACTATCCTCTCCATGATTATTTTGTCTACCCTTAGGTTCACTTGAGAAATGATAGAACAAAAGTTAAGATACAATAATCAGTTATCTTATGAATCCTAATCCACATCACCTATTCACACCTTTAGGCATCTCCAAAGTCTAACCACTCATGTGTGAAAAATAAAGCATGATATCATTATGGTAAAGTATTTGAAAATATCAAAAACATTATGAGAAAGTTAGTCATAGAAACTAAAAATATTTAGCAAACGAAAATAAAGTAGAAATAGTTCAAATTTCCATCGACTACTGTTTACAACTCGGAATAGTAACACTGAACTGAGTCTTGGTGGTGTTCTTCAGGTTGAAGAGTCTTTTTCCTGAAAATCTCCTTCTTCTTCTTTCTGGTTCAGTGTTCGTGTTGTTGGAGCTTCCCCCTATGCGTGTATGATCTTTCATTGCTGAAGCTCTCCCTTTTTCTCTCTCTTTCTCCATTTTCCTAAGCAAGAATGCTTCTATGACAGCACTACTACTCTTGCCCTACACTTGCAATCTGCTATGGTGAAAGTGCACTCATTGTCTCCTCCTTTTATGGTAGTCCTCTTGCTGCATGACTGCTACACAAAATCTTTATTTTGCCCCTGAATTCAGATTTTGCTGCTAGCGTACAATTGGGTTAGAATATGGAGTGGACTAAATCAAAGGATTTAGTCTACTAACACAAAAAAATAGATATTTCCTAAATTGTTTTATAGAATATCTAAAACCATAAGATAAACATCTAAAACATGATTAAAAACGTATAATTTTCATAGCATAAAAATAGAAAAACTTGTGTGTTATCAGTCCTCGACTACCCTTCTCAAGAGAACGGTAAATTAGTCTTCGAGTGATGAGTAAAGGCATACCTAATAAGCTCAAATATTCCATACAAATTTTTTTTATAAGATAGATCAGATTGTCTATAATGGAATATTTTCTTAAAATTTTTTTCATCCACTTGAAATTTACAAAGTAGCTTGGTTGAAGTGACTGATCAAGAGTAAGCAAATAATTTAGTTGGACTCAATTGGATGGCATGATTTCTTAGTTAGTGAATTAATGGATTGGTGTGCTAGAGAACAATTAGTTTGAATTCAATTGTTTGATTTCTTACTATCCTAAAGGTGGAGTGACTCTTGGACAGATTTTCAAGGCGATTGAAAAGCCTGTTGATAATTTAAGCACTGTCGATACTTCCACAACTCATCTCCTATTCATCCATTTGTCCCTATTTTTATAGAATTAGATATAAAATTGATAAACATAAATTCCTAGTGTCGTTGCAAAAATAGAAAATTCGTTATCAAATAAATTTATAGTCTCTAATCCTCACAAAATACAAATTAAACTGAAAATGCACAGTGGAATTCAAGGTCAATCACAAGGAGCTTGTGCTTGTCATATATTTCAGCAGATGCAGAATTCAAAGTATAGGTGAGTCTTAGTCTAAGCTCGGACCAACAATGATGAACATGTTCGGTAAACAAGATCAGTAAACAATATCAGGTCTTAATGCTAAAGTAACAGATACTGGTTTTAAGTCGGAATAATACTAACGTCCCTTAAGGATCTACACGTGGTGTGGTGCCAAAATTCCTAATTTAATCTACCATATTCTTACACTCACAACTTCAAATAGCCTAAGTTTACCCAGGTCATACATCACATTTTCGGCTAAATTAGTCCCCCATATCATCACAAACCTTACAATTAGGTCTACCCGCATGCAACGCATATAGAACTAGGTCTAACCGGTTCTACCCTAGACTAACACCTACTGTTCCCATCTTGATTTGTTGGTCTACCTCTAAATCAAGCATCTAAGTGTGAAGCTGCTTGTTCCCCTCCTTAGGTCTACCCATGGCTTGATAGAAACAAGAGCTAAGGAACAATGATCAATTTTATTAAAACTCCTAGATTCACACCACCATGCTTCACCTTAAAGCATTCCTAGGATTTAGCTACTCATGTTTTGAAGGTAAAATGTAATGGCATTAACATAAAATAACGAAAATGTTAAGAATATTGTGCAGATGTTGGATTGAGAAACTAAAAACATCAACAAGCTAAAATAAAGCAGTAAGGTTTCTGGATTCCGTCTACCATTGCTCATAAGCTGGAGCAGTGGCGCTGAACTGGGTCTTGATCTTCTTCTTTCAAGCTGGAGGTTCTTCTCCAGAAAAATCGCCTTCCTTCTTCTCCTTCAGTTTCTTCGTGTTCGAGTTGGGGGAGAAACCCCATCGTGTGTGTTCTCTGAAAATTTTGATTGTCCCCCCTCTTTTGCGACTCTCTCTCCTAATGTCGTTTCTCTTGCCTCCCATTGCCCAAGGCAAGTACACTCTCTGACAGATCTGCTTCTCTAGGCCTTGACTTGCAGACTGTCGTTGTGACAATGTACTCATTGCCCCCTGCACTCTGATGACTTGCACGAAATCTAGATTTTTCCTTGATCCTTGGGTTGCTGCTAGACTCCAAAATCGGTTTAAACATGGGATGGGCTAAATCAAAGGATTTAGACCACTAATACACCAAAAACCATATTTTTCCTAATCGAATAAAATACTTAAAACTATAAAATTAACATATAAATACAATTAAAAATTTATGATTTCTCATATCTTAAAATATGAAAATTTGTGTGCTATCAAAAATCATCTATTTTATAACATGAATTAAAGCAATAGATCTTTTCACTACTACTGTGGTGATGGAAAAATGTTGGGTGTCGATGAACTGTCGTGATGAATTAGTTCAAACCCTTAAAGAAAGAAAAAATCCCACAGCCCAATGAATGGGAAGATAAAAATGATGGCCTGGAAATTAGATGATGAAATATGTAGGTCGGAATAGCAACTCATTGGGCTCAAGTTTAATATGCCCAATCACACAAGTAAAAGGCCCAAGACAAGCAACTCCAATGCTCATAAATGTAACCATTAGATCTCATAAGACCTCAAAGGTTACTCGTATCACATCAAGCTTTGTGTTCTTTCCTCACTTGTTTTTGCAGGAAGTGCAGAATTAGGAATGGCATCACCATCTGTTTTTGATGGAAAAGACATTGAAGCTTTGGGGTTCATTGATGCAGATGCGGCAGCTGAAGCAAAATGGAATGACAAAAAACCTTATGGCTAGAAGTGTTCTAGACATAGCCTTGATCGCTGGGGTCAACAACCTCATAAAACAATGCACCATACCTAAGTCTGGGATACTCTAACCGAGAATTTTTCTTTCATAGAGGAACGAAAGGAAAAAGAAATTACCGATCTTTGGAGGTTGACAGATGACCGGAAATGTGCTCCTATAAATTTGGTGTCCACATTTAAAGACAACCTATTCAAGAATTTGATGTTGAGATAAAGGACAGGCCCGGAAGGGAGAACCTTGTGGCAGATCATCTCAGCAGGATTGAAGGAAGTGAAGGAGATGGAATCATCACTGAAACGTTTCCCGATGAACAGCTATTCTCAATTCGGACTAGTATACGTGAACTGTGGTTTGCTGATCTTGCAAACTTTGTTTCAACAGGGGTGATGTCACCTGGAATGGACTATCATGCGAGGAACAAGCTTAAGAGTGATGCCAAATACTACATATGGGATGATCCATATTTATGGAAGAGATGCAATGATGGCATCATTCAAAGGTGTGTTCATGAAAATGAAATTCAAAAAATCATTGATTCTTGTCATGCAGGACCTTTTGGTGGCCATCATGGACAACACCGAACAGCCAGAAAGATTCTAGACTGTGGACTTTATTGGCCACATATTTTCAGAGATTGTTACGCCTATTGCAAAGGTTGTGAACCATGCCAAAGGATAGGAAATTTATCAAACAATAACGAAATACCCCAGAAAGGAATCCTGGTATGTGAATTATTTTATGTATGGGGTATAGATTTTATTGGACATTTTCCTACTTCAGCAGGTTACAATTACATTTTGGTTGCGGTTGATTATGTGTCCAAATGGATTGAGGTAATCCCTACACGGACTGATGATGCAAAAACTGTGATTAATTTCTTGTGCAACAACATCTTCACGAGATATGGAACTCCTAAGGCGCTGATCAGTGATAGGGGAACACATTTTTACAATCAGGCCTTAGGGAGTGTATTGAAACATTTTAATGTTTGGTACAAGCCTTCTATAGCGTACCATCCACAGACCAATGGACAAATTGAAGTCTCCAACAGGGAAATCAAACAAATTCTGGAGAAAGTTGTGAACCCAAACAGGAAGGACTGGAGCATGAGGTTAAAGGATGCACTATGGGCCATACGAACAGCATACAAGACTCCCATTGGGACCTCACCATTTCGGTTGGTCTATGGGAAGCCTTGTAGATTACCAGCAGCTCTTGAACACAAGGCTTGGTGGGCTATGAAGAAGTTGAACTTGGATACGGATCTTAGTGCAAGCCATAGGAAACTCTAGCTTTCAGAATTGGAGGAGTTGAGAAATGATGTGTACGAGAGCTCAAAACTATTCAAAGCTCGGACTAAGAGCTATCACGATGCGCATATTTCCAGGAGAAATTTCGAGATTAGCCAGAAGGTTTTATTATTCCAATCCAGGTTCAAATTGCATCCTGGGAAACTGAAATCAAGATGGATAGGGCCTTTTGTTGTGAAAGAAATTTTTCACTTCACCCATTTGTCTGCGATTTTTCTGCGAAAAATTACAGCAACTGAAACACGATGCCAGCGACTAGAAGCACAAAGAATGCCGCAAAAGAAAAGACTAGCCAGAAAAAGACGAGAAAGGAGCAAGCAAAGGAAGGAACAGGAGATGTTGAAGCAACCACCAGTGTTGTTCCACCCAGGAAGAAGTAGTTCAGCCTATTGTTGCCACCACAGAATCTCCTCGAGAAGCAGAAGTGATTCCCCAGACAGCGGAGGTTGGGGAGTCATCTAAACAGAAAAAACGGAAGGACCCATCCTCCAAGTCAGAGCATATTAGCCTTCAGCAACGATTGAAGGACATGCAAGCAACTTACAAGAAGAGAAAACCTCCAGCAGAAGAACCACCTGCAGAGCCGCAGGTCTCGCTTAAGAAGAAGGGGAAGAAACATAGAACGAAAAAGCAGAAGTCATCGCGGTTGGAACCTGTGCCGGAGAAGGAATCTGCTGCACTCGAAGAACAAATGCTGCCCACCATAGAGGAAAATGCTGGAATTTCACGAAATGAAGAAGGGGCAGCAGAAGAAGAGCCTAAGGCTGAAAATGAAATTTCGGAAAAGAATCAGGAGGAGGCTGGAGATAAAAATGAAACTGAACATGCACAGGAAATAGATGAACAGGGTGTGCAACCACTAGCTCGAGGTAAGAAAGAGCAGGGAACTCCACCTACAGAAACTACTGTGAGCACGACTGAAGAATAGCAGGAAGGGATTGAGAAGGTAAAGAAATTCCTCCCAAAATTGGTCCCTATGTTCATGAATTCGGGGAGATTCGCAGTGGAAAGGGAACGATTTCAACGATAAATGACCGGGAAGGGAATTCCCTATTTCAAGCACCATGCTGATATGTTAAATGAAAAATACCTAAAGTTTGAGACAGCATAATACATGGACAGGTATGGAGAGGTAAAAGGTACCATGGTATTACCTTGCCGTCACATTGACTTTGCAATTCTTGTCGAATTGAACATAGTAGATAAGGTTTACACCATGTTTTAGAATTCTGCCTTCATGACTTTATTTGAGTTAAAGCTCCCTGTTTATGTGGAACTATCAAATGAATTTGCTTCGACTTTCACTTACAAAATTCCAGAAACTATTTTGGAGCCTCCTGCTGTTTGCTTTCGTCTGATGGGCACTGAGTTTTCATTTTCTTTAGTTGAGTGGAATGTTGCCCTTAGTTTTTGCTCGAAAAAGCAAGTAGACTCGCATGATTTTGCTACTTCTTTATTTGATTATCCAGCAGACTTTGATGCTGAAGAATTTTATGGAATTTTGATTGATCAGCATGTCATTGACTATGTTTTTTATGGGAGGCAACCCATGGCTAAGTTTTTTATTTCAGCATTTTAATTTCTAGTTTAATGTTGTTATTTTAAGAATTTTATCTGTATTTTGTGCTGCTGGGAAATGATTTTAAATGTTAAGAGGAGTTATTGATGGGGAGTTACATAAATCACACCGTTGAGATGAGTGGGAAGTTGTACCGGAGGGAATGACAGAAATGCCCTTGTTGCTTGAAAGTACTTAGAAGAGCCGTTGCTGTTTTTCTTCACTTCACCCATTTATCTATGACTTTTCTGCGAAAAATTACAGCAACAGAAACACAATGCCAGTGATAACACACAAATTTTCATGTTTTAGGATAAGAAAAATCATAGATTTTAGTTAGGTTTAAGTGTTAATTTTATAGTTTTAAGTAATTTTATTTGATTAGGGAAAATATGATTTTTGGTGTGATTAGTGGGCTAAATCCTTTGATTTAGCCTACCCCATGTCTAACCCGATTTTGGAGTCTAGCAGCAGCCCAAGAATCAAGGAAAAATCTAGATTTCGTGCAAGTCACCAGGGTGCAGGGGCAATGAGTACACTGTCATGGCGACAGTCTGCAAGTCAAGGCCTGGAGCATCATATTTTTCAAAGAATGTACTTGCCTTGGGAAGTGGGAGGCAAGAGAAAGCTGAAAAGAGAGAATCGCAAAACAAGGGAGATTACCCCAGAATTTTCAGAGAGCACAAACGAGGGGGTTTCTCCCTCAACCCCAACTCAAACCCGAAGAACACGAAAGGAGAAGGAGGAAGAAAAGGGATTTTTCTGGAGAAGAACCTCCAGCTTGAAGGAAGAAGATCAAGACCCAGTTCAGTGCTACTGTTTCAGTCCAGGAACAGTAGTAGACGGAAACCAGACTTCTTATTGCTTTCTTTTACTTTGTTGATGTCTTTTGTTTATGCACTAAACTTCTGCACGATGCTCTCAACATTTTCGTTATTTTATGTTAATGTCATTACATTTTACCTTCAAAGCATGAGTAGCTAAACCCTAGGAGTGCCTTAAGGTGAAGCATGGTGGTGTGGGTCTAAGAGTCTTAGTAAAATTGACCTTAGTGTCTTAGCTCTTGTTTCTATCAAACCATGGGTAGACCTAAGGAGGGGAACAAGTAGCTTTACAACTTAGATGCTTGATTTAGAGGTAGACCAACAAATCAAGACGGGAGCAGTAGGTGTTAGTCTGGGGTAGAACCAGTAGAACTGGGTAGACCTAGTTCTATATGCTTTGCATGCAGGTAGACCTAATTGTAAGGTTGGTGATGATATGGAGGACTAACTTAGCCGAAAATATGGTGAATGACCTGGGTAGACTTAGGTTATTTGAAGTTGTGAGTATAGAAACATGGTAGATTAAATTAGGAATTCTGGGACACACCACCCGTAGATCCTTAAGACACGTTAGTATTATTCTGAGTTAGAAACAGTACTTGTTACCGTAGCGTTAAAACCTGATACAATTTACTGACCTTGTTTACCGAACTTGTTTCCCACTGTTGGTTCGAGCTTAGACTAAGACTTACCTGTACTTTGAATTCTGTATCTGCTGAAATATATGACAAGAATAAGCTCCTTGTTATCGACCCCGAATTCCACTGTGTATTTTTAGTTTAATTTGTATTTTGTGAGGATTAGGGATTATAAATTTATTTGATAACGAATTTTCTGTTTTTGCAATGACACAAGGAATTTCCGTTTATCAGTTGGAACCACCCACCCTGGCTCAAGGGTATTTTCCAGTTTTGCTCAAACTTTATCCACTGACCCAGCTGTGCAACCGCCAAGTTAGGATAAAAAACAGGACCCACTGCATAACATGCATGTCAACTTAGTCATCTTAAGCAAAACAATCTACATAGGCAGTTTTTTATTATCATATTTATCAATTGAAAATTTCAACAATAGCAACCAGGTGAATAAGAAGCAAATAAAACCGATTTTCCAGTTTTGCTCAACAGAATTGTTCAGCATCACTGATGTCAAGGAAAACTATCATTCACAAACCAACCGATTTTTTGCACAAAAGATCAACAATAGCAACTGGGTGAATAAGAAGCAAATGCAATAATGCAAAGATTGGTATTATAAAGAAAAGGGGAATGGCTCGGCACTTATGCTGCTTTCTTGCTGGCCTCTGCATCAGGAATATTCTTGTCGTTTGTTGGTTATTAGCGGCATCCCGAAAACAAGTTGAAGCAAAAAAATTCACGAAAGCCATACCTTAAGAGCAACTTCATGCCTTTATGTTGTGTGGGAATCACTTCTCCCAATCTCTCATTAGTTTGCCTTCACCCGTAAGAGGAGAAGAGGCTCATCCCCAATTCAATTTAGGGTCAAATATCAAAAGTAAATTTTTTTTAATATTTTAATAATTAAATATATATTCAATTGGCGTATTACCAAACTATCCTCCTATTGCTGCAGCTATAGATATTATATTTTGAGAATATGACTTAAGGAACAATGGTTAGCGATAGCTCTCATGGGTGGTTTTGCTAGAATAGGAAATCACGAGATCAATGCTTAAGAAAATAATGATGAAAATGGTGATGCTATTCATAACTCTTGAGATTGCATAAGCTAATTTGAGAAAATGGGAAGGAAGCAAACAAATAATTGATGTAAATATTGATCTCCAACGAGTTAGGACAAAAATATGACCTACCAATAAGGTTTCCTGACTCATTATCCATGAGTCATCAAAAAAAGTTAAATTTCGAACCCAAAGCCTGTTTTGATTGGATTCAATCAAGTGGAATTGAATTAAAATACAAATCGACAATGAAATACAAAAACAATAAAAAAAAAAGGAAATGTAGGAAAAAGACTAATTAAATACCATTCACTTGGGTATCTAATAATTTATACCTGCTATTGGATTTGAACCAATGACTCCCACGGTATGGAGCAGTACTCTAACCACCAAGAATATGTACACAAAGAGATCTTAATAAAAGGGATCCCCTACCATCAATGTATTATAAATATCATATTGCTTTTAAGCAATAATAATCCATCAATGATAAAATAGACATTACAAGCATGAACAATTACCAAGTGCCATGCTCAGTTGGTAGAGCACGTTTTTTACATGCAGTGGCGTAGCTTCAACTTTTTTTCAAGATGGGCTGAATCATTATTACATATAAATATAACAAAAAAATGTATATAATAAATTTTTACATAAAAATACAAAATACATAATTACAATAATAAAAAAATATTAAATTACAAGTTAGCGCTTTGTTTCTTCAAATTCTTGAAATCTCTAATAATATCATTCTAATCTTATTTTTCTATAAGACGAATAGTACTCATTTTCTAAAGAAACGGAAATTACTTGATGTCACAAAAAATTGAAATATTCATTTTGTGATTGAAAGCGCATTTAATTTACAAGTTTAAATAATATATATAGTGGCATTCGAGATCAACTACAAAGAGTCGATGCTTGTGGAGGTAAAGTTCATAGATTTTGATTGTCATAAAATAATCAGCAAGATATAAAATTATAGAAAGTAATATAACGAACACTTGGAACTTCAATAAAAAAGCATAGGTGCTTTAAGGATTTCAAGGAAGTATGTCAAGTACATAAATTGATTCTACATTCATTGCAACCATTGTAACTCTATCAATTTCTTCTAGTAAAACAATATTTCTACTGCTCTTCACATTAACCAGACCTAAATCGGGTTGTTTGCCTGCTATCAATGTTTAACCATAACATAACTTTAGATGGCAATCTTTATGATTTTTCAGTTTTATATCTTAAATTTTATAAACCATCTTACAGTTAAATATATCATTTTAAAACAAATAAGATTAAATCTATTTGACCATATTGATCTGTATCTAAGATAATTATCTATGTAAACATATTCCAACTCTTTGATCTAATTTTATTCATTAACATATGAAAGCTTATTAATAATGTAAGATATAATAACAAGAGATATATTAGAATAAAAAACTCACACCCATTTTTAATAACTTTTTCGATCTTTTTGCATTTTTAAGATGATACAAAACTAAATCCATGATTAAGATTAATCTAGCAAGTGAACCGAGAACTGCACAAGCATGACAACAAGGAATTATGAAAATATATTAAGTAATGATTAGCAATGATATAAACAAAAACAAGTCAATATTATATCTAATAATGATTTTATCTGACAGTTGCCATTGGCAATCCCACTATTGCATCGCCATATATCAAGGGTGCATTATTGAACTTGTGCACCAATAGAATCTTGACAATCCTATCTCCAAATATTCACTATCCGATCATAGATCCGACAATCCCATTTGTGTCCATCATGACGCCTTTATGTTAACCTATTGCTATAAAGGTGTAAAATAGTTTACAGCATGCTCACCAAAGGCAATGACTTAGAATCTACAAGGGAACTGTTCATGGACTCAGCAAGATTAGTGAGAAATATATCATACTCGGTTTTTTCTAGGAAAAAAAAATTCTACTCCAGTATTGTGACGGTATCGCTGTCATGTAAGTCTATATCTTCATGTAATTTTTGAGTTTGTCAAACCATGCATTAAATTCATATTGATTCTATGTTTGGGCAATCTTTCAAATGTAGGTTGTCACAACATCATCTAAATAACTTGTTGCACTCAGTTATTGATGATATGCTTAACACCATAATGATACTAAAAAATAAAATAACAGTAACATATCAACTATAAGAAGGCTACATCACTATCGAAGAAAATAATTTAAAAATATATTTTGAAGATTTGGAAGCACAATACACAATGCCAACAACAATGCCTTACGTCGATCATACATTATTATAAAGACATCCTAATTCTTTTCAAATATATCACAATTAATAGCTAATAATTCAATGAACCATATCCAATTACTCTATGTTTTACTACTAACACAAAAATCGAACGAAAGACACCATTGTTAGGGTCAATTCTAACAGCAACTAGCAAAATACCTTTTAGTTTATTTTAAGTGTGTGTACTGTCTAGGGGTTGATAATGATGAATTTCATCTTTACATACTTATGTAACACACAATAATGAATTAACGTTCAATTAAAAGATAGCTATCAATTAGATATTTATATCTTTGGACATATATAGATGGATTGAAACCTTCCAATTGTTGCGTTTTCCAAAGATAAACTCTTATTTATCAAACAAATAAAATCTTGATTCCATTTTAAAAAATCCCTCTTCCTATCGGTCGCATTCTGGAGGGACAAAAGCTTTTCAGATTTCCAAAGTCAAAAACTAAACCTCGCCCATATTGACAAATAGCTTTAATGTATGTTCTTCATAGTTTATATATTGATGACACACATTTTTACTGAATTTTATAATACAAAATGGGGTTTTTCATGTTTATATGTGTTTAAGTTAATTTTGTGTGTTTATGTTAAAAAGGAAATAAAGATTGTTTTGCCGCTACCTACAGTCTACAAGTTCAGGTTGGGAACAATGCTGCGGTCAGGAACAGTGCAGTGGAGTGAAGGAGAGGAGATATTATTTTCAAAAACGAGAGAGAGCAAAAACAACAGCGAGACACGTAACAAGCACAGAACGCACATAAGGGGCTTCTCCCCCAATGCGAAAAATACCAACTAGAAGAGGAGAAGAAGTCCCTCATCGTCAAGAGCAGCACCAGAGCCTAGTTCAGCGCTACTGTTCCGGGCTGTGATCAGTAGTAACCAGGCGACAGAACAATCTTTATTTTCTTTCCGTTTTCTGAATATTTCGAGTTTTTGTACCTGGCGTGCTTACAATGTTTCTGTCATTTTCGCCATATTATCTGAAAGAAATCACGTTTTATTTTCCAAGTATGAGTAGCTAAAGCCTTAGGAATGCCTTAAGGTGAAGTATGGTGGTGTGTGCTTAGGGTTAATAATGAAATTTATATTTGTTCCTTAGCTCTTGTTTCTATCAATCTTTGGGTAGATCTAAGCAGGGGAATAAGTAACTTCACAACTTAGATGCTTGATTTAGAGATAGACCAACAAATCAAGACGGGATCAGTAGGTGTTAGTCCGAGGTAGAATCAATAAAACCAGTTAGACCTAATTCTATATGCTTTGCATGCGGGTAGACCTAAGTGCAATGTTGATGATGATATGAGAGACTAGCTTAGCCAAAAATATGATGAAAGACTTGGATAGACTTAGGTTATTTGAAGTTGTGAGTGTAGGAACATGGTAAATTAAATTAGGAAGTTTAGCATAACATCACCTACAGATCCTTAAGGTATCTTCGTGTTATTCTGAGTTAGAACCATTACTTGTTACCTTTCGCATTGAAACCTGATATTGTTTATTGATCTTCTTTACCGCACTTGTTTACCATTGTTGGTCCGAGCTTAGACTAAGACTTTCTGTTAGCCCGAATTATGCATTTACTAAAACACTTAGCAAGCACAATCTCTTTGTGATTGGCCCTGACATCCCTTATACAAGTTTTCTAAATTTGTATTTTGTGTAGAGGAGGGACTATAAATTTATTTGATGCGGAATTTTTCTTGTATTGCAACGATATGCTAAAATATTCGTTTATCAAATTCTCGCTGTTGCCGGGGAGCGGTGTTTAATTGTTTTATGTTTCCAGTTGATGCATTTACGTTCTTGTGATGCAGGTAATCTCACTTTTAGAGTTATCATCAAGAACAGGGTTAAAGTTAGGGAAGCAAGCAGATTGAATCAGCTCCCACTCGAGACCAATAGAGATTTCAGCATGGCTGAACTTGAGAAAACCTCGAATGAATTAGATGCTACTGATCACATTTACAGGGGTTTATGCATCAGATTTTCAGATGTTGGAGCAAAGGAGCTAAAATCGGCGATGATCAATTTTTTGCCCAAGTTCTATGGAAAAATTGGAGAGAATCCCCATGAGCATCTAGACAATGTAACAGCGGTGGTATGCACATCATTCAAGGGAGCTAGAATGACTGAAGATTCCATTTGTTTGAGAGCCTTTCAATTTACTTTGGAAGGAGAAGCCAAAACGTGGTTCAACTCATTAAGGCCTGGAAGCATTACTGATTGGGTTGGAATGAAAAAGTTTTATTGAGCAAATATTTTCCAGCTTCCAAGGTGAAAGGTATTAGAAAAGAAATTAGTGATGTTGAACAAATGAGTGGAGAATCATTGCACGAATATTGGAAGAGATTTAATCATCTTTTGAGATCCTTCCTACACCATGGTTTTCAGACCAATGCCTTGGTCAAATACTTCTATGATGGATTGTTATGCACTGACCGAACCATGGTAGATTCAGCGGCAGAAGGATTTTTAAGGAAGAAGACACCAACCAAAGCTCTTTCCTTGCTTGAGGAATTGGCTGAGCATTCAAGACATATTATCAGGAAGCAAACCTCAAACAAGAGAGTGTATGAAGTACAGAACAAGCCTAGGGTTTCATTGGCTGAACTCAAGAAAAATGTTGCTGCTATGTCTGAAATGATGAAGGAGCTATTCTTATTCCAGGCCAAGAACATGTCATGCGGAAACTGTCATAGAACAGGGCATGCAGTGGACAAGTGCCCAGATTTATTTGAAGAAGAGCATGTCAAGTCTATGGGATATTTGGAACCCCAGCAAAGGATGAAGTATGATCCCTATTAAAATACTTACAATCCAGGCTGGAGGGATCATCCAAACTTTCGTTGGAGCAACAACGAAAATTGTTACAAAGGGGAGAGCTCAACAATGGGGCAGCAAAATTTTAAGGAGCTAAGATCTTATTAGGTGCCTCCATTTCGAAGGCAAAATCAATAGAACCAGCAGCCATTTCAAGCCTCAAATCAAGGCAATGCTGGAGGAAATTCTGGAAATTCATTGGAAGAAATGTTGAAGACATTCATGGCACAATCAATCAAAAATCAAGCTGAAAATCAACAAACCATCCGAAATTTGGAGGTCCAAGTGAGTCAATTGACCGTAGAGGTTGGAGACCTGAAACAAAAAGGGAGTTTACCATCTCAACCCAAGCCTAACCCAAATTCCAGTGGAGGGCCGAACATCAGCGCCATGACACTTAGGAATAGAAAAGATAAGCCTGTATGAGAATTAGGCCAGATTGAGACTAAGGAGAATGAGACAGAGGAGTACAAAGTTGTTGTGCAGAGTGAGGATGAAGTTGAGGTACTCCCAGAACTTGTCCCGGTAAAGGTGACCCTGCCTGCTTTTCCAGGAAGACTGGAGTTGAAGGAAGAGCAAACTGAAAAGGAAAATATGCTGAAAGCATTGGGAAACACTCAATTGAATTTAACTCTCTTGGAGTATATTGTCTTGTAACCAAAGAGTGTCAAATATTTGAAGCAACTATGCATGTCTAAACCCATGCTGAAAGAGAAGGGGAAGGTGAAATTGAGTAAAAGCTTCTCAGAACTTCTTAGTTGGAAACTACCCGAGAAACGTAAGGATCCGAGTACATTTTTTATCCCATGGAAAATTGGAGAATTGTGCATCTGGTGAGCTATGGCAGACCTGGGAGCTTCTATAAATGTCATGTCGAACTCTGTTTATGGGGCACTCAGGTTGGGACCTTTGCAAGCATCGGGTGTGCAAATTGAGCTAAAAGATAGGAGAGTGATTTCTCCCAAAGGCTTGGTGAACGATGTTCTGGTGAAAATTGAGCATTTGGTGTTCCCAAATGATTTTTTTGTGGTGAACATGGCCACTAGAGGATCAAAGGACACGACCATTATTTTAGGGAGACCATTCTTGAGCACTTCAAATGCTATCATCAACGTGAAGATGGGAACCATTGAGCTTTATTTTGATGAAGACATGAAGGATGTGAAGAATTATCCAGTGATTTTGAGAGCATTTGTGATGTAGATGTCATGGATGGACTAATTGAGGAGCACTTGAAGAAAGACATTCAAGAAAAAGAAGAGGCTTACAAAGAATCTTTATTTTCAAAATTTGAATCTGAAGAAAAATTCGAGCAATTAATGTGGTGCAAGCTAAGACTCTAGAAGAGAGGTTAGCTGAATTGAAACCATTGCCTAATCATTTAAAATATGTTTTTCTTGATGCAGAGTTCTGGAATCCTGTAATCATCTGCATTGGTCTAAGCTCACACCAAGAGTTACAATTGTTCGAGTTACTGAAAAGAAACAAGAAGGCAATAGGTTGGATGCTGGATGACATTGAGGGGATCTGCCCATCCATACGCATGCACCGAATATTTCTAGAGGATGGTGCAAAACAAGTTCATCAACCTCAAAGACGTCTAAACCCAAACATGATGGAAGTGGTAAGAAAGGAAATTGTTAAACTCCATGATGCAGGGATTATTTACTCTATAACAGATAGTGAATGGGTGAGTCCCATTCACGTTGTGCCCAAGAAGATAGGGATGACTGTGGTGGAGAATGAGAAAGGCGAGCTTGTTCCGCAAAGGGTGGAAAATTGGATGGAGGGTTTGTATAGATTATCGAAAATTAAATGAAGTGACAAAGACCATTATGATTTGCCCTTTATTGATCAGATGGTTGAAAAATTGGCTACAAAATCATTTTATTGTTTTTTGGATGGATATTCTGGATATAATCAGGTTCCTCTTTCAGGGCAGGATCAAGACAAGACAACCTTCACGTGCCCATTTGGAACTTATGCTTATAGGAGGATGCCTTTCGGATTGTATAACGCCCCAACCACATTTTAGAGGTGTATGACCGGTATTTTCTCTAATTTTGGTGATGATTTTATTAAAATATTTATGGATGATTTTACGGTATATGGAGAAAATTTTGAGTCATGCTTAGACCACGTAAAAAATCCTTGCTCACTCTTATTTTAATCGCACCAACCGTGAAGAACGTGACTAAGTGTGGCATTCCCGACCGCGCCTATCACCTAAAATCAGCCTCTCACCGGATACCGATTTCACCCATAACATATTTGGCGCCCACCGTGGGGCTATGTTCCACAGTCCCATTTGAGAAACCCACAGGAGCCACTTGTTAATCACGAGTCATGGCAGAAAATAGCACAGCCACCGACTCAGCTCATGACGGAAGTGCCGACGCGCGAGACCCCGGCCTTATGATCACTAGCAGGGAGCAACTGAAGGCCCTGCTAACAGAAATCCTTACCGACCTCCGGGCACCTTCAGGTCTCAACTCCAACGCCCAAGAGAGAACACCTGAAACCGCACCACGAACAGGGAAGCAACCTCTTATTCCGAAGTACCCCCCAAATACGGAGACTGAATCCGAAACCGAGGAGGAGATGTTGCGGAGAAAGAGGTGCAACCAAGTCGCGTATGAGCCAGGAACCGGTGGGGAAAACATGACTAGCATAATCTTGGAAGAAAGAGAAGAAGAGTTGAAAAGAGAGGTAGACCAGATCCGCGAGAGGAAAAGATTTATCGACAAGCGGATGTTGACAGGAAGAAGAGGGGATAGAGGCTTCAGGGACGTTTTCGATTAGAACGAATCCACTGGGAGAGGAGATGTTTTGGCCAAAATTGCTTTGGCCTTGAAGAGTGGAGTTGAGGGAGCAGCTAGAACCACAACGCTGCGTTTTGACCCTTTCTCAGACGATTTAGTCGGAGAAGAGCCCGAGAGAGGATTCCGAGTCCCAGACGGATTACCCACGTATGACGGAAAAGGGGACCGCATATCGCATGTAACCGACTTCGATATGAGGATGTACACGATTCGACATTCAGAGGCCATGAAGTGTAAGCTGTTTGCTTGCTCGCTCCAGAAAGGAGCGAAGACTTGGTTTAAATAGTTAGAACCATGCAGCGCGGAATCTTATCGGGAGTTAGTACTGCTCTTCACTACCCGATACGCTGTTAACATTGAAGCTCCACCTTCAAAGGCATCACTATACTCTATTCGGTACGATCAATGAAAAGAGAGCTTGCGAAGATTCATCGATCGATTCAACTGCATGGCGCAGGATGTCCAATTGGATTTAAAAGAAAGGGTGGAAATAATGAATCGTGCCTTAGGAACGTTGAAATTGGGACAGAGTTATCGAAGTCCCCACCAAAGAATCTCAGAGAATTGCTAAGGAAAATCATGAAGTACATCCGAGTGGACGACGTCCTCAGGGCCGAGATGAAAAGCCGTGTGGAGATTCGTCCAGTCCCACAGCAAGAGACCCAACATAACCGAGGGCCCATGCCGAATAAGCGCCGTGAAGAATATCAGGTGGAACCAACTAGAAGAAGACCACCGGGCATGATACTGGCCATTGCCGACTGATGAAGAGGATGATCGAGCAATATCATGCTGGTGGGGGATGAACAACGCGATGCGGAACCCCGCATCAATGACGGACCGGAAAAGAGGACGTAACGAGTGAACGGGGAACGAAGGGAACCGATATCCGAAATTCCCTCCGACACTGGGGATGACGAACTCGCGAGCCAACAGGGAACCGAATCTTGGAGGAGGACAAGACATATCGGAAAGTTCACGGAGTGCCCATCAAATGCAGGGTAGTCCCCCCTATATTCGGGAAATCCATATAATATCCGGAGGAACCGAGATGGATCTGTCCGAAAACGAACGGAAGAGATATTTGGATGAAGCTAGAAGAGGAGAAGTTTTCGAAATCGGAAATGGTCTGACTGAGAAAGCTTCTTGAGAAAAGGAAGAGATCAACTTCTTCGACAGAGACGTCCCGGTTGGCCCAGCCACGAGAGATGAGCCTTTGGTGGTGCAAGAATATGTGGGAGCACCAAGGTAAGGAGGATTCTTATCGATCAAGGATCCTCGTGCAACATCATGAAGAAGGAAGTGGCCGAGTTACTGGCATCATCTAACGAGGGAAATATTCACCATGTGCGCATGGAGTTGTACGCATTCGACCAGCGGGCCGTGCAAACTATCGGGAAAATAACCTTGCTCGTAACATTTGGAGCGGCAGGGCGGAACCGAACCGAGAGGTTGGAATTCTTAATCCTAGATTCAGAGATCTCGTACAACATCATCCTCGGGCGACCCGGCATCAATCAATTTGGTATGTTACCCTCCACTGTGCATTTGAAAATAAAATTCCAAACATCGAAGGGCATTTGCACGATGGGTATCGACCAACCAACCGCCCGGTCCTGTTATGTATCTTCCTGTCGGGACCCCTGCGCGAAAAAGTCGAGAGTGATGATGGTAGAAAAGGAACCCCGGGAACCCCCTAGACAAGCAATGGAACCAGTAGGGTACAAGTCAGTGCAACTAATACCAGAAGATGCGCAGAAAGTCACCCGCATCGGTGCCAATCTAGACGCTGGATTTGAGAAAAGGTTAGTTGAACTTTTGATGAAGAACACCGATATTTTTGCTTGGACTGCTGCGGATTTTCTAGGCATTGATCGATCCGTCGCCGAACATCATACTGATACCTACCCGGGGGCAAAACCGGTTCGGCAGAAGCAACGACATTTCTCAGAGGAAAAGTGCCGAATTATCAAAGATAAAACAAGAGAGCTTTTGGAAGCTGGTTTTGTGAAGGAGATCCAGTACTCCGAATGGGTAGCCAACGCGGTCGTCGTCCCGAAGCTCGGGGGAAAATGGAGGATGTGCATTGACTTCACTGACCTCAACGCCTGCTGCGAAAGGGACCCTTATCCTTTGCCAAAGATCTACAAGCTAGTGGACGCCATTGCCGGATCCCAATTTCTGAGCACCATGGATGCCTATTCGGGGTATCATCAAATTTTCGTTGTAGAGAAAAACCAACTGAAAACCACCTTCTACACTAAGGATGGGGTTTACTGCTACGTGGCAATGCCTTTCAGACTGAAGAATGCTGGGGCGTCTTACCAGAGGTTGGTAAATAAAAAATTCTCTTCTGAAATCGGTACCTCAATGGAGGTGTATGTGGACGATATGATCGTGAAATCTATGAATGAAGAAGACCATTAAGCGTATTTGGACTCGTGTTTCTCTTTATGTCAGTCATATGCGTTAAAGCTCAACCCATTGAAATGTTTCTTCGGGGTGCAAAGTGGAAAATTCCTTGGGTATTACGTATCGGAGAGAGGAATCGAGGCTGACCCCGAGAAGATTAAGGCAATATGCGAAATGCAACCCCCCAGGACAATCAAGGAGTACCAGAGCCTCACAGGTAAATTGGCTACCCTCAGCAATTTCATATCTCGGTTAGCCGATAAGTCGGCATCCTTCTTCAAGGTCTTGCGAAAGGGAAGCATTTTAGAATGGAATGAGGATTGCCGGATTGCTTTTAAGAAACTCAAGAATATCTCTCATCACCCCCGCTTCTTGTGGCTTCGAAGGCAGGGGTGCCCTTAGGACTATATCTGTCTATATTGCCCGTTGCAGTCAGCGCAGTATTGACAACCATCTCGGTAGATAATCACTTGCCGGTGTATTATGTGAGCAAAGTTTTGTTACCAGCCGAAACCCACTATACGATGACAGAAAAATTCATCTTGGCTCTGAAGATGGCGGCCACCAAATTGAGGTTATATTTCTAGGATCGGCACATTGTGGTATTCACCAATCAGCCTCTGAAGAACATCCTATCTCGTCCAGAGATTTCCGGAAGGGTTGCCAAATGGGCAGTTGAGTTAAGTACAATGGATATTGAGTTTAAGTCGAGAACATCAATCAAGGCCCAACCTCTAGCTGCTTTTGTGATCGAAATGACCAAGCCTATAGACCATTTCATGGAAGTCAATGACCGATGGGCTATATATGTGGATGGCTCAACATACAACAGCACCGGAGGAGGAATAGACATTAGGACCCGAGAAGGAGAGCATATTTATATTACGGTGAAATTCTTACTCCCTGCCTCCAACAATGTGGCCGAATATGAAGCCCTGATTGAGGGAATGAAAATTGCCAAGGAGCTGGGAGTGGCAGAACTCGACGTTTACACTGATTCGCGACTTGTGCAGGGGCAGTTTTCGGGAGAATATGAAACCCATGACTCCCTCATGGCTCTGTACCGTGTTCAGATGAGGGAATTGGCTAAAACCTTCAAGGAATTCACCCTGACGCACATAGCACGTGAGAAAAACGGGTCCGCGGATAGCCTCGCCCGATTCGCAGCAGGGTTTCACGAGTTAAGGGAAGGAAGTGTGACTATTCGGCTGCGGAACCAACCCTCGGTGAGCTTACGAGCCGTGAATCATATTACCTAGCAACCGGGAAGCGATATCTGTTCATAGCTGAGTCCCCTTGATGATTGGACGACGCCCTACATCCGGTATTTACAAAACAAGGAAACCCCATCTGATAAGTCAAAAGCCCGACAGTTGGAGACTAGAGTGAAGAGGTATACATTAGTGAATGGAATTCTCTATCGCAAATCCTTAGATGGACCCCTATTGAGGTGCATTAGGGCAAAGCATTCTCAGAAACTCATAACCGATCTACATAAGGGGGAATGCGGCAGCCATATTGGAATACGATCCTTATGCAAGAAAGTTCTAAGAAACGGGTATTACTAGCCAACTATGAAGCAGGATATTACCGAAATGGTGAAGAAGTGCAAAGTATGCCAATACCATGTAAATATACCGAGGAAACCGGTAAGTAACCTGACCTCTCTCCCACTTTCCTGCCCCTTCGACCGATGGGGGTTGGACATTATGGGGCCGCAACCCAACACTTCAGGTCAAAGGAAATTTGTCATCGTAGGTGTCGAATATTTCTCCAAGTGGGTAGAGGTTGAAGCCGTGGCAAAGATATCGGAGGAGATCGTTATCTGATTTCTGTGGAAAAAAATCTTCATTCGGTTTGGAATTCCTCAGGAGCTAGTGATTGATAACAGGACCCGATTCGCTGGAGGAAAAATGGACGCATTCCTAGATAAATATTTGGTGAAGCACAACTTCACTTCGGTATATCAACCGCAAAGCAATGGCCTCACAGAGGTAACGAACCGAACGCTCCGACTAGGTATGAAGACTAAGCTCGAAGATTTTGCGGGGTCATGGGCAGATCGCTTGGACGAGGTACTGTGGTCATATCGCACTACCCCTCGAACCACCACGGAGGAATCCCCATTCTTATTGGTTTACGGTTCGGAAGCCATATGCCCCATCGAACTGACCCTGAAGAGCTACCGGGTGGAGCATTATAATGAAGAAGAAAATACTGACCTCCAAAAACTGGAATTGGAGCTGTTGGAAGAGAAGCGACAAAGCATCTATAGCCGACTAGGGGCTTATCATAGAAGAACGGAGAAGAGTTACAACAACTCGGTATCCCCAAGGGAGTTCTCCGAGGGAGATTTGGTGCTCCGAAGCATCCAACAACAGAGACACGTCGGGAAATTAGACCGCAACTAGGAAGGCCCTTATCGGATTTCAAGGGTGATCAGAAAAGGAGCATATCACCTGGAACAATTAGATGGCGTGGAACTCGCAAGGTCGTGGAATGCATCGCATTTAAGGAAGTTCTACGCCTAACCGACTCAATATCAATCTCCGTCACAGGATTACGCAAGATTCGGCATTCTCTTCCCCAAAATGCTCACACGCCTATGAATTCCTCCGAAATGGAGATGGGTAAACAAAACCACAATCCCTGGCCAAATCACATAAGCCCAGGCAGACAATCAAAGATCTAAAGCTCGGGCCAAGTAACATAAGCCTAGGCGAATCTTCTAAATCGGCGTCCTCCGCGGGATACAGCAAATCGACTCGGGGTCTCCCCCGATATATATATGTGATCCATCAACCCAGGCATCAGTAGCAAGAATAAGCCTTGGTACATTCGGGCACCGGTTCCCGTAAACCGCACGCGTAAGCCCCGAAAAGCCCTTAAGTATTGACCTTACTATCGAAATCTCGAGACGACAGGAGCACCTAAAGCAAATCCACCCATGTTCAAAACAATGGGATTTGAATAGAAGAGGGCCCTTTCAGATTGGGGAGGTTGCTCAACCCATGAGGGGTTCCGACCTACTTCCCTAGCGGCGATTCTGCCCACATGAGGAAATACTAAGGCAAACTGGAATCAAAAAGCCCAAACCAAAGGGTTGGCAAAGAGACACCTTGCCCCGGATCACGAAAACATAGGCGAACCTTCCAAGTCTAAGTACGTAATAGACATAACAAACCGACTTGGGGCTTCCCCCGAAATATGATATCATCATAGGCAAAAGTGATGCGCAAAAAAGAGTGTAAATTAGAGGGAAATCCTGAACCAGGATATCAAAAATGTTCAAGAAACCCCACAGCGGGGGGAAAATACACTAAGTCAAAAAAGTCATTAAAGTGCAGGAGGAGATGGGGGATTAAAGTCTTCCCCGAGATGCTTCCTAGTTGTGTAGCTCTGCCTCCAGAGCCGATACGCGATCCTTGGTTTGTTTCAACTCCGCCTCAGTCTCCTCAAGTTGCACTTTGAAGCCTTCTTTCTCGGAGTTGGCGTCATCAATTGCCTTCCCCATTTCATTAACCAGGGTCTGCAACTCCTCTTCTCGGTGGGTACGCTTCCCGAGTATGCACCTCAATGCGCTCCCTTCTTCCCCTAATGACTTTATCTTGGCATCCTGAGCCGTGATTTGAGCTTGAAGCCGAGAGACTTCCTCAGAATGGGATCCCATCTCTTTGGCCATCCCCCATCCGAAGGTCAAAGCCTATGATGAAATCGGCGAGCGAGGAATCAGATATATTTTCTTACCTGAGATAGAGAAGAAGAAAAGAAGAAGGAAGAGGAAATACCTGCCAAATCCCTTTGAGTACAACCTCTGGTTGAATTCCCGCAAGGTTGGGAGTTGCCTCTTCTAGGCTTTTCGTAGCCCTAAGGGGAAGGAAGAGGGGGGAAAGGCAGGAGCCTTTCTTTTCCTTTTCTAGACGGAGAAGGAGTTGATTCCCGAGTCCCGGAAACCTCGACCACTTGACCCTCTGGGACGTGAACAGCAGCATCTGAGTGAGCTGAGGGTGAATCGGCTTGGAAAGAAAGTTAAAAAGTTAGAACTGAATGCTCTTAGCAATAGGCCATCAGGAATAAGGTAAACCTGTGCAGGGGAGGGCATCTCGGGTTCCTGCATCCTCTACATCTCAGTGGAGAACCACGCCATTACCGAATCTTCTAGGGAGCTTCTTCGAGCCATCTCTTCAGCTGAAGATGAAAGTAGGAAAAGTAATAAGGCATAATGCCGATTCTAAGACTCGGGGAAGCTGAACCCAACTACCTCTTTGCCTCTTTGAGGGTTTATGCGCAAGCGCCTTAAGCCTCTTCTTTTTCTTGGGGGCCTCGGTTTGAACAGGTGAGGGAATCGGGGATAAGGCCGAAACAAGAGGAAGGGATGGAGATGGGCTAAGAGGAAGGTTTCTCGAATCTGTGCCACCGGAAGAAATATTATCGGGCCAGTGGGGGTCTCGAGAGCGACCGATAATACCTACTCTTTTCAGCGACACACCGAGAACATCAAGGCACGAGACTCATGCCGAACCGAGCCTCCACTGAGCCTCTCGTAAAGAACTTTGCGAGATTCGGAAGAAGACCGATACACACTGAAGATTTTAACCCTGAAAGGAGTTGGAGGATCGACTGGGAAGTTCCACCGAAAGCCTAAAGGGGGAGCTACCCAAAAAAAAGAGGACCACCAATCATGATGGGTATCGGGGCTTTAACGACAAAGTTGGGGTTATCTTCAAACCGGCGGAATTGAAAATGAGATCGTCCATCCATCGGGGACTTTGCTTTATGCACGACAATCTTGAAGAGATGGAGGAAGTCTACCAGAGTCATAACTGGGTCCATACCGGCCGAATAGAAAAGGAAGGTAGTGAAGCAGAATATAGAATTCGGGGCGAGGCAGTAAAGTGGAATCGCAAAGGTGGAGAGAAAGCGGACTATTAAAGGATGGAGTGGGAAGCGTAAGCCACTCTCGAAATAGGCTAATGGAATCGGAAGACTGAATGGAGGCAAAGGGGCCTCGCCAATCCCCCAAGGGATTTCGACATCCTGAGCAGGAGAAATGTGATATTCATCAGGAATCGAATACCGAATACGCAGAGATGGGATGTCAAGTTCACTGAATCTCTTACCCATTATCCAAAAATCGAAAGAAGCCCCAAACCCTAGGACGAGGTGGAAGTCAGAAAGGGAAAAGACTCAGAATGGCGGTAACTACCTGTCAAAGTTCCCGAAGATCAAAAGCAGAGTTAAGCAACCGTAGGGATGCAAAAAGACACGGAGAAGGAGCGGATACCTGAGAAATCTGTAATCTCCGGCGAATAACATGGCGGCAAGCACGGCGGAGTTCAAAGGGCGCTGGAATCTCGTGAGCAAACGAAGAAAGCAAAGGGAAGAAATGACAAGGGTTGCGGATACTTATAATGGAAGAAGTCGGAACGAACCGACACGACGTTTTAGGTACCCTGGATGGGCGGGAAAAACGTGGCGTGTTTATGAGCCGACAGCATTTTGGTGATTCTGATTCCCCAATTTATCCCGAAAGGGCCAATATCGGCAAATCAGAGGGGCTGAATGATAGGGGGTAAACCGGTCGGATATAATCGGTTCCTAAAAGGCTGCCAAAAGAGATCCCGAGGGGATAACGCTAGACGACAGATCGACATCTGTCAGAAATCTGACAGGTATGCCATATGACACAGTCTGAAAAGCGGCCGAATTACGGCATAACAGGCGGCCGATATCTAAAAAGCAAGATCGTATAGCAGGAGTAGAAAGCAACCGAAATTTGCAGACACCAGAATTCGGTCAGAGTGAGCTCTCCTATAAATAGGAGGAATTATGATGAAAGGGGGGTTGGACTCAAAAAATTTCTTCAAGTTGTATTCTCCTTTTTGCGACCTCCATCTAGTGAAACTCTTTTCCGGCGAGCTCCGCCATCTCCGTGGTTTTTCCGCTCTCCGGCGGTTTCCACGTAAAAAATCCTTGCTCACTCTTATTTTAATCGCATCAACCGTGAAGAATGTGACTAAGTGTGGCATTCCCGACCGCGCCTATCACGTAAAATCGGCCTCTCACCGGATACCGATTTCACCCATAACATGTTGTGAGCCATGTCAAAGGGTAGGAAATTTTTCAAACAGAAACGAAATGTCTCAGCAAGGAATCCTGGTATGTGAATTATTTGATATATGGGGTATAGATTTTATTGGACCATTTCCTACTTCAGCAGTTTACAATTACATTTTCGTTGCGGTTGATTATATGTCCAAATGGATTGAGGCAGTCCCTACACGGACTGATGATGTGAAGACTGTGATTAATTTCTTGCGCAAGAACATCTTCACAAGATATGGAACTCCTTAGGCGCTAATCAGTGATAGGGGAACACATTTTTATAATCAGGCCTTAAGGAGTGTTTTGAAGCATTTCAGCGTTTGGTACAAGCCTTCTACAGCATACCATCCACAAACCAATGGACAAATTGAATTCTCCAATAGGGAAATCAAACAAATTCTGGAGAAAGTTGTGAACCCAAGCAGGAAGGACTAGAGCATGAGGTTAAGGGATGCACTTTGGGCTATACTAACAGCATACAAGGCTCCCATTAGAACCTCACCATTTCGGTTAGTATATGGGAAGCCTTGAAGACTACCAGCAGCTCTTGAGCACAAGGCCTGGTGGGTGGTGAAGAAGTTGAACTTGGATAGGAACCTTAGTGCAAGCCACACGAAGCTTCAACTTTCAGAACTGGAGGAGTTGAGAAATGATGCGTACGAGAGCTCAAAACTATTCAAGGCTCAGATTAAGAGTTATCATGATGCACATATTTCTAGGAGAAATTTCAAGATTGGCCAGAAAGTATTATTGTTCCAATCCAGGCTGAAGTTGCATCATGGGAAGCTGAAATCTAGATGGATAGGGCCTTTTATTGTGAAGAAAATTTTTCCAAATCATGCCGTGGATATATTTGATGGTGATTGAAAGAAAGAACTTTTGGTAAATGAGCATAGGTTGAAAGTTTTCACAGGAAATCTGGAGGTGACCAAGCTGATGGATGCTCCAGAAACGTAGCCACACTAGAAGTCAGGTCCAAGACTATAAACAACGGCGCTTATGGGAGGGAACCGATGGTTAACTCATTTAATTTACGCATTTTTATTTCTGTTTAATGCATTTTTTTCTAGGATTCTTGCCGTGTTTTGTGCTGTTGGGCAAAGATGGATGCTTAACTGAGGGTAAATTAATCATGAAGAGTTATACAAAATTCGATAGTTGAGAGAAGTGCTAAGTCTAACCGAAGGAAATGACGGAAAAACCCCTAGTGCTTGAAACAAATTGGGGGGTAGTTTCTTTGTTGCTCATTTCAACCGTTTCTTCTATGATTTTTCTGTAAAATTACAGCGTTAGAAACAAAATGCCTGCAACAAGAAGTGGAAGAAAAGCCACAAAGGAGAGACCCAACCGGAAAAAAATGCAACAGAGCAGCCAAAGGAAGTTGCTGGAGACGCTGAAGCAGAAATCACTGTTGTTCGTGCCCTAGAAGAAGGCGATTTGCCTACTGTTGCTGCCACAGAAAATTTCCAGGGAGTAGACCTACTGCTCGAGGAAGAACCAGTCGCTGAAGAAGAGTCTATAATGGACAAAAATGAAGAAAATCAGAATCAGGAAATAGAGCGTGCAGAGGAAGAAGCATGGGAGCAGTCATTTGGGAGCACAACATAAAAGGAAACGAAGGTAACATTAAAAGAAAGAAATTTTTGCCTAAATTGGTGCCTTTTTACATGAAAGCCGGGAAGTTTGCGCAAGAAAACGAGAAATTCAAGAGGCAAATGACGCGCAAGGGGATACCGTATTTTAAGCATCATGCAGATATGTTGAACACCAAATACTTAACTTTCATAGAAGAAATGCAAGCTGATCGGTACAGTGAGGTCAAGGGTGCAAAGGTAACACCCTGTCGTCATATTGATCACGATATTCTGGTAGAATTAGGAATTGATGATAGAATTTCCTTTCTGTTTGACGGCATAGCATTCATGAATCTGTTTGAGATGAAATTTCCTGCGTACATTGAATTGTCTTATGAATTTGCTGCCACCTTCGTGTATGAAATACCTGAAACTGTTTCTAGACCCTGGTGCTATCTCTTTTAGGTTGTTGGGTGTTGAATTTTCTTTTTCATCGGCTGAATTGAACGTAACTCTAGGATTTTGTTCAGAACATGATATAGATTCTCATGAGTTTGCTGCATCCCTTTTTGATTATCCTGATGAATTTGATGCTAAGGAAATTTATGCGATTCTGACCAACCAGCATGCTATAGTATTTAAGGCGAAAGGAACTAAGGCGGACTTGTTTTTTATCAAGTTATGCGTTATGTTCATATTCTTGTTATCACAACCCGTTTTGGATGATTTGTAGGATTTAATTCCCTTTATAAGCATGAATTATTTGTCATGTGGTGTATTGTGAACAAACGCTCTCTGAACCTAGGTGCTATGATTGCTGAACAAATGAATAGAGATTATAGACGCACAAAAATTGAACATACTTTATGTGCTGAAAAACTGTCTGAATTAAAATATTTCCATGTTGAAACTAAGACAGTACCTTTAGATGCATATTTTTTGAAAGTTGCGGGACTAATCAAAGCCCAAGGGAGTGGGTTTCTTTTTAGATCTTTGGCAGGTTTATGCGGAAGTTCTACCCCTGGAGAAGGCAACACAAATGCCCTTGCTCCTGCAATCTCCAAGCACAACGGTAAGGGATGTTGCTCCCCATAAATGATCAACGATTTGAGTGAAAAAGTGTCTGATTTAATTCATGAAATGCAAGAGCTGAAATAGGGAGTGATTGACTCCTCGCTGAACAAGTAACCTACTACTAAACTCATTTCGTGTATTTTATTTTTATTTTTATTTTTATTTTTATTTTTATTTTTATTTTTATTTTTATTTTTATTTTTATTTTTAGTTTTAATTTTCCTTAGGATCCTGTCCGTGTATGTGTCTGAGATGATTTTGGATATATAATTTTCCTTAGGATCCTGTCCGTGTATGTGCATGATTAGAGGAACCTAGGAAGTGTGATCTAGATTAGTTTCACTCGAGTTGATAGACTTCATAAAAAAGAGGAAAAGCAGTACAAAAAAAATGATGAGATCAAAGTCTTGATAAGCAGCGCATAATAAAAAAGCATGTGCAGACTCCATAAGTAGTGAATGGGTGCAAAGCGATGGATTTATCCGGAGGAGTAGGAGGATGCCTGGATTATAAGGTATGAGTGCTTGGCAAACACTCTTTCACAAAAAAGGCCATGACATTATACCCAGATCAGTCAAACAAGCTACCTTTCACTATCAAAAGAAGAAAAAAGAAAACAAAAAAAAGAGAAAGAAAAGAGTTGGCAACCATAGTCCTAACCAATTTTGAACAAATCAACTTGAGGAAGCAATCTTCGAAAACACTCCTTAAGAGGAATCTATTCATACACATTTGAGTGATACTATGACATGCACACCAGTACTTCTATAGCTCATGCATCCGAATTTTATCAAAGTTGTTTATGTTTACCAGTGGCGCTAACAAAGTTAGTTTTCTGTTAGTCTTAGCCAAGACTTGAGGACAAGTTTCGTGTCGTTGTAGCATAGTGTGATGGCACACATTTTTCCTGAATTTTATAACACAAAATAGTTATATTTTATTGTAATTTAGGTTAGATAAAATGAGGTTTTTCATGTTTATATGTGTTTAAGTTAATTTTGTGTGTTTATGTTAAAAATTGGACTAAATCCTTTGATTTAGTCCACCACCTTTGTTACTAATGTTTGACTAAGTTCAGTAGGTAGATCAACAGAAAATATACCTTACAAACATGTGTAACAAGTGAAAAAGGCGCAATATCTGAAGAGAGACAAAGAGCACTGTTCTGCCGCCACCTGTAGTCTGAAATTTCAGACCGGGAACAGTGCTGGGGTCAGGAACAATGTAGTGGAGTGAAGGACAGGAGATATTATTTTTTAAAAGGACAGAGAGCAAAAACAACAGCAAGACATGCGGCAAGCACAAAACGCACACAAGGGGGCTCCTCCCCGAACGCGAAAAATACCAACCAGAAGAGGAGAAGAAGGCCCTCATCGCCAAGAGAAGCACCAGAGCCCAGTCAAGCGCTACTGTTCTGGGGCGTGAACAATAACAATCATGCGACAGAACAATCTTTATTTCTTTTCTATTTTCTGAACGTTTGGAGTTTTTTTAATAGAAATAAGAAAAATTCAAGCTCCTAGTAGAAAGTTTCTTATTGATCATGATTGCATTTATGATTTTTCTCTATTCTACCTTTTCTTTTCATGCTATGCTAATGCTAGTTTTGAAATATCACACACCAAATTATGGACTGATGGGCCACGAATCTCAGCCCAAGACTCGGTCAAATGATGAAGATTTCGTCCAAGATTCATTGATAAGATAGAGATATGAAGATAATTTTCGAAAATTTGGATAACAGATTTGAATAGAAGATCTTATCCAAACCCATCAAACAAGCCCAATACGAATACTTGGATCTACTCTCCTATAAATACCCCACTCTTTCAACCATTAGAGACGTCTTTGATCACTTTTCCTTTGTATTTTTTCCTATTTTTGTGTCTATTTTCATATTAGAGTGGAGTTTGTGTGTGTACGCACTTGCGGCTAAGGATCTGCGGTGAAGCCTTGCTTGCACAAGTCCTGCTCGTGTGACTGCTTTACTATACTATTCGACATTTAAATTGTGGTTTGATTCTTTTTTTTCGCAACGTGTTCTTTACTAACCTGCTCTTTAGTACCATGTAACCCTAAGGGGGTATGGGAGAATCAAAGGTTGGTCTTAAGTACCTAAGGAGCAGGGCTTGAAGCGGACATCATTGGTAAGGCACATTTTGTTTAAATTGTCTGCGAGGTGTGAGGTGTAGGGGTTAGATTTGGGAGTGCGGAAAACATGGGTTATCACAAGAGGTAAAATAGCTCTGGTGGCATGGTTGATTCCATAATCTCAAAAACAAGGGACGATGCTATAACGGTCACCGGGTAGCACTATTTTAGCATAACACTCCCAAAGCTTGCGCAAGCAGCTCAGTTCTCAAGGTTTGCACACACGCAAGGGCGAGTTTAAAGTAAGGTGGATTTTAGATCCAATGTCACTTTTCTTATTGTTTTGAAAACAAAATCTTTCTTTTGTTTTCAATCTTTTTAAGTCTTTATTTGAAAAAGAAAATTTCAATAATAATTCTCTGTGGATACGATTTTATTTTATTACTTTGACGGTTTCTATGCACTTGGAGAATCACCATCAGTCAGTGATACATATACCCTATATCTAAATATCTGACATATTCCAAAAAAGCAATAATATTGGTTTTTTTCTTGTAAAGATGACTTATTTTATATTATTATATTGAACTCTTATCAAATTACTTATTACATAGATGGCATTAATATCAGCTCATTCTGCATTATTTTTGTGTGAAACTTCCGACGAAATCATCTGATGGGTAGGTGCTGCTTCCAATTTTTTAAAGACAATATCATGTTTTTTAAAAAATTATAAAATTCAAAAGAAGAAACAACCATATTATTAAAATAAGAGAGAACAACAATGTTATTTTTTTTATTGTAAAATTGACTTATTTGGTATTATTATGATGTCCTAAGAAATTTCTTATTTTGTAAGTGGTGTTAAAAATAAATTGTTATATAACATTTTCTTGGAAAAAGTATACTATTAAATCCTATAACATATAGGTAATGCATTCAATTTTTTATAACCAAAAAATACTCTTTTGAAAAAATATAAAAAATATTAAATAAAAAACAACCATAATAATTATTATTTCTAAAACTTATTCACCAATCTTCTTTAAAATGAATAAATCTAGGTATTTTTAATATGTTGTAATTAATTGAAAATATATTATAAATTGTAAATAAATAAAAACTATTGATTTTGATATGCAAATCATTTAAGTAAATTATTTTTTATTTTGAATAACTATAACCATTTGTAATATATTTGTAATTAAATCAACTTGTATTATAAATTATAAATAAATAATTTAAATTGTAATGAAATATTAATGTTTTCTGTATTTAAGTGAGTTAAATTAGTTCTAAAATGAAATAGTTTCTATTATAATCAATAAAACGTTGTTTTGAATTGTTAATTGAAAATTGAAATAATTAAAACAATCCACATATAATAACGGAATAGAATGAGTGAATAAAAGTAATTATCAAAATTATTTTATTTTTTGTGACGTGTTATTTTACAAAGAATATCCAATCAATTCTTATTTACTAAATACAAAACCTTGACAGATGCTATTTTGAAAAAAGAGCCAGAAATTTTTAGTCAGTGTTCCCGTCAGATTTCTTTAGGGTTATCAATAGTTAGTTATATAGTTAAAAAACGAATCCCCGTAAAATATTTCTGGAGACTCTTTTATAGAAATCCGACAATTTCTATGCGTAATTTCATAGGCTCCTCAGCCTATAAGACTGGTGAAAGGAAGGATCAAGAAATTCTATGCGTAATTTCAGCATTCAATATGTTTTCCTGAGTTTTTTTTTATAATTTTTTTCGAGCTAATTGATTCTTAATTCTATGGGGGCACCTGAACACTATTCGTCTAAAAGGGGTGGGGTCAACTATTCAATCAAATGATACGGTATTTATTTAAAGATATAAGTTTATTCTCATCCGTATATTTTATGTGGAGAGATGGATAATATATTTTCCATTATTTTATGCAATACCTTTTAAAAGCGGGCTTTGATTCTAATCTTTTCTTTTAATGTCTCAACTGCCCATGGTCTTACCATAACTGGGAATAGGAATGGAATAAGATCAATTCATACATAAGAAAAGGTTTTCTATAAATCAAAATTGATCCCAGAATATTTGAGGTTCGCTTCAGAAAAAGAATATTTTTGCTTGAGAAAATCATATTTGTTTTGGTAAACATGCCCTTCAGAGTCCTAAGACGTATCAAAGAAGAGTGGAAAACATCTTGCCCAAAACCTTGTTCGATTCTTGGAACTTAAAAAGTTGGATTCATGAATTCAGAATTCTGACAACAACAAGGTCTACTCGACAAATCTAATAAATCCAAGTGTAAGTAGTTGGTGCTTTAAACGGAGCTCATAAATACACATGTAAAATTCAATGAGTACTCCTACTGATTGATTAAGTTCGATACAATTGGGATTTTTTTTTGAAAACTGGATTAAAGAGAATCACTTTCATTAATTGATTTTTTATATTATGAATTCAAGTATGGAATTCTGTTTACTTATTTTGAATTAAGTATTCCTTGGCCGTTTATAGATAAATAGACGCATCCCATTACACTTTTTACTCCTGGTTCTTGTCGGAATTTCTTTGTTCGTACCTAACCGCATTTAATTCATTTTCTTGATACTTCCAGTTGACAAACAGCAGCTGAATCCAGTCCTTCTTGGTCGTGAATATCTCAACTTTTGGGAGAACAATCATCCTCTTTGACAGCTCTGCTCCACAACATTACTTAACAGCAAAGACTCAATTGACAATTCAAATATACAATACAAAAGAAAAAGATGATTTTTGAAGTGCTTTGTTTCATTTGATTACGCATGCTTATTCCAAAGCTTTATTATTTTTGGGTACTGAAAAGCATCAAGTCTGATTCTTTAACGAAATTGGAATATTTTACTCTTTGTCTTTACAATAGAAAAACAAAAAAAGGAAGTATAGGAATATTCTCAAGTGAGACAGGTAGCAATACTTTCTTCTAGACACAATAAACCAATTGAACTTTTCCCTCTTACTCTAAGATACAATATTTAAAATAGCTCTATTACATTGTAAAGGGGTACAAATCGGATGTGGTTAATCAGCTACTGAAAAAGAACCAAAAGATGTTCTGACAGCCTGGCGCCGGCTGACAAGCCGATAAGTGTCAGAGTTGACAGCAACGGCCATTTTACACGGTCTGAAGAGTAACCGAATTACGACAATGACAGAGTCGTCGGCAGTTATTAGAAAGCATGAATAGAAAGTAGTTGACATCTACAAAATTCAAAATTCGATCAAGCCAACCTCTCTTATAAATATAAGAAACCTTGAAGAAGAGAAGATCAGACTCCAAACCCTCTTTTCTCCGATGGTTTTCACGTAAAAAATCTGTGTCTATATTTATCTCTGTTAACCGTACCAAGTAAAACACTAAAACCATAACCGGATACGACGCATCCGGCCATACCCATAACCCGAAAGTCGGCCTCTATCCGAATACCGATTTTTAACCAAACATTTTGGCGCCCACCGTGGGGCAAGATCTATCGTCTCACTCGAGAAATCCACAAAAGTTACACACCAAATGGTCATTATGGCGGAAAACAACATGGCCACTGATAACACAAATTTTTTAGTAACTCAATGCATGGAATTTACTCATGTTGTGCTACAAAAATTATGTTTTATTGCCTAGTTTATATTTTTGCACATAAGTACCGTAGTAGTGTCAATTTAGTCTTAGTTGGGACTAAACCTGTGATTTAGTTCCAACCTTCTAATTGTTTTATTTGAGTAATGCTAAGCAGGTCACAACACAAATCCCAAGGAGCCGAATACGCACAGTGTAGTGGCAGAAGATGAGTCCAAAAGTCTGCAAATTGGTACACACAAAATCCAAGGAGGGAAAAAGAGAGATTTTGAACAAAAGAAGGAAAAGCGGGAGAGAGAAGGCAGATCTCCCCTTGAAAACTCACAAACACATTTTATGGGGAGAATGTTTTCTAGGGAGGAAGAAGAAGGAAGACAAACGAAGTTGAAGTTCAAGATTATTTTCTGTCTTCGAAGAATATTACTCCTAGCTAAGAGTAGCTAGTAACGTTTTTCAGTTTTTGTTGACACTTCACATTACTTGCTTGTTTGATTTCTGGTATTTGACTGTGAAATGAGCACACAGTGGGTGATGTTTTCTTTTCCACTTTCGTTTACCTTAAGCATGAGTGGCTAAGTACTTAGGGGGGTATCTTGGGGTAAAAAGGGGAGAAACATGTTAATCAACCTTTAGATCTAAACAGCCATAAGTCACGCCACTTCCTTAACAAACCAGGATAGATCCAAGAGGGGGAAGTAGTGAAACCCAACTTAACAACCCTAATTAGAGGTAGACCAAAGATTAGGGAGAAAAACAAGAATCCGGGTAGACCTAGATCTTGTGAGTTAGTTGTATGATTTTTTGTTTGTGTGAGTTTGTTTAATGATGAGCATACATCCCCTATGAGTCCCAAGGCATCACCCATTCCATTCCAGAAACAACCGAACTCTAGAACTTATTACTTTTCTTTAGTTTATTTTATCGCAACTTTGTCTTAGTCCTAGTTAAGACCAAATCTATTAACATGACATTGAATGCATGCATTGACTTTTACATAGCAAGCACCTAGCTCCTTGTGTTCGGTCCTAGTCCACTATGCTCATATTTTTCATATGATTTGATGTGAATTAGGTTTATAAGTTTTATTTCATTGGAGAAATTTGCATTTTAACGACATGCAATATTTTTCGTTTATCACTAACGTAAACCACAATAAAATATAACTATTTTTGTATTATAAAATTCAGGGAAAATGTGTGTCATCACACTATGCTACAACGACACGAGACTTGTCCTCAAGTCCTAGCTAAGACTAACAGAAAACTAGCTTTGTTAGCGCCAATGGTGAACATAAACAATTTTGATAAATTTCAGATGCATGAGCTATAGGAGTGCGGGTATGCATGTCATGTTATCACTCAAATGTGCAAAATCACTTAGCAGTATGGTTGCCAACCCCTTTTTTGTCTCTTTTTTTTCTTTTTTGAAACTGAAGGGCAGCTTGTTCTAGACTCATCCGGGTGTAATGTTATGGCCATTTCTACCACTGAGTGTTTGCCAAGCACTCATACCTTATAACTCCAGGACTCCTACTCCTCCATATCAATCCATCCCATCTTACCCATTCACCACTTATTGAGTCCGCACATGGTTTTTTATTATGTGCTGCTTTTTAGGACTTTGATCTCATCATTTTTTTCGATGCTACTTTTCCTTTCTTTTCTTTTTTTTTTCAAAGGTGGCAACCGATCCCCAAAACGATTTTGAAGTCTAACAACTCAATTACAACTAACCTAGATTACAGTTCCTAAGTTCCTCTAATCATGCACATGCTCTCATAAAGTGGAAGGTAAAAAAAAACATGCTCCTGGGAATATAAAAGGCATAGAAAGCTCATATATCCAAATCATATCAGAGTTGTTTTTTTGAATCATATGGCCATTTGACGCAGCTTACTGACATTAAACAAAACAAGCAAACAGGCACTCAACTATTCCTAGCATGGACTAATAGACACATACACGAACAGGATCCTAAGGAAAATTAAAACTAAAAAAAAAATAAAAATAAAAAAAAGCTATGCGAAATAAGTTTACTAATAGTTTACTTATTGAGGGAGGAGTCAATCACTCCCTGTTTCAGCTCTTGCATCTCTCCAATCAAATCAGACATTTTTTTGCTCAAATCCTTGATCATTTTTTTGTGAAATAAGTATGCCTTGTTGTTGTGCTTTGAGGTTGCAGGAGAAGGAGCATTTGAGTTGCCTTCTCCAGGGGTAGAATTTCCGCACAAACCTGCCAAAGATCTAAAAACAAACCCACTTGCTTGGGCTTTGATTTGTCCAGCAACTTTCAAGAAATATGGGTCCCAAGGCACTGTCTTAGTTTCAATATGGAAAAATTCTAATTCAGACAGTTTTTTGGGACATAAAGTGTGAGCAAGATGCGTGATAATATTGCCAAAACTCAAGTGTTGAATTTTCATGCGTCTATAGTCCCTATTCATTTCTTTAGCTAGCATAGCACCTAAGTTCAAGAAGCGTTTGTTCATGATGCACCACATGACAAATGATTCATGCTTATAAAGAGAATTGAATCCTATAGTTCGTTCAAAAAGTGTTGTGATAACAAGGACATGAACATAACGCATAACCGGATCAACAAACAAGTCTGCCTTAGTCCCTTTTGCCTTAAATTCTATAGCATGCTGGTCAGTCAGAATTGCATAAATTTCCTCAGCATCGAATTCATCAGGATAGTCAAAAGGGGATGCAGCAAACTCATGAGAATCTACATCATGTTTTGAACAAAATCCTAGAGCTACGTTCCATTAAGCCAATGAAAAATAAAATTCAACACCCATCAATCTAAAAGCGATAGTAGCAGGGTCTAGAACAGTTTTAGGGATTTCATACACGAAAGTGGCAGCAAATTTGTAAGATAGTTCAATGTACACAGGAAATTTTATCTCAAACAAATTCATGAACTGCCTTCAAACAGGGAAGAGACTCTATCAGCAATTCCTAATTCCACTAGAATATCGTGATCAATATGACGACATGGTGTTACCTTTGCACCTTTGACCTCACCGTAGCAATCAGCATGTATTTCTTCTGTGAAGGTCAAGTACCGGGTGTTCAACATGTTTGTGTGATGCTTGAAGTATGGTATCTCCTTGCGCGTCTTTTGCCTCTGGAATTTCTCCTTCTCGTGCGCAAATTTCCCTGCTTTCACGTACAAAGGCACCAATTTAAGTAAAAATTTCTTTATTTTGATTGTAACTTTGCTTTCCTTTTCTGTTAAGCTCTTGAATGACTGCCTGCTTCCTCCTCTGCACGCTCAGTTTCCTTATTCGGATTTTCTTTATTTTTGCACCCACTTCTGTCCAGTAAAACTTCCTCTTCAGCAATTAGTTCTTCTTCGACTGCCTCCACCTGATCTCCCGATTTTTCAGTGTTTTTCTCTAGAATAGAAGCTCGTGGTTCCTCGGGCGTGACATCTTTTTCTTCCGGAGCAGGTTCCTCCAACGGTGTTCTCTGCTTTTTCTTCCTGCTCTCCCTTTCTTCTTCTTAGTCAAGACTTGTGGTTCTGAGGATTGTTCTTTCATTGATGCTTTCCTCTTCTTGAAACTTTTCTGTATGTCCTTCAATCTTTGTTGGAGGCTCACATGCTCTAAGATGGGGTTGTCAGAGGACTCTCCCATCTCAGCCGCTTGAAGGATCACGTACACCCCTTTGAAATTTTTTGTGGCTGGAATAGTAGGCGGATCCCCTTCTTCTACGGTTGTAGCAACATTGATTTCTGCTTCAGCATCTCCAGCAACTTCCTTGGGCTGCTCTATTTGCATTTTCTTCCAGCTGGGTCTCTCCTTTGTGGCTTTTATTCCATTTCTTGTTGCATGCATTTTGTTTTTACTGCTGCAATTTTGCAGAAAAATCACAGAGGAAACGGTTTAAATGAGGATCAAAGAAATTGCTCCTTCAATTCGTTTTAAGCACCAGGGATTTTGCATCATTTACCCAAAATCCTTTGTTTGAATCTCCATCAAATATCTCCACTGCACCATTTGGAAAAATTTCCTTCACAATAAAAGGCCCTATCTATCTTGATTTCAACTTCCCAAGATGCAATTTCAACCTGGATTGGAATAATAAGACTTTTTGACCAATCTCAACATTTCTCCTAGAGATATGCGCGTCATAATAACTCTTAGTCCGAGCCTTGAATAGTTTTGAGCTCTCATACGCATCATTTCTCAACTTCTCCAGTTTTGAAAGTTGGAGCTTCATGTGACTTATACTAAGGTTCCTGTCCAAGTTCAACTTCGTCATTGCCTACCAGGCCTTGTGCTCAAGAGCTGCTGGTAGTCTACAAGGCTTCCCATATACAAATCGATCAAAATGGTGAGGTTCCAATGCGAGCCTTGTATGCTATTTGGATAGCCCAAAGTGCATCCTTTAACCTCATTCTCCAGTCCTTCCTGCTTGGGTTCACAATTTGTTTGATTTCCATGTTGGAGACTTCAGTTTGTCCATTGGTTTGTGGATGGTACGCTGTAGAATGCTTGTACCAAACATTGAAATGCTTCAAACACTCCTTAAGGCCTAATTGTAAAAATGCGTTCCCCTATCACTGATCAGGGCCTTGGGAGTTCCATATATTGTGAAGATATTGTTGCGCAAGAAATTAATCACAGTCTTTGCATCATCGGTCCGTGTAGGGATTGCCTCAATCCACTTGGAAACATAATCAACCGCAACCAAATTGTAATTGTAACCTGCTGAAGTAGGAAAGGGTCCAATAAAATCTATACCTCATACATCAAATAATTCACATGTCAAGATTCGTTGCTGAGGTATTTCATTTCTATTTGATAAATTTCCTACCTTTTGGCATGGTTCACTATCTTTGCAATAAGCGTAACAATCTCTGAAAAATATGAGGCCAATAAAATCCACAATCTAGAATTTTCCTAGTTGTTTGGTTTGGTCCATGATGGCCACCAAAAGGTCCTGCATGACAAGAATCAATTATTTTTGGAATTTCTATTTCATAAACACACCTTCGAATGACGCCATCATTGCATGGCTTCCATAAATATGGATCATCCCATATGTAGTATTTGGCATCACTTTTCAGCTTGTTCCTCGCATGAAAGTCCATTCCAAGTGGCATCACTCCTGTTGAAACAAAGTTTGCAAGATCAGCAAACCACGGTTCACGTATAGTAGTTTGAACTAAGATTAACTGTTCATCTGGAAACGTTTTAGTGATGATTCCATCTCCTTCACTTCCTTCAATCCTGCTGAGATGATCAGCCACAAGGTTCTCCCTCCTAGGCCTATCCTTTATCTTAACATCAAACTCTTGGATGAGAAGGACCCATCTAATAAGTCTTTGTTTGGAGTCCTTCTCCATCAAGTGCTTCCCCGCCAAATGATCAATGTATACCACCACTTTGCTACCTAAAAGATAAGAACAAAATTTTTCCAAGGAAAAAATAACAGCAAGAAATTCCTTTCAATGATGGTATAATTTTTCTTGGCCTCATCCAAGGTTTTTGAAGCATAAGAGATAACATGGTGCTTTCCTTCAATTTTTCTGTCCTAAAACAACACCCATAACATGATTAATTGCATCACACATGATATCAAAATCATACCTCCAATCGAGTGGTTGCATCACAGGTGTAGTAGTAATAGGCTTTTTCAAAGAATTGAAAGCTTGCTTAAATGAATCATCAAAATCAAAGGCAACATCATTATGCAACAACTTACTAAGAGGCAAGGCAATTTTCAAAAAATTTTTAATAAACCTCCTATAAAACCAATATGTCCTAAAAAAGATCTAATATCTTTGTTAAGTGTCATTTTCTAGTTTATTATTAGGTATTATTATGTATTAATCTAGTATTAAGTCATCCAATTAGGAATTATACTGATAAGTAATTGTATTTCCTTAGAAAATTCTCATTTTCTTATTTTGTATATATTTTTTGTCTTTTTTTTTGCTCTTTGACCGAGACATGTCAAGAGACTATCACATGAGGAAAGGTTGTGACCTCGGACTGGCCATTGGCAACAGCTAGGCACACACGCGCAATTTAGTTTTGAAGGCAATCCTCTTGACTTCCTAATCGTCCAAGGGAGAATCACATGAGGCTATTCCCGTGCCTCCTTGTCAACCAGAGCGTAAGGGAGAGTAGGCTATTCATTGCTCCTATAACCAGCTATTCGGAAGAAATCAGTGAAAACCAAGGCAAGGATGGATGAAGGAAGGACACGGAATCTCATTCCCAGGAACTGTGTCCCGTAGTTAAGGCCCAACACTTTGGTTGAATCTTTTATTTCTGCATCTGAAAAACCCCCTTTTGCAAAACCGTGAGATTTTGTGAAAGTTTCTTACAAACACTTTTAACGAAAAAATACTCCTTGAGATCGATACTTGTACTACACTTTTTGTATTTTGCATTTTAAATATTTAAAATTTGTTGAGGAAATGACACGCAACAACCTTTCACATCATTAGGATAAGAAAAAATCTCCTTATCCACCTCAATCCCCTTTTTAGAAATCACATGTCCTAAAAGAATTCGATGATCACCACCATTAAATGAAATTTTTAAGCATTTAAAATTAAGTTCTTTTCCACACATTTCTTCAAAACCTGATCTAAATGGTCTAAACACGACTCAAAATTTTCTCCATATACCGTAAAATCTTCCGTAAATATTTGAATAAAATCATCACCAAAATTAGAGAAAATACTGGTCATACACTTCAGAAATGTGGCTGGAGCGTTACACAGTCCAAAAGGCATCCTCCTATAAGCATAAGTTTCGAATGGGCATGTGAAGGTTGTCTTGTCTTGGTCCTGCCTTGAAATAGAAACCTGATTATATCATGAATATCCATCCAAAAAACAATAAAATGATTTTCCAGCCAATTTTTCCAACATCTGGTCAATAAAAGGCAATGGATAATAGTATTTCTTTGTCACTTCATTCAATTTTTGTTAATCTATGCAATCCCGCCATCCAGTTTGCACCCTTTGTGGAACAAGCTCACCTTTCTCATTTTCCACCACAGTCATCCCTATCTTCTTGGGCACAACCTGAATGGGGGCTCACCCATTCACTATCTGTGATAGAGTAAATAATCTCTGCATCATGAAGTTTGACAATTTCTTTTCTTACCGCCTCCATCATGTTTGGGTTGAGGCATCTCTGAGGTTGACGAACTAATTTTGCACCATTCTCTAGGAAAATTCTTTGCAGGCATATGGATGGGCAGATCCCCTCAATGTCATCAAGCGTCCAACCTATCGTCTTCTTGTTTCTTTTCAGCACCTCGAGCAGTTGTGACTCTTGGTCTGAGCTCAAACCAGTGGAGATGATGACCGGGTTCCTGAACTCTGCGTCAAGGAAAACATATTTTAAAAAGTTAGGCAATGGTTTCAATTCAGCTAACCTCTCTTCCTGAGTCTTGGCTTGCGCCATATTTAATTGCTCGAATTTTTCTTCAACTTCCAATTTCGCAAATAAATATTCTTCATGAGCCTCTTCTTTTTCTTGAATTTCTTTCTTCAAATGCTCCTCAATGAGTCCATGCATGACATCCACAACACAAATGCTCTCAAAATAACTGGGATAATTCTTGACATCCTTCATGTCTTGTGTGATTTTGTCTTCATCAAAAGAAAGCTCAATGGTTCCCATTTTCACGTTGATAATAACATTAGAAGTGCTCAAGAATGGTCTCCCCAAGATAATTCTTGTGTCCTTTGATCCTCTAGTGGGCATGTTTACCACATAAAAATCAGCTGGGAATACAAGATGCTCAATTTTCACCAAAACATCCTCAACAAAGCCTTTGGGAGAGATCACTCTCCTGTCTGCTGGCTCAATTTGTACATCTGACACTTGCAGAGGTCCCAACCTAAGTGCCTCATAAACAGAATTCGACATGACATTTATAGAAGCTCCCAGGTCTGCTATAGCTCTCGTGATGCACAAATCTCCTATTTTACATGGGATAAAAAATGTACCCAGATCCTTACGTTTCTCGGGTAACTTCCATGTTAAAAGTGTTGAGCAGCTTTCACTCAATTTCAACTTCCCCTTCTCTTTTAGCTTTGGTTTAGACATACACAACTACTTCAAATATTTCACACTCTTTGGTACAAGATCAATATACTCCAAAAGAGTTAAATTCAATTGAGTGTTCCCCTATACTTTCAACATTTTTTCCCTCTCAGTTTGCTCTTCCTTTAACTTCAGTCTTCCTGGAAAAGGAGGCTGGGTCACCTTCACTGTGATAGGTTTTGGAAGTACTTTAATTCCATCTTCACTTTGCACAACAACTTCGTACTCTTATGTTTCGTTCTCCTTAGTCTCAGTTTGGACTAATTCTCGTCCAGGTTTCTCTTTTCCACTTCTAAGTGTCATGGCGCTGATGTTCGACCCTGCATTGGAATTTGGATTTGGCTTGGGTTGAGATGGAAAGCTACCTTTTTGTTTCAGGTCTCCAAGCTCTGCTGCCAATTGACTTACTTGAACCTCCAAATTCCATATTGCTTGTTGGTTTTCAGCTTGATTCTTGATTGATTGCACCATGAATGTCTTCAACATTTCTTCCAATGAATTTCCAAAATTCCCTCCAGCATTGCCTTGATTTGAGGCTTGGAATGGCTGCTGGTTCTGTTGATTTTGCTTTCGAAATGGAGGCACTTGATACGATCTTTGCTCCTGAACATTTTGCTGCCCCATGGTTGAGCTCTCCCCTTTGTAAAAATTTTCATTGTTGCTCCAACGAAAACTGGATGATCACTCCAACCTTGGTTGTAAGTATTTGAATATGGATCATATTTCTTCCTCTTCTGAGGCTCCAAATATCACATATCTTTGACATTCTCCTCTTGAAATAAATCTAGGCACTTGTCCCCAACATGCCCTCTTCTGTGATAGTTCCCGAATGGCATGTTCTTAGCCTGAGCTTGCTCTCCACTTCATACATTCTCTTGTTTGAGGTTTGGTGTCTTTTTCCTTAAAAATCCTCCCGCCGCCAATCCTACCATGGCTCAGTCAGTGTAGAACAATCCATCATAGAAGTATTTGACCAAGGCATTGGTATGAAAACTATGATTAAATCTCTCCCAATATTCGTGCAGTGATTCTCCACTCATTTGTTCAACATCACTAATCTCTTTTCTTATCCCTTTAGCCTTGGAAGCTGGAAAATATTTGCTCAAAAACACCTTCTTCATTCTAGCCCAATCGATTATCCTTCCAGGTCTTAGTGAGTTGAACCATGTTTTGGCTCCTCCTTTGAAAGTAAACTGGAAGGCTCACAAACAAATTGAATCTTCAGTCATTCCAGCTCCCTTAAGTGATGTTCATACCGGTGTTTCATTGTCTCGATGCTCATAGGGGTTTTCTCCAATTTTTCCATAGAAATTGCGCAAAAAATCGATCATCGCCGGTTTCAGCTCGTTTGCTCCATCATCTGGAAATCTGATGCACAGACTCCTGTAAGTGTGATCAGCAGCATCTAATTCGTTTAAGGTCATCTCTAGTTCTGCCATTCTGAAATTGCTGTTAGTCTCGGGTCGGAGCTACCTCAATCTGCTCTCTTCCTTATCTCTGACCTTGTTCTTGCTGATAGATCTCTCAATTTCCGGGAAGAAAGTGAGATTACCTGCACTAGAAGAACAAAAATGCATCAACTAAAAACACAAAACAATTAAGCACTGCTACCCGGCAATGGCGCCAATTTGATAAACAAAAATTTCTTAAGGTCATTGCAAAAATAGAAATTCATATCAAATAAATTTATAAGCCCTAATCTACACAAAATAAAAATTTTGAAAACTTCTATAGTAGATTTCGAGGTCAATCACGAGGAGCTTGTCCTTGCTAAGTGTTTTAACAGATGCAAAATTCTGAATAAGAGTGGTCTTAATCTAAGCTCAAACTAACAGAGGTAAGCAAGTTCAGTAAAAAAAATCAGGTCTCAACATTGAAAGTAACAATTACTGGTTTTAGCATAGACTAATGCGAAGATGCCTTAAGCGTTTGCAGGTGGTGTGCTGCTAAGATGCCTAATTTAATTTACCATGTTTCTATGCTCACAACTTCGAAAAACCTAAGTCTACCCAAGTCATTCATAATATTTTTGGCTAAGCTAGTCCCCAATATGATAATCAACATTGCAATTAGGTCTACCCGCATGCAAAGCATATAGAACTAGGTCTACCCTGTTCTACTGGTTCTACCCCGGACAAACACCTACTGCTCCTGTCTTGATTTGTTAGTCTACCTCTAATCCAAGTATCTTAGTTGTGAAGCTACTTGTTCCCTTCCTTATGTCTACCCATGGAATGATAGAAACAAGAACTAAAAAAAAAACATAAATTTCATTATTAACCCTAAGCCCACACAACCATACTTCACCTTAAGGCATCCTTAAGGATTTAGTTACTCATGCTTGGAAAATAAGACATCATTCCATTTAGATAATATGTTCAAAATAACAGAAGCATTGAAAACAAGTCAGATACAGAAACTCAAAACGTTCTGTAAATGGAAAGGAAATAACGATTGTTGTGTCGCCTGGTTGCTACTATCCACGGCCCGGAACAGTAGCATTGGACTGGGCTCTGGTGCTGCTCTTGACGATGTAGCCCTCCTTCTCCTCTTCTCGTTGGTATTGTGTGCGTTCTGTGGTCGTCTCTATTCTTCACACGTTTTCTCCTTTCGAAAAATATCTCTCCTCCTTCACTCTATTGCACTGTTTCTAACCCTAGCATTGTTCCCGGCCTGAACTTGGAGACTGCAGGTGGCGGCAGAAGTGTGCTCTTTGTCTCTCTTTGGATATTGCACCCTTTTCCACTTGTTCCACATGTTTATAAGTCTGATTTTGCTGCTGATCTCCCTGCTTAACTTAGTCGAACATTAGTAACAAAGGTGGTGGAGTAAATCAACGCATTTAGTCCACTTTTCGACATAAAAACACAAAATTAACATAAACACACATAAACATGAAAAATCACATTTATCTAACCTAAACCACAATAAAATATACCTATTTTGAATTATAAAATTCAGAGAAAATGTCTGTCATCATGGCGGGACAAACGGTGCGACACGAAACGAAGGAGGCTGGTATCCAAAATTCCCTCCCAGATAGCTTGATTTCACATGGGCTGGCAGAAAGGAGGCCGGACATTTGGCGAACGAAGGAGCCAGGAGGACGAGGGCTAGCCGAAAGGACGCGTGACGGAAAAAGAAGAAATTGTTTTTTTTCGAAGGAGACGTTCCTATTGGTCCTGCTGCACGCATTGAGCCTCTAGTGGTAGCGAGAATATGCAGTAGCATCAACGTAAGAAGGATCCTCATTGATCAGGGATCCTCATGCAACATCATGAAGAAGGAGGTGGCTGAGTTACTTCATCATCCAAGGAGGGAGGTATCCGTCTGATCCGCATGGAGTTATATGCTTTCGATCAATGAGCTGTGCAGACGGTCGGGAAAATAACCCTACCCATGACGTTCGGTGCTGCAGGATGAAACCGAATTGAGAGGAAAATTCCTTGGTCATTACGTATCAGAGAGGGGGATCAAGGCGATATGTGAAATGCAGCCCCTGAGGACAGTTAAGGAATATCAAAGCCTCATAGGTAAGCTGGCCACTCTCAACCGATTCATATCTCGGTCAGTAGAAAAATGGGCATCTTTCTTCAAGGCCCTTCGAAAGGGGAACACTATGGAATGGAACGAGGATTGTTGGGTCACTTTTGAAAAACTCAAGGAACCCTTGGAGTTCTACATATCAATATCGCCTGTTGCGATTCGTGCAGTCTTGACAACCATTTCAAAGGAAAAGCACCTGAGGGTGTATTATGTGAGTAAGGTTCTCCTCCCAGTAGAAACCCGATATACGATAACCGACAAGTTCATCTTGGCTTTAAAAATGGCTGCCACTAAGCTGAAAGCGTATTTCCAAAATCGGCACATCGTGGTATTCACCAATCAACCGTTAAAGAACATTCTGTCTCAAGCTGAAATTTTCAAAAGGGTTTCCAAATGAGCGGTCGAATTGAGCATAATGGATATCGAATTTAGGATGAGAATGGCAATCAAAGCCCAACCTCTTGCGAATTTTATGGTCGAAATGACTCGTCTAATTGACCAGGGCACAAAGGTACTTATTAATAGCCGGAGTTCTCTATCAAAAATCCTTTGATGGGCCCTTGTTGAGGTGTATCGGAAAAGAGCAATCTCATGACCTCATAACTTATTTGCATGAGGGAGAATGCGAAGTCATGTTGGGGTACGGCCACTGTGCAGAAAGGCATTGAGAAGTGGATACTATTGGCCAACTATGAAGCAAGATATTATTGAAGTGGTAAGGAAGTGCATGGAATGCCAGTATCATGTGAGCATACGAAGGAAATCAGTAAACAACCTGACCTCTCTACCACTCTCAAGCCCATTCGATCGCTGGGGGGTGGACATCATGGGGCCTTTCCCCCAAACCTCTGGCTTAAGGAAATTTGTTATCATGGGGATTGAATACTTCTCCAATGATAACATCATTATCCGTTATCATGAAATTTGTTATCATGTGGAAAAAATATCAGAGGAAACCGTTATCCGGTTTCTGTGGAGAAACATCTTCATCCGATTCAGAGTACCTCGGGAGCTCATAACCGATAACAGTACCCAGTTCGCTGAGGGGAAATGGATACGTTTTTGGACAAATACTTGGTTAAACACAACTTTACATCGGTTTACCACCCTTAGAGTAATGGCCTTACAGAGGTTACAAACCGAACTCTCACACAAGGTATGAAAACCAAACCTGAATCATGGGCAGACCGGTTGGACGAAGTGTTATGGTCATATCGCACCACCCCTCAAACCACTATAGAAGAGTCCTCTTTCTTGTTGTTTTATGGATCAGAAGCTGTATGCCCGGTTGAGTTGACACTAAAGAGCTATAGAACACTACAATGAAGAGGAAAATGCCGATCTGCGGAAATTAGAGTTGGAATTGTTGAAGGAAAAATGACAGTATTTACAGCCGACTAGGTGCTTATCAGAGAAGATCGGAGAAAAGTTATAACAAATCCGCATCCCCAAGGGAATTCTCGGAAGGAGACCTGGTGCTCTTAAGCATCCAGCCGCAAAGACATGTTGGAAAACTAGAGCGCAATTGGGAAGGCCCTTATCGAATTTCTAGGGTAATCGAGAGAGGAACCTATTATCTAGAACAATTAGACGGCGTGGAATTCCCCACATCATGGAATGCAACCCATCTAAGGAAGTTCTATGCAACAACAAAGCCCTAGCCAAGTCATGTAAGCCCAGGCAAACCCTCCAAATCTAAGCCCCCGATGGGCACAGCAAGCAAACCTGAGGCTCCCCCCCAAACATGTGATCCCCTAAACCTAGGCTCCAATGATAAGGAAAAGCTCTGGTACAATTCCGGCTCTGGTTTCCGTAACCGTATGCGTAAATCCCAAAAAAGCCCTTAAGTACAAACCTTACTGCCAAGTCTCAAGACGGCAAGTGTGCCCAAAGCAAATCCGCCTATGTTTTTAAAACAATAGGGTTTTGGCTAGAAGAGGGCCCACACGGATTGGGGAAGTTTTTCGACCAATGAGGGGTTTCGATCTGCTTCTCAGCAGTGGTTCAGCTCGCGTAAGGAAAGACTAAGACAAATAAAAGCCGAAAAGCCTAGCCGAACGGTTGACAAAAGACATACAACATTTAGAATCAAGAAAGTTAAAAGAAAATCAAGGCAAATGCGAAGGGCGGAAGTGCCCCCAACAACACCAATAAAACAAAGTCCCCAATCCGGGGGAACTCGAAATTGTTCAAACCCCTAAGCGGGGGCAAAGGTACTAGTTCTTAAAAACCGAAGTTCATCGGAGGGGATCGGTAGAGGGGCCAACATGTCTCTGTAGCCTTGCTCTCAGCTTGGCCTCGTTCTCTCGCTGGATCCTAGCGTGAATAAGTGCTATTAGGCACTTCCAATCTGCTTCAAACCCAAATTCTGGGGCTTTAAACACGTCCACGATAACATCCAACATGTTTTCGTCCTTCGTCAGGGTGTTGATCCTATCGAAGCGAGGATCAGTGATCGAGAGCCTGAATTCCCGGCAAAATTGATGCCTCTGCCGGTACAAGAGTAAGCCGATGAGGTCCCCCGCGCATATTTTGAATAGCTCGGAGAAGCAGGCCGAGTTGACGAAATCCTCCAAAAGTCCCCGCCAAGACGCTACATGATTGAGTAGTTTGGCCTCCAAAGCCGAGACATGGTCCCTAACGTGCTTCAACTCCGCTTCCACCTCCCCGAACCTCATCTTGAAGCTTTCCCTTTCGGAATTCGCATCATCGATTGCCTTCCCCATTTCATCTACCACATTCTGTAGCTCTTCCTCCCGCCGAGTACGCTTTCCGAGAACAGTCCTAAGTGAACTCCCTTCCTCTTCCAACAACTTTATTCTGGCATCTTGAGCCGCAGTGTGGGCTTGAAGCTGGGAAACCTCCTGTGATTAGGATCCGATCTCCTTTGCCATCCCCAACCAAAGGTTAAAGCCTGGGAAAAAAGTCACCACATAAAGGATTGATTGCATGCAATCCCGAGAAACTAAAAGAAAAATACCTACTAGATCCCCTTAAGCACAATATCCGGCTGAACCCCCGAAAGACTCGAGGTCGCCTCCTCCAGGGCTCTATGCAACTCGGGAGGAACCGAAGATGGGGGAAGGGCAGGATCTTTCCATATCTCCATTGGAGGAGGAGAATCCATTCGCATCCCGTTCGGAGGGGCCGACGTAGAGGCACCTGCTGAAAAGAGCCCCGTGCCAAGAGTCGGAATTTCAGTAGCTTTGGGAGAAGCGAAGAGTTTCCCTTTCCCCTTTCCGATGGAGGGAGGAGGTGTCAGCTCCCCAATCCGGAAACTTCAACTGCTTGATCCACCTATGAAGAGTGATCAGTAGAATCCGATTGAACTTTAGGGGAACCAGCCTAGAAGAAAAGTTAAAAAGTTTAGAATCGGAGATCCATAACAACGGATCACAAAAACCAAGTAAACCTGTACAGGGGGGACCGCGTCCGATTCCTGCATCCTATGCATCTCGGTAGAAAAGCATGCCATCACCGAATCCTCTAGAGCACTCCTATACACCATCTTCTCAGCTGCATACATAAATCAAGAAAAGGGTGAAACACAATACAAGTGTCATAATTCGGGAAGCAAAACCTAGCTACCTCGGAGCTTTTTAGAAGGTTTATGGGCAAGCACCTTAACCCTCTTCTTTTTCTTGGGAGCTGCTGGTTGAGCATTCGGGAGAATCGGGGATGTAGCCAATATCAAGGAAAAACTCGGAGAAGGAGGATTAAGAGAAGGAAGTTATAAACCGCCATCCTAAGAAGACACGATATGGGGCCAATGGCGATCACGAGAACCACCAATGATACCCGACCTTTTTAAGGAGTCCTCCGAGAAAGGAAGACCACCAATTGTGGTGGGTGTCAGGGGCTTTCACAATAAAATTGGGGTTATCCTCAAAACGCCGAAACTGGAAGTGGGATCGGCCAGCCATCGGAGATTTTGCTTTGCAAACGGCTATCTTGAATGGTTGGAAGAAATCTACCAACGTCATAGCTGGATCCAAGCCAGCCGAATAGAACAAAAAGGTGGTCAAACAAAAGATGGAGTTAGGGGCAAGGCAGTAAAGTGGGATTGCGAAAGTGTGAAGAAAGCGGACTATAAGGGGATGGAGAGGGAAGCATTAACCGCTTTCGAAATAGGCCAGGAGAATCGGCAGACTGAAAGAGGGAAGAGGACTTTCTCCCAACCCCCAAGGGATCTCGGTGTCCTGAGCGTGAGAGACTATGTACTCGTCAGGAATCGAGTACCGAATGCGAAGAGAAGGGATATTTAACTCACTCGACCTTCCACCTGTTTTCGGAAAGATGAAAGAAGGATCTAACCGCGGAACGAAGCAGAACCCAGAATAAAGAAAGAAATCAGAAGGAAAAATGGGAGTTCGGAAAAACCCTAAGAAATCGAATGGAAAAGGTGAAGAACTGACTAGTACCTGAAAAACCTGCAGTTTCCGATGGGTTTTATGGTGGTGAATGCGATGGAGCACGAACGGTACTGAAGTCTCGCGAAAGAAAGGAGGAAGCAAAGGGGGGAAATGGTTGGAAAAGCGCATATTTATAGAGAAGGTATTCGGAATTCGAAACGACACGTCGGTTGAGGTACCCAAAATTGGGTGGGAAAAAAACAAGCACCCAGGGGATGACGCATGGCATGGAGATCGATTTAACTCGGGTTGAGATCTAACCACAGGAAGTCGGCGTGCTTGAGATCAGTAACAGTTCTGATTCCCCGATCCTTCCAAGAGGTCAATATCGGCAAATCAGAGGGACTGAATGATGGGGTACAAATCAAATGTGGTTAATCGGCTACTGAAAAGGAGCGAAAAGATGTTCTGACAGCCTGGCGCCGGTTGACAGACCGATAAGTGTCAGAGTTGACAGTAGCGGCTGTTTTGCACAATCTTAAAGGTAGCCGAATTACAGCAATGATAGAGCAATTGGCGGTTATCTGAAAGTATAAACATAGTCTAAATAACAGGCGTAGAAAGTAACTGACATCTATAGAATTCCGAATTCGATTAGGCCAACCTCTCTTATGAATATAAGAAACCCTGAAGAAGAGAAGATCATACTCCAAGCCCTCTAACTTGTATCCTCTCCTCATCAAGTGAAATCACTTTCTGGCGACCTCCGACAAGCTCCGTGGTTTTTCCGTTCTCCGACGGTTTCCACGAAAAAGATCCCTTTCTATCTCTATTAACCACACCAAGTAAAACACGAAAACCATAACCGGATACAATGCATCCGGCTATACCCATAACCAGAAAGTCGACCTTTATCTGAATACCGATTTTCAACCACAACACATTGTATTCCATGCATATATTCAATTCAAGATTTCGTTTGTGTTCTAAAAGCTCAAGACTTTCTCATTGAAGTTCTGATTGGGCTGCTATAACTATCCAAGAAGACACTTCAAACAACCAGAGTTGTTGAAGTTACAGCTTTATCCGAGTGCTAAATCATAGGCACATTGGGAGCTTTACTCATTTTTTCTTGATAGAAAGAGGCTGTGTGAATTGCCTTGGAATTGCTCATTCCTCCGAATTCCAATTCTGTTTTTCTTCTAGATGAATATGATCAATTATCTATTAACATAGCCATGATAGGCCAATTCATTCCATTTCCTTGCTACTGTGTGTACAAATTTCAACATGGATTTTGCCGAAGTGACTTCTCCTCAATTTCAACATGGATTTATTAACATAGCCATGATAGGCCATTGTGCGTCTCTGTAGCCATGCGCAGCCCTGTCTTAATTCATGAAAGCTTTAGGAATTTTTACCATAATTCCATAGAAGCGGCCCCACTTCACTTTCATATAGGTGGACAGATAATCAACTCCAACATGATTTTTCGTCCATTAAGAGTAAGACACATCCTTCCAATATTAATGAGCATCTCTTACAACATGGATTTGAGCTAATTAGGGAAATGCTCCAGCATTAATGTATACTTCGTTTTTACCAATATGAATCTACTTCATGGTATTACCAATCACATAGATGGGGTATCCGTATACACTAACGATCTAATTGTAATAAACTCATATCCCTTGTTGTTTTCTCAATCTTTTGCCTCCCTAACGGCTTTTTCAAAGGGTCAGCCAAGTTCACCTCTGGCCTCACAAAATCAATGGAAACCACTCCATTTTTGAGCAATTGCTTGATAACATTATGTCTCAAGAGAATATGCCTGCTTTTACCATTATAGGTTTTATTCACTGCATTAGCTATTGCCGCTTGGTTGTCGCAATGTACTGACATAGAGGTGATCAATCTCTGTTCAATATTTACCTCTATTAAAAGAGTCCTAAGCCATTCGGCTTCTACATATGCAAGCTCCATAGCAATAAATTCTGACTCCATTGTGAAACGAGCCACTAGGGTTTGCTTGGTTGACCTCCAAGCCACAGCACCCCCTCCCATTGTAAACACATATCCACCGATGCATTTTGTGTCATTTGAACTAGAGTTCCAGTTTGCATCAATGACGCCCTCTAAAATTGCTGGAAAACCCGTATAGAATATTCCATAATCCATTGTTCCTTTGATGTAACTTAAAAGTCTCATCAAAGCTCTCCAATGAACCTCACTTGGATTTTTAGTATATCTTCCAAGTCTCGAAACCACATATGCCAAGTCTGGTCTGGTATAGTTTGCTAAATGCAACACACTCCCAATTATTTGTGCATAAGTGGTTTGAGACATAGGCTCTTCTCGATTCTTTACAAGATTCACACTAGAACCATATGGGGTATTTGCTGGTTTTAAATTAAAATAACCAAATCTTTGTAAGATTCTCTCAGCGTAATGCTTTTGAACCAGCATGATGCCATCATTATTTTTTACAATCTTTACGCCAAGAATAACTTGAGCTTCTCCCAAATCTTTCATATCAAATGTATTTGACAGAAACTTTTTGATTTTACATATAACATCTAGACAATTAGAATGTCATCCACATATAAAGCTATGATCACAATATGACGGTTTTCCTTCTTGAGATAGATACATCTATCTACCATGGAAGTGACGAACCCTTCATTCATTAGTGTGTAATCCATCTTTTCATGCCATTGTTTTGGTGCCTGTTTTAATCCATATAAGGACTTTCTCAATCTACATACTTCGTTTTCCTTTCCTTCTATTATATAACTATCCAGCTGCCACATATAAATTTCCTCTTCTAAATCCCCATTTAGAAAGGCAGTTTTGACATCCATTTGATGGATTATTAATTTATGTGTGGCTACCATAGCTATCAATACTCGAATTGATGCTATTCTCGTGACAGGAGAAAAGGTGTCAAAGTAATCTATATTTTCTTTTTGCGTAAAGCCTTTTGCAACTAATCTCGCTTTATATTTATCAACAGTACCATCAGGTAGATATTTCTTTCTGAAAATCTATTTGCTAGTGATTGGCTTTGATCCTAGTGGTAAATCCACAAGATCCCAAGTGTTGTTCTTCATAATCGAATCTAATTCTGATTTAATGCTCATTTTCCATTTATCAGAATCATGTGATGAGATAGCCTCATGATATGTTTTTGGCTCATCATTCACCAAATACATATAATAATCTCCCCCAAAATTATTTGGAATTCTTCTCCTTTTTCCCATTGCATCCGAATGAGTAGGTTTAGGAGGACTCTCATAATTAATTTCCAGTTCTTTTTTGAGTGGAAATTTTGTTTCAAAGAATTCAGCATTCTTTGACTCAAGAATAGTGTTTATAGCCACTTCATCACTTTTTAATACCAGAAAGCAATAGGCAGCCGAACTTTGTGCATATCGAATGAACATGCAGTCACATGTTCGGGACCCAATTTTCCTCTTCTTTGGTCCCATCAACAAGACTTTTGCCAAACACCCCACACTTTAATATATTTAATATTGCCAGTTTTCTTATGTGGAATCCAGTTTTGTAGAAAACATGCCGTTAAGATGGCCTCTACCCATAGGTTCTCATCAGCGTTTGCTGTGATCATCATGGCATTCATCATTTCTTTGAGAGTTCGGTTTTTCCTCTCAACTATGCCATTAGATTCAGGTGAGTAAGGTGGCATTGTTTCATGGACAATTCCATGATTCTCACAAAACCCATTTAGGGTCACATATTCACCCCCTCGGTCCGTTTTCAAGCGTTTAATTGTCTTGCCCAATTGGTTTTCCACTTCCTTTTTATAAAGGATGAATTTTTCGTGGGCCTCACTCTTAGATTTAAGAAGATAAAGCTTAGAAAATCTTGAATAATCATCAATAAAGGTAATATAATATTTATTACCTCCTCTTGTTTCACAAGATTCCATATCACCAATGTCACTATGAATTAGCTCAAGAGGTTGAGCTTGCCTTTCAACTTTGTGAGATGTTTTCTTTGTTGATTTGGATTCTACACAAATTTCACATTTATTTGTATCTTCTGTCCAAATATTTTTGATTATTCCTACTTTAATCATCTTCTTCATATATCCTTTGTTTACATGGCCTAATCACCAATGCCAAAGATTAAAGGACTCAAGAAGATAAATAGAAGATGCTTCATTCATTGAATCAACATTCAATACATAGAGACCATGGGATTTATATCCCTTTCCAATAAATACATTATTTTTAATGAGAATAAGTTTCCCACTCTCCAAGGTCACTTTTATTCTAGCATCATCTAGTATGGAACCCAACACCAGATTGGATCTCATGCTTGGAACATAAAGCACATCATTTAAAGAGAGAATTTTTCACTTTTCCTTTGCCAACTGCAATAGTCGTGTGTGAATCTCCCAACAGAATTTCTCTCCCATTGATGACTTCATAATCATTGAAGGCTTCTTTATTGAAGCACACGTGCTTTGTAGCCCCAGAGTCTACCAGCCACATATCTCTTTGTGTAGAGACAACATGATTTATTTCAAAAATCATCGCAGCAATGATCTCATTATCTCCGATAACAAGGCACAGGTTTGCCTTGTTATTAGCAGAAGGTTTTTTCTTATGCTCAAGAGTTGCCCTCATTCGGCATTGAGCAGCATAATGCCCCGGTTTTCCACAGACAAAGCAGTGGCCCTTCTTTTTCTTGAAGTTGGAAGATTTCACATCAAGGGATTTCTCACCTTTGAAAGTGGAGGCATTTTTCTTGATAAATTTAGAATTTTTACCTTTATCCTCCACAAGGTTTGCTTTAGTTTCAAGGTCCTTCCCCAAGATGCGTATCTGATTTCTATGCTTATTCTCAATGATGATGTGCTTCATTACTTCAGAGAGATCCATCCTCTTATTCTTGTGCTTGAGTTGCAGCTTGCAGTCATTCCACGATGGAGGTAGTTTTTCAATGAGTATTTCTACCAGAAACTCATCAGGTAGTTTGATGTTTGCACCATTCAAGCCCTCTAGTAACTGAAGATACTCATTCACTTGTTCATGAACGTCCTTATCCTCCACCATTTCCCAGCGATAGAATTTGGAACAAGCGAACTTTTGTTTTACCGCATCTTCTGCAGTGTACTTTTCCATCATTGAGTCCCATATCTTCTTTGAATCTGTGTAGCTCACATAGATGTCAAAGAGAGTTAGTAAGGGTGGAAAGAATGGTGTTTCGACATATTTTATTTGCTTGGTCCCACAAAGCATAATTGGTGTCCTCCGTGAGTGGGGTTGTCAAAACCCAACTCACTCCATGCATGTCGAGTAGGGTGTAGACCCGTTCCTTCCACCTTTTGTAGTTGGTTCCATTGAACTCTTCAATTCTGGAAGTATCAAGATATCTAATCATCGCTACTGGTGGTTCAACCATGTGAGGAGCAAAGTATGATTGATCGGTGGATGTATGTTCACTCAAGAAGTCATTGAGATCATCTTGAGCATTGCTCTCCACATTGTTGTTGTGGTTGTCATTCCCAACAACGTTGGCCATAATCTCTTAAGATTGTTGGGTTGGAGTTCCTGCAGCAAATAAGATGAAGACAAAGAAAGCTTGAGGCGTGTGTAGATCACACTGCCCTTAAGAGATTATTTCAAGACCAATCAAGTAATCTCCCAAGGTTCAACAAGCTCTTCAACTCACTAGTTGGAATCAGGAGAAATGAAACATTTATAGAAAGAGAAGAAACCATTTCTTGCACTCAAAGAGTCACAACTCTTCGTGTACCTAAAGGTTTTAAACCTCTCAATGAATGTTAAGGTCTCCCAAAGATCTCATTTATAACATTCAAACGGTTATACATGATTAGTATTCCAATGGAATTGCTATAAACCCTAACAGAGTAACTGCTCATTTTCGCGGCAGGGAAAGTACCACAAGGAACAACAGTCTTCTATTGACTCATATAGGAAAAACGGTCAATTTAATTTAAATAAAGTTGAAAAATTTTATTTACGATTAACAAGCAATTTGCTTTTGTATAGATGATACTATCATCATAGTGTGATCAGTTTTTTAAAATTGTCTTACCCACGTATGTAGAAATCATTGATCTTTTTCTTTGCATTGTCTTATGTTGTTCTGATTGAACTTGGTAAAATGAAAAGGTTGAATAATAATTTAGTTAATTGAGAATAGCACCTATCAGTCTTGGAAGGAGTCCAAAGAACTCCGAAATGTCTTAAGTTAAGAAAGAGTCATGCACTCATTTCAAGGGGGTGCTACACTATCGAATTCTAGAGTTGTTAGCATTACGAGACATCCGACAAGTTGGAGAATTGTTTCGAGAAATCTATCGATGAATTCCAATTCTTTCTTTTTCTCTTGATTCTTTTCCAATTGAGATGTATAACCTTCTGTCGAACTCCAAAAAAAAAGTGTATCATCAACAAGTAACAATAGCGAGCCTAAAACCCCTTGGAAATAAAGACTTTACTACTCAAGCTGCCATCTCTTTGAGGGTATTGTTAAAAGATCATCAATTCCTAATGAAATGGATGTAGCAGTAGCTTGTTCAAAACCCATAGGAAAGGGTTTCTGAAAGGATATGTAGCTCTCTAACTTGGAGCCTCTTTGGAGGAGATATGTAGCTCTCTAACTTGGAGCCTCTTCTAGTCACTGAACTATAACTGATATTATTGTATCTGTTTTGCTGAAAAGAAATCTACTCGTTACAGGTGTGATTCAGTACTTATAGAGTTTTTCCCAACGGCTATAAATGTTACCGTTGCACAAGTGGTGGAGGTTGGTTGCTCATGATCCCATGTATTGCGAGTTAGGCTGGGCTGGTTTGAGCCCCCCCTGTGGCCTTTCCAAAGCTTAGGTGGGCCTTGTTTGTTGCGGTGGTCCATGGTTTTAGCTCATTTTAGCGGCCTTCTTGTTCCTCGAACCCTAGCCACATTCTTTCCCCTTCGTGAGACTCACTGTGATGACTCTGGCCAATCACATCATCCTTCAACACTCCACCTTGATGGTTTGGCTCTGAGTTGCCTTCATTTCGATATATGGAGCGGCTGTTCTTCAGACCCATCTTCTCCCTCAAATAGCATAATTGTTTTGGGTACATCAGCTTCGTAAGTGGATCTGCTACCTGTTCGATCGAGGGTATGTACTCCACCTCAATCACCTTGCTCCTTACATAGTTGCGGAGTGCATGATATTTGATCGCTATGTGTTTACATCGACCGAAGTCCACTAGATTCTTTGCCATACTGATAGTTGATTTGTTATCTATATTGAGCGGTATGGTTCTGTCCAGATCCATCTATAAATCCTTGAGAATTTTCAATAGCCAAGCAGCGTGGTTTGCTGCCGTTGCTGCCGCTATGTATTCCGCTTCTGCGATGACTGGGCGACCACTTCTTGTTTTTTGCTATTCCAAGCAAAAGCGGTTCCCCCAAGTAAGAAGATGTAACCAGATGTCGATTTGTAGTCGGTAGTGTCACCTGCAAAATCACTGTCCACAAAACACTTGATGTGTGGGTTAGAATTTTTCTTGTAAGCTAACCTAAGGTTTGCAGTGCATCTCACATAATTAAGTACTTTCTTTGCAGCTTCATAGTGGTTCTGGTGCGGGTTTCCCATAAATCTGGAGAGTAGTCCAACCGGAAAAGCAATGTCCGGTCTAGTTGCTGACAGGTACATTAGAGAGCCTATTATGCTCCTGTAACCTTTTTCGTTTGCCAAGTTTCCAGGATCGCAGATGGTCCCTGTTGTGTCAGCTTCTATGGCTACTGGTTTTGCATCTGGGGAGAGAGGTACAGAAGCATGTCTTCTCTTGCTTAGCTTGTATCTGTGGATTAAGTCATGCACGTACTTAGTTTGCCTAAGGTATATAGTATCTTCTGTCTGAGAGATCTCTAGTCCCAAGAAGTAGCTCATAATTCCCAGGTCTGTCATTTCGAAATGGTTCATGAGTTGCTTCTTTTGTTCCTCCACAAGTTCTTCCTTGCTGCCGGTAATAAGAATGTCATCCACATACAATGAGATGATTACCTTGTCCTTGTCATTGTAGCTTAGTACATATAGTGTTGGGTCATTCTCACTTCTCATGAAGCCTTGGCTTTGAAAGTAAGTGTCAATTTTGGTGTACCATTGTCTAGGGGCCTGCTTTAGTCCATATAGGGCTTTGTGGAGTAAATAAACCTTATCTTCATCCCCTAATTTCACATAGCCTGCAGGTTGTTCTACATATACTTCCTCTGTTAAGATACCATTCAGGAATGCTGACTTCACATCCAAGTGGTAGACCTTCCAACTGAAGCATGCCGAGAGTGCTAATATTAACTTGGTGGTGTCTAATCTGGCAACAGGAGCAAAGGTATCTGAGTAGTCAATGCCCTCTCTTTGTGCGTACCCTTTTGCTACTATCCTTCCTTTTAATTTGTTTACAGTGCCATCGGGATTTAACTTCGGTTTGAATAACCACTTTGTTCCTATAACTTTCTTGTGTTTTGGTCTGTCCACTAGGGTCCACATGTTGTTCTTGATTATAGTCTCCATTTCTGTATCTATAGCTAGTTTCCACCCTGGATGTTGTAGGGCCTCTGAAGTGGACTCGGGTGCCTTCACACACATACATCTATCATATATGCTGTGTATGTCTATGTACCGTTGTGTTTCAGGTTTGTCTTGAGGGCTACTGAAGGTTCCATCGCAAGGTGTCTCTGCATCTGTGTCTCCTTCATGGGAGTCAGCCCCGGAGCCATCAGGGCAATCATATATTTGAGGTTCCCCTGTTCTATTGTTCCCTTCATGTTCTGACAGGCCTGTACTTTCACTTGATGCATTTCCCACGTTCTCAGTTACCGTGTCTGATACTTCTTCATTTGTGTTAATGTCAGCTTGGAGCGGCAGTTCATTCTCGATTTCAGTTTCGCTTGTAACATAAGGTATGGCGGCTTGGTTGGCTGGTACTTCAGGTGCGAGTGAGTGGTCCAACGATTGTGGGGGGTCAGTTGGAGCGGGTATTCCTGCTGAACCTTGACTTTGCTCTTCTGGTCCAATGTTTGTCATCGTTGTACACGCTTCACTACCTTCTACGGGTTCTGGAGTTTGTAGGCAGTTGAGAAGTTGAGTGTGGTAGCTGTTTCCCATCGGTTGTAGCTCTGATATGCCATAGTTCCACACCCACTTCCTGGACTCATCAAATGTCACATCCCTGCTAATACTTATTTTCTTAGTATTCAAGTGTAGAACTCGGTATCCTTTTGTAACCTCACTATATCCCATAAAAATTCCGATCTGTGCCTTTTAATCTAACTTTGTTCTTTTCTCTTTCGGTATATATGAGTAGCATACAGATCCAAACACTCTGAGGTGATCAACACTTGGCTTCCGGTCATACCATAGTTCAAATGGAGTCTTGTAGTCAGCAGTTCCACTTGTAGGTAGTCTGTTTAGTAAGTATACAAAGGTGTTCACTGCTTCTGCCCAATAAGCTATTGGCACTTCCTTTTCAAACATAAGGCATCTAGCCATTTCTGTTATGGTTCTGTTTCTGCGTTCACTCACTCCATTTTGCTGGGCTGTGTAGGGTGCAGTAAACTGGTGGATGATAACCTCTTGATTGCAGATTTTGGCAAGTTCCATAGGTGTATACTCACCTCCATTATCTGTCCTCAGATTTTTTAGTTTTTCTCCGCTCTGATTTTCAGCTTGCGCTTTGAATTTTTTGAAGTAGTCTAGCACTTCGGACCTGTTTTTCAAGAAGAACACCCAGCAGAATTTAGTGTAGTCATCAACGAAAATAAGGTAATACCTGTTTCCTGCTGCTGTACATGTGCTCATAGGTCCACATACGTCGCTGTGCACGAGCTCTAATTTTCTGGTAGCTATCCTCATACTTTGTCCAAAGGGTTTTCTGGCAAGTTTCCCATATTGGCAGCTTTCACACAGATCATGGCTTGCAGTTAGCATTGGTAGACCTGTTACCAGCTGATTTTTCTGTACTCTGTTTAGGGATGTGAAGTTATGGTGGCCGCATCTCTTGTGCCAGAGGTTGGCAGATTCCTTGGCGGAGAGGCACATTGTGGTGGTGGCGTAAGAGAAGTCTTGGGTCCTCAAGGGAAACACCTTGTTCTGCATCCTGACTTTTAGGTTATGTTTTCCAGAGGGTGCACTAATTTCACACTGATCATCAATGAAGTTCACAGATCGACCTCGAGTCATCAATTGTCCTACGCTTATAAGATTATGTGATGCTTGTGGGACAAAGTAGGTGTCTTGGATATGAATACATTTGTCCTCCATCTTCAATCTCACGGTCCCAATTCCATGTACTTTAATGATGTTCCTATCAGCGATTTCTATTGTCTTTCCGTGTAGGGGTATGTAGGTTGTGAAGCTTGAGGGGTCGTTACATATGTGGTTGCTACACCCGCTATCAACAAGCCAGGTTTGATCCTCTTTGAGTTCTGAAGTCATAACACAGATTTTGTCTTTGCAACATGAGTAAAGATCAATTACTTCCAGTTCATTGCATAAGGAGGAAGATACAATGGACATTGCTTTATGATTCTCTGTTCCATATTCAGAGTCTTTGTGCCTTTTCAGTTCATCCTCCTTTCGGACTTTGCAAACCCTTCGGATGTGTCCCTTTTCTTGGCAGTAGTTGCAGACTTTTTCAGGGTGGTAGAAACAGTTTTGGGGCACATGGTTTCTCTGTTTGCAATAAGGACATGGGGGTGGTCGCCTTTTCTTTCCTTTCCTTCCATTCTGTTGCTTGAGTTATGTGAGAGGCTTTGAATGCTCCATCGTTGATTTCCTGGTTTTGGTATTTTTTGTCTCGAATTTCAGCATCTTCTAGAGCCTCAATCAGTTGTGCAGGAGTCAATTTTTTCAAGCCCCCAGTAGTGACTATGGCAGTGACGGCAGCACTATAGGATCTGGGGAGTACTCCAACTATTTTTTGCTTAACTCTTCTGTCATCAACATTTTCACCTAGGGCTTTGAGTCTCTTTATGGCAGGTAGGAGTGTTTCAGCAAATGATGCCACGGAGCTTCCAGGGGCCAGTGTTAGGTCGTCTATAAGTCGCCATAAGGTAATGATCTCTTTCTCCTTTTTCTCTTCTGTAATGGAGAACTCAAAGGCTAGTGTGTCCCAGATTGCTTTTGGGGTCTTGCAGTGTATTATATGGTCGTAGGCTTCCCCATCAATCGCTGCATCCAAGACACTTCTAGCTAAGAGTTGCTTTTCCTCCCATTTTGCAGCTAGGATAGCATCAGAGTCAGCGAAGAGTGGCGGGTCCAGAAAGACTTCCCACAATTTTAGAGTTTTGAGATGATTGGTCATCTTGGCTGCCCATCTAGAGTAGTTTTTTCCATCAAAAGTGGGGGGAGGTAGTAAGCTTGGGTTTGATAGTGCCATGAGGAGAGCTAATTTCCTGTTAAGAGGAAAGGTTAGTAGTAAGACAGTGTAGTTTAGTCGTAGAACCTGGGAGGGGATTGTTGTGCTTTGAGCAGAGTCTTGCTTTTATCCCACAGCTGTCACCATGAAAGGATATGTAGCTCTCTAACTTGGAGCCTCTTTGGAGGAGATATGTAGCTCTCTAACTTGGAGCCTCTTCTAGTCACTGAACTATAACTGATATTATTGTATCTGTTTTGCTGAAAAGAAATCTACTCGTTACAGGTGTGATTCAGTACTTATAGAGTTTTTCCCAACGGCTATAAATGTTACCGTTGCACAAGTGGTGGAGGTTGGTTGCTCATGATCCCATGTATTGCGAGTTAGGCTGGGCTGGTTTGAGCCCCCCTGTGGCCTTTCCAAAGCTTAGGTGGGCCTTGTTTGTTGCGGTGGTCCATGGTTTTAGCTCATTTTAGCGGCCTTCTTGTTCCTCGAACCCTAGCCACATTCTTTCCCCTTCCTGAGACTCACCGTGATGACTCTGGCCAATCACATCATCCTTCAACAGTTTCGACCTAAAGAAGTAAGAAATCCCCAAGTGAGCGTATTCTGGTTCTTGTTCGAGACCAACGTCTTGGGGCTAATATGATCAAAAAATGGATTCGACCTCAGGATGTCAATGAATAATGATCATTTTTCCATCATTCAATCAGGTCAAATGCTGGACAGAAGACTACGTTGCCACCTTTCATATTTTGTGGAAATGCTGTTACGTCTGTTGCAAGAAATTCGGGTCTGAAGGCTGTTACCAGATTATTTTGTGTCTATTTAAGCTGTTGTCTACATTCAGCTAGTTGTCCTTTTTTCTCTGATTAATAACAGCAGTTTTCTTTCTTACGTGTCCCTTCCACAGGAGCCAATTGCCAAAACCCTGAGATTTGTTCTCTACCGACACCTACTTCTCTTCCGCTTATCACACAGGATATGTCCGACCAAAGATTCTACGGGGTCGAATCAATTGGTTGAAAGGCCTGAAGTGATTGGAAACGCTCACTTTTTCGCGCTCTTGCGACACCTAGTTATGTTTCATCTCATTCAACTATGAATTCTTAGTCCAAATTCTAAATTGGGATATTTTACATTGCTGAATGGATCCTTGGCCATGAACCAATATTGGGTTATTTACATCGAGGGATTGAGAAAATTGCAGAAAATAGAACAATTATACAATATTTGTCTTTTTTTAGTCAATAACTACAAGTATTCTCTTCCATAATGACTTTATGAAAAATCTTTTCTTCTCCTTGGCAAAGATAAATTATACCATTCGACTATATCCGCACTTTTTGACTCATCTGTTTATCTATGGCAAAACCTTGACCATCGTCAACCCTAGCCGAATTTTCCTGATGTAGAGGCAAGCAAGAAAGCAGCACAAGTTAATATATAACCTACTGAAAAATGTGCTAATCCAAAAAGACGGCATCTTAAATGGTTGCCTCTTCTAATTGGCAGAATACATGAATGGAGATTGACTAGGTGTAGCAAATGTTGCTGGGGATGAAGATGATCTGCAAATGACTATAGATTGGACCTATCCAATTTTTGAAATCAAGAATTCACAATCGGTCAAACTTTCCAAGAAACTGGAATACCATGGATTGGGGCTTTTGTACACAATCGATCTTAAACAATAAATTTGATTGTAAAATCAAGAAAATATACATCAAAATTTTACATAATTCACCTTAAAATAAGGCCTACGTATACATCCAACTGAAAAAAATTCACTATTTACTATAATAAATATAAAGATATTAAATTAGTAAACTATTGATTTTTACCCTCCGTTTCTATCATTTCCTCAAAAGTTGTAAAAGAGACGAATAAAAAACAATACTATATTTCTTTTTTCTTTATTCTATTCTCGAAAACCGAATTCCTAACAAACTCACTCAATAAAAAGATTGAATACTGCATATGCATTTTTGGTAGAGTGTTCTCCTAGGATTTATAGAGGTGAACCACTAATCCTGTGCAACCAACATTTTGCCACCAACGGCATCCCAATCTCTCTCTCTTTTTTTTTTTAATCTTGTGTGGACTCCGCATGTGTAGGAATCCACCCATGACTAAGATAACTCAAATGGGAGCTCCCGCATTCTGAAATATTTTGTCTTTGTACAATTTTTTTCTGTCTTCTTCATTTCCAATCCGCTCGTTGGGTCAATTTGATCTTCTCGCGTATCCGCTGTACCCCTCTGCTGTTAAAGAGACATCCACTCAAAGAAGTGGATTTGTCATGGTAAAGAATCTTATGATAATCTTTTTCCTATAATGGAATTGCTTTACTCCAAACCTATGCTTTCAATTGAAACAAGTAAGAGATTGAACCGAGTCGTTCAATTCATCTTAGGCTCAAGCGTCCTTAGTTTTTTACTGAAAAACAAAAATCACCCCTCACGTGTGAAATTATAGAAGGTCTCTAGGGAAGCTAGTTTCTAAGGTGAGATGCTTTAGGATTTCTATAGGATTTTCCCCCATTTCTGACTCTTACTTGTGCTTTAGAACAGCAGGGCTTGAGAAATAAATAAATAAATATTTTTTTTCTCCTTTTCAAAAATTGATGAGTTTGAAAATACTTTCGCACAACGCTGAGGGTCCTATGACTTATTTAGGATAGTACATGTAGCTTACCGAATCTGTTGCGACACGGATGGGAAAGCTTTATAAAGACTTTTGTCAACATAAAGATCTTTTCTCGGTTTGGTCGTGATTGCTTCAAGATTGAAGTTTACTTATTTCTTCTTTGAATGCCTACTAAAGCTCTTTGACACACTGGGCCAAAATTGAGATCTTATTCAAAGAGAAAGATAAAGATTATTTCCTTCACGAGTACGTTCATCTAGGCTCATTGAATCATCTTTTTTCTATTGGAGAATATTATTAGAGTTTTGTATTTCATGTATTGTGAAAAGGATTGCAATCTTTTTCATGGAGATAATTTCATAAGAAAAAAAAAGAAATCAAAAAATGGTAACCTCTCCACGAATTTGTTACATTACATTTTTCATTCCTTGCAAGATTGGGGATTTGAATATCAGGAGAGTCATGGCTGATTTAGGGGTTTCTGTTAATGTGATGTCATATTCAGTTTATGAAACTCTTAGATTGGGACCCTTGCAAGCATCCGGAGTACAAATTGAATTGGCGGATCGAAGTGTCATTTCTCCCAAAGGCTTGGTAGAAGATGTCCTAATTCGAATTGAGGATCTGATATTTCTAGTTGATTTTTATGTAATTAATATGCCTACTAGAGGATCAAAGGACATTACAATAATTTTGGGAAGACCATTTTTGAGCACCTCAAATGCAATTATTAATGTGAAGAAGGGAACAATTGACATGTCTCTTTTTGAAGAAAAGATCACACTTCATATGAAGGATATCATAAACTCTCCAAGTGATTTTGAAGGAGCTTCTTCTATGAAGCCAACTGAAAAATTTGTTAAAGAATACTTAAAGGAAGAAATTGATAAAGAGGAAAAAGAATATCAAGAATTATTTCTTGAGAATGCAAATATTGAGACAAAGCTAGAGTAATTGAGTGCTCCTGGAGGTGATTAAGAAGACAAAATCTCGAATCAAAAGCCATTGGATGCTCACATGCAAGAAATTTTGATGAATGATAAGTAGGAAAATTCTATAATTATTTCTGATGGTCTCACCTCAGATCAAGAAACAACCTTGTTCGAGGAATTCATCCAGAATCCAAAAGAAATTTTGGATAATTTTGAAGGGACGAATGTTTTTGTCAATCATTCTAGAAAAATTGACAGGATTGAAAATGCTGGCATAATTTCAGAAGCGTTTTTCAGTGAATAGCTATTCTCAGGTAAGATTCCAAACTGGGAACCAGGCTCTACTGATATTGTCAATTTTATTATTGCAGGAATTATGCCAATTGGAAATGAATGCCATGAAAGGAGCATGCTTTTGAATGATGAAAAATCTAGCCTCTGGGATGATCCATATTGGTGGAGGAGATGCAAGGATGGAGTCTTTAAAGTGTTGAACAATTCTTATGAAACTTTTGAAGATGAGGCTCATAATTTTACTAATGATACTACATTTGAAGATGTAGAAAAAACGTAGCCTCAAAAATAGTCGAGTTCAAGACTAAAAACAAGGACACTTATGGGAGGTGACCCATAGCTAAGTTTTATTTCATCATTTTATTTTCAGTATTTAGATTAATTTTATTTGATTAGGTTTCATGTACTTTTGTTCCATTTTGTTTTGATTGGAATTGGGTTCAAGCATGCTAGAAATCTTGTTTTATTTTTCTGATAAATTGTGCTAATTGATGTTTATGACTTTCATGTTTACATTAGCACAACATGGTTGCTGTTAGGTTACTACAATTCTTGGACATATGTTGATGAAGTCTATGATTTAGATTTTTTTATGCTGACATGAGGATAAAGCTTTAATGTTTAATTTCTCAGAAATTTATGCACTAAAGAAGCAAAGGAAATAGATTAGTTCTTGGTCAATTGTATGAATTTGTAAAAGGTGCAGCAATAGCAACGGAAAACAATTATGCTCCAACTTCCCTTGTGCTCCGTAAAGAACCTTGAAATGATATGCGATAAAGTGGCGATTTGATTCAAAAAAGAAGAGACTGAAACATGGAGTGAATGACTCCTCCCTACACTAGTAACTTGCTGCTTCATTTAATTTGGTTAGGTTTGTATCAGTATCATGTTTGTCTTTTGGAAAGGTTGTATCTGTTAGTCTATGCTAGGAGTTATTTGTCTGTTTTCATATGTTGCATTTTATTTGATACTGTAGATCCTATTTCAAATAATTCAATGATGGAATATGATAGCCTTGTGATGATTAGGATGCATGAGCTTTGTTTGAAGCCTTTTGAAACCTTGTGAGCATGATGGTGTGGATTTAGGGTTGATAATGAAATTTATGATTGTTTCTTAGTTCTTGTTTCTATCATTCCATGGGTAGATCTAAGGAGGGGAACAAGTAACTTCGCAACTAAGATGCTTGATTTAGAGATAGACCAACAAATCAAGGCAGGAGCAGTAAACATTAGTTTAGGGTATAACTAGTAGAATTGAGTATACCTAATTCTATATACATTGCATGCAAGTAGACCTAATTGCAGGGTTGGTGATGATATTTGGGACTAACTTAGCCGAAAATATGATAAATTACTCGGGTAGACTAAGTTATATCGAGTTGTGAGTATAGGAACATGGTAGATTAAGTTAGACATCTTAGCACCACATCACCTGTACACCCTTAAGACATCTTAGTATTACTCTGAGTTAGAACCAGTATTTGTTATCTTCAACTTTGAGACTTGATTGTGTTTACTAAACTTATTTACTACTGTTAGTTTGAGCTGAGAATAAGATTAACAATTTTTCCAAATTATGCATCTACTGAAACACTTAGCAAGCACAAGCTCCTCGTGATTGACCCCGAAACATACTATACAAGTTTTCTAAATTTGTATTTTGTGTATATTAAGGCTTATAAATTTATTTGATACGAAGATTTCTATTTTTACAATGACATTAAGCTGGTAGTGGAGGAGGGACCGAGGAGAGTCTGTAATGGTACCGGGGCAGAAGGAAGAGCATTAAAGAATATAGCTGGTAGTGAAGAGGGATAATTGGGAAAGACAACAAACAGATTCATTTTTTAGAGAGTCTATCTTATGGGTGTCGCTATTATTTCATTTCATAGTTTATGTTGTCTCTCCTTTGTTAATCTGTTGATTTTACATGACACTATTTAATAAGGATTGCTAATATCCATTAAATGATCATCTTAGTTCAATTTTATTGCGGTTCTTGGAAGTTTGCATTTAGGTTTATGTTGTGCTTTTAATTTTCGATTTTCATATCACAGTTATTGAAAATTTGCATTCAGGTTTCCTATCCCCATCGCATGTATGGATCTCTAGAATTGGGATGATATTTTTTATGGGGTCAAATGCAATGAAATGGTGTTTTTGACTTCTTGATGAGTCATAATGAACTGGAAAAAGATGTTTTTTTTTTTATAATCACAATCAGCCTGGTGCAAATATTATTATGGATTGAGTTTTGCATTGATTTTAGATAAAAAAAAAATGTAACATGTTCTTCTATAATATTTTGCACATTATGAGATTATTAAAATTTGTGCTTTTTACTTGTAATTTTTATAGATTAGTGTTATTTCTTCTCCAGGATTAGGTGCTCTTTGTATTATGATATCACTAAGGGAGTCTTATGTTCTTTGTATGCATGTTTTTAAAAGATTTTCCATATGACTTCTGCTATGTTTGCTGTTAGTTCCATCAAAATAATGGGTGTCGGTTGTCCTCGTAAATCATATTTTTGATTTCTTAGTTGATTTATTTGTAGATATGGATACTCACACGAAGTATGAAAGCGAATTGAATTAGACTACGGGAGTGAGGACGAAGTCTATGAAATTCTTGATGACCAATTCCCCATCGAGAATGATGATTATGGACTATCTTTGCAAGTTCCCGTATCTGAAAGAGTACAATCGGAAGCTCCTCGCAATGAAACAAGTGAAGGGCCTTTAGACATTGTTAGAACAGAAAGTGGTAGTGTTCGAATACAAGAACTTGTGTAAGTATAATTTGTTATGATTATATTGTATTATTATTATTTTTAGTATTTAAATTATGTTTTATTTATAGGGAAGGGATAATCTTTGAATCAAAAGCCGAGGCCAAAGATGCACTTGAAGAATATTGTGTGCGGAAAGGAATCCAATTATGGTTTGAGAAGAATGATAAGCATCGTTTGATTGCTAATTGTAGAGGTAGTGAAGGAGTAGCATGCCCGTGGAAGGTGTATGTGAAGGTAACACCCATGATGATTTGGAGTGTTGATGAAGCTACTCAGCATAGAGACCATTGTCGGCCACATGTGAACAACAAATCAGTGAATGCACATTGGCTTGGGAAGATGTACAAAGAAAATTGCGGATCTACTTAAGGATATAAAACGTGATTAGCATGTGGAGATGTCTACTCACAAGGTGAGGAGAGCAAAAGAAAATGCAAAGAAGATGGCGATGGGAAGTATGAAGAATGATTTCGAGCACCTACGAAGTTATTGTGAACAATATCGGGTATCGAATGAAGATGTTGCCGTGACAATATTTGAGGTAGATGGTGGTAAAGAGAAAAGTAAAATATGTGAAGGAGTTTGTTTTTGTCCTAAGGTATGCATTTTTGAAGCATTTTTTTATATATATATTTGTGGATTTTTTTTTAATTTTGTAGTATTTTTTCTTACAAATTTTTGGTTGGTTTATTGTTGAAGATTGTATGTTAGAGGTGTATTTTATTAATTATGTAATGATAAGTTAGCATTTACGTATGACGAGTTGATGGATTATGTGATAATATTTGATTCTTTTTATAGTATTTCCTTGATTTATATGTGAATTATAGGCTTGTAAAGATGGATTCCGTATATGTGGCCATAATGTGATTGGAGTTGATGGCACGCATACATTGAGTAAATTGAATGGGAAAGTGCTAGTGGTGACAGCCTCGGATCTGAATAATGGAGTTTTCGGAGGTCAATGGGGTGTTATTGGCGGTGAAACTTCACTGGCTTGGACTTGGTTCATGAAATTGCTTGCCGAAGACTATGGTATTTCGGAGGAGATGCAAGAATCGTTTAGCATAGTTTCAAATAGAGCTCCTGCAATATTATCCGTATTGAGAGACATACTTCCGAATGACAAGGTAATGCATTGAGCCATATATGTTAAAAATTGTAAACTAATGATGTTTATTTTACACTTCACTATTGTATTTTGTAGATCTGCCATTGTGTCTTGCATTTGCTCAAGAATCCTGCTAGAAGTATTTCAGCGAAGTTAACGGCCGTTTTGAAGGGCCATGTGTGGGCTGCCACTCGAGCAACAACGCCTGGTCAGATAAGGCGTGCTATGGATGTGCTTAAGGAATGCAATCCCAAAGCATACAAGTATATGGACGGCATCCCACCATCCCAATGGTGTCAAGCATTTTTTGATCGAAGCAACAAGTGTGCCATTTTGACGATCAACAACTCATGAGTCCCTTAATTCAGCTCTTAAGGATGCTAGGAGGCTGGACCTAATTGAGCTTTTGGAACGGATTAACGACAAGGTTTGTGATTGGTTTGTTAAGCATCGTCGAGATGCATCAAGATGATATGAAGATTTATGTCCAAGAATTGAGAATATTCTAAGCCAAGCATTGGAAGATGGAAGAAAGGGGCATATGGACATTGGTGATCGAGGTAATTACCGATGGTCGGAGAGAACAAAAAAATACACCGTACAGTTGACCAAACATTTCTGTGATTGTAGAGCATGGGAAATTATAAGTATGTATTTTATTTTATTTCTCTTCTTTTATTATAAGAATTGATGTTATATGTGTAGTATTTTTTATTATGAACATTCATATTCTATTGTTAGGTTTATGATAAGAAGTGTTGTTATATGTGTAGTATTTTTAGTATGAATATTTTTTTAGGTTTATTATAAGAATTGATGTTATATGTATAGTATTTTTTAGTATGAATATTGTGTATTCTATTGTTAATTTTATTAGAAGAATTTATATTATGTTTGTTGTATTTTTTAGTATGAATATTTATTATTCTATTATGTGTTTTGAATTTTTATCTATTGTTTGTTTAGGTATACCTTGAAACATGCGGCCGTTACTAGTGTTTTGGAGGGTTATACATTGGTTGAATACATAGACTTTAGATATACTCGTATGGCCTATCAAAAAATATATGACGGTGACATGTTCAAGCTTCTGGGAGCTGAAGAATGGACTTGTATGGCCGACTTACCACTGCTTCCACCTAAGTGGAAGCGTAGGAAACCCGGTCGTCCATTTAATTCACAAAAGTGCAGATCCTTAAGGTTTTGTCCATCACACTCTTTTTTGTATGGATTGGTTTTGGATTTATGGTCAATTGAATGTAACTTGTAGGCTGATATCATGTTCCACATGTGGCAATCAAGGCCACAAGAAAAGAGATTGCAAAGAGGGTAAATTAAATGAGGATAGGGCTCAACAAATGGAGGATGAAACATCCATACCACTGGAGCCATGTATGTCCAACATGGATGTTGCTGATTATTATAGTTTGATGAGCAATGAGGAAGTTGGTGAGACTTCTCACCAAAGCCCTGTGGAAGTCAAGAAATACTTATAAAAATGGTCCCGACAAGTGCGGTGTACAACATGCCACATGGTCAAATCAACAACAAAGGAGTCATCTTCAATAGTTGCGTGAATATGCTTCCAAGTTTCAACCGGTTCCGAGAAATAAACGAAGGTGTAAGGCTCCTCATCTACGGGTGTATGGCGAGTGTACTTGACGACATCATTGAGTAAGGCAATACATATGAATCCAACAGAGTATAAATTATGTTTTCTTGGAATTTTTATTCACGATCATTGTTTTTTATCTATAGGAAAATCGTGGCATTGCAGCCACCAGGTCATCTAACGAATGTTGCATTCATCCACAACCTATGGATGCAACATGCCGTAGAGAAAAAGTTTGACTTGGAAATGATTGAAAACTGGTGTGTGAGGCACAATCCATGCAACACTCATTATATCTTCTTGCCAATTAACATGAATTAATCTTTTCTATACGTATATATTCCTCATATACCATTAGAATATGTGTCAACTTTGAATTGTCTCTATGTCTTGTAGTCGTCACTACACTCTTGCCATATTGTGCAATCTTGGAGAGAAATACCAACGGTGTATCCTTGTTTTTGATTCGATGCATAGCATGTCAACTCATATAACAAGTAACTTTCAAAAGTAAGTAGTGTGTTTTAATACCTTGTGTTATATTGTGTTTTATTATTAATCTTTGTTAATCTTTTTGTTATGCATGATCTATAGATTAGTGAACACTATTTTTAAAGTGAATGGTTGGGATAATGATTGTGTGAAATAGCTTGAGTTGCCTATTTTTCGGCCGGAGGTTAGTATGACTTTGTTGATATTATTTTTTTCCTTATTTTAACATTGATCAACATATAGGTCTCTAAACAAAAGGGTGCAATTGAGTACGGGATTTATGTATTATACTATGTGTATCTCGTCCTCCAACAAGCTCTCAACCTTTACACTATCGAAACACACCCCTTGTTTGTAATTAATTTTCAAAATTTGTTGGTTATTTATTAGTCGGTACTAAGTACTATTATGTTTCTATAGATGGTACGAGATTGGTTTGTTGAAGATGATGTTCATGAATTTGCAGAAGTGATGGAGATTCCTCATCGATCTAGGAGCGGCCGAGTAAGCAAACCTTGCAAAAAAAATGTAGACATTGAACTTGTTTGTTGGCATGAGCTTGTAGACTTTGTTATTTGTCTTTGACACTATTTATGCATTATATTTGCTTTTTAAATTTTTAAACAAAAATTATACAAACAATCATAATATGCTTATGATTTCTGTGTTTTGTGAAAATTAATTTATTTGAATACTTATTATTATCATTCTTATTACATCTAATAAAAAAATAAATACAAGTATGTAGAAAGGCATAGAAAATACCATATAGGACCCGTGCCTAATAGAGGGTGACACAGGGCATGGAGGATGGCATACATGTGTGGGTTACACATGTGGAGGGTGGCATACGGGCGTGGGTTATGGCAACCCTCCTGAGTAACCCACATGAGGGAAGTGACTGTCTTGAAAAATGTATCAAATACCTCTTCTAAGACACCTATATAAGAGAAGTGGGTGCCTAAAAATGGTTTTACCTACTGTTCCTAAACACCCACACAAGACATTGTAGGTGTCTGGAAAAGGATATCCGACTCTCTTTCCAAATACCCACACGAGGTAATGTGGGTGTCTGAAAAATGGTCTAAACAACAAATAAATACTCTTTATTTACTAAAATTTTATTTCAATATTTACTTAACATATGGTTTAATTTTTTTGTAGTATTTAGGATATATTAAATAATTTCATTTTCAAATTTTAATATTCCAATTAATGTAGAATAAAATTTTTTATATTTCTGAAAATTAAGAATACTTTCAAAATTGTGCAATTCCCAAATTTTGGGTATGGATGCCTAGATAATATAATTTTACGTTCCTTATGCCATTCGCCCACATTAGGGGTGCTTGAGATCTTCTATGGAGTTTGGACACCCTTAACGATTGTTAAGGGTGTCTAGAAAATGTTCGATGTGAAATATGTAATGTTAATTTTATAAATATAATCTATTTAATTCTTTTTATTTTTGGTTTTCCAAATATATAAAGTTTGGAAAAACTTTATGAAATAAATGATATGTTTATATAAAAAAATTATATAAATATATTCATTTTTTAAAAATTAAATATATAAATAATAACTCTATTCATTTTATATGATTTGTAATCTTGTTGTATTTGTTTCAAAAAATTTAATTTTAAGAAATGTATTTAAATGCTAATAATTTAATAATTTATTTCATTTATTTAAATCACAAATTATATTGATTTTAATTATACTTTATTGGGGTACTTTATTAAGTAATTTAAATTAAGGTCTTTTATAAATTAACATCGTATATTGAATAATATATCTAGTTAAATACAAAAATTTATATTGTTAAATATATTATTTGATAATATCAAAATATAAAAAATTAATAATTATTAAAAATTTCACTTCTAGACACCCATAATAATTCATATGGATGTCTAGAAATTACCTACAAACAATAACCGATCAGTTTCGGTTACAGTTTGATTTGCAAATCTTGGTTCCGGTTTTGAACCAAAACCATCCGTAAGGTTCCAGTTTTGGTTTGGTTCAAGCCTTCGAGAAACGGTTCCGAACCGAAACCAGAAACATTGCCCACGGCGAACCTGACCATACGGTTCGGAACCGAACCCACCTCTAGAGAAAGATACGAATCACGGGTTCGAATCGTAGCAGGTCGACCCGATGGATATTCGGATTGACTGCCGTGGCCATGTCTACAAGACACTTATCGACCAACATTTATTTCAAAAAGTATTTAATTTTTTTAAAATTTTGATAAAGTTTATAGGTTAATTATGTCAATTTGAAAAACTTATTGGGTTAATTATGTTAATTTGTCACACTTTATGGGTTAAATATGCATATTTGACAAATTTCAATGGTTAGCAATGTCAATTTATTAAACTGTAGAAGTCAAATATACCAACTGAATACTATACATGAGACCAACAGTAAAGTTATTGGGTCAAACATACTCCGTTGTAAAGTTTTATGACTTTTCATTGTGTCAAATATACCACATTATAATATTTTATGGGTCAAAAGTATCAAAATTAAATTTTTATGGGTCAAATATGTAATACAATAAATTTTTTACAGGTCAAATATATTATTTTGTAAATATTTTGGGTCACATATGCGGAATTGGTACCGGTTCAGGTCAAATATATCGAATCGATCATTTTGTTATGGGTAAAAAAATGACAAAAATTCAAAATTTTAGGTCAGAACGAAAGTCGATGGCAACTTTCTTTATAGAACGAAAGTCGTAGAGAAGATCAATAGGCTGTTTGCCACCAATGAATTGAAGCAGAACGCGGAAGGTGTGAAAAACATCATGCGTTGTGCTTCCAATCGGAGCTTCAATCAGTTTATGGACAATTTGAAGCACAAATGTTCATCTTGAATTTACAAAAGATGCAAAAATACATTTTTCTTTGTAAATTAAATTGAATATCTCTTCGTCTATGTTTTAATGCTGTCAATCCCATCGGAATACGACACTCTACAGTTGGGGTTTGCTTATTGGATGAGAAGCATGTTCTTTAGTGACAGTTTAGATGAAATACATTATTCTTCTAAATTTATCGATGACGTTGCAGAGCCATAACTTGCTGTTGTTGATGGTGGTGATGAGCGATGGAAACTGAGGGTGAGAAACTATTAGCATCAGCTGATTGTTAGCCTGTGCTTCGTCTTGTACAGCAATGTGAACTACTGACAGCAACTGATACAGAGCAAATAATTGATTAATATCAATTGATGGCCATTTTTCCTTTAAGAAATATGTATCTTGACCGTGTCCCTGGCTTCTCTTCTTTCACAATAATTGTGATGCATTTATAGTTGATGTTGCATTCCCACCAACCAACTCCAACTCTGTCCATGATAACTTTGGCTGCTATTTGTTGATAAAGTTTATGGGGATTAGATACCAGAGACGTGTGAAAGATGAGTAGAAGACTTGAGTCAACTCATCTGCAACCCATAGCTTCTCTTGATTCCTACCAACCTACTTTTTCCTGTATGCAAAACTGGGGAGTATTTCTGAGGGTACATCTTTCTTCTGTATAGGACGAGATTAAAGATCAGCACCCATTCATTCACTAATCTTGTCTGTTGATTGGCGATGAAAGAGGATCCGGGAATAGTATCTGCTTATTACTCTGCGCTCCGTCTTTTGCAGCTTCTCCAATCTATCCAGTTGCATCACAAATATAATCTACTAGCAGTTGATCTAAAGAAGATCTGTGATTTTGAAGACAAGATTCGTTCTTGGATGAAGTTACTGGAAAGCCTCAAGTCAAGGGATGTGACTCGAGAGGTAAGAGACATGTCTCAAAGATTCAATGATTATGCCTTCAACTGGAGTAATATCCTTGATTATCATGTTGTTGATCAAAAAGTGCATGATATTCATCTTGTTGGGGATGAATTTCGCAAAGCCATGCTTGATATCAATCGAAATATTGATCTTTTGAGTGAAGAACTAAAGTTGATGACACTCCAACCAGCAAGTATTCGGGAAGAATCATCTAGCTCCTCGAGGAGTACGAAGGAGGAAGGGGATCATCTTCCAAATAAGAAGGCAAAGGAAGCAACTCTAGTGGGAATTGAGCGTCCCCTTCAAAAGATAAGGGAAAAACTTATCAATCATGTCAAAGCTCTACAGGTTACAACCATCGTCGGTATGGGTGGTAGTGGCAAAACAACTTTAGCACGAAAATTTTATGAGGATTCAATGACTGTCAAGCACTTCGACAAGTGTTATTGGGTCACTGTTTCTCAAGAATATGATGTGCGAAAAATACTTCAAGATATGGTAGCTGATAAAAAAATTCAGGAGGTAATTGTTTTGGGGCTTAAATTGCACCATGAGCTTTTTAATAAGAGGTATTTGATTGTATTGGATGATTTATGGGATCGTAAGGCTTGGGATGATTTGGTAACACATTTTAGTGATTGGAATAACAGAAGTCGGATTATTGTGACCACAAGGCAGTTAAGTATTGCTGAATCTCTTTCCCCAGCACTTATTCACCAAATGGATTTATTAGATGAAGAGGCAAGTTGGGAATTATTGTCTAAAAAAGTCTCATGTCCAGATGAACTCCACGGAATCGGAAGAGAGATTGCTCATAATTGCAAAGGACTTCCTTTATCAATCGTCACAATTAGTGGGCTTCTCTCAAAATCCGACATGACCTTGCAATCTTGGAGGAATGTTGCAGATGCTGTAACATCCTTTGTGAGTTTGGAAGATGATGAGCGTTGCATAAAAACGTTATACTTGAGCTATCATAACATGCCTCTTCATCTTAAATTGTGCTTTCTTAGTTTTGCATCCTATTCTGAAGATGAATATATTAAAGTTGATGATTTAATACGATGGTGGATTGTTGAGGCGATGGTAAGACCGGAAGAGGGTCGAGGGATGGAAGAAATTGCGCTAAATTACTTGAAAGATCTTGTTGGACGGCACATGATCTTTGTTAGGGAATATAACGATACCATGAAAATTGAATGTATCGGAATGCATGATCTTTTGCTCAAGATATGTCGAAAGGAATCATCTAATGAGAATGTATGTGTGGGAGCAGGAATGGATAGATATTTCCATAGAAAGTCATCTATCGATGTTAAATCGATGAGATGTGTAGGTTGCTCCACTACTTATTTTATGGGATTTTGCGACATTGTCCCCGTGAGCAATAGCAGTACAAGGTCATGTTACGGTAGAATCTTCCATCAGATACATTCTATTTTGCCGATAGAATTTTTTGTCTACACACAATTTTGTTTTAAATGCAACAAGTTTGAAACAATGGAGCTCTTTATTTATGGAGTACTTCTACATCCTACTCTCTCAGTTAGCAGCATATCTGGATGTAATGGAGTTAAGATTGCACATTTTCATGGAGTGGACGAGCATATTATTCCTTTTGAATCACTTGAACAATATTATTTTCCAGGAAATCTATTGTGGAATGTTCAACAATATTTGTGTTATGAAAAATGCTCATGCAGGATGATGCCACAACTTAAATTTTTAGGTTCTGTGCCTCATCAAGAGGAGGGGGACATTGTGCTAGAACAACTAATTGGTCTAGATTGCATGATTTATAGTTATGTTAAACCTTTCTTGCCGAAATCCATCAAGAGATTGGGAATATGTGGTGACAGCACAATCTCAATCGCAAGAGCTATTTGGGATATGCCTAATCTTGAGCATTTGGCTTTTAGGTATAGCATTCATCAAACTCCAATAGGATCTCATAGTTTGAGATACTTGGGGATTTCTGACTATTACGCAAATCGTCGGCTTGAAATTGATTGCCCTCGACTTGAAAGGGTTTGGCTACACAATGTTCGTAATGCATCCTTTCATCTTTGTGATGATTCATCCTTGCAATCGATCAGATTGGATGGTTGTGGAGAGTCTACTGTTCAATCGGCGATGGAAATATTGGAGAGGAAGCGGAGTTTGGGGGATAAGAGCTTTTATGTAGAGATGGATAGAAGATTCAACAATTGTGATGCTAAAGAAGAAGAAGAAGACGAAGAGTTTGCATGGCTTGAAATGTTGATGATGGGTCTGCAAAGATATGACCAGAGAAGGCGTAATTACAGTGATGTAATAAAGTATCTAAGCAGATTTGACGAAGCACACCAACAGGAACACTTGTTCCTCTTTCATGCAATCAGAAGAGTGTCTTCTACACTCAAATGGTATTCTAATACTGCAATCCGATTTCCAAATCTGAAGGCCATAAGAATGATGAAGGCATGGGACGGATCCCCCCTCCCAAGTTTGCTCAAGGAATTGGCTCTCACGCGCACTTTAATTGATGTCCCTAGAACAAGAACTATTATGGAGTTGTTCAACCTCGAGGTGCTGCGATTAACATGTTGCACATTTGAAAATGAGGAATGGTGCAATGTGTCCCAAGGACAATTTACCAAACTGAAAAAGTTGGAGATTCATTACCCATATGGTCTTAAGTCCTTAAAAGTGGGAGAAGAGCAATTTCCCTAACTACAAATTCTGCAAATAAATCAAGTGAGTGGGTTGAGTATCATCTCCCATGATGATATTTGTGGTATTCCAACGCTATCGTCGATTGAATTATGGAATTGCAGAGCCTCGGTCATCAGATCAGCCAAGAAAATATTAAGACAAAGGATGTATGATTGGGGAGAAGATGACTTCTATGTTAAGTTTGATGGTAAGTTATTGACATTGGAAGAAGATGAAGAAGAAGAAAAGAAGAGGAAGAAGAAGAAGAGTAAGAAGAAGAAGAAGAAGAATAAGAAGAAGAAGAAGAAGAATAAGTAGTGTTAAATTGTTAAAATAACCACAAAAGAATACTTTTATCTTAAATTGTTTGAAATCTATGAGAACATTATGTGTTTGAATGATGTGTCTCGTTTCATAAAAGTGATATGTAGGGAAATATTTTAATAGAAATATATGAATGAAAAAATTGATATATTTTAATAAAGATATGTTTTGAAAAAATATATTTGATTAATAAATTGAAATTGATATAAAAATATTTTTGATAAGTTTTTTTTGATGCAAAGATGATTATGCCATATTTGTTAAATTTATAACATCAAGCCCAACAAAATTATAAAGAAGAGAAAAAATTGGAAAACATAAAAAGCACAATTATATTAAACAAATCGAAAAGCAATCGCACAGGAATTTAGCAGTTGCCGGCGAATACGACTGCAGACCGATGCTGCTTCACAACTCCGCATCTGGGTCATTGTAATCACCATCATCTTTTTCTTGTAACTTCAACTGCTCATTTTGGAGCTCAACGTAGAAATCTTCGTCTCCCCAATCAAGGCTCTGCAGGATCGTATTTGAATCCTCGACAGCGTTGAAATGCCATGAATATCATCATGAGAGATCCTCATTGTTTGGGAGCTGTCTATCCCAAGAGTTTGGAGTTGGGGGAATCGCTCTTCTCCCACTCTAAAGTACTTGAGCGTAGGACACACAGTAAACTTCAAGTGCTTCAGTTTGCTGAGTTTAACTTCCGAGAGACTACAGGATTCCTCATTTTCAAATGCGCGGTTGAAGAATATCATCTCTTCGACATGGTGAAACTTCATAAAAGTCTTCGTTTGAGAGTCATTGATCAGACCTTCATGGAGCAATAATCTCTTAACCAAACTTGAGAGTAGAGTTGCTACAGGTTCCAAATCGAATGGTTTCGATTTGTAACCAAATGATTTTTTCGAACAAATCGACAGTTTACTGTTGATTTCAATTCAAGTTTCAGATTTTTAAACTTTGAATTGAATCGAAAGTGAAATCGTAACTGAACTATTTTTTTTATAAATTAATTTTCAGATATCTAGGATGTCTCAGTTTTTTTTACATAATTTCATTTATAGCATGTTATATATTATATAAATAAATACTTGATGTTTTCAAAAATACCAAACGCAAGAATGAAAAATCCAATGGGGAGAACAAATTCATGGCGTCACCGCACCATGCAGAAACATACATTTCACAAGGAAAAGGAAAGTGACGAATGGAATAGCAGAAATAATTCTTGGGGCTCCCTTGGTCCAACAATGACCAAGATGCAGGGGAATGTGTAGTTCAGTTTGGTACGAATGTTCCCACGTACCCAACTCCGACGACGAAGAAAGCTCCCGCCTGGAGTAAGAGGTAGATGAAGAAATGGTTTTTCCCGTACAGGATGTTGTAGACTGCGAAGTGAAGGAGGTACATTCCAACGGGGTGATGGCATTTCTGATCTAAAATTTTGAATTTTTTGTATTTTTGACCCATTACAAAATGATCGATTTAACATATTTGATCTAAATCGGTACCGGTTCCACATATGTGACCCAAAATATTTACAAAATGACATATTTGATCTATAAAAAATTTAATGCTAAATACTTCAACCTCTGAGCATCAAGAAATCATGGATGCAGAACTTAGGGGAAGAAGCAAAGCAGAAATGAGAAAAAGATGAAGCTAGAGATGATGATGACACAAATGTCATCACATAGTTTAACTTGACAGTTCATGATGAAAACATCAATCAGATATCTGAAGAGATAGTGGACCCAATCTTCATGTAACATCACGGAATGAGTTTTTCTCATTTTATACAGCAGAGGATTTTGGCACCATGAAAATGGAAGATGGACGATTCTCGAAGGTTGTAGGTAAATGCGATATTTGCCTACAAAACAAGGGAATGAAGCTGATATTGAGAGATGTCAAGCATGTACCAGACATACGATTGAATCTTATCTTAATTCATTGTCTCAATTGTGAAGGTTATGCCATGTACATCATTGATGGCTAGTGAAAGTCGACTAAAGACTCATTGGTAATTGCCATTGGAGATGCATGTGACACAAACAAGTATTTGTGTTGATGTTACTAGTGTTGCTGAGAAAAGTTGAACTTTTCAAATGTTTCAGACTTTCTCTTCATCAAATACATATAACCATATCTACAATAGCATCTATAAACATGATGAAGTAGTTTTAACCACCTTTGGACTGTACATTGAGCTCACATACATCACAATATATTAGCTCAAGAATATTCGTGGCTCTTTCAAAATGCCCCGTAAAGGGCTTCTTTGTCATTTTCCCTTCAACACAAGAGACACAAGTTGGACATAGATCTGAATCGAGATTGCCCAAGATTCCCATACTCCCTAACTTGTTGACTCTATTACTTAAAATATGACAAAGCCTCAAATGATATAGATAATTCTCGCCAATGAATTCATTGGAAATCGTATGAATTTTAACGACTTTGTCTGATGATATTTTGTTGTCATCTTTATCAAGATAATATAGACCGTCTTGTATCAAACCATGACCAATAAGTTCATTTGCGAAATATATCATACATATATTTTAGCAAAATGAAATTCATATCCCATCTCAATCAGACTAGAGATAGAGATTATGTTCCGGTAGGCACCTAATAAGTACAAAACGTTTTTCAACAACAAAACATGGTCATCCAATGCAACTGAAACCGATCCTAAGGACACCCCAGCAACACTTGCTCCGTTTTCCATCCGAAGAATCAGCTTTTTCGATTAATTTCATACCCTTTGAAGGAGACCTACTGCTCTTGACTACTCTCTTGCAGAAGAATTGTGTGGAATGAGTGAACTTGTCTGACAAAGAGGTATGTGATTGAATCTTAGAGGCATTCAACTCATTTTACTAAATTCTTGGAATTTACTAATGGAAAGTCAATTGCTGGAAGCCTTAGCTTCTTCAAACCTACTACGTTCTTTCCACACGATTCATTTATCCCCTTTGCCCTTGTATGATAAATTGCTGAATCAAAGAAAAACGGAAGGCCCCTTGCTTATATTTCTACATCTATATATTCAAAAGTTGGAGAAGGGTTTTTACTAATAAATCCAAGCTTTTTTCACTGCAAAGTAGTAGAATATTCTATGATTAAAAAATTTCACCCAATAGAGCGCATGACGGTATTATTAGTCAAATTGCATTTCCTTTTTTCACTAACAAATAGCAAACAAATTTAGAATGAATTCAAAACCTTCAAATAATTAATCTTATTTCAAGTGAGGGGTATTATAGTATATTAACATTGTAATACCAATCTGTAAGAACAATACCAGGCCAATAAACAAACATTTGAAACAAAAACAAAGCGAAACAACTATAAAGAAAGAACACCAGAATTTCTCGGGTGTTCCACACCAGGTTGTAACGTTTCACTTTCAACTTACATGAACAATTGCAGTTCCAAGAACAGGTTTAATAACTAAAGAACAACAAAAACGCTGGCATGCTGCCGCACAAGGGCTATCACAAATCTATGTAATACCATAACGTGATCTCAGCAACTTTCTATCATCATCGGGCAGTCTTTAGAGGACTTGTTCTCTTGCCTCATCCTTTTGTGTTTACTGGTATATTTTAGCATTTGTCCTAGCCGCAGACTTCCCCTATCTCCATCAATGATTCAACAAAGTCTTCATTATGGGCGCGTTTGGTTGGATAGTTTACGTGGGTTGCGGCGTAAGTTTTGACATAAATCCACGTTTGGTTCATGGGTTTCAGGCGGGTAAAAATAAACCCGCCAGGTGTCTATATACCTGTGGGAAACCGCCAAGAAGAAGAAGAAGAAGAAGAAAATAAAGAAGAAAAAGATGAAGACAAAGACAAAGATAAAAATGAAAGTACTAACAACATGTCTAATTGTAAGTTTTCATTCTTAGTGTTGAATGTGAGTTTTCGTTTTAAAGACGAGCACCACGTCTATTATTATCCGGTGTTTGCTGTAAAATGTGAATTTTCGTTTTTAAGATGAGCACCACATCTATTAGTACTTGGTGCTTGTTATAAAATAAAGTTTCAACTAAGCACCGTAATTTATGCTTAGTTGAAAATTTTGGCCTAATTTGAAATAAATTCGAGCTGACCTTTGTGAAGACAAAGATTCGGCTTATTCGAATGAAAACTTGGTTAAAGATTTTCGAATTAGATAAGATTGGTATCTTATCTTAAAACATTCAGATTTTGTCCTAGAAGATTCACATTTCATCTTAGAAGATTTGGATATAAGATTTGATATGAGCCTATCAATAAAGTTTTACAAATCCCCACCATTATATATGATAGCACACAAATTTTCATGTTTTTAGGATATGAAAATCATGAGTTTTAAGTATGTTTAGTTGTTTAGTTTATAGTTTTAAGTATTTGTAGGAAAATGTGATTTTTGGTGTGTTAGTGGGCTAAATCAAAGGATTTAGCCCAGCCATGTTCTAACCAAATTTTGATCCCAGCAGCTACCAGAAAATCATGGAAAAGTCAAGGATTTCGTGTAAGTTACCGCACAGCAAGGGGCAATGAATATACTGTCCCGACAGCAATATGCAAGTCAGGAGCAAGAGCAGCAGAACTGTTAGACAATGTACTTGCCTTGGGAAGTGGGAGGCGAGAGAAAGGTAGAGGAGAGAGAATCACAAGAGGACAACGCATTTTTCATAATACACATGGGGGTTTTTTCCCTCCATCAGCGAAGAACGTCTGGAGGACGACTTCTCCACCAACAAAAACACCTCCAACACGAAGAACACTGACTAGAAGAGGAGAAGAAGAACTTCATCCGCAAGAACACCATCAGAACCAGTTCAACGCTACTGTTTCGGTCCAGGAACAGTAGTAGACGAAAACCAGACTTCTTATTGCTTTGCTTTTGTTTGTTCATGTTTTTAGTTTCTACACCCAGCTTCTGCACGATGTTCTTAATATTTTCGTTGTTTTATGTTAATGTCATTACTTTTTCCCTTCTAAATATGAGTAACTAAAGCCCTAGGGGTGCCTTGAAGTGAAGCATGGTGGTGTGGGTCTAGGAATCTTAATAAAATTTACCATTGTTTCTTAGCTCTTGTTTCTATCAAGCCATGGGTAGAGCTAAGGAGGTAAACAAGTAGCTGCACAACTTAGATGCTTGATTTAGAGGTAGACTAACAAATCAAGACGTGAGCAGTAGGTGTTAGTACATGATAGAATCAGTAGAACCGAGTAGACCTAGTTCTATATGTTTTGCATACAGGTAGACCTATTGCAATGTTGGTGATGATATGGGAGACTAGCTTAGCCAAAAATATGATGAATGATCTGGGTAGATTTAAGTTATTTGAAGTTATGAGTGTAGAAACATGATAGATTAAATTAGGGATTTTGGCACCATACTAGCTGCAGACCCTTAAGACACCTTAGTATTATTCTGAGTTAGAACTAGTACCTATTACGTTAGCGTTAAGACCTGAAATTTTTTACTGATCTTGTTTACTGAACTTTTTTACCACTGTTGGTCCGATGTTAGACTAATACTTACCATTACTTTGAATTCTGCATCTATTGAAATACATGACAAGCACAAGCTTCTCGTGATCGACCCCGACATCCACTATACAAGTTTTCTCAATTTGTATTTTGTGTAGATTAGGACTTATAAATGTATTTGATACGGAAGTTTTCTTTTATTGCAACGATATGCTAAAATTTCCGTTTATCAATATAAATACTAGAGGCCGAAGGCCGGAGTCGTAGAGTCAGTCCAGGAGTCTAGAGTTGATTCCTACACCTTTGTATTGATTTCAAGTCATTTTTCATCAGTTTTTGTATTTTAGAGTCGAGCATATGCATGTTCTACACGTGTGACTGTTTTAATATATTTTTCAATATTTAATTTGAGATTCGATTCCATTTTTCACAAGGTTTTCTTTATCAACGTACTCTTAAGTACTACATAATTTAAAGAGAGTGTGGGAGAATCTCAAATTGGCCTCAAGCATTTAAAGAAAAAAGTTCAATCAAACATCGATGATAAGACACATTATGTCTAATCTGACTGCAAGGTGTGAGGAATAGGGGGTTAGATTTGGGTATGGATAAAATATGTGTTATCACAACAATTGAAATGACTTTGGTGTGATTGATTCTATAATCCCATTCAACAATGTACGGTGTCATACCGGTTATCGAGTACCACTATATCAGAATAATACCTTTAAAACTTGCACAAGCAAATCGGTCGATCATCAAGGTTTACATATACAAGTATGGATAAGTTTTGAGTAAACTGGATCCTTGATCCGAAGCCATTTTTTATATTATTTTTAAACCTAGTCTAAATCTATTAAGATGTAGATTATAAATCAATATATATATATATATATATATATATATATATATATAAAAGCTTTGTCCAAAGTAAAATCATGCCAGAAAGGAATGGTAGCACAAGGATTTCCAATACTATGTCCTACCAACTATGCTACCCGATCAATCCATGCTCATTGAAATGGAAAGGAAATATTACAATCTTTTTCTCAGGTCCATTAATTTCTTTAATCTTCAAAATAATGACTTTTTCCGTGAAGCTATTTATTACAAATTATTTATATCAAGATTCTTTACTCCATTCTCTATCATACAGGAGAAGAGAAAAATCATTTTGACTATCTGTGTTTCTCAAAAAATCCAAAAAAGAAAATAAAATAAATTAATTGAAAGATAAAGAGTAAGGTAAATATTATGAGACTCAAAATTTAAAAAATAAAAAATTCTACTATTGTACAATTCATCGTTGTTCTGACATGTAAAAAGGGGGCGAAATAGTAGTTATAGTTACAATCTATTGGTCTTTTTAGTTCATTTAGCAATTGAGAGGTCATACGCATTTTTAAACATTAAAATAATACTTCAAAATATAATGTAAATAATTTTACATATAGTACATATTTTAATTCATGATACATGGGATATTAATTTAAATATATTATAACTAAAATCAAACACACGTATAATTATTTTTAAAAGAGTTATAATGAATAATTCATGAATAAATTTATTTTTCAAATTCAACTAATGAATTAACAAGTGAATTTAGCTGTTTTAACAATTTATAATAATTTTTATATACCAACTACAATACTTACAAAATGCGTGAAGATAATTTTATTTTTTTAAACTATATAATTTCAACATATCCACAATCAAATTTTTATTTGCATTCAATTGTAATTCCTTGAAAGTATAATTTTTACATAACTTTCATTTTTTAAACACACAATTTTCAAGTACCAATAATTTTTATTTATCATTATTTGAATACTTGGGATAATTAAATCTCATTAATCTAAAAATTCGCCAAGATTAGTTGGAAAACTAATTTTATCAAATTTGAATATTTAATAATTACTAATACTAATTAGTTCAAATATTTGTGAATTATTTATGTCAAAATAATGGATAGTAAATTTTTAGAATCTAATTTAATAAAGAATGAGGGTAAATTTTATTAATGTTTTCAAATATTGGAGACTAATTACGCCAAATTTTTATATAATGAGTAGAAGAGTAAAATATATGAGTCATATTTAAAATTTTCATAACCAATGTATATCAATAATGCTTATTAATCGTTTTCTAAAAAACATATTAGAATCAATTTAATTTAAAAATAAATTAGATTAAATTTGATTTCTTTTGCATACTCTTTTTGTATGATATATCTAATATAAGATAATAGAATTAATAAATTAAATTTTCGAGAGTAAATACTAATTTAATACTTTGTTATAATAGTTTATTATATTAAACAAAAATTTTTAATTATAATTTTCGAGAGTAAATACTAATTGAATACTTGTAATTATAATTTTTTAATCTTAGCGAATTAAAATATTTTTTGAGACGGTTTTTAGTAGTTGTATCTTAATGAACCAATTTAGTGGCATCTTTAAAAAATTTGGAAATTTTTCAATGGTGTTTTGTATGTAAAATTTTTTATATCATTATTTTAAAAAGTTATGTTAATGTTTACAAATATATCTTATATTTGAATTGCTAAAAGTATTTGAAGGCTGAGTAGATTGCAATTACAATCATTCTCTCACCACTATTTACCCAATTTGTTTGTAAGGAGAGAATTCCTATATCAGTAAGATAAATATTTCCTATAACTATAAAACCTATGTGGGATACGGAAGAATACCTAGTATCAGCAACCAAGGAGAAAATATAGAATGAACGTGAGGAAAGAATTCCATATTTATGGAAACTAATCCCTAAGCTCCCATTTTTAATAATACTCTCCATATCCGGTAACCTAAAGATATTATTATTAATTTGACCGTAAAAGCAATAAAAGAAAATCCAATATAAAATCTAATTTCCAACGCTCACACCATACAACCAATTAGCGAAAATTTGATGGTGGTTGAGCAAAACTATATTAACCAATATCCAAACCTTCAATTAAAAGAAAAATAGAACCCCTTGTGTAGTATAAAAAAATAAAGTATGTAACTTAGTACATGCACCCCATAAAATTACAAAAAAAGAAGAAAATAATTGAGAACCTGAAGTTATAAGCCATGAAACTAAAGCAGTGATGAATACTGTCATTAAAATGGGTCCTACAGATAGCCCATCTATTCCAAATCTCCAATCAAAATCTGAAAAATGGATCCAAATGTGATCGTGGACTAGCTGGATTAATGGATAATCCGATTGCAATTGATAAGAAAATGATAAATGGGTAGAAGCAATTCATGGATATAGTATACAAACGTATTACTCTGTTTTCTCCATGTAGAAGAAAGAAAATTAACGAACACAGAATAATTGGCAAAACCACAATTATTTTTACGCAAAGAAATTATTTGTGGTGGCAAGATAAACTTGGTTAAAAAACTCTATGCTCAAACTACTTTTATCTCTAAAAAAACGAAAATAAAATGAATCCAAATAAAATTTTGAAAAATGAAAGACCCATATTGCAACTCGTTTCATCCCATAAATAAACCCAAACACTCAACAAATCCATTGGTTATAAACGAAAAATATTGTAATGTCGTTAAATGCAAATTTCTCATATTAAATAAATTTATAAACTCATTTCACATCAAATCATACGAAAAATATGAGCATAGTGTACTAGGGTCGAACCCAAGGAGCTATGTGCTTATTGTGTGAAGGTTGGTGCATTCAATTTGTATCACAGATAAGAGATTTAGTTAAAGCTAAGATTAAGGCAATTCAACGATAGTATACGGAAAGATAGTAAACGGGTAAAACTAGATCTTTATCCAAAATAAAAGAAACTGATGTCTTGAGATACTCAGGGATAGTATGTTAATCACTACAACTATTTCATCAAAACCTAAAACCATTCGCCTAATAAGAAAAGATTCAAATATACCCAAACCCATGTTTTTCACTAATTTTTGGTCTACCTTTAATTATGGTTGTTTATGATGAAAACCATTGCCTTCCCCTCTTGGATTTATCTTGGTTTGCTAAGGAATTAGAGTGATTAAATGGTAGTGTGGTCTAGTAAACAATAGGCATGTCCATCCCCCTTTGTCCCAAGGCACCCCCAAGTACCTAGCCACTCATAACACTAACATAAGTGAAATGAAAACACTTTCATGACATTTCGTAAACATCATCTTGATTGTAAAGTTCAGAAACAGCATAAAATGCATAACAGAAACATAAATAGTAAATACTTCTCCCGGAAAAGCTAAAACAACGCCTAGCGAAGAATAGTGTCCTTCATAAGCAGAAGAAAACTTCAAGAGTTGGCTTGGATCATGGTTTCGTCTTCCTCGTCCTCCATGGTTCTGCTACGACTTCCTACTTCTTTCCTCCCCGGAATTCCATTCGTGTTGTTTAAGTTTGTTGGGATATTTCCTCTCTCTCATTATTCCCAAAATCTTCTTTTTCTTCCACCTTCGGATTTGGTATCTTCCGTTTTAAGCTTGTGTCCCCATTAATCTGTCATCTCCACTGTACACTTTCGACTCCTGAGGATTTGGGCTACTAAAATGTGCTACATTCCTCAAGAGAATGATTAGAATAAGATCTGGACTAAATCTAGATTTAGTCCCAATAAGGAATAAAAGACGGAAACAATGCCATTAATCACAAAACGCAGAATTACACAATAAAATTCGAGTTTTACATTAAAATATTAATTATTTTCCTATCTTTAAATGCTAAAAAATATGTGTTATCGATTGGACATGCGGATTCACATCTCTTACACCCAACATACTCCTCGGTCCTAGAGTATCATTTCTAATACAATTGTAGGACATGCTCAAGCACATTGAGTACATGCAATAATGTATGAATCTTTACTGAATTTGACATTGAGTCTGTTAGAATTTGCGTAGTGATTTTTTCGATGTAAAAATAGCAAAACAAACCAAAACACAATATATCACAGAATTTTTACGTAGAAACATCAAACGGAAAAAATCTTGGGCAAAGGGAGCCGCCAATTCACTAACCAATAACTTGAAGATTTACAACCTATCAACAATACTTCAAGTTGTGAAGAAACAAGAAAATGCAAATATCCTCTATTGGGGATAGCCTCTACCACATGTTGTAACTCAAGAAGACTTACTTTTAATTTTTTTATTCTTCATATGTGAGAGTTATGCACGAAATGGGGTGAGTATTCACTACTCAACTGGTGTATACCAAAATGAGTTACACTAATGAATGTGGACTTATTAGAAGTATTGAGTAACCCATATTTATGGGAAAAGATGCCCACTAAGGATGATAAGCCCGTATCTCTGCACTTTCTACTCTTATGGTTGAAGGGTTCTTGGAGAAGCGCAGCTTCATCTTCCATGTCTTCCTTTTGAAAACTCTTTACAGAAGATTGTTTTTCTCCTTCTTGTATTGTACATTTATGGATCAATACTCTTTCATTTTTTAACAAGATTGTCCATGAAGTGGACAAATCCGGCCCAGCTCACCTATTGCACATCTTGATGCTTTGCAATGGCTGCCTACACAACAATTATAGGTCTACCAATGATCATTAAAATCTTGCTCTATAAAAGGAAAACATCCATGTAAATACAGTAATGGGTAATAATCCAAATAACATCTTCACAAGTCTCTCTAATTTAGTGTGAAGATTCAAGCAAAGTGACTCTCTTCATGGTGAACCCAACATGAAGCAAAGAAAGACAAGCCTCCTTCATTTGCGACAACTCTCCAAAACCAAAACTCCAGACAAAGACACAAACCTAATCCTCCTCATGTCTACAATAATGAACACCACCCTGGCTCCTCCCACCTTCGATGGAAAGATGCCAAGGAGTTACATACCTAGAAAAATGCACCACTAAGCATAGATGTTGATAAATAAAGAGCCTACAATGTGCAACATTAGACATAGCAGTAATCACAGAGGCTTATGAAACCATCATAGAGTGCACTACTAATAAGTGTCAGAAAAATTGGAGAAGAGATATCTTTGAAACAAGATTCTGTGCCTATCAATGTCGAACATGGAATTTCCTATCCATTTCCTAAGAGACAATTTCAAAGTACATCACATAAGTATGAATGTCAATTCTAGAAAAAAAACATGCTGCTGTGGTATCAAAGATACAGATATCACAATCAAATATCACTTATAAAAACTCTCAAGTCAAATTTGTGGATGGAATAGAAGACCTAGCGCCGGTATAAGAATGATATGAAATTTGCATGCTCAAAAAAATGAGTAGCCTACCCTTCAAAAAGAGTCAATATATCTCCTCCACACCTTCAGAGATTATTCATTTAGACATTTGTGGACCAATAATTCCAGATACAAAATGCAGAAGTCTATATTTTATACTATTTATTGATTACTACTCTAGGTTTGCATAGGTCTATTTCATAAAAAGTTGAACTGAGGTAGTCTCTAAGTTCAAAATATTCAAGGCTGCAACATAAAATAAAAGTGGGTGCAAAACTAAATACATTAGTTTAAACAATGGAGGTAAATATATACCTCATAAATTAAAGATGTTGTGTTAGAAAAATGGGATTACACACCAGTTTATGCCATCATACACTCCACAGCAAGAAAATAGTGTTGATGATAGTAACCAAGTTTGTGATTCAAACCAATCAACTCCTTTTATCAAGACAAGTGTCTACTTACTCATTCTGAACCGACCAAACTAGGCTATATTTTGTCAAATCCAGAATAGAGGAATGCCACGGAATATGAACTTAAGATATCAAAGATTACCAGACCTGGACTTTGTAGATAGAGTAAAGATAAGAAACCCATTGGAGTGAAGTGGGTGCTAATGATGGAATTAAACCCTAATGGAAGTATAAATAAGCGCAAGGCTTCATTCAACGAGAAGCAATAGACAATCATGACAACTTTACTCTTGTGACTTGACTTCATATGATTACATTATTAATAGCTCTAGCAGCTTGTATAAGGTGCCCCCATCTTCCATCCAGACATAAAATTAGCTTTCCAAAGTGGGACTGTTGCAGAAGAAATCTATGTGGAACAATCGTCTTATATAGTACATTTCTATCTACTATATGTTTTGTTATTATTGGTATGGAAGGTAAAGTTTACCTTCTAAAACAGGGATATCATAAAATTGAGAATGATGCAAACTTGTATGTATTGAAGGATAAAAATATAGCACAACATGCCATTATATCTATATATGTAGACGAAATCCTAAAAATAAGAAGAAATGAGGATCTAGTAAATCAAGAACATTTGAAGCAAGTTTTTGAACTCACTAACTTAGGTATTTTGACTTACCTTTTAGGGTTGGAAGTCAAGAAATAGCCTCAGAGATCATAATCTCTTAACATAAATACACCTTAGATCTTATAAAAAAATATGGAATGACCACCTCTAGGCATAGTTCTCAGGGACTCCAAGTACGTTGGGGTCCCTTCTGGTAAGTAGTTGATGCACTACATGTTTTTTGGGTATGGGTATGATATGTTTGCTTTGCTATTTTCCTATGTTTATGTAGGTTTGGAGGTATTGCCATGGTGTGCAGCAGAGAAATTTGTGGTCTGTTCTCCTCCAAAACAACATCCCTAGATGTTGTACTGCTACCTTTTGTAAATGCGCCACTAACCCAACATCTGTGGTTTGGCACGTTCCAACTGACAGCATGCACCCGAGGATGCCAATGCAGATAGAGCCACCAACGATGAAGATGGCATGCCACCGATTGACAAGCCATGCCACCGATCGAGGCTAGTGTCAGTGTTAGACAAGCACGGTGGTGGACCCATTCTAGAGAAGTACATGGAACTCTAGAAGCTAACAGAAGAGAACCTAGAGTTGCAGGTGTGTTTGCATTGGTATGAGTGCAGGTGGCCGTATAGTGGACCATCCGTAGGTAACATGCCTCCAAGAAAGTTATTAATATTTGACATCAAGGAGGTCTTGGCAAACATTGTCTACGTGAGGGATGTCAAATGAGGGGCTCCAAGACCAAACACCATCAACTACGGCAGAAATGGTACCACACCTTACACCGTTTTTAACATCTTGCAGTGTTTCCTCAACATGGGTTTAAATATCTCATATGCAATGTATCTCCGACCCGGTGTGAGAGAACTTATGCACTTTTGCATGGAGCACTATGATGTTGCCATCTGGTCGTTGTGGTGCTACCCCTAAATGCAACCTACTGTATCACAATATAGGGGATCCATGCCTAACACCGCACTTGTGTGTTCACAGGGCTTATAATCAACACACATCAGCTTTACGTTTACTAAATGCAATATTCTTGGAAGTGGTAGGGGAAGGGGGGGGTGCATACAATTAACACAGTAAACAGAATTTCGAGAAAATTAGTAGGGTGATGAAGCACGGATCACCCACCCAAAAGTTGGGAACTGTTGTCCAAAAACAACAAAAACAACCCAAAAGTACATACATATGTACTCAGTGAGCACACACAAACAAGGACACTAGTACGACAACCTATTTACCATGTAGCGAAAAGTGACGACTTCCCTTGCACTGCACACACATGGACAATGCAAACAAGAGGCACACCTCCAATGGAATGCTCTCCTCTTCACATATGTGAATAAATGACATTATAGTGTGAGAAAGGGATCTGCGGTGCCGCAAGGATCTACATCATGAATGGAGGCGGAGGTAGACGCAACCCACATTGAAAGTGCTTGGCGCTCATCGCGAAACCTATGGGTCCAACCCTCTTCGACAATTCTAAGTCTGAAGTTTATTGGGTAATTTGTTCCACATGTGAAATGCATCCAGGACAGTGAATTGAGCATTGATGTTCTCTCACATCAACATCTGCAAGACAACAATAGGAAACAACTCTAGATGACTGTCATAAGTGAATAGCAAGTGCTCACTTCAGTTGAGAACATACGCCGTCGGGTGACGGACATTGAGAACGAGCATAGCATGGGCGGCAGGGGGTGTTTCCCAACATGGTGTTGTTAGACCCTAATGGTTGAGAGAGGTCGTAAAAGGGCTCAATAAATGAAACGCCTAGGGAAAGATAATGTATCGGTGTAATCATGGTGTTTCCCAACATGGTGTTGTTTCACACCTTGCTCCACACTGAAAGCAAGGTGGTGCATGATGTGGTTTGCACGTTGTGCATTGGGGTGCTGTGCATATGAACATATGCAAGTCACACTCACAACTCCCCAAAAGCTCCATAACTTAATGTCATATGCTTTTGTAGTGTACGTACAAAGGACGAGGCAGAAAACTGGGACGTGCTGCACAAATGGTAAATACCTACAGCACACATGTGAAACATATACGATGCAATAACAATGAACTCCCCGAAGCAAAGTGAGAAGTAATCACCTATCTCACACTAATTTATTATCTCAAACATCCAAGATACAACATATAGCATAAATAGTTTCAACACTTAACAAACAACACGCAATCACTGCCCAGCACATCTACGATGTGACCCACTCATGATACATACCCTCAGCCTACTCATACCACCATGCATTTCATGCATCGCTCGAGCCAATTGTAGTCGTTACGTCCTCCACATCAATGTTTTCACTATTGTCAACACCGTAATCCTGCGGCACCTTACCCTCCAAGGGATCGACAAGCATTTCCTTCCTAATGAGGTTGTGTAGCAGGCCACATGCTAATAATATTCGATTTTGTGTGCGAACTGAATAGTGGCTAGCAGTCCATAGTATACCCCAGCGCATCTTTCCTTAACCCCCATACTCATTAAATCACGTTGCTAATGCATTGCGCATGTTGAATAGCTCTTTCACATTCTGTGATGCTTGATTTCCTTGTACCCAATTCTTCAAATGGTAGCACACCCCTCAGTATAGGGTCAAGAATCATTCCCTATTAGCATACCCATTATCACACATGTATCAATCAAGAGTTTGTTGTACCTGGATATCTGTGAAACCCATCTATCCTTGACAATGCGTCATTTAGCACACGGCTATCAGCCGTAGATCCCTCCCAACCAGCAAGCATGTAAATAAACTTCATGCCTTCATCACACACACCCAACACATTTTTTGAAACAAAACCCTTTCGATTTCTATACCTTGTTACGTCATGGGCCCTTACTCGTATGCCAATATGTGTACCATCCAATGCAACTACAGAATGTTGTGTACACGTACACGGATATCAGCAAAAATAGAAAAATCAGTTCTAAAACATTAGGTTACCTGGAAGTACTTGAATTTTTCTTCAGATGCATGTGCACCTACAACTATCGACTTCTACAACAGCACATCGTGGAGGTAGAGCACTGCGTACAGCACCTGGTGAAAGCACCATGACAAAGTGCTTCTCCTGTAAATGTGCTTTTACACTCGTATTCTTTTGTTTTGCCTAAAATTCCCAAAAACATGCATACCATCTCTAGTACACTCACATATTTTCCAAGCATCAATCCAACATGGGTTTCCAACAAATTACACAATATATAAAAAGCATCTCTACTACTTCTCAGATTCTCAATCGATGACCTCACATCACTAACTAAGTGGCTCATATACTCCACTTGCTTAGAAATCTTTGTGGTCATAGAATTTATGTGTCACGGTCGAGAGTTCCACCCATAATATTTTGCATACAAATATATCAACATATTCACACCAAACATGTATTCCCCTAAGACTATTGCTACCCCAATCAACACCATATGATACTCACAAGAAAAATTCATATTGTGGCAGGAATTCAGGGACCAGGCTTTGGTCATGAGGAACACCCCCACACGACAGCACCTCACACCAACCAACCACCAGATCCTGGCTCTCAACAATTGGGAACTCTATGGAATTGTTGCACAACAATTCGGAACTCTATGATATGAACATAAAGACAACTTTCTTGAATGAAGAACTTGATGAAACCATCCATATGGAATAGTTCAAAGGATACATAGAGAAAGGAAAAGAGCATATGGTTGATAAGTTGCATAAACACTCTATGAATTAAAGCAATCTACCAGACAATGGCATAATAGGTTTGGCTCTTTTATGACCAGCATTGTATATTCAAGAAGTAAATATGATCTATGTCTCTTCCTTTATGAATCTCATGACCACATAATTACTACCTTACTAATTTGTGTTGATGATATGCTAATTGCAACTAAGTGTGGGAAGAAGGCTCTATAATAGCAGACATTTAAGCTAGCTTCCAAGTTCTAAATGAAAGATCTTAGGTGGATAAGAAGATTTTTGCTATGGAAATATTAAGAGAAAGAAATAAGGGCTATTTGGTTGAATTCACGGAAAGCTATGCTATAGTTTACATCACCTTGTGTATCACAAGAGCTGAATTCACGGACTTTGAGAAGCCATCATAGAATGTATTTGGTTGAAAGGGCTATTTTCTGAATTATGACCTGAAGCCTTCATGAAACCCATTAGTTGTGACAATCAATGTGACTTTTTAACTAGCTAGGGATGCAATGTTTCGCAGCTGTACTACATACATGATATTTGTTATAATTTTATTAAGGATATATTGTATCAAGGAGAAGGTTACGTGGAGAAAGTTGATACATCAGATTGTGGCGGATGATTTGATGAAGCCTTTGTCAGTTATCAATGCAAACATTTGAAGAACTTGGTGGGTTTGGATAGCAAATAAATGTTTTAATGTATAAGGGTTGTTAACTAATAATCAATAAAAAATTAGTGCTTATTTAAAAGATCAAAGCGGACCTCTTCTTTACGTTACGGTGGAAAGATTTGCTGAGAAAAAATGAGTTACAATACTGATAGTGAAGAGAGTGATTTTCCTTGAATCTTGACACTAAAGTACAGAGATTTATGAAGTAAACAAAATTGTGAAGATGTTATTGAGGTTATTACCCATTACTATATTTACATAGATGTGGTTTTTTTGTATGATAAAATTTTAATGACCATAGGCTATACCTATACTTGGGATGTAGGCAACTGTTGCAAAGCATCAAGATCTACAATGGGTGAGTTGGGCCATGCATAGATTTATCCACTTCATGGGTCATCTTGAATAAGTTGGGCTTCATCTTTTACCTTCTCATGTGACTTGTGAATTTTTGCTCATTTTGGTTACTGTGTGGTGCTATGGCAACATGCTTCATCAAAGTTTTAACTGGAAAATCAATAGACTGTCATGATGAAGTAGGTAATTTAGATTTGGAGAGGCTTAGGTAGGTTGTTAATTGCTTCCTTTGATTGAATTGTCTTCACTTAGTTTTAGGGTTTGATTTCATAGATTTCTAGGGGAAGGGATATATCCTTGTACCTCCAAATTCTCTAGATTTTTTGTACGAGAATTCAATTGAGCTTCATAATTATCCTCAGGGATTGACAATAAAGATATCATACCTAACTTGTCTCGGAGTTGATTAAATTGCTTAGAATACAGCAATTTTGTTAGAATGTCCACCACTTGTCTTTTGGTTGGAATATATTTAAGCTTGGTCAACTTCTCTTTGATGTACTTTCTCACCACATGAAATTTTATTTTGATGTCACTTCTATAGATAGTCGGATTGTTTTCCATCGAAAAAGGAGATATGTTGTCTAGAAATATTGTAACATGCTTGTAAATCTGAAAATCCAAGTCCTTTAGTAATTTGTAAATTTGCATAGTATGATTAGAGACTGCTGCAGTGACCATGTATTCACTTTTGGATGATTGCACCACCATGGATTGTTTTTTACTATTCCATGCAAATGCACAACCACTTTTAATGAAGACATATCTGCTTGTAGAATTCATATATTTGTTATCACCTACATACTTGTTATCACAATATAATATTAACCATTGATACATACATTTTCTTTGTCGAAAAGTATCAATTCCTTTGTATTGTTTAAGCACTTGAGAATTTTTTTTCCTGCTTCCGGATGTGTGGTCATGGGATTAGCCATGAATTGAGACTGTAGGTTGACAGAAAACAAAGTGTTTGATCATGTGGCTATTAAGTAAACAAGTGATCCAATCAGTTTTCTTTATAATTTCTATCAACCTTTTGTCCAGGTTCTATAGCATATTCTAGGTTAGAAGTATAATAGGAACTCGATGCTTACACCGATTCACAGCTAGTGAAAGGACAATCTGCAGGTGAATATGAAACTCATGACCCCCTAAAAGCTTTATATTGTGTTAAGGTGAAGGAGCTGGCAAAGAACTTCAAGGAGTTTGAACAGAATTGGGAAGGCCCTTATCGGATTTATAGAGTGATTGGAAAAGGAGCCTATCGTCTGGAACAATTAGACGGCGTGGAATTCTCGAGATCATGGAATGCAACCCATCTGGGGAAGTTCTATGCGTAAACACTTTGTTATCGATTCCTATTTCAAGACTTTACCGATTTCGGTATTTTCTATCTTAAGGCATTCAAGTAATTCCTCCGTAAAGGAGATGGGTATCAAGATAGCAAAGCCCTGGCCGAGTCATGTAAGCCCAGGCAAATCTTCTAAGTCAATACCCCCCAATCGGTATAGCAAATCATCCGGGGGCTCCCCCCGAAGTAGTTGATCCACTAAGCCCAGACACCAATGATGAGGATAAGCCTTGGTACATTCCGTGCATTGGCTTCAATAAGCCGTTCGTGTAAGCCTTGAAAATGCCCTAAGTAAAGATCTTTCTACCGAATCTCGAGACGGTAAGTGCACTCGAAGTAGAACCAACTATGCCCCAAAAGCATAAATATCTTGCCAGAAGAGGGTCTATTCGGACTCAGGATGTAACTTAACCCGACAGGGGTCTGAGTTACATCCTTAGCAGTGGTCTTGCATGTGTAAAAAAATACTTAAGCAAAAAGCCCAGCCAAACGACTGGAAAATTAGGCAACTTTCAAATCAAAAAAATCGACAGAAGTGAAAGCGATATGCAAAAATGAAGTAGATTTAGACTGAAAGAAGAAACCCCAAACTGGGATCTCAAATGTACGAAAAGCCCAAAGTCGGGGACCAAAACATTAGCTCTAGAAGAAGAAAATTAAAGTTCAAGGGAGAGGATCGTTTGAGGGGCCGACCCTTCCAGCCTCGCTCCAGCTTGGCCTCATTCTCTCATTGGATCCTCGCCCGAATTAGCACCGTCAAGCACTCCCGATCTGCTCCAAACCCAAATTCTAGGGCCTCAAACAAATCCACAATGACATTTAGCATATTTTCATCCTTCGTCAAAGGTGATCCTATCAAAGCGTGGATTCGTGATTGACAACCCAAATTCCTAACTGAATTGATGCCTCTGCCAGTGGAGGAGCAGGCCGATCAGATCTTCGGCATATATGTCTAATAACTCAGAGAAACAGGCCAAATTGAGGAAGAGATCATCGAGTAAGGATCTGATTGCGTACAACTCCGAGAAAGGAGAAGAAGAATACCTGCCAGATCCCCTTAAGTATAACGTCCAACTAAATGCCCAAAAGACTCGTGGTCACCTCCTCCAGGGCTCTTCGTAGCTCAGGAGGGACCGAAGATGGGGGAAGGGCAGAATCCTCACTTATCTCAATCTGAGGGAAGAATCCCTCCATATCTCATTCGGAGGGGCTGATGTGGAAAGGCTTGCCGAATGGAGCCCCACGCCGAGAATCAGGATCTCGACATTCTTAGAAGACGGAAAAAGCTTCTCTTTTCCCTTCCTCGTTGGAGTAGGAGGGGTCGACTCTTGGACCCCTGAAACTTCAACCACTTGATCTCCTTCCAAAAGGTAATCGGCTGTGTTCGATTTAACCTCCTCGGGATCGGCCTAGAAGAAAAGGTAAAGAGATCAGAATCAGAGACCCATAACAAGGGTTCATAAAAACTGAACCTGCAATCGGTTCCTGCATTCTATGCATCTCGCCATCGAAGCATGCCATCACTGAATCTTCTAGGGCCCTCCTTCATGCCATCTCCTCATCTGCACACCAGACTAAAATATATAAGGACAACAACAAAGGTTTCATGGCCAGGAAAATGATACGAGCTACCTTTCCATTTTTTCGAGGGTTTTTGAGCGCAAACTTTAACCCTCCTCTTTTTCTTTGGAGCTGAGGGCACTCGGATGAGGCGAGATGAAATGGAGATTATCGGATCAGAAGCGGGAGGCGTATCTGAAATGAAAGGAATATCAGACGGAGATTGAAAGAGGTGACGAAACTCTAACTCCAAACCTAGAGGAATGATGAAGTCGGACCATTGCCCAACTCGAGTTTGGCCGAGGATCCCACAGGCTGTCATAGTATCCCGCGAAAGCATTTGGGATCGGGATTCATATTTCACGGAGCATTCGTTGAGTCTCTGATACACGTCTCTATGAGACTTGTTAGAAGGATGAAGATGACCAAATGGTTTAATCTCAAAGGGGCTTGGAGGTTTAACCGGAAAGTTCCATCTAGCTCCTATAGGGAGAGCAACCCAAATGAAAGAAGACCACCAATCATAATGAGTGTCGGGGGGCATAACGACGAAATCGAGATGGTCTTCAAATCAGTGAAATTGAAAGTGAGCACGCCCATGCATCGTCGGCTTAGCTTTCTGGACCACAACTTTAAAAAGTTGGAAAAAATCCACCAGAGTCATGGATGGATCCATACCCACCATGTAGAAAAAGAAAACGGTAAAACAGAAGATCGAATTCAGGACGCGGCAATAGAGAGGGATGGAAAACATGTGGAGAAACTGAACGAGTAAAAGATGGAGCGTAAATCGGAGGCCCCTTATCAAGTAGGCAAGGGGGATGGGGAGACTGAAACGGGAAGAGGTCTTTCCCCAGATCCCCAAGGAATCTGGCCATCCCTGGGCTGGGGAATGATGTAATCCTCTGGGATCAAGTACTTTGAACGGATACTAGAGATATTCAGTTCACTAGATTTTCTACCCATTTTGTTTTCGAGAGTCGGAAAGGAAAAGAGTTTGTGAAGGGGTAAAGAAAAATTGAAACCCTACGAGGGAACAGAAAAAAGGGGAAGAAGGACTCAAAAACCCAGTGGTGGGCGAAACTAAATGAGAAATGCGGGAAAAAATAAAGAGTGCACGGGTACCTGAGAAATCTGCAGTTTCCGGTGAACTTTGTGGCGGTGGATGCGACGGAGCACGAACAGCATTGAAGTCTCGTAGAAAGGAAGAGGAGCAAAGGGAGAAACATGGGAAAAACGTGGGGCATCCGAGGAACGACATGTAGCATGGAGATCAGTCTAAATCGGTCAAAGTTACCCAAATGAAATCAGCATATCCGAGATCAATACGGAAATGGTTCTGATTTGCCAATCGGATACATCGCCGATGGGTATTTCAGGGGTTGTCTGATTGTATCCCTCACCCAAGCCGTATCCCTCACCTGGAAATCGGTTTTTCCCTTGATACCGATTTCTAACCACAACAACGGTGAATTTGGTTAAATAGAGTATCAAGAGAGTAATTATATTTAAAATTCAGTGGTCATTTGAGTACTTTTAGCAATTGAGAGGTAATACGTATTTTAAATATTAAAATAATACTTCAAAGTATAGTGTATATAATTTTACAGATAATACACGGATGATGTATTTAAATATTGTTGTGGGCTCCCGATAGGACCCCACACTACAGGGCTCCAACTTTTTGAACCAGGTCTTAGCTCCCTTCTGGAGCGAACAAGCAATTAACTTGCACTTCATGGCTTCCGAATACCGGACCGTGGCCATCCTCATGTCAAAATCGGTCACGTGAGATATAGGGTCTCCCTTCCCATCATATGCGGGCAGCCCCTCGGGAACTCTGAACCCCCTTTCGGGCTCTTCTTGGATTAGCTCATCCGAGAAGGGATCAAAGCGAAGGACGGGGGTCCTTGCAGCTCCTGCCATACTGTTTTTCAAAGCTAGATCAATGCCGGCAAGAACGTCTGCTCTTCCAGTGTAGGCATTCTGGTCGAAGGCATCCCTGAAGCCCCTGCTTTCTTTCTCTCCTGGTAGCATTTGCGTGGCGATGAGCCTTCTTCTTTTCTGGATCTGATCCAACTCTCTTTTCAGTTCTTCTTCCCTTTCTTCTAGGAATTCACTAGTCACGTTTTTCCTATCCGTTCCGGGTTCATAAATGACTTGGTTGTGTCTTTTCCTTCATAGTATCTCCTCCTCGGTCTCGGACTCAGTCTCTGTATCAGGGGGTATTGTACGAGGTCTTGTTCCCTGTTGTTCCTCCTCCTTCATAGTATCCTTTCCTTCAGTTGTTCCCTGTTGGTGATCATAAGGCCGAGGTCTTGTTCCTCCTCCGACCCGACTGAATCATGAACTTCGCAAGTGTCGGCTGCCTTTCTTCACTTGTTCCTCCTGCTTTTCAGACAATCGCCGCTTATACTGTCGTAACTCGGTTATTCTTCAGACTGGTCCATGTTGTTCTTTTCAAATCCCCTGACAGGGATCAATTTGCTGTCAGGCATTATCTCATCGGAAATCTCGCCTGGCAGCCTTTTTGATAAACCGATTTCCCGAACCGGTTTATATCCCATCAAATATATTATAACTAAAATCAAACATACGTATAATTATTTTGAAAATAATTATAATTCATAATTTATAAGTAAATTAATTTATCAAATTCAACTAATGAATTAACCAGTGAATTTAACTGTTTTCATAATTTATAAATAATTTCAAATTTTCTAAATACAAAATTTTTATATAAGAACCACAAGTCCTACAAAATGCTTGTAGATAATTTTATTTTATTAAACTATTTAATTTCAACATCTCCACAATCAATTTTCTGTATGCATGAAATTAATTGTAATTTCTTGAAAGCATAATTTTCACATAACTTCCATTTTTTGTAGACACAATTTTCAAATAAAATAATTTTTATTTTATATATCACTCATATATTCAAATTTTTGTTTTCGTATATCAAACGTTATCGACGATTGAGTATATATATACTCAATTATATTACATTTAAACATACTAATACTTTGGTATCAAATGACCCCTAAAACCTATGTGCAATATAGAAGAATACCTATTAACAACAACCAAGGAGAAAATATAGAATGATCATAAGGTAATAATTTCATATTGATGGAAATTAATCCCTAAACTCCCATTTTCAATATGATTCTCCATTTCTGGTAACCTAGGGATATTATTGGTCATTTGACCACAAAAGCAATAAAAGAAAATCCAATATGGAATATAATTTTGAATGCCACGCCATAGTACCGACTAGCCAATATTTGATAGTGGTTGAGCATAATTGTATGAACCAGAAAACAAGAAAAAGCAGTGAATGAGTGATGAATCCTTTCATTCAAATGGGTCTTAGATATAACCCATCTATTCCCAATCTCCAATGGAAATCCGAAAAATAGATCCAATAATAATCGTCAACTAGCTGAAGTACTGGATAATCCAATTACAATTTATAAGAAAATGATAAGTCATTAGAAGCAATTCATAGATATAGTATACAATTACTCTGTTTTATCTATTTAGAAGAAAGAAAATCAACGAATGCATAATTGTAGGTAAAACCACAATCATTGTTAAGCAAGGAAATTATTCGTGGTGACAAGATAGACTTGGTTGAAAGAACTGTATGCTCAAGCTAGTTTTATTCCTAAAAAGTATGAAAATGAAATAAATCCAAATAAACCAAAACACTCAGCAAATCCATTGGACATGTGGATTCACATCTCTTACAACCAACATACTCCTCGATTCTTGGGGCAGAAGCAATTTTGTCATTAATATAACGGTAGGACATGCTCAAACACATTGAGTACACCCTATGATGTAAAAATAGCAATACAAAGTAAAACAAATAGCACAGAATTTTTACGTAGATGGGCAAACGGAGCCGCCAATTTACTAACCAAAACTTGAGGAATTACAAGCTATCAGCAATACTTCAAGTTATGAAGAAACAAGAAAATGCAAATATGCTCTATTGGGGATAGCCTCTACTATATGTTGTAACTCAAGAAGACTTACATTTGTAACTGACATGTGTTATCTTGGTTTCTACTCTTCTCCAATAATTTTCAAAAAAGATAGTATTTTATTTGTAACTGATGCTTTGCAACGGTTGCCTACACAACAAGTATAGTTCTAACCAACGATCATTAAAATCTTGCTCTATAAAAAGGAGCACATCCATGTAACTACAGGAACGGGTGATAACCCAAATAACATTTTCACAATTCTGTTTACTTCACAAATCTCTCTACTTTAGTGTTAAGATTCAAGCAAAGTCACTCTCTTCATTGTGAACTCGACATGAAGCAAAGAAATATAAGCCTCCTTCATTTGCTACAACTCCACAAAACCAAAACTTAACACACACACACACAAATCTAATCCTTCTCATGTCTTCAATATTGAACACCACCCTTGTTCTCCCACCTTCGATGGAAAAGATGCCAAAGAATTACACACTAGCAAAAGAAAATGTGAAACTGTTCACAAACAATAAGATGGAGGATGAATTCATGCAAAATGCAACATCAAGCATAGATGCTGATAAGTATAGACCCTACATTGTGTAGCATTAGACACAATGGTAATCAGAGAGGCTTATGAAACCATCATAGACTGCACTATTTTTCAAAGCCTAAATTTACACCTTATGAACTTAAGTCTTAATGTCATGTTCACAAAGAAGAAATGTAAGGCCCTATTATCTTATCAGAAAAAGTTTTTGATTACCAGTTGCAAAAAAAATGATAAACAAAAGAAGCTCATAGTGATGGTTCTTCAAGGCATGTGCAAGTGTAGGAAGTGGAAAATTTTGGTATCCCATGCTTTCATGACAATAGGTACATGCCCCACTCTGTTGATTATGTATTTGAGACTTTCTATTATACTTGTAACTTTCGTGTGAAGGCATGTCAAATGCTAAACATTGATCCTAGGGATGTTATCAATTCCATGTTACATCTGGCTTAGTAAATCAAAATATACAAGAATCAAATTCAACCATTGCAATATAAGGATACATGGCTGCTGGCACAATTTTGTTGATCTATGACTCTACTAGTAAGAAGAATATCTGCTATGGCAGACCTCAGTCAATGAGGTTTACAATGCCAATGGATTATCAAGGTAGAAATTCGAGATGATATATGGCTAGACTGGATGAGTCACATAAATGCATCATTTTAGACATCATCCCATCCGTACCAATACCCCATCAATGTGCAACCTAGATCATCGATACATTATCCTGCAACACAGAAGAGGTATGATACCCATGAGACCGATACCTCTACTACACCAAGCATTCCTCGTAAAAATCTAAATTTGAAGGAGTTATGGATTTTATCTCTATAAGTAAAAAAGAATAAATTAGCATATCATTACATCTATCATTGTGCTAAAAAGAATATCATATAAAATAATTTACCGTATCTCATGCACAATAGAGCTATGATGCCCATGGCACTGTTGGCAGCTATATATACTTCTAGGCAGCACCCGGCCTTGATGGGCGTTGTTGAAATAACGAAGCAACACCCAAAGGTGATGTTGGGTACCTTTTGTACTCAGAAGCAACGCCCATGACATTTTGAATCAACTCCCAAAGCATTTCTGGGCACAGTATACAACTGTAGGCAACGCCCATAGCGTTCCTAGACACCACTTATATCCGTAAGCAATGCCAAAGTGTTTCTGGGCACCCCTTATTACATATAAAAATGCCTAGTGCTTAGACACTGAAAATTTTGTAATAAGAAAGTCTTAACTATTTAATTCCTTGCAATTTGTATTCATAATATTCTATTTTTTATTAAAAAGTATACTCATGACACTCATAAATATACATTGTAGTTAATTTTTTCATATATTTTTGGAAAAATTCAAAATACTTCAAAAAATTAAATATATACCTATCTTAATTAAACAGACACAAACTCCCTCTTCAAACCCTACACCTTCTTCTCCACTTTTACCGCTTCTTCAACCATCTTTCACCTTCAAAATCTCCAACTTATTCTTCCCTATGTATTTGAATTTTTCTTAAGATAAATTGTTTTTTTTAGAAAAATCTTGTTCTTGTATGTCAAATCAAATCAATTCATTCAAGGTATGCGACATCTCTTTATTTTATATATTCTCTACATGTTGTATTTTCCGTAATTTCACTAGCATTCACAATGATTGTTGACTTTTGGAGACAAGATCAGACAAAGATACTCAGTGTCCAAAAATTTCCTAATATCAGAGAAAAAAGAAGATGAACAAATTTCAGATCAATCACCACAGCGTGTTGGCACCCGTGCTTTTGTAGTTAGCATTGAACATTTTAGATGTGGGTTAAGATTACCTATCCAACCATTTGTCGAGTTCATGCTTTGTTCAGTACATCTTCCATTATATCATTTAACACCAGCTTTCATTGGAAGTATCGTTACATTTATGAGGTTATGTGAAGATTATGGATATCCGCTTAGTGTTGGTACATTGTTTAGCATTGTGGAGTGCTCCGGGGTTGCTCACACAAATCATGTCACAATATTATCAAAAGCGGGATTAAAATGGCAACAGGTTTACGAGACTCCTATGGAAATTTGTGAACTAGTTTCATATGGGTCACTCCACCAGAAGATGGAAGGAAAAGAATACATTGACACCTTTTGACTTCATCTAGTGTTGGAAAACCAACAGGTAAAAAATGTTTTCCATGTAAGATTCTTTTGATTTTCTAACATTTCTTAAGTTTCCAACTAAGAGTTTTTTATATTCTATGGTATCCAACTGTTAAATGAAGATGATAAACAATGTCTTGGGATATTGCTAATAGTAAAAGACATGAGATGAAGAGATATTGAACCACCAACTTGGAATATCCGAGGTGTAGTATGTACTAAGCGAATTGTATTAATGCTTAGATTTCAGTTATTAGAAAAATCCCTCCAATGATTCAAACATAACATTCTAATAAGCAATAAAAAATAAAATACATCCATAGTGAACATTTTTCTAGGACATTGTTGATGATCTGTCCATTATAGAATCCATATTGTAACACTCTATTGGATAGTAGAATTTTCGACAAAATCATATAATATGTACCCATCAATAAAATCACTTCAATATTTTGGGTTTTTTTCCATTAATGGAAATTGAAAGTATTAAACTGCACTTCACCAATAACAAATGTATTCTATTTAAAAATATAGTTACCATTGACATATTTTCTGAAGAAATGCTCCAATTGTCGGTCTCTTCATAAATCGATATTGTATTTCCCTTTTGGAATGCTCATGTTTCAGAAGAATTATGCAATATGTATTACTAGTAACACCTTTCCTCGGTGCTACTTCTTATTTGAAGTAGTGCCCACAATATGTTGGTCGCTGCTTCTTATTCTAAGCATCGTTAATATGCAATATTTATGTATCTTTTTCTATTGATTTACTATGAGAGTATATCGAAAATTATTACTAAATAGTTATATCGATATTTATTTTGTATTTTTAAATTAAACAATACAATATATCTCATTTTATTACAATGTGTTTTTAGTAGTGCACAATTTAGATATGAATAATATGATATTTATTATTGTTTTTGAAATTAGTAATAAACACAATAAATATGAATATATGCATAAATTTTATTTATTGTATTACACTTATTATTGCTTCAGAAAATTTTAATAAAACAATTATTATGAATATAGATACAAATGCAAAGATAAAAAAAAACTTGTAAAACTTTTCCTGGATGCAGCTTTTTATTTGAAACAGCACCCATAAAATGTTGCATTCTTCTTGTGATTCTATCAGCATTTGACTAATGTTAGGCACTGCTTGTTATTAAAAAAATATATTTCAAAAAACTGTTGTATACTGATGGTAATTCTGCAAGTGTACAGAAATAGTCGAAGTAATAATATAAAATTGTATCCACAAAAAATTGTTATTGGAATTTTCCTTTCAAAACAAAGATTTAAAAAGACTAAAAACAAAAGAAAGATTGGGTTTCAAAGACAATAAAAAAAGTTGATTTGGATCTAAGATCCACCTTACTTGAAACTCATCCTTGCATATGTGCAAACATTGAATACTAACCTGCTTGCGCAAGCTTTGGGGGTGTTATACTAAAGTAGTACTACTCGGTGACCGTTATACCATCGTCCCTTGTTTTGTTGGATAATGGAATCAACCACGCCACCAGAGCCATTTCATCTCTTGTGATAACCCATGTTTTCTCCACACCCAAATCTAACCCCTACACCTCTCACCTTGCAGAAAAATTAGACAAAATGTGTCTTACCAATGATGTCCGATTGATCCCTTCTCCTTAGGTGTTTGAGGCCAACCTTAGATTCTCCCACACTCCCTTAGGGTTATATGGTACAAAAGATCACGTTGGTAAAGAAAACGTTGCAAAAAAAAAAAATCATACCTCAAATTAAATGTTGGAAAACATAGTAAGACGACTACATGCATAGAACTTGCGCAAGCAAGACTTCACAACAAATCCTCGGCCGCAAGCGCTCTCACGCGCATGCTTGACTTTAAATAACAAAAGTTGATGAAAAACGAAAGGGAAAACATGCAAAATATGCTAGACTTGACTCTAAACCCTAAACATGCAAAAATTCGTCCTGAAAAATCACAAAATATACTTTACCTCCAAAAAGATCAAAGTGGTATAAAAGATATAAAATTCTTCAAAAAACATAAGGAAAATGAGATGAAAAAATTGCAAAACCCATCTAAGTGAGTCTCAAAAAGCACAAATATGAGTGACACAAAATCACTTATCATATATCGATTATATCATTAACACATAAATGAAAAGATCTTTTAGGATTAAAGATAATGAGTTGAAATCATTTAGTATAATAATTTTAAATTATAATGAGTTGATTTAATATTATAATATATTGATAATTATTATCAAATATTTATATTCAAATTTATTTTTTATATTTTAGATTAAATATATTACAATGTTCTTCAATATTATATAATTTAACTACACATCATATGACATTTATTATTTTTTCTGAATGTTTTAATAAAATAATGAATATGAATATAAATATAAAAGCATACATAAAAATAAAAACAAAAAATTGAAATACACTAACATGTCATGTATGTGTATTTCATTTTTTTGGTAATCATTTGTTAAAGAAATATTAAAAATGGGTATTTTGTAAAAGGTTTTGATAAGATAAGTATTTTTAAATTGTAGAGAAATAGGTATCCATCAAATTAACCCCAAATCCATCCATTCCATTTTAGGCTGAACCCCATCAGTGACAACAAATTTCAACAAGAAATTCCAATTAATACACTAGTAATCTCATTTGCAACTAATGCACTATTCAACATGAAGCTCCCTGAAAAATCGCGGTGTGGTTATGATAAACGAAAAATTACGCAATGTCGTTAATTGCAAATTTTCCTATCAATTGAATTTATAACCTAACCCACATTCAAGCATAAAACAATTATGAGCATAGTGATTAGGGTCGAACACGAAGAGCAGGTGCTTGCTATGTGAAAGTTGACGCACGAAACTAGTGTTACGTTGGTAAAATTGGTCTTAGTTAGGACTAAGGCAGAACTAAAACGAAATACAGTAAATAAAAATAACAAGTTCTAGAGTTCGGTTGTTTTTGGAATGGAATGGTGATGCCTTGGGACTCCTAAGGGATGTATTCTCATTACTAAACAAACTCACACAAACCACAAATCATACAACTAACTCACAAGATCTAGGTCTACCCGGATTCTTGTTTTTCCCCCTAATCTTTAGTCTACCTCTAATTAGGGTTGTTAAGTTGGGTTTCACTACTTCCCCCTCCTGGATCTATCCTGGTTTTTTAAGGAAGTGGCATGACTCATGGCTGTTTAGATCTAAAGGTTGATTAACATGTTTCTCCCCTTTTTACCCCAAGGCACCCCCCTAAGTACTTAGCCACTCATGCTTAAGATAAATGAAAGTGGAAAAGAAAACATCACCCACAGTGTGCTCATTTCACAGTCAAATACCAGAAAGCAAACAAGCAAGTAATGTGAAGTGTCAACAAAAACTGAAAAACGTCACTAGCTACTCTTAGCTAGGAGTAATGTTTTTCGAAGACAAAAAATAATCTTGAACTTCAGCTTCGTTCCTGTTTGTCTTCCTTCTTCTTCCTCCCCATAAAACCTTCCCAGAAATTGTGTTCGTGAGTCTCCAAGGGGAGATCTGCTTCTCTCTCCACCTTTCCTCCCTTTGTGCCCAAAATCTCCATTTTTCACCTCCTTGGACTTTGTGTGTACTCTTTTTCAGACTTCTGCCACCACACTGTTCATACACGGCTCCTTGGGATTTGTGTTGCAACCCATACTGCATTGCTCGAAAGGAACTGTTAGAAGGTTGGGACTAAATCGCAGATTTAGTCCCAACTAAGACTAAAAGTGCACTCCTACGGTACTTATGTGCAAAAATATAGAAACGGGCAATTAAGCTTAATTTTTGTAGCATAAAATAAGTAAATTCCATGCATTGAGCCACTTAAAAATATGTGTTATCAGGTTACATCTATTAGGTCTCATCACCCCATTTGGATGGTTTTTCAACAATTTCGTTATAATCTTGTATAATGAACCCACCAAGACTTGGGGATTCCGTTTTTCTCGAACCAAGACTTATGAAGAAGGCATTTGTCCCCATCCCTAATTTTCCCAATTCTTCAAGGCTCTTAACCCAATCCATAACCTCATTGCTAACTAAATCCCACATGCACTTGTAAAAATTAAAAGAGAATCCATTTGGGCCTAGACATTTTATTTATTCTGGTGAAAAGCAGCATGAAGTTAAAACTGATATAACCATTTTAAGGTCTGTTTATTTTCGCTTCATTAAAAGCGCTTAAAAAAAGTGCTTCAAAAACTGATATAAGTGGGTATTAATCTGCTTCAAAAAAAAATTGAAGCGCTTCAATGTTTATGCTTCAAAAAAAGCAAAAGTTGTTTCTGTTTTCAATAAAAATCACTTCAAAATCACTTAATTTGAAGTAAAGGCTGAAATAAACAGAGCCTTAATTTCTTTATGCCCTCCATATCCACAACATCATCCTATTTCTCATCACCTTTCAAAATTCCTTCAAAGTGTGTTCTAGCTCCCTATCTTATTTCCTCGGGTTTTTCTAACCAACGACCATTTACCATCAGTCCTTGTAGCTTGTTCCATCGACCCGCTGGTTCATGGCTCTGTCAAAAGTTAAACAACTTGCTTTTTAAATAAATCATATTTTCTCAACTTGTATGATAAGTAGGTAAAGTAGTTAAAATTGAAATTAGGTAAAAATAAATAAAAGTAAAAGTTAAGTTTTAGAAAAATTAAATATATTATGTAAAATACTTATTTTTACTTTTATTTTAAGTGATAGATGCAAAATATATAACAATACACTAAAACGTTACATCCTTAAGCTTTTTGGGTAAGTTTCCTCCAACTTCAGTTTCTACCAATATTTTCCTGCTACTTTCGAGCATTTTCTTGAACCCACACAGCGCAAACCATGATCCTTGGAGTCGAAATGGTTTTGGACCATCATTTATTATGTCGATTGATAATAAAATCGGCCAGTGATCAGCCACATCCCTCGCTAGGGAAGTCAACTTGCAATCTGGAAAATTCTCTAACCAACAATCATTTATTAGAAGTCTAGACAATGTTTTATTTTGCTCATTTTTTTTCAGATTCTGACTAAACCAGTTGAACTTCCGGCCGTCCAAGTTCAGATCATGTAAATCCTACTCTTGGACAAAATTCTGAAACCTTTCTCTATCCCTCACTATATTAGTATTGCATCATTTTCTTTTGCGCTGTCGTAAAATGGTGTTGAAGTCCCTCATCGAGCATATCCTTGTGTCTATGTTTTGGATTCTAGTTTTCAACCTTCTCCAAAGTGCTTTCTTTTTCATTATTCTTTGCAGGCCATAAACATTTACCACCACGAATTCCTTCCCATTCTACTGCATTTTGCATCGCCATTCTATGACTCCTTCCGCTTGCCATCATTGGCAGTACCCTCTAAGTCTCACCTCAATTTGACTTCCGAACATGATTAATTTTGATCTCTTGTTCGCATCCTTCCCAAGTCAAGCTATTGTACCACTTGTTTTCGTAGCTCTAACCTAGCAATTTCCCTTGTTGTCTGGTCATTTGTTGTTCCATCTTTCTCCTTCTCACCTATTGTACTAAGTTCATTTTGATGAGCATGAATAAATGAATATTCCTTTCCCTTAGAGCACATCTGGTTAGTGGATAATGCTTAAACGTGGGTTTAGTTTATTTGGATTTAGATAAATGAATTTTATGGACTTAAAAGATTATTTATGTTTGGTTTATGGGTTTAATTTATTTCGATTTAAGATTAAAACACATTTGGTACGCGGGTTTAAATTAGGTACATGATGAATGTACACATAAAATTATCAATATATACCTTCCCGAAAATTCCCACCACTTTATATCATAATTCATTTTCCTGCTTCCCCATCGACACCATCTGCTGGGACACGGTGTTGCCACACAATGAGTTCTCCAGCAATTTCATCGGTATGTGAGGGCTTCGGTGCATGGGTTACTTGTTGATTGTGGACATCATTCCTTGTGTGGAGTTTTCCAATTGAAAATTGCTTTGTTCGTCTTGCTTCATTTCCTCAGGTGTAGACTATAGATATGCATACCCATATGTCGTCGAAGATTCCACCAGAAAAACAAAACGGGCCTGAAAGCCAAATGAGGAGAAGGATTTGTTGCATGCTCTAAAGTAGATAGTGAAAGAAGGCTGGAAGATTGAGAATGATTTCAGAGGCGGGTATCACCAAGTTCTTGAGACAGAGTTCTTGAGACATCGCCTATGAACTGACATCCATGCAGACCCACATATATCTAGTAAGGTGCATGTATGAAAAAAAGACTACTACCTCCTTGTGGATTTCTCAATAAGGTCTGGCACCGGTTTCAATGAGATAACCAACATCGTAGATGCCAATGAGGAGGTATAGAAAGAGATTGATCGGGTACATATTTGCTTATAGTCGGCACTTAAACTCAATGCTTATTTTGTGCTTATGTTAATATGTACCAAGGCTGTGTGCACTAAGATAAAAGAGTGGCCATATTACATGGAGTGGTGAGAAATTTTCGGAAAGGATCGAGGTACCAGAGATAATACTGTGAGCTTCATAGGTGCGACTAGGAAGAGAAGATTCATCGAAGAGGTTGGTGAGTATGTGGATGAATCTTCGGATTGTCCCCTACATCCGGGTATCACTCGATAGGGATTCATCGAAGAGGTGCGACTAGTCTCAGACCGTAGATCTTGAACCTTTTGTGCGGTGTTTGCACTTTGGTGGACTTCAAGGATGGTTGTATGCCTAACTTTTGTTACATCCATCCAGCTGTTAGTTTATGCACTGAATATTTTAGCTTCTAAGCAAATGTGTATGGTATTGCACATGAAAGTGTGGGCCAAAGATGAGTGCATGTAACTCAAATATGCAACACCAGATTGAAGTAGGGAATGTTGTGCACAAGGCATGAGCACTATAGTAGAGGACAAACGGTGCTCTAATGGCCTCCTCGAAAGCACTGCATATGAAAAAGCTCGTTGTTACGCTTTCTAGAACTAATCCATAAACACTATGCTCCGAACTAGGGCACAACACATTGTGATGCTACCTATAAATGATGAAAGAGCATCACATTAACATTAACTATTGTGGTGTCATCAACTAAAGCACTGCATATGGATATACCCTCTGCAGTGGTTAGTTGTGGCACTCGATCTTTAGATACTTAGTGCTTCTACAATTGTTGTTTTAAGTAACGACAAAGTTAGAATACTATAGTTAAAGCAATATCCATGCAAATTAAAGCAACGTCGTCTATCAAGCAATACTCTTGTAGTGCTTCCACAGCGGATACTCCTTGTTTATTGGATATTGACCTAATCGACAGCGATCGACGAATGTGGAAACATCCATCTGGTGAATGAGCACTTCCAAGAACGTCTTGATATCCTCCCCTCGAACCAACAAAGAATCGTTGACCGAGGTGTACTTGTAGGTGGTTTGGAATATGAAATTCTCGAGCTGTGCAATGAAAGTATACCATCATCAAACGTGTCATGGAGTGGCACAAGAGATTGATGAGACACTCACCAAGTTGTGTAGTGACTTGTACAGCACATCATCGATGAGTATTTTATTAAGTTGGTGGTATTTGCCCTTTAACTCTATGTTGGCACATCTTCACCTGAACAGTGTTGTTCATATTGTAATGCATTGGATAACCAGTGTCATATGTCTTGGATCCATCTCATTGGAAGACAACCTTGTCAGCGGCTTCTGGTCCCAATAACCACTAGATCACATTGTGCAACTGTTCCCTAAAACATGTTATCCAAATAATGGAACATTGTGCTCATGGTCGAAGACAACTACATATTAAACTGATATCAAACATGAGACAACTACATGGGGATGGATGGCCATGGGTGAATATAACACATTACCATTTGATCCATAAATGATGTCATCTGGCCTTGGAGTTCCTCACCTGACATCTGAGGATATATGATGTCCACGAGTACGTCATTTACCTCCAATATGAATAACTTCCGTGGGGGAGCGGGGTGTGCTTCTTTGCTCGCATGTCCATCATATGGCCACCTATACTCATACCAAGCAAGTCGTCCACATAGTTCAAGATTCTCTGCGTACAGTTTCTCCAGCTTGATTTACTTTGAAGTGGCAGCTCCACACCCATTATCTAGTGTCGAAATTGGCTTTGATGCATTATTGTCACCATTTGGCTGCACGTTTTCACCCTCTTCATGGACTACATGCTCCGCATCCTTGATAACACACATTTTTCCTAAAATTCATAACACAAAATAGCTATATTTTATCATGATTTAGGTTAGATAAATGTGGTTTTTCATACTTTAGTGGTGTTTATGTTAATCCTATGTGATTATGTTGAAAAGTGGACTAAATCCTTTGATTTAGTCCATAACTCTTGTTACTAATGTTTCAGTAAGTTCAGCAGGGAGATGAGCCGAAAATCAGACTTGCAAACGTGAAAAACAAGCAAAAAAGGGGCGCAAAATCCAGAGAAGGACAAAGAGCACTGTTCTACCGCCACCGCAGTCTGCAAGTTCAGGCCGGGAACAGTGCTGGCGGTCGGGAACAGTACTGGCGGACACCAACAGTGCAATGGAGTGAAGGAAAGGGGAGATTTATTTTTCGAAAAAAAAGGAGAGCGAAAAGTTAAGCGACCAGGGGGATGCAAGGGGATCTTCTTCCTCAATGGGAGAAACACCAACCAGAGGGGGAAGGGAGGCCTTCATCACCATGAAAAGCACCGGAGCCCAGTCCAACGCTACTGTTTCGGGCTGTGAACAGTAGCTAACGGGCGGAAGAACAATCGTTATTTACTTTCTTGTTTTCTGAACATTTCGACTTTCTGCATTTTACTTGTTTACAATGTTTCTGCCATTTTGGCCAACTTATATGAATGAAATCGTGTTTTATTTTCAAAGCATGAGTGGCTGGAGTCTTAAGGAGAAGTGGGGGTATGTGTTTAGGTTGATGATGAAATTTATTTGTCTTCCTTAACTCTTGTTTCTAACAAACCGTGGGTAGACCTAAGGAGGGGAGCAAGTAGTTTCACAACTTACATGCTTGGTTTAGAGGTAGACCAACAAACCAAGACAAGATCAGTCGGTGTTAGTACAGGGTAGAACCAGTAGAACCGGGTAGATCTAGTTCTATATGCCTTGCATGCGGGTAGACCTAATTGCAATGTTAGTTATGATATTGAGAACTACCTTAAGCCAAAAATATGTTGAATGACCTGGGTAAACTTAGGTTATTTGAAGTTGTGAGTGTAGAAAGATAATAAATTAAGTTAGAAAGCTTAGCATAACACCACCCGCAGATCCTTAAGGCGTCCTCGTATTAGTCTGAGTCAAAACCAGTACTTGTTACCTTAACGTAGAAACCTGATATTGCTTACCTACCTTGTTTACTGAACTTGTTAACCACTGTTAGTCCGACCTTAGACTAAGACCTACTGTTATCCGAAATCTTGCATCTACTAAAATACTTAGCAAGCACAAGCTCTTCGTGATTGACCCCGACATCCACTATACAAGTTTTCTAAATTTGTATTTTGTGTCGATTAGGGACTATAAATTTATTTGATATGGATTTTCCATTTTCATTTGCAACGATATTAGGAAAATTCCCGTTTATCAATCCCCATATGGTGTCGTACGTTGTCTACGATGCTAAGGAGTTCCACACCACAAACGTTGTGTTCTAGGTGCATTTACAAAAGGTGGCAAGATGTCCTCGAGTAACTTCGTTCTGCTATAGAAAAAAATCAAAAACTTCTTTTTTGCATTGATAAATGAAAAATTTACAATGTTGTTCAAATTGTAAAATTTCCTATGAAATAAAATTTATAAACCTAATGCACATTCAAACATAATTCAATTATGAGCATTGTGTTTAGGGTCGAATACAAAGAGTAGGTGTTTGTCATGTGATTATCAATGCATGCAATCAGTGTCACGTTAATAGATTCGATCATAACTAAGATTAAGGTAGAATTATGATGGAATATAATAAAGAAAAGTAACAAATTTTTGAACTCGGTTGTTCTTGAGATGAAATGGGTGATGCCTTTGGACTCTTAGAGGATGTATGCTCATCACTAAAACACGCTCACACAAACTATAAATCAAACATCTAACAAACAAAGTTTAGGTCTACATGAACTCTTGTTTTCCCCCTAATCTTTGGTCTACCTCTAATTAGTGTTGTTAAGATGAGTTTCACTACTTCCCTGGTTTGTTAAGGAAGTGGCGTGACTTATGGTTAATAAAGTCTAAAGATTGATTAGCACATTTCTCCCGTTTCACATCAACGCACCTCTATGTACTTAGCCACACATGCTTAACGTAAATAAAAATGGAAAATAAAACATTATCCACATTGTATTCATCTCACAATCGATTACCAGGAATTAAACAAGCAAGGAATTAAAAAGTTCAACAGAAACTAGATTTGTTGCTAGCTTTTCTTAGCTAAGAATAATACTCATTGGAAAAAAAAGATGGTCTTCAGATCTCCTTTTCTCTCTCCATCTTTTCTCATTTTTTGTTCAAAATCTTCCTTTTTCTTTCCTTGGATTTTGTGTCCTTCTTTTAAGCCTTTTGCCTCATCCTATGTTACTGCACTATTTATATCTGACGCCTTGGGATTTGGGTTGTTGACATGTGGTGCGTTGATTTTTAGTCCCAACTAGGAATAAAAAGTACAACTACGATACTATTCGCAAAAACATAAAAATAGGCAATAAAAGCTTAAGATTTGTAGCACAATATGAGTCATTTTCCTATACTCAATTACTCAAAAATATGTGTTATCAAGCATGCATTGACATGACCTCTGTATCTATTAAGTGTCATTTTCTAGTTATATATTATTATAAATGGTGAAGAGCACCAACTCCAACCCTAGCAGTTCGAGCGAAGTAGTGAAGTGTTTGTGACCGAGATATTGCAATAGTGGATAGATAGTGACCTCGTACCTACTACTGGTCATTGACAACAGCTGGACACACATGCACAATTCGGTTTTGAAGGCAATCGACGACAATCCTCTTGTCTTCTCAATCGTCAAAGGGGGAACCATATGAGGCTATTCCTATGCCTCCTTGTCAATTAGAGTGTAAGACAAAGTAGGCTATTCTTTGCTCCTATAACTAGTTATTCGGAAGGAATCATTGAAAGTTGATGCAAGGATTGATGAAAGGAAGAAACGGAGTCCATTTCCTAGGAACTAAAACCTTTAGTCAAGGTTCATTACTTAGCTTGTATCTTTTATTCTTATACTTCAAAAACCTCCTTTTACAAATTCGTTACAATTTGTGAAAGTTTCTACAAAACACTTTTTGTAAAACTCAACTCCTTGAAATCGATACTCGTACTATGCTCTTTTTTGTTCTACATTTTATATATTTAAAATTTATTGAGGAAACGATACGCAACAATACCTACAACAACAAGAGAAAAATAGTATGCCTTTTGATGCACATAGATTTAGAATAATAAAGCACGTGCATGTTATTACCTTATGGCTCTCTTACATGTTCTGACACATTCAATCTTGTCAGCCTTTACGAAACTAGTCTACCAATCATCATATGCACTTCTAACATCTGTGATGAGATCCACACCTGGTTTACCATGTAGAGAATAGTGGGGGCTTCCCTTACGTTGCACACACATGGAGATCTGGAGCGCGGCAAGTATCTGCGCTAAGAAAGGAGGTGGGGCCAGTCGCAATCCACATAAAGAGTGCTTAATGCTGATGACGCATCCCATTATTCCAACTCTAGCTGGTCGTTCAGGAATTGTGTAGCAGGCACATAGTTTTTCACACACCAACATCTACAAAAAAAATGAAAATAGTACTACAAAAAGAAAGGAAGAATCTGAAATGCATATGACTAATGCCACGTATTGTTTTGCCTACCATTGAGTATCTCTCCAAATAACAACTGAGGGTCGCAGATGGTATCTTGTGTATGAGGTGCTACTGCACGTATGCCAAAAAGAAAGAATTGTAAGGGCGTGAAATATCAAGTGCCATTACTGTGCGCAGGTAGGAATTGATAACCCATTGCAATTAACAACCGCCCAATGCATTTAATGTTGGATAACTTCACCATGAAACTCATTTCTCTTTAAAAAACTGAACACCAAACAACACAACAGACGGTGCTACTATATGTGTAGTGTCCCATAAGCTTTCTGAAGTACCAGATTTTATGAATTGTGGTGTTTGGTCTAACGATCCTCCATGTAATACCTTTTTACCCCATGGTAACATGCACTAGAGTGCTAGAATCCGACTACTATTAGATGCAAGCACCAATTACCATGAGTAGTGGTGTTCATGTGAATGTATGCTCCTTGTAAGTATCACCCTACACTGGATATCTTTGTATGCGGTACTTGCTACCTTTAGTAGCAGTGTTCATCTCAACATATGACCTTGTACGTATGACCTTGCACTGGATATGTGTATCTAAAGTGCTCGTTCATTCTTTCTGACACATACAAGATTCACATAAAAAATCCATTACAAACGTCTCTATGCCTTGAAAATGGTCATTTAGGAAAAGCAACGACACAACAATTCATAGAAGGCCTACATTAGCAGCGTCTATGGGTTATGAGCCACTTGGTGTACACCACCTCAGCTTGCTCGTTATGCCACCTATTCCATGCTTGACTTGCACCAATAGAAGCTATGATATCTTCTATATCATCGTTTCCCCAGCTTGATTCTGAAAGTCCAATGGGACCTCATCCTCAAGGGGGTTGATAATCATTTCCTTTCAATTAAGGTTGTGGAGCAAAGCACATGCCAATATTATCCGATTCTGCGTACCTATCGAGTAGTAGCTAGCCAATCGTAGTATACCTCACCGTATCTTCATTGAGCCCTAAGCTCTTTCAATCACATTTTTGGCTGATGCATGCTGCATGTTGAATAGCTCTTTCCCATTTTGGGGTATTTCACTTCCCTGTCCCCACTTCTTCAAGTGATAATGGACTCGGTAGTATGGTGCTAAGAAGCTCTCTCCATTGGCATATCCATTATCACATAAGTAATATGTTTCTGTATCATCACGTATCCATTACCATAAATGATCAGAATCGCATGCAGGGTCTAAAACAATCGAATACCTTGGCGTACACGAAAGGCATTGGATCTTTGGAGAACATTCAGGACTCGGCTGTCTATAGCAGGCCAGCCTAGAAAACACATATATAAATTTCATGTCCTCATCACATACACCCAACACATTTGTGGATATCACATCCTTTGAATTTCTATATCTTACACTTTCAGATTGCGTTACTCACATATCGATGTATGTACCATCTATGGCCCCAACACAATTCTACAAATACATAGTCAATTGCAGCCATATTCTAAAAAACATAAATGAAAGATGTGTCTACCTAGAAGTGTTAGTCTTTTGGATGCATGTTCTTCAATAGCTACTAGGGTCTCTAGTAACACATCCTGAATGCAAAGGATTGCATGCAACACATGTTAGAAGCACCAAGAAATTTCCAGCCCTCCAAAGGTATTTCCTATACATATTCTCCATGTGTTCTCATCTCCTAATAGATCACTCGAGTCTAATATCTCAATGTTCTTTCCTTGTTATGCCACCCAGTAGTGATTTTTGTTGTAAATTGAACACGAAGAAGAAGAAAAGATCAAAACCTCAGAAACATAAAACACTTTCCTAAAGGATTTCTTGACCCCTAGGATTCAAGAGGCTCTTCTAGAACTACTCTCTCAGTCTCAGAAATCAATTAAATATATATTTGAACCCTAAACCCTAATGAGTTTGAGACAAAACAAAGAAAAAAATGGGCTTGAGGTGCACAGACGTGAGAGGCTTTACAGGGTGGCCTTCCACCACCCCTGAGCATAGCCTTTTTTGGGTTTCGAGATCCTCCAGAAGCTCAACCCAATCTAATGAAGTGGAACTCTACGTGCACATCAGACCTAGCTCACTCTTAGATCCATCAAAGTTAATGGGTTGGCTTCCCATATAAATTAGTTGAAAACCAGTTCAACTAATAATGTGGGATGGCCACCCCCTTCTTCAATACCTTTATTCAACAATCCCCTACATATTGGAGAAGGCCTAGGTCATGCAAACTCTAATGTTTAGAGAATGGTATCTTTCGATTATGAACTAGTCTCTTGATTGCTCTCCACATGTATAACTAAGTAGATGGTGAAATTATATTTCTATGAATCAAATACTATTTTGTGATACAAAGGTAAAGTCAATCACATCAAGCCCACCCCCACAATTGACTGTTTAACGCTCAAGTACACCTATAATCCCTTGCAGCTCCTATTGATTCATTTGTTAAGTATTCATTTGTGAGTTATAGACTTTTAAAAAATCTATTAGTCAAATAATCCAATTTCGGAATTGTGATCACACTAGTTTTTTTTATTTATTCATTTGGTAAGTATTCATGTTTTTTATTCATATTATATAAGATATTATATTTTGTATAATAAAAATAGCTATTATAATTATAAAAAATGTAAATAATATATATATATATAATATATATATATTTATTTCATTATAAATCATATCAATACATATCCATTTTTTAAAATTGATTCTATGTAAAATCAATATATATATGTAATTAAATATAATTTCTGATGAAATAGATTTTAACAACATATTTCTTATAAATATATTTAAAGATATAATAATAACACTTTATCATTTAGTAATAAATTTATTTTATATCGAAATAAATTTATTTAAATGAATTGTTTGATTATCATGTGAAGTGTTTGCCATTTACATCTTCACGTTATTATGGTTGGCCTCCATAAATATTTATTGCGCTTAGGCAATCATTAGTATCCAGAATCATTAATTTTAGAGCTTATAAATAGCCACACTCTCTTTGGAGAGCTTATAATCAACTAAGGAGACTTTACAACTTATGATATACCACAGGTAGGATTTGCAGATTTTGATATAAATATTGAAATGCAGGATGCCATCAATCAATTGTTTGCATTTTGTGGAATCAACTCCAACGAATACACACTTAATCTATCTGCTCAATACTATATTTTTCATCCAAATCATATTACTTTGCCTGTGGATTTGTATGTTAGTTCCAGCAAATCTGTCACTCCCTCCTATTTAGGAAATCCCTCAACTTATTTTAACAATTTTCCAAGTAATTATATTAATGTTGAAGATAATGATATTCCAATAGCTTCAAGGGAAAGTAAAAAAGGTATATTACATAATTAATTTTATTAATTTTAGCATTTTATGATATATTTTAATTTTAATGTATGATATGTATTATGAATCTAATTCAAAATTCATATATTAGAAGAATATGCAGATTATGATAATGGTGATGCTTATTGGGATTATGACAATGAGCACCAAGTTCCAGGAGCAGAACTCCCACCTGAAACAAATGAGTCTAATGATGAAAATGATACAAATGATGAAAATATTATTGAACCCAAGGAAGACTTTCATAATGCTATGCGAAATCACATGATCAAAATGGGCAAGGAATATATTGTGCATAATAGTGAGCCAAGAGTTCTAGATCTTCATTGCCCCATGTTTGGAGGACAACAGTGCAGATGGAGAATTCATGTAGTACATTACAAAAAAATTAACAGATGGAAGGTGAATAAACTGATTGAGCCTCATACTTGTTGGCGCCTTGGAGGATGGTTTTTTAATCACAATAACATCAATGTAACGTATATTGCAGAAAAGGCCAAGCCATATATTCAATTTGATATTGGGACCAAAGTATCTACAATAATTACTAAAATAAAAAAGCATACAATAATTGCAGGAAACCGGTTATACTATACCATACCACTGAGCTTGGTTTGGAAGACAAAAAGCATTTCAATTGCTCTATGGTACTTAGGCAGAGTCAGTTCCAAAACTCTCTACTTTTTTGCAGGAAGTAATGCTTCCAAATCAAGAAATAGTTATTGACTACAAACATTGGCAAGATGATGAAACATTGCATTATGTATTTTGGGCATTTGGACCATGTATACGTGCATACCAACATACACTCTCTGTTAACTCCGTCGATGCAACATATTTGTATTCTTCTTACAAGCATAAATGACTAATTGCAGTGACACTTACACCACTTTGGAAGTGGTTTCCTCTTGCCTTTGCTTTTGTAGATGAGGAGACAGATGAATCTTGGCATTGGTTTTTACAGCATATTGGTACTTAGATTACATTGGATAAGCCAACATGTCTAATGTGCAATAAATAATTATGGAGGCCAACCATAATAACGTGAAGATGTAAGTGGCAAACACGTCACATGATAATCAAACAATTCATTTAAATAAATTTATTTCGATATAAAATAAATTTATTACTAAATGATAAAGTGTTATTATTATATCTTTAAATATATTTATAAGAAATATGTTGTTAAAATCTATTTCATCAGAAATTATATTTAGTTACATATATATTGATTATATATACAATCAACTTTGCAAATGTATTAATTTTAATTTGTATGTAATCATTGGTTAATTTGTCATAAATTTTACTTAAATTATATAAACAATTACGAAGGCCAACCATAATTCATTTATTACGTGAAGTGGCAAACACATCACATGATAATCAAAAAAATCATTTAAATAGATTTATTTCAATATAATACAAATTTATTACTAAATAACAAAAAGTTATTATTATATCTTTAAATATATTTATAGAAAATATGATGTTAAAATCTATTTCATCATAAATTATATTTAGTTACATATATATTGATTATATATACAATCAACTTATGCAAATGTATTAATTTTAATTTTTATGTCTTCATTTGTTAAGTGGTCATCGATTTTACTTAAATTATATAAACAATTATGAAGGCCAACCATAGTAAACTGTAGATACAAGTGGCAAATACATCACATGATAATCAAATAATTCAGTTGAGCAGGATGGTCAAGGGCTGGCACCCACATAGGCGCACACCCTGCAAGGGAGCGGCGTCAGGGTAGCGTGTGCGGGCAGCGCCTCGCACAAGATGCTCGTGCCATGTGCGGGCTGGCACGCACCAAGTGCCAGGAAGCCTGCGCTAATGATGTTATCATGAACGAACAAATCATATTCGAATTGTGTTCTACTCGATTAAAATCATTTATGTTCATTTGAATAGTACATCCCTAGTGTGCGCTAGTCGCGACTTGCACATTATGCCCGCAAGGCCCGGCCACACCCACGATGCAGATGCCTGCCATGGCAGAGTGGCACGCTGCGAGGGAAGCGCGCCGAGAGGGGTGGCATGGGTTCAATTTATTTTCGCATTACAAATTATGTTTTTTTATAAAATTCAATTTAGTTTTAAATACTATTAAATAAAGTACACAATGTGTTTATTGATATGATTTATAATGAAATAAAAATTATATATTTATATATATACATTTATATTTGTATTTACATTTTTTATGAATAAAATACCTTTTTTTACTATACAAAACATAATATCATATAATATGAATAAAAAGCATGAATTCAACAAATGAATAAATAAAAAACCAAAGTGAAAAATTAGTTATATTTTTTATGTTTTATAATTCCTTTTACATTTAATTATCATATATTTAGCATAAAATAATAATTTTGACATAATTTATCAAATTTACATAATAAAATAAATAGAAAACAAAATTAAAACCCATGTCGAGAATCAAATAAAATGGATATGTCGGATCTTTATTTAATAGAAATGGAATAAAATAGAATAAAATAAAATTAATTTTTGGAAGATGAGTATTTTTTTAACATAATAACACAGTGGATATTTTTAAAATAGCAATAAAATGCAGTGGGTAGAAAAATTAAAGAACCCATCTCAATAACTATCTCACAGCTGCCCAATGAATCTCATTTGGGTTGTGTATGTATCTACACAGTCTATCTACTGCATACGCTATGTCAAGTCGGGTATGATTCATTAGATATATCACACTTCCCATTATTTATGCAAATTCGCTTTGGGACATAGGGTCATCGCTATTTTTCTTTAAGTTAATACTAGGATCATATGGAGTCCGAGTTGGTTTCTCCTCATTTAAACCAAACTTCTGTAAGAATTTCATAGTGTAATGACTTTGAGTCAGTAGAAACCCTTCTTCATTTCTCACAATTTTAATACCCAATATGTAGCTAGCTTGAGAAACCCTTCTTCATTTCTCACAATTTTGATGCCCAATATGTAGCTAACTTGAGAAACCTTTCTTTATTTCTCATAATTTTGATGCCCAATATGTAGCTCGATTCACCCATGTCCTTCATCTAAAATTTAGAGGTTAAGAATTTCATGGCCTCTAGCACTGTGCCTTGGTTCATCCCAAAGATCACCAAATCATTAACGTAGAGAGTTATGATCACACATTGATCATTAAAAGTCTTAGAGTAAACACATCTCTCGATTGGATTTGATGTGAAGTCTAATGATGTTATGACTTCATCAAATTTCTCATGCCATTGTTTAGGTGCTTGTTTCAAGCCATATAGTGACCTCTTCAGTCGACACACTTTGTGTTCATCTCTAGCTTTTATACAACAATCAAGCTGAAACATGTAGATTTCTTCCTCCAATTCACCATACAAGAATGCCGTTTTGAAATTGGTGAACTGTCCAATTGTGCACAGATGTCATTGCAAAGAGTACTCGTATGGCAAAGAAGTGAACCATTGAGGCAAATGTCTCAAAGTAGTCAACACTTTGTTTCTAAGTGAAACTCTTCGCTACAAAGCGAATCTTGTATTTTTCTACTTTACCATTTGCAAGGATCTTTTTCTTAAAAATCCACTTGCTCCTAATTGGCTTTGCCCCAGGGTTAGGTCCACTAGTTTCCATAACTTGTTTTGATGGAGCAAATCCATCTCACTTTGAATGGCCTTCATCCACAATAGAGCATCTAGAGAAGTAATTGCAGCATAGTAGGTCAGAGGATCTCCATTGGTGAAATACACATAGAAGTCATCGCCGATGCTAGACTCTACCCTATGCCTTTTGCTTCGTCTCAAAGGCACTTCATCCAAGGATCCACTAGTTTCAGCAGGTTCATTGGTAGGTGTCTCATCACCACCATATTGTCATTTTCCTACTAGAGGAAAGATGTGCTCAAAGAATTCTACATTTTTTATTTCTAGTATTCTATGCTGATCAAGGACATGACTCTTGATCACAAGAAATTGATATGTAGCACTCCCCTATACATATCCTATAAATAGACAATCAAATTTTTTTGACCCAATCTTCCTTTTCTTCGAATCAGGTAACATCACTTTTGCTTAACACCCCCACACCCTTAAATACTTAAGGTTTGGTGTGTAGCCTTTCCATATCTCATACGGAATTTTGTCTATTTTCTTACGTGGGATTCGATTCTGAACGTGACAAGTTGTGAGAATCGCTTCCCCCCACATTTCATCTAGAATGCAAGAAATAATAAGCAATAATTTCATCATTTCCTTCAGTGTCCTATTCTCCCTCTTAGCAACTCCATTTGACTCAGGAAAGTAGGGAGGAGTCTTCTCATGTATCATTCCATACTTCTCACACAAGTCTTTGAATAATACATACTCACACCCTTTATCAGATCTGAGTCTTTTTATTTTCTTTTCAAGTTGGTTTTCTGCCTCAGCTTTAAATAACATAAATTTATCAAATGCTCGGATTTATGTTTCAACAAATTCACTTGAGTATATCTAGAGCAATCATCAACAAAAGTAATCATAAACTTATTGCCACCTCTAGATACACATATCTTATAATCACATACTTTCGAATGAATCAATGCAAACAATTCAGATTTTCTACTCACCAATGGGGGATCCCACCCTTCCTATGATGTCTCCCCACCACCCAATGCATACACTAGTAGACAGTAAGCTATTGGCTCGCACCCATCATCTGCCCCTCATCTACAATACTCCTCCCCAGCCTTTATCTCCCATTGCTTCCCCCTCGAATCCTAAAACCCTAGCACATGGTCCGTACAACCTATTCGGGCTCTATGCGCACTAAGCCAGTTCGATCCCAATATCCCGTCAAACTTTCGGATGTCTAGTTCTAAAAGATATGGCCCATATGATAAACTCACCCAATCGTCAACCAAGCTGCCACGTCCAAAACCTTGCCTTCAAGTCCTACCTTATCAACTATGTCCTTGGCCACAAACAACTGTGTGGTTCTGCAATCAAATAGAACAGTAAGAGTAAGAGAATTGAGCATACCTATTATGGCACTGACATCATGTTCCACATCCTCATGAGTTAGATTAAAGACTCTTGGTGTCGGTCAGCCCCCAACATCCATCCTACTCCCACAGTATCATCATTACCAATCTCCATCTCTACCCTTAATGGTACACCCCTCCACCTTGAAACACAAACATAGGAATGCCTTGTTAGTCCTTTCTCTGCCCCAGCAATGATGGACGACCCCACAGCAACTGGCCACCCAACCCTCTTCTCAACTTGGCTCTCCACTAGAATTTTGGTTCAGCTTGGGTTGAGATAGTAAACTTCCTTTGTATTTCAGCTCCCTAAGCTTTGTTTCCAATTGACTTACTTGAACCTCCAAATTCGAGATAGGTTATTGATTTTCAGCTTGATTTTTAATGGACTGTACCATGAATGTTTTCAACATTTTTTCTAAAGAATTTCCAGAACTCCCTCCAGCATTGCCTTGACCTGGAGGGTTAAAATTGCTGCTTTTTCTACTAATTATATCTTCAAAATGGAGGTGCTTGATAGGATTGTTGCTGCTTCAAAAAATTTGGCTAACCATTGTTGAACTCTCTCTATTGTGGTTGTTGCTGCAATAAAAATTTGGATGATCCTTCCAACTTGGAATGTATATGTTTGAACATAGATCATACTTATTCCTCTATTGTAGTTCTAAATATCACATGGCCTTTACATGCTCTTCTTCAAACAAATCTGGACATTTGTCAGCAACATGTGCTGTTCTGTAATAGTTTCCGCATGGCATGCTTTTAGTTTGGAATAAGAATAGCTTTTTCATCATTTTTGACATTGCAACAACATTTTTCATAAGTTCAGTTTCTAAATTTATGGACTTGCTCTTCACTTCATACACTCTCTTATTTTAGGTCTGCTTTATGATAATATATCTTGAGCATTCAGCTAGCTCCTCAAGCAAGGAAAGAGCCTAGATTGGTGTTTTCTTGCTTAGAAATTGTCCTGGTGCCAAATCAACCATGGCACTATCAGTGCACGATAATGCATCATAAAAATACTTGACAAGGTGCTCGTTTGAAAGCCATTCTATGGGCAAGATCCCGAAAGTAGGTTAAATCTCTCCCAATAATCATGAAGCGATTCAATGTTCATTTGTTCAACATCACTAATTTCCTATCTAATTCCCTCAGCTTTAGATGCTGGAAAATCATTTGCTCAAGAATACTATCATCATTCCACCCCAATTGGCAATATTTTTAGGCCTTATTGAATTAAACCATGTCTTTGTTCCTCCTTTCAAAGTGAATTGAAAGACTCTCAAACAACTCGAATCTTCTATAATTCCAGCACTCTTGAATCATTTTAGCTAAGTTAGTAACATACAGTCTACTAAATCATTTTAGTTTGCCTACACATAAAATCACAACTTTACCTAACCTATAGCCAAATACTTAAAAAGTATAATAAGATTTAGTCCACCTAAGCTATAGCAAAATACTTAAAAATAATGTATAAACATTCAAATCGCGAAATAAAATAATGATTTTTATATCCTAAAAACATGAAAATTTGAATGTTATCACGATGGCTCTTGAAAAGAAATTTCACACTAATCAAGTCCACGAAACCTCATACTATTGCAAGAGGTTTGAAAAGATTTCTTCCTCATGCTCAACAATTAACCAATCTTTTAAAGTACTATTTCAGGTTGGTTTGAGGCTCAATGAATTGCAAAATCATTGCCGTTCAGAAGATAAGACATGAAAAGAACATTTCCGAGGTTCCATATCCCTCTCCTTTGTTCTTGGTTACTCATCAAGTGGCACTTAGTTCCTTTGATGGAGTTGCGATAACTTTCGGATATGTAATCCAATACACGAAAGACAATGACATATGGGCGATTACTTAGAGTGCTCCATCATTGTTGCAGGTCCCATTTGGCGAATATAAGGAATTAATTTACACATCTCAAAACCAATAAACCGAAAAGGGGTTGTTTTTTTATTAATGAATTTTTGGACCTATCAAAAGTGGAATTTGTGCTTGTGAAGTTAGACGTATAGAGGAGGAAAGGGACAGACAGGAGGCACTAGAAAGCCAAGTATAATATTTGTGAAGATCTTCAACAAGGTGGAAATTCTCATATTCCGTAGGACATTTGGTGCAACGCAAGTTTGATAAATGAAAAAAATTAGAGTGCAAATAAAAATATTGCTTATGATAAGCAAGTAAAACAAGTTCTACTTCCGTCTTTTTTATTTCATAAGAAATCATATGAAATGATGATTCAACAAAAAAACACTTTTCTAAAAAGCATGATCTCTTATTGAACTGATCATATCTAAGAGCAACAAAAGGGTTTTCAAGCCTGGACAAGATCATTTTTCAATGACACAACACATTCTCATTGGAGTTCTGATTGGGCCGCTATGACTATCCAAGAAGACACTTGAAACAACCTGAGCTAATGAAGTGATAGCCTTACCCGAGTGCTGTCATAGGCACATTGGGAGCTTCACTCATTTTTTCTTGATAGAAAGAGGCTATGTGAATTGCATTGGAATTGCTCATTCTTTTAGGCAAGGATATGAGCTTAGTTGATTGATTTCTTATTCAAGTTTCTAGGGTAGTGGAAAGTACCACAAGGACTTTCGATATATTTGACTAGAACTGATACCGGTTTGGCTTATATGACCCAAAATTTTAATGAAATAACACATTTGACCTACAAAAAATTATGTACATGATATATTTAACCCATAAAAAATTTATTTTTTACACTTTTGACCTATAAAATTTCATAACGAGGCGTATTTGACCCAAAGAAAATTCATAGAACTTTAATTGGTATAGTTAACCCATAAAGCATAAAGTATGATAGGAACGAACAAGTTAGGCTTCACTTGGTGGCCCTAGCTTCTGCATCAATTTGCCTTAGATAACTATCTAAGCAAAAATAACTACCCTTATCCTAGTGTAGGTGAATCCAAGCAGAAAAGAAGTGAGAGGGTTGAAAAACCAGGTATTAATCATATTTATCTCCAAAAAGATAGGCTATGTATGATGGGTCAGTCCTGGTGAGTAAAAGAACAAGTTTCTAACTTTTTTCTTAAGTGGAGGCATCGAAGGGACAGCCAGAGCCGAAGTTGTACTGCTGGGACCACAACCTTGTCTAAAGGATGTTTCCAAGTTTTGCTCAAACTTAATCCACTGACCCAGCTGCGCTGCCACCAAAGTGAGCATAGCAAGTAGGAGCCACTGCATAACATGCATGCCAAGTTAGTCATCTGAAGCAAAGCAACCAACATAGGGATTTGTTTATTATCATACTTACCAACAGAAACGGCAGTGGTGCTGCACTGATACCTGCATTAAGGTTGTAGCTTATTACTAGTTATCTGAGGATTTGTATTCTTGAATGTAGCCAACACGTAGTCGCAGGTAAAGTCTCAGTAACGTAGAGAGCAAATGATGCTTCATTTGAACAATATTAGTAGCCACCCATACTATTCATTCATTCAAGATAGAAAGCTTAAATTGTTGAGACACCTATCAGTACAATGAGTTAAAATGGGATGTGGATTGTCTGGGTGCAAATCTTTTTGCACAAAAGTTCAACAATAGCAATCAGGCAAACAAGAAATAAATGCAATAATGCAGTGAAGCGAAAAAATCATGAAAACCATACCTTCAAAGAATGATGATCTAGAACAACTGCTCTTTTATAATCTTTTTCCACATTTTTCTATTCCGTGTATAGAGGACCAGAAAAAAAAAGAAAATATGTCCAATCTTCACACCTTTCCGGTTGTTCAGGAATCACTTCTCTCGAGCTCTTCATAGTTCGCCTTCACCTGCGACAGGAAAGGAAGTGCCATCCCCAATTCGATTTAGGGTCAAATTTAAAAAAAAACAGAATTTTAAATATTTTAATAGTTAATTATATATTATTAAATTATTATTATTATTAAAGCAGATTCAACTGTGTGGGTCAAATGCCAAACTAGTAAACAATTTGGGTCAAATATATCAAAATCAAAACTTTTATGGACCAAATCTGTTGTTGTAAGATGAGTGTCTTCTACGGTAAAAAAAATTCATGGGTTACATATGCCAATTAACAAAATTTATGGGTCAAATATGTCATTCATGAAATTGCATGGGTCCATTATGCCCCCTTATGAAAATTTCTGGGCTCGTTATGCTCAAACTCTTGATTTTTAGGTCAAATATGTAATTATTTGCCACAAGAAATAATGGTCTCGGGTCTTCTGTTGACCTCATAGGAAAAAATGGTCAATTTAATTTAAATAAAGTTGAAAAATTTTATTTACGATTAAGAGGCAATTTACTTTTGTCTAGATGATACTATCATCATGGTATGATCAGTTTTTAAATCATCTTACCGACTTATCTAAAAATCATTGATCTTTTTTCCTTGCGTTGTCTTATGTTGTTCTGATTGAACTTGAAAAAATGAAATGGTTGAATAATAATTTATAAATTAGTATAATTTAGTAAATTAAGAATGGCACCTATCAGTCTTGGAAGGAGTCCAAAGAACTCCCAAATGTCTTAAATTAATAAAGAGTTATGCACTCATTTCAAGGGCTGCTACACTTTAGAATTCTACAATTGTTAGCATTAGGTGACATCCGATGAGTTGGAGATTGTTTCGAGAAATCTATCGATCAATTCCAAAAAAAAAGTGTATCATCAATGAGTAACAAAAGCGAGCCTAGAAGCCTCTGGAAATCAAGACTTTACTACTCAAGCTGCTATCTCTTCGAGGGTATTGTTAAAAGATTATCAATTCCTAATGAAATGGATGTTGCAGTAGCTTGTTCAAAACTCAGAGTCAATTAGCTTTTTCAATTCCTATCAGCTGACACTAGATAGGAAAGGGTTTCGAGTTGAGAGGTGTAAGGATGTGCAACAGATGTTAATGGGTAGAGTCAATTAGCCGAAGAGTGCAGTGTATTTAGCTTATCAGAAATCTAAAATGAAAAAAAGATAAAGCAAGGAGCGACTTTAGAGTTCATAGTAGAAATTCGATTTGTGTCAATAAACCTTTTCTAGCGGCAATAACCAGATATTGGCCGTTAAGTACCTAATCATACATGTCCCCCAATTATATCTTCCGAAGAATTAGAGTACTATAGAGAGGTTACAGCTTTTAATGACTTTATACCTTTCCATTTTTTTTGCTTATGTAAATAGCTTGATCAGCGGCCTTGAGAAGTAAGAAGTCACCAAGTGAGTGTATTCTGAATCTAGTTCAGTACCTACGTCTTGGGGCTAATGTGATCCAAAAATGGATCTGACCTAAAGTTTTCAGGAATTTTTTGATACAAAAACAAGAAACGAACAAAACCTCAAGCACATAGTATGTTATACTAAAGAATTTTTTGATCTTTCAAAATTCAAAAGATTCTTCCAGAACACTATCTCGATTTTAGGAACCAATCGATTATATATATGTCTAATCCAAATGGACACACGCACGCAAGAGGCTTTTAGGGTCAGTTTTGCACTTTCTTGTGTGTGTAGTCTTTTGGGTTTCGAAGCCTCCAAACCCAATATAATAAATTAGAACCCTTCATGCATGCATGTGATGCCCAACTTTATACAATATTGGGTAATTTACATAGTGAGATTGAGAAAATTGCAGAAAATAAAACAATTATACAACATTTTCCCTTTTCAAGTCAATAACTACAAGTATTCTCTTGGATAATGGCTTTACGAAAAATCTTTTCTTCTACTTGACAAAGAGAAATTTTACCATTCGACTATATCCACATTTTTTGACTCATATGTTTATTTACAACAAAACCTTGACCATCATCAAACCTAGCCAAATTTTCCCGATGGAGGCAAGCAAGAAGCCAGCATAAGTGAATATATAACCTACTGAAAAATGTGTTAGTAAAAAAAAGACAGCATCTTAAATAATTGCCTCTCCGAATTGGCAGAATAAATGAATGGAGATTGACTTGTGCAGCGAATGGTACTGGACATGAAGATAATCTGCATGTGACTATAGATCAAACCGATCCAATTTTTGAAATCAAGAATTGACAATTGGTCAAACTTTCCAAGAAACTGGAATAACATGGACTGGGGCTAAGATAATTCAAATGGGAGCCGTGCTCCCTAGAATTAGATAAAGAAATAACTCCCGCATGGAAACCTACTGCAAATCAACTCCTGCAAACTCGCTCCAAATGGGAGCTCTGTTCTTTAACTCGCTTCATTTCCATTCCGCTCGTTGGGTCAATTTGATCTTTTAAATTGAAAGAAGAGATTGAACAGAGCCAACCCTCTGCCTTCAATTGAAAGAAGAGATTGAACCGTATCATTCAATTCATCTGAGAATCTAGAGTCTTGATAAACGGAAAAATTACGCAATGTCGTTAAATTGCAAATTTCTTCTATCAAATAAATTTATAACCTAATACACATTCAAGCATAAAACAATTATGAGCATAGTGGACTAGGGTCGAACACAAGGAGCTAGGTGCTTGCTATGTGAAGGTCAATGCAAGGAATCAATGTCACGTTGGTAAAATTGGTCTTAACTAGGACTAAAGCAGAACTAAAACAAAATACAGTAAAGAAAAGTAATAAGTTCTAGAGTTCGGTTGTTTCTGGAATGGAATGGGTGATGCCTTGAGACTCCTAGGGGATGTATGCTCATCACTAAACAAACTCACACAAACCACAAATCATACAACTAACTCACAAGATCTAGGTCTACCCGGATTTTTGTTTTTCCCCCTAATCTTTGGTCTACCTCTAATTAGGGTTGTTAAGTTGGGTTTCACTACTTCCCCCTCCTAGATCTATCCTGGTTTGTTAAGGAAGTGGCGTGACTTATGGGTGTTTAGATCTAAAGGTTGATTAACATGTTTCTCCCCTTTTTACCCCAAGGCACCCCCCTAAGTATTTAGCCACTCATGCTCAAGGTAAACGAAAGTGGAAAAGAAAACATCACCCACAGTGTGCTTATTTCACAATCAAATACCAGAAAGCAAACAAGCAAGTAATGTGAAGTGTCAACAAAAACTGAAAAACGTCACTAGCTACTCTTAGCTAGGAGTAATATTTTTTGAAGACAGCAAATAATCTTGAACTTCAGCTTCGTTCCTGTTTGTCTTCCTTCTTGTTCCTCCCCAGAAAACCTTCTCCCCAGAAAAATGTGTTCGTGAGTCTCCAAGGGGAGATCTACTTCTCTCTCCACCTTTCCTCCCTTTTTGTCCAAAATCTTCCTTTTTCACCTACTTGGACTTTGTGTGTACTCTTCTTCAGACTTCTGTCACCTTTCCTACCCCCACACTGTTCATACTCTGCTCCTTGGGATTTGTGTTGCGACCCATGCTGCATTGCTTGAAAGGAACTGTTGGACTAAATTGTAGATTTAGTCCCAAGTAAGACTAAAAGTGCACTCCTACGGTACTTATGTGCAAAAATATAGAAATAGACAATTAAGCTTAATTTTTGTAGCATAAAATGAGTAAATTCCATGCATTGAGCTACTCAAAAATATGTGTTATCAAGTCCCTAGTTTATTACTGAAAAAAAAAAATCACCCCTCACGTGCGAAATGGTTTAGGGAAGAATCTACACATATAAATAAAGGAAATCCTTTAAGATTTCTATAGGGTTTTCCTCATTTCTCACTCTTGCTTGCGCATTAGAAGAGCAGACTCGAGAAATAAATAAATAAAATTTTGAGTTGCATTCCAAAATCGAGGCTTAGACAAAAAAGAGAATTGCACTTGGCTACTTCAAAACTCCCTGTTATCCAATAAATGGAACAATATGTTTGTTGAAACACAGAATACAGATGATTGATAAATGAGAAATTCTTGCACGTCATTTATAATTATAATTTTTTGTATCAAATAAATTTATAAATCTAATTCTCAATTAAACATCAAACAAACATGAGCATAATGGAATTAAAGTTGAACATACAGAGTATGGTACTTATTGTGTGCAGATTAACACATTCTGTTTTTGTCACAATGAAGATTAAGTCTAAGCTATGACTAGTGCAATTCTATGGTATAATGAAGTAAAAGCAATAACTAGCAAATAATATCACTATCTAAATGAAATAATATGATGCCTTAATACTTTCAAGAACAATATGCTCATTATTATCCTTATCTCACCCATACCAAAGATCGTTCAACTAACAATACAAGAGTTCAAGCCTACCTAAACAATGAGCATTTGTGTTAGGATTGATTTAAGTCTACTATTTTTGTTAGGATTGTTTTAAGATTAATATTACTACCTCCCCCTCCTGTGTTGTGAGCTACCATATCAAGGTCACTTGAAGCCACATTTTTCCGCTTGATTGGTAGCTTGGTCTTTGACGCAGACATTCCTTGAGAGACATCATTGGTAAATTTTTCAAATGCTGCCTTTGCTAGTAGAAACTAGTCTAGTTTGAGACTAAAACGAACGCTTTCATTAACTTGCTTTGGAACTCTATCTACAAATTCTCCGCAACCTACTCTAAACTTGTGAGTCACCCTATCTCGTCCAAAATTCTCTTCCCAATAAATGTAAAGTGGGAATGGGTTATATCTCAATGTTTGAACTCTTAAATCATTCAAAACAAAATATCACATAAGATCAAATGTAAAATTGAAATTGTTGTTCTTCATCCATTTTTACAATGAATAAAGTGTCCATATAATGAGTAATAATCTAAAAACCATGGTTCCATACTCACAACATGCTATATTTTTGCAAATAATGAAAACCCATGTGGTATTTATCTAAGTACAATGAATAAAGTATTCTTATAATGCCAAATAAATATTATACTTTCATGAGAATAATCATGATTACAATCAAACAACATTGGTTCTAAACACAATATACATCTTTTATTCCTAGTTGGGACTAAATTATGATTTAGTCTCAATCTTAGTTCTAATCATTCCCTTGAAGAATGCACCACGTTTTAATAACTCAAATTCCAAGAAGCCAAAAGAGAATATTGAAATTGCAGAAGATGTGGACAAAAGCTGAAAGGAAGTACACCAAAATATAAGTAGATACAAAGAGGATTTGGACATAACAAGAGTGAGAAAATATCTCCAAGACTTTAAACAACACGTCACATACTTCTAGGAGGGAGATCTGGGGAAAAACTTATAGAACAAATGAAAAGGACGAACCAAGGACCAAGCCCTCTTTTGAAAACTTCTTTTGTTTATGAAAAATGTTACTTCTTGTTGGGAATAGTTTTAGTTTTTTCTTTTGCAAACTGTTTATGTTTCCGATTACTTATGTTATTGTTTCTTTTATTGCTGTTAAGTTGTGGAATGAAGATGATGTTCATGTTATGATATAAAAATGTTTTATTTTTCCTTATTGTGAATAGCTATACACCTAAGGGTGCCTTGGGACTAAAGGGAGGATAGTGTGCAAATCATTCTTTTTAATTTTGTTAGCCATAAATCACATAAGTCGCTTAACAAATCAGGATAGATTCAAGAGGAAAAGTTTGTGAAACTCATCTTAACAACTCTAATTAGAGGAAAATCATGGATTAGGAAAACAAGTGTTTGGGTAGACCTAGATTTTTTATTTTTAGATACATGATTTATGATTTAGATGAGGTTATTTTAATGATAAGTATGCAATTCTTAGAAGTATCAAGGCATTATCTTGATTAATTTTAAACAAATAACTGATTTTACCTATTTACTGACTTTCTACATATTGTTATGAAACTGTTAGTATTAACTTATACTAAATCTTTTAATCGTGACATTCACTAAATGCATTAATTTTCACATAATAAGCACTAGTTCCTTGTGTTCGACCCTAATCATTATGCTTATAATTTATGCTAGAATGTGTATAAATTTTATTTCATAGGAGAATTTGCATTTTAACAACATTGCATTATTTTCGTTTATCGACAATCAAAATAAAAAAAGCCCAATAATTGCATTCTAAAATAATGTTAATGTCAAACATCCTAATAACTTTATTCTATAACTTGTATTTTGTCGCCCCCACACAACTCCTTATATACTTTGAGGCTGTAAATGTTTAATTGTTTTGCTACGTGTGTGTTTGTTGGGTAGGATTGTTAGGGAAATTATATTCCATTATTTAGATCATGAATTACAAAAATCCTTATTAGAAATTGAGGATTTAAATATCCCAATTGATATATTATAATTTTATTCTTTTGAATAATATTTAAATATGATTTTATTATTCTTTAATAGTATGTTATGATTATTTTATCGTCATGATATTTTTTATTCTATTTCTGACCATCCATTTTCTTATAAAAAATTCTTCCTCCCACAATCTTCTTTTTTATTTAACTTAATAGATATTCGATATGCATTTTGAAAAAAGTATGTGCTTATAAATGTACAATTGTCAAACATATTTCTTATCTTAATTTTTATTATCAAATGAAATCTGATATTTAAAATGATTCCCTATTTAAATATATTACTTCCTTATTTAATATCCCTATTAAGACATTTGGCAGTATATCAATTTTCCTGAAACAAACACGCACTATGATATTTATGAATGATTCAGGATATTACAAATATTTGTCTTGGTATTTTGGGGATCGAGTATCTTGACAGTTTCTACAATTCTTTTTATTGCAATAATTGCCACTATTTTTGACACGTCTTGTATGAGCTGTTTTGGATTACAAAATCAAATATAATTCGGGAGCACGATTTGACAAGTACTAATGAACAAATAAAAATTCATTTATCCACTGACTTTTTTCTTCCGTTTGAACTTAGTTCAGTAATTCTTTTATGTTTTGTTTGGTTGGTTGATTTAGATATTGATGAATTTAAATTATTTGTGTTTAAATAAATCCAAATATGTAGGTATAAAAATGTCCATACCCCCTTGGGTATACATATAAAAATGATAATTATACCCATGTAATTGGTATAATTATATTTAAATACCAAACAATATAATTTTATTAAATCCATCATAAACCAACATTATACTTTCATATCAAACAGGGTCTTAGTAGCTTCAATAGTGTAGTTGCTATAGCCCTGAAATAATAAATTTCAAAAGTATATAATTTGAATAAAAAGCATTAGAATAAAGGAATTCCTATGAAAAATATATAATAGAAAACTTACTTTTGAGTTTAGATCAATCTATTCAGATTTATTCTCTTGGATTGTTCCATGCCTGTTGGGATCGAGTTGAGTTAATTTTTCTGGAAATTAAAATGAAACAAAATGAGTAAGGAGTTGGTTAATGAAGCCGAGTATATACATGTTTTTTTATAGTGACTATTTGTTTGCTATTGATACATATTGACTTGTCAAAAATCCAAACTATCGCTAGAGCCTTATGTTGTGAACGCATATTAAACTCAAGAAGTATGAATTTTGTAATATTTTAAATAATTTTCAATTAAGAGGCGATATTTTCTCTGCATTGTTATAGTTATTCCAATGGATGAAGCAACTATTCGGCTAGCTATTGCATCATCAATTTGTTGTAACATAAAATTCTGTCAAATTACTCAATTCAATTTGTTGAGTATATCAATTATAAATAATGGAAGGTCAATAAGGGTAAGATATGATGTTACTTGTAAAAACATAAAAAAAAATATTTTGAAACTCATTACTAATATTTTTTTAATTTTAAAGTAGATGGATCCTGATGATTTATTGATTTGTCTGATATCAAAATATAATATTTCTTTTGAATTTCTTTTAATAGATCAAAATGAGCAACAGAATTCATTTAAACATGCATCCCCCACCACCACAACTACTAACTTGTTCGAATAGTAATGGTGAAGTGTAGAAGCAAAGCAAATGCATATCAGCTTTATGATTGAAGAACAAAAAAAAAAAGTAAGTCTCCTTGACTTAAAAAACACGGTAGAGGCTATCTCCCACAGAGCACATTTGTATTTTCTTGTTTCTTCATAACTTGTAGTGCTGTTGGTAGCTTGTAATTCTTCATATTGTTGACATTGGTTAGTGAATTAGGAGCTCCCTTTGCTTAATTTTTTTTATTTGGCATTTTCCTTGCTATCTTCACATCAAATTAGAATAAAATCGCAATGTAAATTTTAATAGCATAGTATCAGAGATTCAGAAAATAGGTGATATTGTTATCTTCCTTGAGGGGAGGTGCAAACCCACTCCAAAAGGCTCTCTCGTATGTGCAGCCCAATCCCATGTTTTGCTTTGTTTTGTCTCAAGCCCATTAGGGTTTAGGGTTCACGTATATATATTTGACTGATTTCTCAGATTGAGAGAGTAGTTCTCGAAGAGTCTCTTGAATCCAACGTTTTATGTGCCTAACGTTTTCATCTTTTCTTCTTCTTCTTCGTGTTCAATTTACAAAAATCTAAAGGAGTATCTCGATGGATCTGACCGCTGACCATTTGGAAAACCCTACTTTGACATTGTTCGTGCCTTCGGTTACCCACGCACTGCGATGCCACGCTGACCCCGACGGTCCTCCCTGCTGCAGATTTGGTCGTTGTGCCGCCACAGACAAACCCTGTCCAGAATCCGCTTGTCTCCACCTATTTGCCACAAGTCACCTCTAGTGTTCGCAATCTGTCTTTGAATCATTCAATTGGTTGCCAGATCCCTGATACTGCAAAGATCGAACCTTTTGATGGCACGAACTTTCGACGTTGGAAAGACGGGATCTTTGAGTTACTTGACATGCATAGTGTCGCATGGGCACTTGACATCATCAAGCCAGAAGCCGTAGACCCTAAGATCCTTATTGTGGACTGGGATTGGGCTAACCGAGTATGTCGTCACACCATAATTACCACACTTTCTTATAGTCTCTTTGATGTGTATGTAGTCTACAAAGATGCTGCCTCTATATGGAAGTCCATGACTACCAAGCACACTATAGAGGAGGCTGTTACATCTCGATTTGCAGTCACTAATTTCCTATAGTGGGAGATGTCTGATGACAAGGAGGTGGTTGCTCAGATTGATAAATTCCATTGCCTCTTGGACAACATGGCTGCTCAGAACATCAATCTACCTCTAGAGTTCATCATTGAATCACTTATCCACAAGTTGCCACGAGGATGGGATGATTACAAGGCTAAGATTCGCCAATCTAATCGCAAGATGACTCTGGATCACTTGATAAATCACATTGCCATTGAGGAGAGGCAGAAAAAAATTGAGAAGAAGCCTACCAACCATGAGTACCAGACAAATGTCCTCAAGAATAAACAAGGGAGGTATAAACCTCGCTTGAAAAATTCTAATGCTGGTTCTCATATTGTTTTAGCTCCTACTAATGATGGTATCAAAAAGAAAAAGACGCATTGTTTTGTTTGGGTTTCTCGTAGACATCGTATGTCTCAAAAGCAGCGGAATTTAGAATTTTTGAGAAACCCCAAACGCAGATCTTGTAATATGGTATACATCAGACGAAGGGATGTTCAAATTACCTTTCAGATGACTCTAGCCAATGAGTTGATCCTCTCTAGAACACATACACTAACAGTTACATGATTGATTGGCTCTAGTTCAAGTGGGAGATTGTTGGTGTATGTGTTCTAAAGAGAATCAACTCATTGGAAAATCATATCTTTTGATATTTACATTGAATTGTGATCAAATTTATATCATTGATAAAATCCTCTACTTGATATATGTGCTATCGAAATTATGATGAGATCATGATGTGAGATTCTTCAAGCATTCATGATCAAGTAAAAACTCCCTGGCTAGAGTATTTGTAAAATGAGGATATCACAAATACGGATAAGCTGGCACACATGGAGTTCCCTAAATTGTTTAGGCAATGGTTCTCACAATTGATGTAATGAGATTACTAGAACTTATGTGTGGGTGTCGATTAGAGAATCGATTCACTGGATGACTTATCTTCGAGATGCTACTATGGGAAGCTAACCAAGTGTTAGTAGCAAGATCTCGAATATGATAGTCGTGCAATAAGCTTAGACTTGAGGTCAACAAAGTTATCTTGATCTTAAGCTCACATTTTCGCTCATTACTAATGGGAGACTAACTATGGCTTGCCTAGTATGGATGAGTAGGGATGTGACTTCTTAAGATTGGAGATAGTTGATTGATCAATAAAGGATTCATCACTCATGTTAGCTATGAGATTATATCTCAAGTAATTGCATCAAAGCCTAACAGTAAGTCCTGGGACAAGGGTAATGACACTCGAATTGTTTGAGTAGGTCATTGAGTATTAGTGCTTGAATGCAATTATAAGTTCGACACATCAGAAAGACACACACCCAAGTTCTGGTATCAAATGAGATATAAGTATGATAAAAGCTGTTCATTGCATGGTGATTGGTCATGGAAAGTCTCAATCAGTTCACTTGATTATTCTTTAATCTTGGGGATCATGATATGTTGCTAGACATCACTCATGATCGATAATGATGGATTTGATTAATTAAGAGTTAATTAATAAATCTATTATTACAGTCTTGATTTAAGAAGCCTATAGGGTCATACACAATAGTGGAGTCACTCATTGATATAAAATAGAATGACACAATTACATGAGATGTAATTGGTAAAGTGGATAAATTAAATACAGAGTTATTTTGAGATTAATATTGATTAAACTCAAAATAAAAGATCTCATATAGATATGATTTCATATATCACAAAATATCTATCAAAAAGATTTAGATCTTGAGATCTGCTCCAAGGTCTTCGTGCTCTTTGAGACTGATCCACAAGGAGGCGTTTTTCTCTACTAGCACCTAAGAAATTCGACCAGCATTCAAGAGCCTTGAGAAGGTTATCGATGGAGTGCTCCACATGTGGATACCATAGAGGCCGTCTACTATTGGCGGTTGGTGAACAACAGAGTCATCTGAAAGGTATTTTGAACATCCCTTTGTATGATGTATACCGTATTCCAAGATCCGCGTTGGGGGTTTCTCAAAATTTTAAAATTCCGCTGCTTTTGAAACATACGATTTCTACGAGAAACCCAATAGTAACTATGCCTATATGAAAAAGATGTAGCAATTAGATTTAATTCCTAAATTGCATGAGTTACCTGCTAAGTGTGAGATTTAAGTAGAGGCAAAAATGACTAAGAAATTATGCTTTTCTATAAGAGAATTTGAATTGCTTGTATTGATTCATTCGGAGGTATGTGATTATAAGATATGTGTATCTAGAGGTGGCAATAAGTTTATGATTACTTTTATTGATGATTGCTCTAGATATATTCGAGTGTATTTGTTGAAACGTAAATCTGAAGCATTTGATAAATTTATGCTATTTAAATATGAGGCAGAAAACCAACTTGACAAGAAAATAAAGTGAGTCAGATTTGATACAGGGGTGAGTATGTATTATTCAAAGATTTCTGTAAGAAGCATGGAATAATATATGAGAAAACTCCTCCATACTCTCATGAGTCAAAAAGAGTTTCCAAGAGGAAGAATAGGACATTGAAGGAAATGATGAAATCAATGCTTATTACTTCTTGCATTCTAGATAAAATGTGGGGAAAGTGATTCTCACAACTTGCAAGTTCAGAATTGAATCCCACATAAGAAAATATACAAAATTCCGTATTAGATATGGAAAGGCTACATACTTACGTATTTAAGGGTGTGGGGGTGTTAAGCAAAAGTGATGTTACCTGATTCGAAGAAAAGGAAGATTGGGTCAAAAATATTTGATTGTCTATTTATAGCATATGCATAGGAGAGTGCTGCATATCAATTTCTTGTGATCAAGAGTGATATCCTTGATCATCATACAATACTCGAAACAAAGAATGCAGAATTCTTTGAGCACATCTTTCCTCTAGTAGGAAAACGACAAGATGGTGGCCATGAGACACCTACCACTAAACCTATTGAAACTAGTGAACCCTTAGAGGAAGTGCCTCTGAGACGAAGCAAAAGGCAGAGAGTAGAGTCTAGAATTGGTGATGACTTCTATGTGTATTTCACTAGTGGAGATCCTCTGACCTACTACGATGCAATTACTTCTCCAGATGCTCCATTGTGGATGAAAGCCATTCAGAGTGAGATGGATTCGCTCCATCAAAACAACGAATGAGAACTAGTGGACCTACCCCTGGGGCAAAGCCAATTGAGAGCAAGTGGATCTTTAAGAAAAACCTCCTTGCAAATGATAAAGTAGACAAATACAAGGCTTGCTTTGTAGTGAAGGGTTTCACTCAGAAACCGGGTGTTGACTAATTTGAGACATTTAATTCAATGGTTCACTTTTCTGCCATACGGGTACTCTTTGCAATGACATATGTGCACAATTGGACAGTTCATCAAATGAGTGTCAAAACGGCATTGCTGAATGGTGAATTGGAGGAAGAAATCTACATGTTTCAGTTTGAGTATTGTGTAAAGGCTGGAGAAGAACACAAAGTGTGTCGACTGAAGAGATCACTATATGGCTTGAAACAAGCACCTAAACAGTGGCATGAGAAATTTGATGAAGTCATAACATCATTAGACTTCACTTCAAATCGAGTCGAGAGATTTGTTTACTCTAAGACTTTTAATAATCAATGTGTGATCATAACCTTCTACATGGATGATATGCTGATCTTTGGGCTGAACCTAGGCACAGTTGTAGAGACCATGAAATTCTTAGCCTCTAAATTTTTAGATGAAGGGCATGAATGAAGCTAGCTACATATTGGACATCAAAATAGTGAGAAATGAAGAAGGGTTTCTCAAGCTAGCTACATATTGGACATCAAAATTGTGAGAAATGAAGAAGGGTTTCTACTAACTCAAAGCCATTACATTAAGAAACTTTTAAAGAAGTTTGGTTTCAATTAGGTGAAACCAACTCCGACTACATATGACCCAGTATTAGTTTAAAGAAAAATAGCGATGACCTTATGTCCCAAAGTAAATATGCATATATAATGGGAAGTGTGATATATCTAATGAATCATACCCGACTTGACATAGTGTATGTAGTAGATAGACTGAGTAGATACACACACAACTCAAATGAGATTCATTAGGCAGCTGTGAAGTGGTTATTGAGATGGGTATTTTACTTTTCTACACACTACATTTTAATGCTATTTGAAAAATACCCATTATGTGTTACTATGTTAAAAGGTACCCATCTTCCAAAAATTAATTTTTATTTTATTCTATTTTATTCAATTTCTATTAAATAAAGATCCTATATATCCATTTTATCTACTGGGTTTTCTATTAATTTTGTTTTCTATTTATTTTATTATGTAAACTTGATAAATTATGTCAAAATTATTATTTTATACTAAATATATGATAATTAAATGTAAAAGGAATTATAAAATATTAAAAATATAACTAATTTTTCACTTTGGTTTTTTAAAGAGAAAAATATTTTAAAAAAATCGAAAAACATATATCATTATTCATTACCGAAACTTTTTAGTAAAATAACTCTTTTTAAAAAATCTATTAGTTAGATAATACAATTTTGGAATTGTGATCAAACTAGCTATTTTTTATTTATTCATTTTTTGAATTCATGCTTTTTATTCATATTATATGATATTATGTTTTGTATAATAAAAATAAAATTATAAATATAAATGTATATATATAAATATATAATTTTGATTTCATTATAAATCATATCAATAAAGAAATTGTGTAATTTATTTAATAGTATTTTAAACTAAATTAAATTTTATAAAAAAACATAATTTGTCATGAAAATAAATTGAAACCATGGCAGGCATTTGCATCGTGGCCGTGCCGTGCGGGCATCGTGTGCAAGTCGCGACTAGCGCACGCTTCCTGGCACTTCGTCTTGGGCGAGGCGCCACCCGCACACGCTACCCGGACGCCGCTCCCTTGCAGGGTGTGCGCCTATGTGCCAGCCCTTGACCATCCCGCTCGCTCCTGTGAGGGCGGGGCGTGCTTGCATCATGCGCGACTAGGTGCAAGGTCGGGACCTGTAGGTGTGTAAAGATTCACTTTTGGATGCACAGAGATTTTTACTGTGTTGTTTTTTGGGGGGGTAAAAAAAATGTTACCTCGGACCGGACGGGGACAGGAGTGTAGACACATTAAACCAGTTAGGTCAAAGAAGATTCTCGGAGTTACTCCGCTTCTCATGTGCTTTTGTTGAATATTGTCCGAAATGAATGAACATACAAATGCCTTTGGGCAAATGGATCCGCACTTGTGATCAATTATTTTCTTGGTGGGTGCTCTATGTTCTGAGCTGGACTCGATCCTTGACTCGATCAATTATTTAAGTATATAATAATAACTTTTTATCATGTAATAATAAATTAATATTATGTTGAAATAAATTTATTTAAATGAATTGTTTGATTATCATGTGATGTGTTTGCCACTTACATCTACACGTTATTATGGTTGGCCTCCATAATTATTTGATGCGCATGGGCAATCATTAGTATCCACAATCATTAATTTTAGAGCTTATAAATAGCCACACTCTCATCTGAGAGGTTATGCTCATTCTTTGAACCCTTCTTGATATCTCTTCATTTGTTTTTGCAAATCTCAATGAAGAAGATGGTGCATGTAAGGATTTTTGCTGGAGGCAATATAATCAACTATGGAGATTTTACAACTTACAATATGCCATAGGTAGGATTTGTAGATTTTTATATAAATATTGTAATTCAGGATCTCATCAAACAATTGTTTGCATTTTGTGGAATCAACTCCAATGAATACAAACTTAATCTATCTGCCCAATACTATGACCAGGAAAGTAATACAACGGGATATATGACTATTTATTCATAGATGGAGCTTTCTTATATTTTTTGTCCAACCTTAGTTCTAGTAATTTTCTTTGAGCAATGCAACACATATCAACAAACCAAATCCCAAAGAGCCAGATATGAATAGTACAGTGGCAGATGATGAGGCAAAAGGTTAAAAAGAAGGACACAAAATACAAGGAGAGGAAAAAGGAGGATTTTGGACACAAAATGAGAAAAGATGGAGAGAGAAAAGGAGATCTTCCCCATTGAGGCACATGACACATTCTTCTGGGGAAGACTTCTAGGGGAAGAAGGAGGAAGATGAACAAGGAACAAAGCTGATGTATGAAGACTATCTTTTGTTTCCAACGAATATTACTCTCAGCTAAGAGTAGCTAGCGATAGTTCAAGTTTTCTATTGAACTTTTTTAATTCCTTGCTTGTTTCATTTCTGGTAATCGGCTATCAAATGAGTACAATGTGGATGATGTTTTATTTTTCATTTTTTATTTACCTTAAGCATAAGTGGCTATGCACTTAGAGGTGCCTTGGGGTGAAAAGAGAAGAAGTGTGCTAATCAATTTTTAGACTTTATTAACCATAAGTCATGCCACTTCCTTAAGAAACCAAGATAGATCTAGGAGGGGGAAGTAGTGAAACTTATCTTAACAACCCTAGTTAGAAGTAGACCAAAGATTAGGAGGAAAACAAGAGTTCGGGTAGACTTAGACTTTGTTTGTTAAATATTTGATTTATGGTTTGTGTGAGCATGTTTTAGTGATGAGCATACATCCCTTAGGAGTCCCAAGGCATCACCCATTTCATCTCAAGAACAATCGAGTTCAAAAGTTTGTTACTTTTCTTCACTATATTCCATCGTAATTTTGCCTTAGTCCTAGTGACGACCAATTCTATCAACATGACACCGATTGCATGCATTGATAATCATATGACAAGCACTTGCTCTTCGTGTTCGACCCTAAACACTATCCCCATGTAGTTGTCTCATGTTTGATATTAGTTTAATATGTAGTTGTCTCCGATCAAGAGCATGAGAGTTGATATAGTTTTGCATCGAACACTTTGTCGTCACTATCTTGTCTTCAATAGAATGGTACATCTATCCAATTATTATGCGGTGGGGATGCACAATGCCGGTGTTCCATTATTTGGATAACATGTTTTAGGGAACAGTTGCAAAATGTGATCTAGTGGTTATTGGGACCCGGAGCCGCTGGCAAGGTTGTCTTCCAATGAGATTGATCCATGAATATGACACTAGTTATCCAATGCATCACAGTAGGAACAACACTGTTAATGTAAAGATGTGCCAACACAGAGTTAAAGGGCAAATACCACCGCCCTAATACACTACTCATCGATGCTGTGCTGTATAAGTCACTACACAACCTAGTGAGTGTCCCATCAATCTTTTGCGCCACTCCATCACACATTTCATTTTATGATGGTATACTTTCATTGGACAGCTCAAGAATGTCATATTCCAAAACACCTACAAGTACACCTCAGTCAACGATTCTTCCATGGTTCGAGGGGGTGATATCAAGACGTTCTTGGAAGTGCTCATTCACCAGATGGATGTTTCCACATTCTTCGATCACTAACGAGTAGGTCAACATTCGATAAACGAAGAGTATCCATTGTGGAAGCACTACAAGATTATTTCTTGATAGACAATGTTGATTTAATTTGCATGGATGTTGCAGTAACTATAGTATTCTAACTTTTTTGTTACTTCAAATAACTATTGTAGAAGCATTGAGTATTGATAAACAGAAATTTCTTAATGTTGTTGTAAAAATAGAAATTCCGTATAAAATAAATTTATAATCCCTAATATACATAAAATACAAATTTAGAAAACTTGTATAGTGGATTTCGGGGTCGATCACAAGGAGCTTATACTCGCTAAGTATTTCAATTGATGCATAATTCGGAATAAACAGTGAGTCTTAGTCTAAGCTCAGACCAATAGTGGTAAACAAGTTCAGTAAACAAGATCAGTAAACAATATCAGGTCTTAACGCTAAAGGTAACAAGTACTAGTTCTAACTCAGAGTAATGTGGTGATAAGATGTCTAATTTAATTTACTATATTCATACACTCACAACTTCAAATAACCTAAGTCTACTAGGTCATTCATCACATTTTTGGCTAAGCTAGTCCCCAATATCATCACCAACATTAGTATAAAACAGCTACTCATACTTGATAGGTAAAATATGATAACATTAGTATAAAACAGCGAAAATGTGAAGAACATCGTGAAAGAGTTTGTTGCAGAAACTAAAAACATCAACAAACAAAAGTAAAGCAATAGAGTTCTGGTTTCCATCTGCTACTGTTCACAGGTCGGAATAGTAGCGCTAAACTGGGTCTTGATCTTCTTCCTTCACGTTGGAGGTTCTTCTCCAGAAAAATCGCACTTCTCCTTCTTCTGGTTCAGTATTCTTCATGCTTGAGTTGGGGAGAAACCCCTCGTATGTGTGCTGCAAACTTCTGCCCTCCCTCTTGCGATTCTCTCTCCTCCTCATCATTCTCTCATTTCTCACTTCCCAAGGCAAGTACAATCTCTGACAACTCTACTGCTACTGCCCTAACTTGCAGACTACTGCCGCGACAGTGTACTTATTGCTCCCTGCTGCACGGTGACTTGCATGAAATCCATGCTGCCTCCACTGGATTTTTGGAATTGCTGCAGAACTCAAAATTGGGTTAGAATATGGGGTGGGCTAAATCAAAGGATTTAGCTCACTAATACACCAAAAATCACATTTTTCCTAATTATATAAAATACTTAAGACGATAAAATTAACAACTAAACATAATTAAAAATTTGTGATTTTCATATCATAAAAGTAGGAAAATTTGTGTGCTATCAAGTATCTAAAGATCCAATGCAACAAATGACCACTGCATAGAGTATATCGATATGCAGTGCTTTGGCTGATGACTCCACAATAGTTAATGTCAATGTGATGCTCTTTCATCATTTATTAGTAGCACCACAATGTGTTGTTCCCTAGTTTGGAGCATTGTTTTTATGGATTAGTTTTGGAAAGGGTAACAATAGGGTGGGCTGAATCTAAGGATTTAGCCCACTAACACAAAAATCACATTTTCCAAAGTTATATAAAAATACTTAAAAACATAAAATAAGCAATTAAACATAATTAAAAACTTGTGATTTTCATATCCTAAAACATGAAAATTTTGTGTACTATCATACTATGCTACAACGACCCTAGGCTTGTCCCCAAGTCTTACCTAAAACTAACAGAAAACTAATTCCTTCATCATCAGTGATGAACATAAACAACTGAGAGTAATTTTCAGTGCATGAGCTACAGAAGTGCAACTTATCACTCAAATGTGAATGAGTAGATTTATCATGAGGAGTGTTTTCAAAGATCATATCTTATAGAGTTTGATCCCTCCAAAGTCACTCAAGGTCATTGATGCGTGTCATTTCCACAACAAATTTTAATATCTTTAAAACTCGTAAAACACAAAAGCGTAGTACAAGTATCGAACGCAGGGAGTTGTTTTTCAGTGAATGGTGAGGTTACACTGAATACAACTATCACAATTTGTAAACGGTTTTGGAAGTAAAGGTACAAGAAACGTAAATGATGAAGCTTGAGTAAGGGAATAAGAGGGTGTTTGAACAGACAACTGAAATAAACGTAAGTGATGAACCTTAAATAAAGTGAATGTTCCTGGGTTTGGAATCCTTTCTAACTATGTTCGTTTCATCTTCACTCTTCTCTGGTCTTCTCGAGTACTTGGTTATTGGAGTAAGGAATTGCCTACCCTCCCTTACACTCTCTAGCAAGAAGGCATGGGAATAACCCGATATTGCTCCTCCTTGGACGAACGTGAGAATAAGAGGTCCTGCCATCGTCCCCTCACGGCTGAATTGCGGTGTGCCCGAGTGTTGCCAATGACCCAATGAGTCTTGAAACAAGGTCACTATCTTTCGATTGATTCTGAGGTACGACCAATGAGTGTGCCCGAGTGTTGCCAATGAAAAACGCTGTCTTTCTCTTACCAAAAGGGCATGAGTTAGTGCTCTCTACCTTGCTTCTCTCCAAAACTCGCGGGTAATAACCAGTTAACCATGAATCTTGAATAATGAGACTGCTACAGAAAGACTGTAACATAGTTGCGCGAAAACATACGAAACCCGTTCGGATTCAAGAAGAGTTGAAGATAAGCTAACGAAACATAGATCTAGGAGTATCCCAACCCAAAAACAGAAGTTTCTAGCCGCGAATGGCCATACAAACTAAAGGAAACGAAAACAAGATTTTAGAGAGAAGCGTGAGGAAAATCTTCTAGAGAGAGAAAAAAAAGTCTAAAACTAAACTAACTACTCTCCTCCAACGCCTGAACAGAACTGAACTTCAATGAGAGTCTGATCTTTCGTGTCCCCTTGGTTCTGCTGTGAATTGGGGTGACTTGCAAGCAAACGTCTGCTCTGAAACTCGTATACTAATGATATCGCCTGTCAGAGACTCCCATGTTCTTCACGTCAAGGCTCATGATTAGGCATCTGCAATCTTCCTTAAATCAAGGGAATGTCAGCTCGAAAAGATCCAATTTGTCGCCATCTGCTGCCCTATTTCTCTCACTTCCTTCCACGTGTGCGCCTCTAGAAAAACTCAATTAAAGCTAGAAAAATTATTAAAAAAAAATACAAGATTTAGGATAATTATCCTAAACTAGATAAAAACCTAAATCTCATATTATAGACTCTTAACTAGACATTTTTAATCAAAATTAAGCATAAAATCAAGCTAAGAAATAGTGAGAAATTGACAATTAACAGTCATGGTTGCCATCCCTTTTTTTTTTTCTTTTGGTAGTGAAGGGACACCTTGTTCTAGACTAATCCGGGTATATTGTCAATGCCTTTTCCTTATCAGAGTGTTGGGCAAGCACTCACACCTTATAGCCCCAGGCTTCTTCATACTCCTCTGAATTAGTCTATCCTCGCTCACCCTTTCACTACTTATTGAGTCCGCACATGCTCTTTTGATATGTGCTGCTTTTTAGGACTTGGGTCTCATATTTTTTTTTCTCTTTTTTTTCTTCGACCCTTCATTCACCTTTCTTTTTTTCGTGGTTGGCAACCAGTTCCATAGTAACTATGAAGTTCATAAACTCATATAAAAATAATTTAGAGCACACTCCTTAGATTCCTCTAGTCACACACAAAAAGATAAAAACATGTTTATGGGTATAAAAAAGTTCTACAAAACTCATGCACAGAATTTATCTAGCAGCTGTTATGTTCAATCACATAGTTATCGGAAACAGTTTACTGCTACTAAACCAAACTATAGTAAGCACGACTCTAAGTCTAGACTTAAACTAATAGATACCACTCTCTCTTGACGTAACCAGGATCCTAAACATAAAAAGAAAATAAAATAGAAATAAAAACCTACTATACTAAATCATTAGAGCAGCAAGTTACTTGTTCAGGGAGGCATCTGCCACTCCCTGTTTCAACTCTGTAACTACCCGAATTAAATCTGAAATTCTATCGCTCATCACTTCCAATATTTCTGGGCAGTAACAATGCTTTTCTCCTTGAGCTGGAGTAGAGGTTGATGGAGCAGTAGTGTCTTCCTTCTTCTTCCTTGGAATAACCCTTTCTTCCAGCCCTGCCAAAGATTTGAAAACAAGCCCACTTCCTTGGGCTTTGATTAGTCTAGCAACTTTTAACGAATATGCATCCAGGGGCACTGTCTTAGTATCAACATGGAAGACTTCAAGTTTGGACAGCTTTTCAGAATAAAGAGTATGAACCAGATGCATAACAATATGACCAAAGCTTAAATGCTGAATTTTTGTGCGCCTAAAATCCCTATTCATTTGTTCAACAAGCATTGCACCTAAGTTCACAGACGGCTTATGCATAATGCACCACAACACAAATAATTCACATTTATAAAGAGCATTAAATCCAACGTTTCTACTGAAGAGAGTTGTAGTGATTAACATATGAACATAATGTATGAACGGATCAATAAACAATTCAGATTTCGTTTCCTTTGCCTTAAATTCAATGACATGTTGATTGGTCAAAATTCCACAAAATTCTTCAGCATCAAAGTCTGTTGGATAATCAAATAAGGAGGCAGCGAAATCATGCAAATCTACTTGTTGTTTTGAACAAAAATCGAGAGCTACATTCCACTCAGCCAAAGAAAACGAAAATTCAGTCCCCATCAAGCGAAAAGAAATGGCAGCTGGCTCTAAGAAAGTTTTTGGAATTCGGTAAATAAATGTGGAGGCAAATTCATATGTGAGTTCCACATAAGCAGGAAGTTTTAATTCGAATAAGGTCATGAATGCTATGTTTGCAATCATTTCATAAACGTTGTCCACTATGTTCAACTCGACAAGAATTTGAAAGTCAATGTGGCGGCAGGGCCATACCTTAGCACCTCTTACCTCTCCATACCGGTCCACATATTCTGCTGTTTCAAACTTCAGGTACTTGTCGTTCAACATGCCCGAATGATGCTTGAAATAAGGGATTCCTTTCCCGGTCATTTGTCGTTGAAATTGTTCCCTTTCCACTGCAAATTTCCCTGCATTCATGAACATAGGGACCAATTTTGGAAGAATTTTTCTCACCTTATCCATCCCATCCTACTCCTCTTCATTTGTGCTTGTGGTGGTTTCTGGAGGCGGAGTTCCTTGCTCTTTCTAACCTCAGACCAGTGGCTGCACACCCTGTTCATCTGTTTCCTGTGCATGTCCCGTTTCATTTTTATCACTGGCCTCCTCTTGATTCTTCTCCTCCTGAATTTCATTTTCAGCCTCAGTCTCTTCCTCTGCTGCCTCGTCTTCATTGCTGGAAATTTCCACATTTTTCTCCACGGCAGGCAGCACTTGTTCTTTTGGTGCAGCAGATTCTTTCTTAGGCACAAGTTCCCCCAGTGGTGCCTTCTGCTTTTTCGTTCCATGTTTCTTCCCCTTCTTCTTAGGCGAGACCTGCAGCATGTCTCCAGCATGTTTCGTTCCATGGTTCTTCCGCTGGAGCTTTTCTCTTCTTGGAAAACTGCTGCATGTCGTTCAATTATTGCAGGAGGCTGGTATGTTCTAATTTGGAGGCTGGGTCCTTCCATTTTTTCCGTGTAGAGGGCTCCCCACCTCCGCTGTCTAAGGGATCACATCTGTTTCTTGAGGATTCTCTGTAGTGGCAGCAGCAAGCTGAACCACTTCTTCCTAGGTAGGAGCAACAGTTACGACGGCTTCAGCATCCCCAGTTCGTTTCTTTGCTTGCTCTTTTTGCGTCTTTTTCCGGACAGTCTTCTCTTTTGCGATATTCTTTGCGCTTCATGTTGTCGGCATCGTGTTTCTACAGCTGTAATTTTTTGCAGAAAAATCATAGACAAATGGGTGAAGTGAAGAACAGTAACTGTTCTTTCAAGTAATTTTAAGCATGAAGGGCATTTTTGTCATTCCCCTCCGGTACAACTTCCCACTCATCTCAACGGTCTAATTTTTGTAACTCCCCATCAATAACTCCCCTTAAGACCTAACAATCATTTCCCAGTAGCACAAAATATGGATAAAAGTCCTAAAATAACAACATTAAACTAGAAATTAAAATGCTGAAATTAAAAACTTAGCCATGGGTTGCCTCCCACAAGTGCCCTTGTTTATAGTCTTGGACCCAACATCTCGTGTGGCTATGTTTTTGGAGCATTCATCAGCTTGATCATCTCCAGATTTCCTATGAACATGTCATCAACATTTTCATAAAAAACTTTTAACCTATGCCCATTTACTAAAAATCCTTTGTTTGAATCTCCATCAAATATCTCCATGGCACCATTTGGAAAAATTTCCTTCACAACAAAAGGCCCTGTGCATCTTGATTTCAGCTTCCCAGGATGCAATTTCAACGTGGATTGGAATAATAAGACTTTCTAACCAATCTCGAAATTTCTCCTAGAAATATGCACGTCATGATAACTCTTAGTCCGAGCCATGAATAATTTTGAGCTCTCGTACGCATCATTTCTCAACTACTCCAATTCTGAATTTTCAATAATAAGACTTTCTAACCAATCAATAATTTTTGTAACTTAATTTTCATAAACGCACCTTCGAATGACACAATCATTGTACCACTTCATAAATATGGATCATCCCATATGCAGTATTTGGCATCCTTCATAAGCTTGTTCCTCGCATGATAGTTCATTCAAGATGGCATCACACGTGTAGAAACAAAGTTTGCAAGATCAGCAAACCACGGTTCACATACAGTAGTCCGAACTGAGAATAGATGTTTATCTGGAAACGTCTCAATGATGATTCCATCTCCTTCACTTCCTTCAATTCTGCTTAGATGATCAGCCACAAGGTTCTCCCTTCCAGGCCTGTCCTTTATCTCAACATCAAACTCTTGAACTAGAAGGACCCATCTTAGAAGTCTTGGTTTGAAGTCCTTCTTCTCCATCAAGTACTTCATCGCCGAATGATCAGTGTATACCACCACTTTGATATCTAAAAGATAAGAACGAAATTTTTCAAAGGCAAAAATAACGCAAGAAATTCCCTTTAAGTGATGGTATAATTTTTCTGGGCTTCATCCAAGGTTTTTGAAGCGTAAAAGATAACATGGTGCTTTCCTTCAATTTTCTGTCCTAAAACAGCACCCACAGCATGATTACTTGCATCACACATGATCTCAACATCATACCTCCAATCAGGTGGTTGCATCACAGGTTCAATAGTAATAGCCTTTTTCAAAGAATTAAAAGCATGCTTACATGAATCATCAAAATTAAAGGCACCATCATTATGCAACAACCTACTAAGTGGCAAAGCAATTTTTGAAAAATTCTTAATGAACCTTCTATAAAAACTAACATGTCAAAATGATCTAATACCTTTCACATCAATAGGATAAGGAAGCCTAGACATAATCTCAATTTTTGCCCTATCTACTTCAATTCCTTTTTTAGAAATAACCCTAAAACAATTTCATGATCCACCATAAAATGACATTTTTCAGAATTTAAATCCAAATTTTTTTCCACACATTTCTTTAAAACCTTATCTAAATGGTCTAAGCATGACTCAAAATTTTCTCCATATACCGTAAGATCATCCATAAATATTTCAATAAAATCATCACCAAAATTCAAGAAAATACTAGTCATACACCTCTGAAATGTGGTTGGGCGTTACACAATCTGAAAGGCATCCTCCTATAAGCATAAGTTCCGAATGGGCACGTAAAGGTTGTCTTATCTTGGTCTTGCCTTGAAATAAGAACCTGATTATATACAAAATCTCCATCCAAAAAACAATAAAATGATTTTCCAGCCAATTTTTCCAACATCTGATCAATAAAAGGCAAAGGATAATTTTCTTTCTTTTTCACTTCATTTAATTTTCGATAATCTATGCAAACGCGTCATCTCTTTTGCACCCTTTGTGGAACAAGCTTGCCTTTCTCATTTTCCACCACACTCATCTCTGTCTTCTTTGGCACCACGTGAATGGGGCTCACCCATTCACTATCTGTGATAGAGTAAATAATCCCTGCATCATGAAGTTTAACAATTTCTTTTCTTACCACCTCCATCATGTTTGGGTTGAGGCGTCTTTAAGGTTGATGAACTGGTTTTGCACCATCCTCTAGGAAAATTCTGTGCATGCATATGGATGGGCAGATCCCCTCAATGTCATCAAACGTCCAACCTATTGCCTTCTTGTTTTTGTTTACGACCTCGAGAAGTTGCGACTCTTGGTCTGGGCTCAGACTAGTGGAGATGATGACAAGATTCCTGAACTCTATGTCAAGAAAAATATATTTTAAATGATTAGGCAATGGTTTCAATTCAGCTAACCTCTCTTCCTGAGTTCTGGCTTGTACAACATTTAATTGCTCGAATTTTTCTTCAGTTTCCAACTTTGCAAATAAATATTCTTCATGAGCCTCTTCTTTTTCTTGAATTTTTTTCTTCAAGTGCTCCTCAATGAGTCCATCCATGACATCCACAGCACAAATGCTCTCAAAATCACTAGGATAATTCTTGACATCCTTCATGTCCAGTGTGATTTTGTCTTCATTAAAAGAAAGCTCAATGATCCCCATCTTCACGTTGATGATAGCATTCGAAGTGCTCAAGAATGGTCTCCCCAAGATAATTGTCGTGTCGTTTGATCCTCCAAAAGGCATGTTCACCACATAAAATTCAGATGGGAATACAAGATGCTCAATTTTCACCAGAACATCCTCAACAAGCCTTTGGGAGAGATCACTCTCCTATCCGCTAGCTCAATTTGCACACCCGATGCTTGCAAAGGTCCCAACCTAAGTGCCTCATAAACAGAATTTGACATGACATTTATAGAAGCTCTCAGGTCTGCCATAGCTCTCCTGATGCACAAATCTCCTATTTTTCATGGATAAAAAACGTACCCGGATCCTTGCATTTTTCAGGTAGTTTCCATGTGAGAAGTGCTGAGTAGCTTTCACTTAATTTCACCTAGCATTTCTCTTTTAGCTTGGGTTTAGACATGCATAGCTGCTTCAAATATTTGACACTCTTTGGCACAAGATCAATATACTCTAGGAGAGTTAAATTCAATTGAGTGTTTCCCAATGCTTTCAACATTTTTTCTTTCTCCGTTTGCTCATCTTTCAGCTTCACCGTGACAGGTTCTGGTAGTACTTCAATTTCATCCTCACTCTGTACAATAACTTCATACTCTTCTGTCTCATTCTCCTAAGTCTCAGTCTTGACTAATTCTCATCCAGGCTTCTCTTTTTCACTCCTAAGTATCATGGTGCTGATGTTCGGCCCTCCACTGAAATTTGGGTTTGGCTTGGGTTGAGATGGCAAACTCCATTTTTGTTTAAGGTTTCCAAGCTCTACTGCCAACTGACTCACTTGAACCTCCAAATTTCGGATTGCTTGTTAATTTTCAGCTTGATTTTTGATTCAATAGAGCTACGAAAACAAGTGGTACAATAGCCTGACGTGGGAAGGATGCGATCGAGAGATCAAAATTAATCATGTTCGGAAGTCAAATTGGGGTGAGACTTAGAGGGTACTGCCAATGATGGCAAGGGGAAGCAGTCATAGAATGCCGATGGAAAATGCAATAGAATGGGAAGGAATTCGTGGTGGTAAATGTTTATGGCCTACAATGAATAATGCAAAAGAAAGCACTTTGGAGAATCAACTCATTGGCAAATCTTATCTTTTGATATTTACTTTAAATTGTGATCAAATTCATATCATTGATAAAATCTTCTACTTGATCTATATGCTATAGAAATTATGATGACATCATAATGTGAGATTCTACAAGCATTTATGTTCAATTTAAAAACTCCCTGGCTAGAGTATTTTTGAAATGATGATATCACAAATACGGATAAGCTGGCACACATTGAGTTCCCTAAACTGTTTAGAGATTTATGTAATGAGATTATCTGAACTTATGTGTGGGTGTCGATTAGAGAATCGATTCACTGAATGACTTATCTTCGAGATGCTACTATGGGAAGCTAACCAAGTGTTAGTAGCAAGATCTCGAATATGATAGCCGTGCAATAAGCTTAGACTTGAGGTCAACAAAGTTATTTTCATCTTAAGCTCATATTTTCGCTCATTACTAATGGGAGACTAACTATGGCTTGCCTAGTATGGATGAGTAGGGATGTGACTTCTTAAGATTGGAGATAGTTGATTGATCAATAAAGGATTCATCACTCATGTTAGCTATGAGATTATATCTCAAGTAATTGCATCAAAGCCTAACAGTAAGTCCTGGGCCAAGGGTAATGACACTCGAATTGTTTGAGTAGGTCATTGAGTATTAGTGCTTGAATGCAATTATAAGTTCGACACATCAGAAAGACATACACCCAAGTTCTGGTATCAAATGAGATATAAGTATGATGAAAGCTGTTCATTGCATGGTGATTGGTCATGGAAAGGCTCAATCAGTTCACTTGATTATTCTTTAATCTTGGGGATCATGATATGTTGCTAGACATCACTCATGATCGATAATGATGGATTTGATTAATTAAGAGTTAATTAATAAATCCATTATTACGGACTTTATTGAACAAGCCTATAGGGTGACACACAATAGTGGAGTCACTCAACGATATAAATAGAATGACACAATTACATGAGATGTAATTGGTAAAGTGGATAAATTAAATACATAGCTATTTTGAGATTAATATTGATTAAATTCAAAATAAAAGATCTCATATAGATATGATTTGGAACATATACATATCTCCGCAAGATGAGATCTTTATGGAGATATGATTTGATGTCACAAAATATCTATAAAAAAGATTTAGATCTTGAGATCTGCTCCAAGGTCTTCGTGCTCTCTGAAACTGATCCACCTGGAGTCTTTTTTCTCTACTAGCACCTGAGAAATTCGACCAGCATTCAAGAGCTTTGAGAAGGTTATCGACGGAGTGCTCCACGTGTGGATACCATAGAGGCCGTCTGCTATTGGCGGTTGGTGAACAACGGAGTCATCTAAAAGGTATTTTGAACATCGTTTCGTCTGATGTATACCGTATTCCAAGATCTGCGTTTGGGGTTTCTCAAAATTTTAGAAACTCCACTGCTTTTGAGACATATGATGCCTACGAGAAACCCATTACCAAGCACCATGCAATGTGGTGCTCGTCACTCACAACCACTGATGACAAGCAACTCCTCAATGCATTTCCTCTATTCTTTTAATATCTCCTCATGTTCTACTAAAAAATTGCATTATTTAGGTTATCGAATGACCCCTAGGACCACATATAAGGTCATATATTGTTTGTCACTAACTATACTTTCTTGTTCAAAAGCACCGCATCACAAGGAAGGTTGGTGCTTTGCAACTTTCGTAACAAAACACCGTGTAATCATGGATGCACTTCTTAGTATAAAACTGGGTAGAATACATGTGATGCTGCTCTACATAGCTACTCTTCGCATGTGTTTGACTAGCACTGGAAATGGAACATGTAGTACTGCCATATGCACCTTATGTGAGTTGAGCAGCATCGAGTATGGCATGCTGCTTTGTGCATTTACCTTGCACTAGTATTGGCCAATATCAAATATTTTATATATGGTGTTGACCTGCAGAGGTGTTCCTCGAAAAACCTTAGTGAATTTTCACCAAACACAATCTAATAAGCAAAATAAAAATGTTAAGTTGAACATTCAACATAGTACTATTAGCATGAGATTCATTCACAATCCTTTCTCAGATGTAGTAGCGATTTGTTGCTGGAAGTGTGCTTTGTTTTTTCGGCCATGCTTGCGCAAGCATTAATTGATGGTGATTCTGCTAGTGCACAGAAACCGTCGAAGTAATAAAATAAGATCGTATCCACATGAAATTTTTATTAGAATTTTCTTTTCAAACAAAGACTGAGAAAAGACTAAAAACAAAAGAAAGATTTGGGTTTAAAAATAATAAGAAAAGTGGCCTTGGATCAAAGATACTCCTTGCTCAAAACTCGTCCCTTGCGTGTGTGTAAACCTTGAAGACTAACCTACTTGCGCAAGCTTTGGGGGTGTTATTCTAAAATAGTGCTACTCGATGACCGTTATAGCACCGTCCCTTGTTTTGTGGAATTATGGAATCAACCACACCACCAGAGCCATTTCACCTCTTGTGATAACCCATGTTTTCCCCAAACCCAAATGTAACCCCTACACCTCACATCTTCCAAGATCATCTTTATATCTTTATCTTATCCATGAATCTTGAACCAAATCTTCATCGATTGACCCAGTCTTGGGTTGAGATTCATGGCCCATCAAGTCCATAATTTGGTGGATCTTGATTTCTCCTCAAATTGATCCAAAAGTACCCTAAAAATCCACAAAATACACTTTCTCTCCAAAAAGATCAAAGTAGTGTGAAAGATGCAAAATCAATTGAGAATAATGAGAAAGTAGAGTCTAAGATAAGTAAAAACAACACTAAAGAATAATGGAAGAACATGTTTTCGAATGACACAAAATCATTTATCAACTCCCCCACACTTAAAGATTGCTTGTCCTCAAGCAATTGTTCAAGGTATTTTTCTCCAAAGTAGTAAATTGCAAATAGAAGTAAGACTAGCAAAATGCATGAGTTATTCAATAGTACACTATCCACTAGCTCCCCTTGCACGTAGTTACTACTCACAGGTGTCACTCAATACACTCAATAAAAGAATTCCATAAGAGGAGGGTGAAATGAAAAGAGGATCGCTCAATACCTGAATGTAGGCGAGTCAGTAAACTTGCGCAAGTGATCCACTAGTTTCAGCAAGCTTGCGCAATCATGAGGCCTTTTTCTCGGGTTGTAGCACGGCAGGAGCTTGGGATAGGTAGGAAATTTGGTTGGAGGTTTCATTTCATGGGTAATAAGGAGTGAGCATCCATCAAACAATTCTGTCATGCTTGTCTTTTGATTTTCGTACTCTAAGGAACTCCTCTTTCAGTTTTGTGGCTTCTTTTCAACACTTCAGCCTTTTTTCTTTCTTCTTCTTCTCTCTCTTTTTTTTTTTCATTCATTCTTTTTTTTTTCGAAATCGATCTCTCTCTTGCATAGTATGTCTATTGAAAATCCCTTCATAATTTGTTGATATAGAGCTTCATCACTGAGTTGAAAATTGCTCTCAACTTTTCTACTTTTGTAATAGAGCTCCTAGTTCTGCAGCTTGTGCAAGCAAACGAACAAAACTATTCTCCAGATGCTCCTTCCTTGGGTCAAGAGAAATTTTAGTAGGCTATAATTGTAAAAATGGGTTTGGCTTCTGATGTGGTGATCCAAATAAAAGTTTTTCAGGCCAAGCAGGGCTCACTATGTAGATTGAAGGTGGGATAATAGAGATAAAATAGGGAAAATTCTAATGCCTCAATCCCTTTGCGCAAGACCTGTAGAATAACCCAGACGTATACACAAGAACAAGCCCATGATCGTGGTACATTCAGGTCACTCATAAAGAAAAGAGAATAAGAGTGGTCTCCTCACCAAGAAAGTAGGGCTATGTAGCTTGTGTAAGGAGTACAAAATGAACAATATGCAAAAGCATACCTTAGCAAGAAGCATGCCAAAATTCTAATGCACATCAACTATTTTGAAGAAATAATACCAAAGACAAAAGTTTAACTTCCAGCAAAATACCAAATGTGAGGTTGTATGGCCGTTCGCGACTAGAACTTCCATTTCTGGGTTGGAACACCCCCAAATCTATGTTTCGTTAGCTTATCTTCATCTCTTCTTTGAATCTGAACGGGCTTTGTATGTCTTCACGCGACTATGTTGCAGTCTTTTTGTAACAGTCCCCTTATTCAAGATTCATGGTTAACTAATCACTACCCACGAGTTTTGGAGAGGAGCAAGGTAGAGAGCACCAACTTCTGCCCTTTTGGCAAGAGGAAGACAACGTTTTGTCTGTGGCCGTACCTCAGGATCAATGGACAGGTAGTGACCTCATATCTGGACTCATTGGGTCATTGGCAACACTCGGGCACATGCGCGCAATTCGGCCGTGAGGGTACGCAGGCAGGGCCTCTTATTCTCATGTTCGTCCAAGGAGGAGCAACATCAGGCTATTCTCGTGCCTTCTTGCAAGAGAGTGTAAGGGAGAGTAGACAATTTCTTACTCATATAACCGAGTACTCAAGAAGACAAGAGAAGAGTGAAGAGAATTGTTGATGCATGATGTAACTCTTGACTTATGGGATAAGCTCAACATAAGAGGGACTTAGTTGGTTCATCATAGTGGTAATAAATGAGTTATAATTAAATCCTAAGTTTGTAAGAAGAAAATAAACCTTTTCTCAGAGATGATGTTGAATGCTTCGATGTGCTCATCAATTGATTTGTTGTTTGTTTTCCTCAAATAGGTGATTTGATGATGTAGCACAATCTCTCGTTCCTCTAAGTCCTTGGCATGTTCATTCTTCAACAATTCCCATATGACATATGCCGTCTCCAAGCCAATGCAAATGCTAAGAGATTCTTCTTGAGATTGTGCCGATCGTCTTTTTTTAGGCAATATATTCTTGGGTTTCTTGCATTCCTATTGTATTTTCAGAACTGGTGGTGTGGAATTGCAGTGGGATTGCTGTCTCACTAGTTAATAGGCCAGTGAGTTCTTGGCTTTCAACGAGAACGAGAAACTATTCATGCCAAAGTGGGCCACTTGAGGGCGACAACTGGATTGTGACGACATGGGAAACATTAAGGGAAAAGGTGTTAATGGCGGTTGCCCTATGCTTGTGCGAGGTGGCAAAGCTTTGATACCATCAAGGAGGACTAAAAACAACAGGAATTCTAGGGAGAAAGTGTTTTGAAAAAAAAAATGAAAATTCGAGAAGACAAATGTTTGCTTTATTTTTCTGTGTGTCTAATACATGTGATCACGACCACTATTTATAAGCAAGTAAATAAACTTTTCTAAACAAAAAAAATTGTAATTTCTTGGTTATTGAGACATAAATCTGCATATTACTTCTTTGATTTCATTTTGCTTTGTATTGATATTGGAGTCACCAAAGTATCAGGAATTTGCTATAATGAGAGATTCAATCAACTCACTGTATTCAATCTTGTATTTTCCTTATTTTTTCAGTTGTCTTTTTTTTTTATGAGTAGGAATCTAAGAGAGGACAGAGAAATACCCTACATGAATCACCAATTTCCACTTTAGATTTCAAGGGCTAGGTCTTGTTTTTATAGTGATTACCCGTTAGTGAAGAAGGCATTTTGTGGTCTTTAGTGGCAAGAGAGGATTGAAAGCAATTCCAATTGAAGTCTCTCCTGTTCCATTGGGGAGAATTCACATTCCTGTTATGTTTATTGGCTTAAGGCACACCAATGAATTCTATCTTCATGGGAAATACTCTGACTTGGAGTGAGAGACTTCCCACAACATCTTCCAAGGTCTTGGGAAGTCAGTGCCCACCGCCTCCTACTCGTAATAGATGTGAGACCTCTGCTTATGATGGAAAAAATAGCCGCCTTCCAACTCATGCTATGCCCGTGGAAGGGAAGTCCAACATTGGAATCAATGCCTCAAGTTTCCATATTCCCAATCACCTACCCCTCGTTTTCTCTCGAAGAGATCAGCTACTTGTTGATTCAAGGAATCTGATTGGTTGTGAGTCACAAATATTATCCCTTTCTTGTGGAGTGTGGTTTGTAGCATGCATTTCTCGTGTCCAGTAACAGTATGGAGAGGGCTCTCCATTTCCTTTTTTCCCTAACACTAAAATTGTAATAAAAATCTCAAATTCACTAAAATTGTTAATTGTTGCAAATCAACCAAAACATAGACAATATCAATAATTTTTCTCTCACAATTTTTGATTGATTGCTTTGAATTTTAAAACATAATCTATTTCAAAATAATTAATATAAAAATATTATATGTGAAACTATTACTATTTTAAAATTATTTTAAAAATATATGAAGAAAGCCGCAATATTTTCTGAAAGTCACTTTGTTTGTCAAATGGATAAAGCTACTTTGGTAATTCAAATATGCTCGTTGATCGGCGTGCGGGTTGTTGATAAGGCTCACGGTTTCCGGTCCACGGTGGCCCGCGGGGGGTAAAGCTTTCAACACAGCCCGTCAATGCTGAATTCCTGAGCTGTCGAAGCCCACCGAATTCTCTCTATAAATACCACTTCTCTCGACGCCTCCAACCTCCTTTACACGAGTTCTTCACGTCACTCCTAGGGTTCGTGTTTCTCTATTTATTTATATGTCTCTTAATTTCTGTATTTTTTTTTGTTTGAATTTTATCTTTGCTTGTTGTTAGCTGATTTTCAGTTCGGGTTGGTTTGATTTGGTTTCTTCATGGCTTTTGCAGATAAAATCAACTGTAAAGACCCCCGATTTGGGTGGGTTAATTTCACTGTTCAGAGATTCAGACACTTTGACAATTGAATTGGTGCTTTTCCTTTTTTTCCCCCTTGTTCTTGATGAGCGTGTTTACATGACGGGGATCCGGATGCGAAGGATTAGAATTCTTCATTCCTTCTCGGTGGTATTTTTGTACTGGTTCTATGTTTTCTCTTGAAGCGCTCGCCCGTGATTTTCCTTGCCCCTGATTTTCAATACCCTTATCAAGCCACCTGTGTTTGTTAAATTAGCCCAACACTGTTTTTGTAATTGTGCACCCTGTGGAATCAACGACCCGTTTTATGTCCATGGCCTCAAAACAACAGCCGAAAAGCCCGGAATCATCTGAGGGCGATGAGAGGAAGAGGAAGAGAATGCTGTCCAATCGTGAGTCGGCTCGAAGATCACGGATGAGGAAGCAAAAACAATTGGATGAGCTGATTGGACAAGTAAGTCAGATGCAGGAGGAGAACAAGAAGTTGAGGACCATGATTGATGGTTCAGCTGATCTCTACATCAACTACGCATCTGAGAACAATGTCTTAAGGGCACAGCTCTCCAAGCTAACTGATCGTCTTAGGTGCCTGAACTCGGTTCTAGAAATCGCATCTGAGGTGAGTGGCCTCGATGTAGATATTCCTGCTATCCCGGATTCTCTGCATGAGCCATGGCGGCTGCCATGCCCAGTTCAAGGCATTCCTGCTTCAGCTCAAATGTACCCCTGTTGAAGATTGTGGTGGGATGATACTGTTGTTTGCTTGGTGATCGGTCATCCAGCCAAGAAGTCTTTCGATTTGTGTTTGCTGACTTAGGATTTTATTGCTCCTGCTTTGTCTGGGTTGTGGCATCTAGTGTTGAATAAAGGCTTGTTTGTTTTACGCTTTCGTATTTGGAGCATGCAGCTGATTCCGGAGCATCAGTCGAACGTTTCCGGTTTCCACGCGGGGCTACTTGTTTCCTCGGAGATCAGGAGGATGGTGGAGCATCAACAATGGGCACCAGCCCAACTACGACTCGCATTCTCCACCGGCTTGAATTGTCTGGTTTCTCCTACTGTAGTTGAGTTTATGAGCCAAGTTCTTGGTTTTGAATTACTGAGATACAAGTCATGACCGGCGCCGGCATGCCGCTTCACAGCTCTGCGCAGACAACTGGCAAATTTCTTAAACTTCTTCATCTGGTTGTTGTTCTTCTAATCAGACGCGAATCAAGTAGATGGGTTGCTTCATTTAATCTTGCTGTGAGCTCTGTTCCCTAAACCGCCGCATTATCTGGCACCCACAAGTTCGAGGGCCACAGTCGGGAAGGGTTTCGTGATGCCACAAAAAGGGGCGATGTCGGCGGGATGACGACTCTGGTTCCGTGCTTGAAGAGATTTCAGGTGATCAATAATGACGGATTCGGGTGAAAACTCAGAACGACCGGCGCAGAAACCGCGTTCTGGTGGGCGTCTCTGATGCACTGGGATTTCTGGTTTGCACAATACCGTGTCATGAAGTTTTTCTTGATGTTGTGGCTCCTTCTACAGAGTTCTCTGCACAAACAAGCCTCTTATATCAAGAATAGGAAGCTTATTATACAACCTCTGTACCTTTTCTGCATCTTTCGTTTGAGAATGTTGTTTTCGGAGTGTCGATTTGCGCCGGGGAATCAGTTGCTTCATGCAAACCATCTACTTTTACCATACTTTTATCTTTGCTGCAAAAATAGCCGCGGAGAAATGGCGCACCGTCAAATTAATAGGGATTTCATTACCATTACAGTTTCAAAAACGCAAAATTCATCTGACAAAAAACGAAAAAAAAAAAAAGCAAAGGAACAGTTAGTGGTGTCAAGTCAAAATACATATTACTGTAAATATATATTTTACCATATTTTTAGGTAGTATATATAACACATTAGAACATCTCCAACGATTTTCGAAAATCTAAAGTGATATGTCAACATTACTAAATTTCTGGAAATTCAATTACTAAATTTTTATTTTCTTTACAATTATTTACGTAAACAAATAATATTAAAAGATAGAAGATAATTGATGAAATGCTAAAAACATACAACATAAAGATAAATATTGGAGATATCAATTTTAGGATATGTTTGAAGAGTTATTATCCAAGGCCCATGAACAAGACTATGAGTTTGGATATAAGATAGGTTTGAAAGACCTAACCTTTAAGTATAGGTTTGAAGATCTATTATCCAAGACCCACAAACAAAATATAATTCAAATAGACTTGTAGCGAAGAATCGAAGTGTTGGCACTAGTGGAATTATGTAAGAACAAGCTATAATTCAAATAGGCTTATATTGAAGAATTGAAGCATTGGAAATAATGGAATTGAGGAAGAAAAAAGTTGGTATCATCTTTTGACGCCCAATTTAATGAATTTCTAAAATGGAAGTGAAAATTCCATTCCACATAAATCTGAAATCAAAACTACACTTGCACAACGGTTTATGGAAATCTAATAAATGAAATGGAATGCCACATAGATTTATGTGGAAACCATTTGAAATACTCTTATATAGGATTTTTTGGGAAAAATCGTTTTTTAAATCACAATATTTTAATCATATTTATTTTACAATCAAATATTTGAACTTGTCCAAAATCTAATCAACAAGTTTACCAATAAACTCAATTTATGGCATTTCGGCTAAAAAATATTTTAAAAATTTTTAAAATTTGAGATAAATATTTTTAAAGATAACTAGAATTTAATATACATTTTTTAAAAAATATTGTAAATTTTGGAAGCTACATGGACATCCAAATGGTCCCAAACCCACACCATGAATGTCTCTAATCCTCTTGGTGCACAAGACTTTTCATACCTGTTCACTCATTATGGAGTCAACACCATGCACACTTTGCATCCGAAAATATTGCACAAAACAATGACAAGGAATCTGTTGTACCGGAAGAACAAGTGCTGCCCACCATGGAGGAAAATGCTTGAAATTCCAGAAATGAACAAGAAGCAGCGGAGAGAACTTGAGGCTGAAGGTAAAATTTTAGAGGACTAGAATCAACACCATGGCTTTTTAGCCAAAGGTTTTCCACACTAAAAATCTGGTGTTCTTTGCATTTCTCTGGCGTTAATCGTTGGAATCAGGTTATGGGTTGTTTAGGCTGAGTATAAGTTTGTGTTAGTAGAATTCGGTTGTCGTAATTCTCACGAAAGGCACTTATTAAGAGCCCATGCCAAGATATTCTCAACATGTGAATAAATTCAAAGGCAATAATTTGTGCTTAATGGAAGATGTCCAATGAACAATAGCCTAAGTATGAGATCACCATCAATGATGGTGCCTACACCTAACGCATGCCTACACTGAACGCGCCATCGCTTGTATCAAAGGTGCCATCATTAATGATGGGTGCCATTACTCATGATGTGTAATATTAGTAATATAGATTTATTTTAGACCAATATTATATAAACTTTTTTTTCTATAAAATCACTTTGGACACTTTTCTTCCATAGTCGCTCACTTCATGGGTTCCATTAGGGTCTTCATATGCGAGGTCCTTCTTAGACACTTCGTGCTTGAGCTTATGCTTCAAAGTGTATTATCTTGTTTTGTACTACATACCCAGGTCTTCTGTGCATAGGAAATGTCTTATTGGACACTGTTAGTTGGGTCTTCTTTGAATATAGATATCATTATGAACTTTGTCTAGCCAAACATTTTGTACCTCATGTCTAGGGGCTTTTATGGGACCCCTTTTCAAACATACCTTGATTAAGCCTCATTCATCTAGTAGTGCTCACCTAGGCACTTTCTTTTTGAGCAATACTCTACTTGGGTACTATTTATTAATGGTTTCATTATGATTGACTACCCTTAGCCAATATGAAGGGACAACAATCCAATGCTATCCGATGTGTTGTCTTGTTAGTGCTTGTGGGAATCACCCTTTGTTGGGATTCATCTCATTTGAACCATTTTCGAGCAGGTTCTCCATAGGTATCTCCTTATCCTGTATTTATAGAGATTCTCTCTTGCATGCCCTTGTTAGATGAGGATAACTTGAACCTGATAAATAGAATTACAATGATACTTTTTCCTCCTAATTAATGATACTAAATACAAGCATATATATATGCTCATATTATATCCTGAGGTTGAAAATTTTGTTGTAATCATTGAGTTAGATGGAAACTACTTCGCAATTCCACTTTCACAAGCCTTTCACAAATCACGGAACACCCCACCCCTTCCTCCTTCAGTATATTCTTTTTTCTAGAAATCCTTGTGAAACAACAAAGGCAAGCAAACTAATTGGTACATATGATATGTTTCTAGAATATGTTTCACATATTCTTTTATTTAGAAATCCATAAAAAAATCAACATACATAGATCAGCCATACTTGTTAGAAAATTTTAAAAAATACATACATAGATCCGATCGGTTTAAACTATTGAACTCACATTCCACCCCACAAAAGTCGGGGCACCCTTGACCCTATAGAAAGGAAGTAGTCGGTGAGAAAAAGGAATTAGCTCTGTTGGATTTATAAAGGCAATTGATCCAAAAGGAGATTGTACTAAAAGGATGGAATATACACATCATTTAGCATAATCAAGAAGTTCAACGTGACTGATCCCTTGAATACAACTTGAATAAGATTACCATTGGCAATAAAAATAGAGATAAGCTGGATTGTTTTGCTAAGGCTTAGGAAAAGAGATTTTGCATTACAAATGTATATAATGGCACTCATGTCAATAATTTACACATTATTGTCCAAAAATTATGAGACAGACAAAAAGTACTTATAAACTCAAAATCCTGAAACGTTGTAGCTTTAACCACATTCAAAATGTCTTGTTCTTGATTTAGTGCTTGGAATGCAAATTGTCCACTTGCTACGATGTGATTGAGTTTTTTTTTTTTTCTGCACACGGTCCCAACCATCTTTGTGTTTGTCGTTGTATGGTTGTAGTATTATTTTCAATAGGAACAAGCACCAATCCATTGCAAGCAGGGTGATGAAAATCCACGAGAAGCAACTGGGCCAGTCGGCAATATTTTAGCCTTGACCAAGAATATATTATTCAAGGTTACATGACATGCTTGTTTCAGGAAAATTGATATAATGGGAAATGCTTTAACAGCAATATTAGATGGAAAAGGGGCATACTTTAATAGGGAGATGTTTTAAAAGCTATGTTTGGTTGCTAAATTAAAATTTGTATAGGCAATGTTTTGGAAGTGATTATTTTTGTAAAAAAATGATTATACCCTTTCTTACAAAAAATTATATAAAAAAGTATATAATATAAAATTTTTATGAACAAATTGAGAAAAGTTTGTGCAAGGAAGAATCACATGAATAGATGAGAACAATTGAAAATGGATTGATAAAAATAGCAAAGACAAAAGTGTTTTTCCACTGATTAAATGTCCAAGTGTCCAAATTTCACCATTTCCCTTCCCATTTCATTTTTTAAAAAGGATTCTGATGAATATTGGTGTGATGTGGAAGGAGTGGAGTTTGGAGAGGAATGATATGACAAAATCTCATCTTGATTTCCTGATCCCTTGGTGTCATGTGACTTCCACTATTGGGAGGAGGGAAAATTGATAACAATGGGATGGGCTATTGTGAAACTGAATCCCCAACCCCTAGCATACATTTGATTAGGCTGTGCAAAACTAGATTTGTGTTGTTTGAGTGATGAACTCTCTCTTTGAAGTTCAACTCTTAATACAATAGCAAAAATTTCATGTAATGACTGATTTTGGATATTCTCATGAGAATCATCATACATTTGATATTCACACTCACATTCCAATTGTGGAGTTAGCTCATGATGATAGCTATTTTAGATTTTCTAGCGTTGGCTCTATTTCAATTAGTTGTGCACCCGTGGAATTTGTCTTCTAATACAACTCACAACTCACAATCACCCAGAAATAGAACAATAAAGTAACCAGCACATGTCTTCCTACTTCACCCATCTATGGATCCAACTTTTTTCATTTGGAACCAAGTACCCAATAGACGCGATAGATTGAGGCAAGGGTCCCGGGTAAATTGTTTAAGCCAACCGCGTTGGAAGGAAGACGAGAGGAGGCTCATTAATTGCATAGCATAAAAACAAGCTCTTCCTCATCCAACAAGCCACGTGCTTGGGCACGTCTCTCGCATTACCTTCCTCCCGCAGCGTGGATCACAGCATTTGCGTAGGGACACGGCTTAAAAATAGAGACTGCCAAGAGGGCGACGTGCGTAAGGGATTGAATTCGACACAGTTTAACAAAGAGTGAGCAAAAAGTATTCGAGTTGAGGGGCTGACTGAACCCTGGAATTGCAGGCAGAGTGATGGATCCAAATGACTGACTTCTGTTGACGAGGCCATGTCATACCTGCGACTCAACTCCAATTGGGAGTCACTATTTTATACTAAAATTTCCCTCACAAGCAGAAGCTGAAACAAGCTGTCCATTCGAAAAAAGGATTCAAACAACTCTTTTCCCACTGAATTCCGGAATGCCCAACCCTTGGAACATACTACAGCCCCAGGTGGCGAAGCACTCGGCATCACAGAGAGGCCACATGTTTGATGGATTCAGCTACCACGGTCCTCAACTGGAGCATCTTATCCTGATTCGACTGCGCAAGCAAGAAACTTGTCATGTAATTGGGAGCCTCCCGAGATTACGACGGAGACAGATATTAAGTCTGAATACAAACAATGCGTGGAAAACGGGAAATAGTTCAACTTTGGGATTTTTTGTTTTTTTGTTTTTTTTTTTTTTTGAGGACATCAACTGCTGCAAGGTTGTAAATGAGACGAACTCACTTTCTGGACTGCTAATATCTTGCTCTCAGCATCTTGGATTCTATTGTTGATTTCATGCTCCACTTGTGACACGATCTTTTTGTGGGTTGCTCCTGAAATCTCGGGAAAGGGATCAACAAAAGTTAGAGCTCAAGCCTCCCCACAGTAACTATGGTATATTGTTTCCCTAAATTGCAGTTTTCTGACCTTGTCTTTCCACTGTTCTTTTCAGGTCAACCTCATGCCCTTCCAGATCATCAATGAGACCTTCATAATCTTGAAGCTGCATCTCTAATTCTTCGTTGAATCTTTTGAACACTCCAACCAAGCGTTCATGTGTTTCTACTCAAGATAAGATATATTTGTTAAAGGATCTAATCAGGTATCAGAAATACATTATAATTAAGAAGCAAACAAATGTCAAAAACCTCTTTTTAGCCTTTAATATACTCATTCAGCAATGCCCAGAATTCTGAATATACAACGGATCACACAAAACAACCGACCAAACGAGTTGGGGGAATAGCAAAAGCAATAACGATAACATTCCTTATCAGCTAGATCTATATCTTGGCATTAAAGCCTCAAATCATGAAGCTTCGTTCGAAGGAACTAACCTTGGAATTTAGTTTCTAGAAGTTCCCTTGTCAAATGACAAAGATTAGTTAGCTTTGACCTAGAATAGAAATGACCCAACTAAGCATGAAGAAGTTCATGTCGACCATGCAAAACACTCCGTTACTTACATATCTGCCTTGATTTGAGACTCGGCTTTCTGAATTAATGAATGTATTCCCTCCGAAGAAGACTGCAAAATTGCCACAGATCTTTTGCTGGTCATTGAACTCAATTTGGTCTTAACACGTTCAAGAGCCATTATGAGTAGCGTCATCCCACTGTAAGTAGGAAAAGGAAGTGATTATTTGAGAAATACTTTTGTTAATATCCCAGTTAGGAAACTTCTTCCTTGATCAATAAAGCATGAATGAATACCCGTCCAGGTCTGCATTGATATTCTGCTCCAACGACACTGGAGTACTTTCCTGACTCTCTGGCAGGGGAAAGCTACACATGAGTCAAGAAAAGGATAATACAGAGAAAGCAAAAACCGTAGACAGATGGAGTACATTCGACAAACCTTTAAGCAAATTTGTTTCATTGGCTGGAGTTCTGTCAGAGTCACTTTGAAATTTCTCATCACGATGAATTTGAGGTAATGATTGCTTCGGCTCGATGCAGTCTGTAGGTGATAGCATTGCCAATAAATTTCCAAACAGGAATATTGGTTTAAGTCGTCATATTGCAATTAAATTATTAACTTCAACAATTCAACATCAATTTTGATCCAATTGAAAGCATCTATTCTACAAGACGGGCAATGCTACTGCACTTGCAAGAGGTGAGGGAAACATGGCATGCATTTTAAGCTCACCATCACGGAAAAAAATTGGGAGTTCACGATATCAATAAATAATCCCAAGTAGCTAGAAGACAATATCTCTATAAAAAATCATAATGGATTGTCCCCCATTTCCTGTTTGTATACTTCATGGGATATCTAATTTATGCCCAAAAAGTTAACTAACCAGTAGCAATGTCAACTAAGTGTAGTTCAATGAAGACAATTCAACGAATAATGCCCTTTTTATTTTCAGAATGACCTGCCATTGGAGAATCATTTCCTAATCTCTCAGTATCCATTCCATCAGTAGATGATCCTTGAACCTGGCTTTTACCACCAACATCCATGTTGAAGGTTAGTTCAATCGGAACACAGAAGTTTTTGCCTCTGCCATCCTTTGATTTGATAAGAAACAGAAAAATGCATATACCACTTTTTTAAAACGAGAGAAGATGATAAAACGAAAGAAATATACTTAATAGAGTATGTGACAACACACGTCAGGATACAGATAATTCATCCCCCTCCTTGTGCTTCCCTTCAGTAGACTTTGAACTGCATAAACTTTTGAAGTTCCGAATATTTTTGAAGTTATGTAGCTTTTCAGGAGGAGTATCTTCCTTCCTCTGCATCGAATGACCAATGAGATTAATCCAACATTGTGGGCTCGGAGGATTTCCAGCATGGGTCCTTCTCTTTTTTGCTGAACAATTAGACAAATTCCCTTCGTGATTCATCAAGTCAGAGCGTTCAACATCAATTGGCTGGACAATATCCTTAGCATCATTTCTCTTGGTGGTGTTATTCGCACCAGGAACTTCATCATTCATCCTGCTGATTGTCTTTCCAAACAAAGAACTCACTTTATCTTTTTGATTAACAAGTTGGTTCTTGAAATTTCCAACGTCTGGTGACTGCTCATTGCCTTTCTGGATTTGAGCCATCATCTTAAGAGGAGAATTGAAAGAGTTGTATTTTTCATCAACCACTGGATCGGTAAACCTATCTTTCAAACTGACCTTAATGATATTAACGAAACCTTCATTACTCTTCGTTACATTGTAGGATGTCTCTCTATATTCTTGGTCAACCAGCTGCTCGTTTGAAATTGCAACATCCTGCGGCTGCTCAATGCCCTGTTGTTCAGCCATCACGTTAAGTGTACTAATCATCCAACCAGAAGATTTATCATTTTCCTTGGCCCTTAAACTATTAGCACAGGAAACTTCAACGAATTTCCCCGATGATCTTCTCCTAGATTCAGGCTGATGTTTACCTGTTGCAGTGTCACATTTTGAACCCTGATGAACCCCGATCCTTGAACTTTCTTTTGCAATCCTGTTTTTATTTGAAGGAAATGTGCTACCATTAGAGTTACCATACAATTTACCATAATGATCCCCTTTGAGTGAAAATAACCTTTTCCGTGGAAAACCCTTCTTAGCGCTAGCAGATTTCTCTATTTCCAATTTCAGATGTTTGTTTTCGGTGAGGGCCTTCTTCCTTCTAGTAAAACGCTTAATTGGTCTCCTGGGTGACTGTTTTTCAGAGATGCTCTCAATCGTATCTGAGTTCAGATTTATCTTCGTAACAGGACTTTGAATTTCTTCCTTCACTTGATCCATATTAAACCCAGTTGACTTGATAGGGGATGAAATATTTCCCAAAACCTCCAAGAGTTTCTTCCTCAAAGTTTCATGACCATTAGTCCTATTCTCCCTGCTCTTCTTATACTCCTCATTTGCGGACTGTTTGTCAAAGAAAACATCATTCTCAGTGCCATTTGCTTCAGCTACAGGATGAGCACAATGGTGGATAAAAGCCTTCTCCGTGGAACGTGATTGTCTGGTAACATGGAGTGATTGCTTCGCCAACGTTTCTGGTGGCCGGCTAATTGCTTCTGCAGTGGAAGCTGCGTCCGCCAGAATCCCTATAGATATCTTTCTGGAATGGAGATTCCTGCTACAACTGCGGCTCTCAAGCTTTTGGTCCTAGCATTTAGATAGAAAGTTGTTAAAACCCAGGATCAGCTTCCAGTTTCATCAACACTCCGATTAAAAGCGCTCAATACAAAATTCAACAGTTTTGCGGAAGTGAAAAAAGGCATTTAAGAATTGCTCAAATTCATCAGCTCCACAAATGCTCAAAACCATGGAAGAGCAGCACCTAAACCGGAAAAAAAAAAACATAAAACCAGACGAATCGCAGATCCCAGAAATGAAATCACTGCTCTGGAAGGCATGAAAGCATCTGCGTATGCACCATCACTATTCCTTCGATTTAAGGGCGTTCTCTGCATCAGCTTCGAAAAGAGTAGGAGATCACTCGAACAATTGCCTTGTGCTTTTACGAGGCGGGAAATACGAATGCCCGTACGACACGTGCTTCGGAAGTGGCAAGCAACTCTGAGAAGGCCTGGCCCGCCGTTTACATACAGATAACCAGGGGGGCGAATCAAGAACACTACTACACGGTTTCCTCCATCGAGAGCAGCGTCTGAACATAGGCCCGTAATACGTTCTACGCTTTGCTTGTAAATTTTTCTGTTACACAATTCCTACGACTTTTATTATGAGCACACAGTTGCCCGCTAAAAAAGCGCTAGAAAGGTTTCACCTTCAAAGAACAGTAAACACTTAAAACCCGTCTGTACACCACACTTACCACGAAATCCTTCACCTCTTGCGCGCTGCGATAGCTGTCGCAATGCCACCAGCTACAAGTCCAACAGCTGTTGCCGCGATTCCGATGCCAATCATTCCATCTGGAGGAAGGAGGAGTACTTGAAGAAGCTGGTTTCACAGTTGGAAACAAGTAGATGCTACAGCCAAGAAAGAAGACATACCTTTTGTGATTTTATCTTCTATAGCTTTCTTCAGAGTCAATGCCTGCCTCCAATCAGGTGCAATCTGAAAAATATTGCGAAACCTTCAACTTATAAGTCTACAATTATAGAACTCTTAGGTAATTCTATTGAGAAGCTGATAATACGAACCTCCAAACACCGCCCAATAAGCTGCCTGCTGCGCTGGTAGTCGCCACTTCTGTAATATCCAACTGCCTGAAGATAAAGTTTCTCCCTAACCTGTGAAGAGTCGCTGGAACTGGACAAAGAAGCTGCACATAACAAGTTATATACGTTGGCAGGAGTTAGCGGTATTTCCCACACACCCACTACAGCAGAAAAGAGATAATTGCCAACGCAAAAAGAAAGAATAGATAAGGCGTAGAAAAAAAGGTTGAGAGACCATGTTTACTAAGACAGTGAAATACCATGGTTTACAAAGAGTGGAGACCATGCTACAGATGATAAATTAAACCAATTCAGATATTTCATCTCTTCCTTTAAGCTATGTAGATTGAGGATTACCCACTTTATTGTACCTCACAACTCCTATCTTGAAACCTCAATCATAGTTGCAAACACACGACAAGAAAGAGAGGAGGGAAGGGATGACGTTCATTATCACCTTCAAGCATAGCAATTCCACGTTCCACATCATCCGATCGCCTTGAATGTACAAGGGCCCAACACAGGCGCATGATGCATTCACTCTTCACTTTCTCAGATGATCCTTTCTGAGCTTCAAGAATCTCGCGTTCACAGCCCTGTGCGTATGACATGAAATAATCAGCGATCATCCATCTAAGTTCCTCTCCTATTAAGCAAGGGCAAAAAGCGCATACAGAAACCATAGATATATCTGGAGCGTAACAAATCAATGTTCAGAGATAAAGCCTAGCCTGAGCTACACAACGTTTGGATTTCATGATTCCATTTTCGATAAATAAACTCCGCGAGTTTATTCATCCTCAAGGCAAAAATATTCTTTATGTACACGACGAGAACAACAGAAATACTTACAGCCACGATGTCGGAGTCGCACCAAGGAAGCTGATCCCCACCGGAGAAAAAACTGCCGACAGATTCGAAGATCTTCCCGATTTCCATTCTCAACAAGCGATTTGTTTGATTCACCAGAAGCTGAGATCTACTGAGAAATCAAATTCCAATTTTCACCGGCATCGATTTAAATTGCTGCCCGTTTACCCGTTTTCTGGTCTTTGGATCCGACTGAAAGCGTCGGGTCAAAGAAAGCTTCCATTTTCGTAATAAAATTTATTATTTGTGTAACTGCAAGTCAAAAGACGAATGCCCCCATGCACAATTTTGCAGACAAGACAGAGAAGAAGTACCGTCGCCGTCGTTGGATTGTATTACAGCCAATGCATGCTTTTTGTCAGCGAAAATTACAGTAACAAGATGGAGGAGAGGCTTAGATTGGCCAGAAACGGAAAGGATCAACCACGGAATAGAGCGATCGCAATTCGATCTGAAGATTTCCTTAAAGAATAGGGAGAACGGAATCGGGAAATTGTCGAAACCTGAAACCGATTTTTAGACATAAAATACTAATGGGTTTTTCACATGACAATCTCAAAGGATGCATATTGGCTCTTCTCTCAAGTGGGTTTATCGGCGCGAGCTTTATTATCAAGAAGAAGGGGCTGCGGAGAGCTGCAGCTGTTTCTGGTGTTCGGGCTGGTTAGGGTCCTTGTCTTCCCTATTCCTGTTCGAAAAAATCGGTTTTAGGTTGAAGTGTTCTTCATTTTTTGTAATACCGATTTGTTGAATGGGTATTGTTAGGTATTGGGGGTATTCTTATCTACTGGAGCCTCTCTGGTGGCTGGGAATGACAACGAGTGAGTTGCTTTCTCTCATTTGTCGTGTAATTTTTCCGCATCTTTCTGTATGCCTCCTCCCAGGGGTAGGTTTTATCTTCCTATAAAATTAGATTGCTTTGGATTGTTTCTTGGATGTGTATTACGAAAATCATTGATTCTAAAAACATATCTGCGCTTTGGAAGATGATACGATGTGTATTATCAAGAGTCATTGTTTTGAATCATAAAATGAAGCTTACATCGATCTGTGGTGGAAGTGTATTCTGGTTCTGACTATGCTGTGTATTGCTATACGTGTAACAGTGATTGTTGGAGAAGTTGCAAATTTTGTGGCATATGCGTTTGCCCCTGCAGTTCTTGTGACACCACTTGGTGCGCTGAGTATCATTGTCAGGTAATTTAATTCAGGGCTGCGTTTGATGTTTAGATTTGTCTGGTTTGAATTGGGCAGCCCTAATGCAGTGCAGTATTGGCTCACTTTGTGTTGAACGAAAAGTTACATCAGATGGGCATATTGGGCTGTGTACTGTGCATCGCTGGTTCAGTCATAATTGTTATACATGCACCACAAGAGGAAGCAATCTCTTCAGTCCAGCAAATATGGAATATGGCTGCACAGCCAGGTCAGATAACTACTTATATCATCATATATCTTGAAGAATGCCGTCTGATTCACTTTGTTTGATTATTGTCAGCCTTTCTGCTCTATGTGGGATCAGTTGTGGTCTTGGTGTTCATTCTTGTTTTTTATTTTGTCCCCCAATGTGGCCACACCAACGTACTTGTTTACACCGGTATTTGCTCTCTAATGGGCTCTCTCTCGGTAAATTCTTCATTCTGTTAGTTGCTGATTTACTCGGCATGTGCAACATCATATAACGTTTTTTTCATTGTGGATCCGGATCGATCTTCCTCCTAAAATAGAGACCATTCTATCCGATGACACAGATTCCGTCTATCTCAAAATCCTATCCCAATAGCCAAAAAAGCATTCAACGAGTTTTTATTTGCATCCCCATTTGCAGGTTATGAGTGTTAAGGCCCTCGGGACATCAATTAAATTGACTGTCGAGGGAAAAAACCAACTACTTTTCCCTGAGACGTGGTTCTTTGTGCTGGTGGTGGTAACTTGTGTCGTCACACAGATGAATTACCTTAATAAAGTAAGTTTTAATTGATAACAGAAAAACGAAGCCTTTACACAGAAAGCTCTATATTTGTTCCTTTTTTATCCATCCTTTGTTTCTTGACTGAGCTTGTGTCCACCGTTTCAGGCGCTTGATACCTTCAACACGTCCGTGGTTTCTCCCATATACTACGTCCTCTTCACATCGCTCACAATACTTGCCAGTGTTATCATGTTCAAGGTATTATTTGTTAATTCAGATGTATACTACTTTCCAAGCAAGACGTAATTCTATGTGGCAGGATTCACTGCTATATCTTGGCATGTACAAGAGACTGTACTTATATGGCAGCATGAGATGACTTTATTTCTCATTATTTTGCATAAATGTCCACTGGAATGCTAAGGCGCCTTGCTGTAGGATTGGGAGGGCCAGAGTGCTGGCGCTATTATATCAGAGATATGCGCATTCCTTGTGGTACTCTCTGGAACCATTTTGCTCAACTCAACAATAGACTTTGAGAGGAATTCATCATTTCGAGGTGTGCTGATTTCCCACAAGTAGGTTGATTCGAACAGGCTAAATCATATGGTTTACTGATTGAGAGTTGGTGTATAGGCACGACTTATAGTCCCTTGTCCTCGCCTACTTTGTCAGCCCGCCTTTGTGCTGGGAATGGAGAGTTTTTCCCACGTGAGGAGCAGCAGGATCCATGAGCAGTTGAAGTTTGTCTGTGTGCATGCTATAGTCCCTTCTTTTTCAGTCATGCAGGTTTTACGAGCATGAAGTCCATTACCCCATCAGGTGCTGAGAGGGGGACACATGGATTTTGCTCCCTGTTTCTGTACAGAATGGAATACATTTTGCATTTTCCATAGAGTGTGGACATTTTACAGAGTGGCCACTACGATGACGCATACAAGGCTGCTCCCACTTAGAATACTGCACGGTTCGTGCTGCAGAGATTGCTGCTGTTGGAGATAGTCTCTTGAGATACAAGGATGTACGGGCTTGACTGTATTCTTGGTTGTGTACCCAACTACAAGGCGCCACTTGAGAGGATTGCGGAGCAAACATGGATCATCTTTTTTTAATATTGTATTAGCACAGAGGTTGGTCCAATTAATGAAAAACTCAGGCATTCATATCATGATCCTATCGTAATGCTACAATTGATTGTTGGATAGAAAAACTCATGACCATGTTCACTTAGAAATCCAAAAGAGAATAATGGAGTGTGGAGAATTGGGATTGTAGGAAGAGATAAAGAGATAAGGGAAAAGAGAAAATAGCACTCAATATCATCGGTCTCACAGCAGTGGTCATAAATATACCCCATTACAACGAATATTCTCTACAAAATAGCCTAGTCTCAGACTAGCCAGGCAAAAGATGGGATAGCACGATTTCTACAAACAGCAGTCACCTTGCCTTAAATCATTGGGTTATCCTTTCTTTGGGCTCGTCCTTCTTTGGGTTTCTTCTTGAATAGAACTTGGTTGGGTCCATTGAATTACAAGAAGGCGAGGCATGAACAGTAGGGATCATGACATGGAGCAATCTGGGAGAATCTATTCTTTGTGAGGCCCAAGAGGGAAAGAACCTGATGGGTGCTATCGATGTCAACTGAGAATGCAGAACAAGAGTTTTGTAACATATAATTACTATGAATAATTTAACATTTTGCATAAATCATATGGGAATCAAAGTTTTAATTAAAATAATAAATACATGATTTTTGTATTGTACTTACTTCAAATGCAAGAGGCTTCCAAAGCTTCCTACATGTTAAGAGAACATAGTCATTTCATCCAAATAAATAATACGATCATCTGATTCTTTACTTGCAATTACATCTAAAACTTCATCCATAACACTTTTCAATTTTTGTGAATGATCTTTGTTATACTGAAATGCACGGTTGAGCCAATAAGTTGTAGCATGTAATTTTTTTCTTAGTTGAAAATGTCATCTTTTGTTCACGATTTCCAAATAAGGTGTATAAAGCTGATATTTATTGAAAAACATTGTCTTAATTCCTTCACTAGCTTTGTGCACCCCTTCATAAACATAACCCATAGATGGCTTTTTATCCCCATCTACTATTTTTAGAAGACGAATTAATGGTTTCATGATCTTTACAACAATTAAACAATAAATTTACGATCAAACACAACTAAAGAGAAACTCTCCAGCAGCATCTTTAGATAGTTTTGATGATAGAAAATCCTTAAATGTTGCTAAAGCTTGCAACTCATACTTATGACTATAAAAACTTTCAAGAGCAATGAAACTTGTACCAAATCATGTAGTACAAGGTCTAAGAATTTCTGTCCACCCCACACGATTTCTCATCCAATTCAGTAATATCAATAATTGATCGTGTATTAATCATAGATGAACCTAGAACAAGCTGATGCTTTATCAATAATTGATCGTGTACTCTTCAGTTTGCTCATACCTTGTAGCATCAAATTCAAACAATGAGCTGCACAAGGAGACCATGAAATTGTTGGATAACAATCTTCTATCATTCTCGCAGCTACTACATAATTTGCAGCATTATCTATCACCACATGTACAAGATTTTCCACTCCAACCTAATTAATAACCTTCATGAACAAGAAAAACAACCTGTTGGCAGTCTTAGAAATGCTAGAAGCATCAATGGAGTGATAAAAGACAATTCCACGAGGATAATAAATCAAAAAGTTAATCAAAGTTCTATAAAACATATCAGTCCATCCATCTGCCATTATTGTGCAACCAATTTCTGCCCACTCAGTGTTAATACTATCTATCCACAATCCAAGTTCTCTCTTAGCATCTCTAAGCAAAGGAATGCGTACCTCATAATAACTTGGCATGGTGAAAGCATGACCTAATTAAATTGCATCTTCAATCATAGTACGAAAATGACGTAATTTGACCACACTCACTAATATGCATGAATCATAAAAACTTGGCGATTTCATGTTTTACCTTTCTCACTGCTACTTCACTTGTTCAAAAACTTTCCAAGGATTTCTAGAACCTATCATCATTGCTTAATTTATTGACCACAACTTTCTTCTTTATCTTCCTTGGCTTAGAAAAATTTGAAACTAATGCTGCATTCTTTCCACTATCTGCTATAGGAGATTCAAGGCTTACATTATCAGTAAAATCAAGCTCATATGCATCCATAGTTTCATCATCCATCTGTATAATAACACTAGTTGCCTTTTTTTACCAGAAATTTCAGCCAATGCTTTCTTCATTTCATTTCTAACACTAGCTGGAGCCTTTTTTTAGGATGCTATATCACCAACTTCGTTAGTGAAATGCTTTTTCATCCAATTAATCCCTGTACCAGCATAACTAAGACCACATAATAAAAAAGTCAGTCTTTTTTTTTCCATTACTAATTAAAATACTTGTATATTGCCAAGCAATATTATATTTGACTCTTTTTTTATGCTCATCAACACCAATTAGAGAAGCATCAAAATCCATGCCTATTGTAAAAAAAAAAAAAGAAACCAATGATGAATAAATATTTTCAGTAATAATTTTTCACTAAACTGAACTTATAGCATAGTCATTAATCTTGAGTAAAATCATCCAACAGATATACACACAACAAATAAATCATTATGCAACAATAATAATAGAATAAAAAAACTAAACCCCCAAGAAAAAAAATACTGCATAGAATAATCTGATGCAACCTAAATTTTATACTAAATTGTTAATATAAAGTGGAATAATACAGAATTGGAAGTACAATTGAAATCTATTTACATTAATTTACTTAAAATAAACAAAAGCTTAACAAGGTTCAAGTTCAACCATTTAAGCAAAAATTCGAAAAGAGGTAATCAAAAAATGCATACTAGTTGTAGAAGCATCAATATCCATTGTAACTGTTTGTTTGAAAACCACCAAAATAATTGGACCAAAGATCCCACAAATCCCAGGAAAGAGGAGTAGAAATAGAGAATTTAGCTTGTTTTTTGTCACATGCTCACAAAAACCATAATCTACCAACTTTTATTGAAATGGAACCCATCCAAAGACCGGTTCCCGTTTTTTCCGATCGGACCAGGTGGCCTGGTCCATTTTTTAAACCATTAATTTTTCACATAAATATGTTAGCTCATAAAGAATATATTCTCCTTTATTGTCTTAATTGAGGAGCTTGATTTTATGTCCACTTTGATTTTCTACCATTTTTGTAAAGATTTTACTCTTAAATACCACTTCACCTTGAGTTTTCATGAAATATACCCAACTATGCTTTGTGCAATCGTGAATGAATAGTATAAAGTATCTATTTTCCACTTGTGAACAAGCTGAATTGGATCACATATATCAAAATGGATGATCTTAAGAGGCATTTCAGAAGTCCATGTGATGTACTCAAAGGTCTCCATATTGACAAATAACACAATAGTATTTTCCATGACCTATTTCCTTTTTTTCAGCTTTTAAAAATATCTCATTAAGTTCTTGTTTTTCTCTTAGAAAATTTATAGCACACATATTGTTTATCATTAGGATTTCTTTTGCATTATTTCCTACAGAATCAGAGATAGTACACATATAATAAGCAAATAATATTTCAAATTTTAACTTACAAGGTGACGAAGACTGAGTGAGTTACGAGAAGTTATTGGCATATAGAAGATGCCTATGATGATTATGCTTTTGTCTATAGTCACCATCTTGATATTTCCTTTCCCAAGAATGATTACGTGAGTTCCATTGGTTATTTGTATCTCATTTTCTATTAGTGGTAAATAGCTTTTAAAGATTGACTCATCATTAGATATATGATTAAAGTATAGACTATCTAGAAGTCAAGTCAACTTATTATTGAAATTTGTAGTTGCAGTGAAATCATATATTTTCTTAATATTAGGATATCGATATTATGTGAAGATGTTTCATTTTATTCATGTTTTCAAAAGATACATTCACCAATACTTTGGCAAGAGACTATGCATTGAGATTGATGTTTAGACTCCCATTTTTTTTTCTAAATAGGTACTTCCGAACATGAGCAATGACTTATTTTTTCAAAGTACAGACTTGCTCATAGTGCTATTTTTTTTAAAACAAAAATCATGAATTCCCTTACGATTTTACCATCAATCTTTTAGTACATGAGAATTTGATATATTGCATATTGGATGTGAGTTAGATTCTTAGTTTTGCCTTCTCGTTGTTTCTCATATCAGTTATGAATGAGAAAAAGGATGTGATTGAGTAAAATGACCATGTAAATCGTGCACAAGGCACTTTGTCAAGCATGTCTTTGATAGGAACTCTAAAGTTGAGTATGTTTGGCCTAAAATAATTTAAGAATAGATGATCTTTTGGAAATGCAGGCCAAAGATAGGGAAAAGTAAAAGCATGAAAATTGAATCTTCAAAACGGACAATATTATACAAATAGGGAAAAGTAAAAGCATGAAAATTGAATCTTCAAAACGGACAATATTATACAAGATGGGTATAGAATATTACATTTATTGTAATACCCCTGATGGGGATGGGCAAGAGGTGACTAGCATTAGGCTCCATTTGATGACAAGAGACTTGGTCTATTAGGTAGAAAGGCTAGTCTAAGTTTGAGTGTAAGGTGTAAAGTTATTAGACTAGGTTTGATAGGCTTAGGAGGGGCCTGATAGATCGAACTATGATTATAAATAAGAGGATTAGACAATTTGGGCAGAATCATGAGCTATTGGAGAGGAGAGGAGGCAGTCAAACAAGGGAGAAGAGGACAACTTGCACAAAGTAAGGGCTTTACACTTAGAATGGCTTGAAATATATGTTACTGGCAACATCTAACCTTTGAAAGGGGTCAATTTCTAATGAGTTTTCTAGTAGCTCATTGTCAATAACTATTCGCAAGTAACTTGTAACAATCAAAAAGTCAAACTTTAATTATATGCATGACATCAAGCACTTAGTAAAATATACTTTAATCAATCTTCATCTAATGTGAATCCTAGTAGCTTCAGTTTTTACACCAATTATTATCAAGTCAAGAAATGCTGGATGGAGTCTATAGGTGTCATTTAGAAGTTGATGAGAGCTCTCCATTGGTGAGCAATCTATGTGTCTTGACTCTTGGCATTTTTAAATTAGATTTTCTGAAATAATATCAATGTTTCTTTGGGAGTTTCACAGCCTAAGACACCTTCATATGCTTCTTTTATAATGCAGCATCAAGTTGGCATAAACTTTGATTTCTTTGATTTATAGATTTTGAAAGCAACATCTGTGAGTTCTTCTTTAGAAAGATACTCTCACAAATGTTGATAAGTCAAGTGATTTTTCAGTTTCTTCCTCTAGATCCAATATGTTTTTGAATCTTTTCCTCAAAGATGAGTAGAGCTTGAACATTGGCACCATACATCTTGTAAGGTGGTGAAGTAGGGGTAAATATGGATCTTTTTCATATTTTTCTCTCACCCTCAACTCCTTAACACTTGCTATGTCGTTACCATCTGGAAAGGTCTTTAGCCTGGTGCCTAAATATCTGGCTGAGCCCTATACAAATGGTGGCCCAACACTCTTCTCCATAGATGCTAGGTTCTTTTGTTTCTTCTTCAATCCTATAAATCCAAATGCTAGATTGTTGGACGCCTTCTAGTCCTATACATCCAGATGCTAGGATGTATACTTCTAGAGCACCTGCTTCATTGGTCTCTACCTCTTTAATAACCCTCCCTGAATCCTCATTAAGTAGGAGATTGTTCCCTATCACTCAACTCTTAGTCATTTACTAAAGTGCTACTCTATTTGGGCCTTTGACAAGTAAATGATGTTTCTCATGTGCTTTTTTCTTGAGTTCTTATTATGCAAATAGTCCTTTCTATGCACTTCATAACCAAGTCGTTTCTGTAAAGTGATATCTTTTAAGATATTTCATGTCTAGGCCTTCTGCATAAGAAAGCACCTTCCTAGATATGATATCTTTTTGGATACTTCATGTCTAGGCCTTCTTTATGAGCAAGCACCTTCCTACATTTTCAACCTTGATTCTGTATTTAAGGAAATATCATTTTATGCACTTCTTGCCTGGTTTTTCATTAAACCAACAACTCATTCCAAGCATTATGTACCTAGATGCTCCACACCTTGCCCTATCCTCCACCTTTCTTTTATGGATTTTCTTCCTGAGCATTCTGTATCTAGGATTCTTTTCGTTCAAACATGCCTCTTCGGTCACTTCTTACACGAAAAGCAATGTATAATTAACATATGAATTCTCATATGCGTATCTAGTGGTGATTTCTGATCGCCGTAATGCAAAACAATGTGTAATTAACGTAATTACACATATGAATTCTCATATGCCTATCTAGTGGTGATTTCTGATTGCCATAATAGAAAACAATGTGTAATTAAAGTAATTAGATAATTTCACATTATAACGTAATAAAAAGATTATGAAAAGTTAATTGTGTTCAACTTTTACAAAAAATAACTAAATTTTCACGAATAGCACCACTCATGTCTTAAAAAACTCAGCTAATTGTCCATGAATTTCTCTTTCGTTACCTTGCTTACATGATAGATCTCAAGTAAATCAACCTTTGCAGCACTGATAAAAATTGCCCTTTTTGTAAGTTCAACTTTTTTCTCATCACACACATTAATAACCTTTTGTTATTTCTCGAAGAGACTTGCAACTTCTTTGTAGGGTCTCCTGCTTGTATTTGGCTATTGCCAACTCATTTTATGTTTTTTACAAATGTTTCTTGCTCTTTTTCTTAAATTATCATGAGTTCAAAAATCTCTTAGTATACCCATTTACATCTAAAACATTAACAATGGAAATCTAAATAGCCGATGACATGACACCAAGGGAAATGTTGATGGTGTTCAAGAGTTGCATAATAAATGTTAGAAGTAGAAAATGCAATGTCACTTTGATTGCTTATCGAGCGATTTAAAATGAACCATCGAGATGATCACATGAATGCAATTCAGGTTGAACATCGTCAATACTCTAGTAATGCCATACTCCATTGGAATTTCATGTTTTTGATTCAATTTGTCTATCTTAAATCCTAAAAAATTCAGTCAATTGGGTATAATTTAATAACTAATATTAAAATAAAGTTATATACTTCTAATCCATTAAACGAGATCATAATAAAGTAATCTCGAATATTCAATATGAACTCATAATCATACATCAAAATTTACATTCTTTAAACATATATGTATGTATAACACGAAACTTAATATGAATATCTGCAATTTAGTCTTCTAAAGGTACATATTCAAGCTTAATTTGATGGTTTGTGACATTTCTCATGTATATATGTTTGATTCTTCCAAAATGAATTGACTTCTTTCCCATATTGACTGTTGACTTGTTGTCGATTATGGTGGTGTGGCTTTAACAACATCAGTGGTTGAATCTGATAGAATTTTTTGAATACAGATTATATGATTTGTAGCACCTATATGGGACATATACTCTACTTGATCGATGAGTGTGTGATGCTCACTTGTTTTTTATTGCTCCATAGAATTGTAGTGTCGCCAAGCATAAAGAGGTATGCACTCTTTGATTTGGTATCTTTGTTATCTCTTGTGGAATCACTATTTTACACTTCAGAATAATGTTAGTATTTTTTGCACAATAATAATCCATGTTTCAGAGTACTTATGATGCATTTTAAAACTCTCAAGACACTCGATAGTAAGTTTACTATGAAGGCTACATCTAGCATAATGTTAGTAAGATACATAACTATCCCAATTATGCTTTTGTAGCCCAAATCTTATAGTACATTCTTAGGATCAGCAATTATTCTTTATGTAACTTCATCTACAAAATGGTTTGCAATCTGGTGGGATGAGTAGAAATGTATGTTTTGCTTTCTCAAGTTTAAATATTTTTATCAGTTCTTTAGAATATTTCATATGTGATAGGAATGTGTTGTCTTCAATTTTTGTCACTTCTATGCCCAAGAAGTTGTTGGGTTTCTCGTGGACATCGTATGTATCCAAAGCAGCGGAATTTAAATAATTTTGAGAAACCCCAAACGTAGATCTTGGAATACGGTATATATCAGACAAAGAGATGTTCAAAATACCATTCAGATGACTCCGTTGTTCACCAACCGCCAATAGTAGACGTCCTCTATGGTATCCACACGTGGAGCACTCCGTCGACAACTTTCTCAAGGCTCTTGAATGCTGGTCGAATTTCTCAGGTGCTAGTAGAGAAAAACGCCTCCTTGTGGATCAGTCTCTGAGAGCACGAAGACCTTGGAGCAGATCTCAAAATCTAAATCTTTTTGATAGATATTTTGTGACATATCAAATCATATCTCCATAAAGATCGTATCTTGTGGAGATATGCATATGTTCCAAATCTTATCTATGTGAGATCTTTTATTTTGAGTTTAATCAATATTAATCTCAAAATATCTCTCTATTTAATTTATCCACTTTACCAATTACATCTTATGTAATTGTGTCATCCTATTTTATATCGATGAGTGACTCCACTATTGTGTGTGACCCTATAGGCTTCTTCAATCAAGGCCGTAATAATGGATTTATTAATTAACTCTTAATTAATCAAATCCATCATTATCGATCATGAGTGATGTCTAGCAACATATCATGATCCCCAGGATTAAAGAATAATCAGGTGAACTGATTGAGCGTTTCCATGACCAGCCATCATGCAATGAATAGCTTTCATCATTCTTATATCTCATTCGATACCAAAACATGGATGTGTGTCTTTCTGATGTATCGAAGTTATAATTGCAATCAAGCACTAATACTCAATGACCTACTCAAACAATTCGAGTGTCATTACCCTAGGCCCAGGACTTATTGTTAGGCTTTGATGCAATTACTTGAGATATGATCTCATCGCTAACATGAGTGATGAATCCTTTATTGATCAATCAACTATCTCCAACCTTAAGGAGTCACATCCCTACTCATCCATACTAGGCAACCCATGGTTAGGCTCCCATTAGTAATGAGCGAAAATGTGAGCTTAAGATCAAGATAACTTTGTTGATCTCAAGTCTAAGCTTACTTGCACGCCTGTCATATTCGAGATCTTGCTACTGACACTTGGTTAGCTTCCCATAGTAGCATCTCGAAGATGAGTCATCCAGTGAATTGATTCTCTAATCGACACCCACACATAGGTTCTAGTAATCTCATTACGTCAATTGTGAGAACCATTGCCTAAACAGTTTAGGGAACTCAATGTGTGCCAACTTATCCATATTTGTGATATCCTCATTTCACAAACACTCTAGCCAGGGAGTTTTTAACTTGATCATGAGTGCTTGAAGAATCTCACATTATGATCTCATCATAATTTCTATAGCACATAGATCAAGTAGAGGATTTTATCAATGATATAAATTTGATCACAATTCAAAGTAAATATCAAAAGATAAGATTTGCCAATGAGTTGATTGTCTCTAGAACACATACACTTACAATCTCCCACTTGTACTAGAGCCAATCATTGATGTATCTCATACCGATGGACTCTATGTGCATCTCATGGACCTTCTGTGGAGGCATCTTTGTAAGTGGATCTGCTACATTATCCTTTGTGTCCACTTTCTCAATTCTGACATCGCCTCTACCAATGATCTCTCTGATCACATGGTAGCGTCGAAGCACATGTTTGGATTTTTGATGTGATCGAGGTGCCTTAGCATTTGCAATAGCCCCAGTGTTATCGCAATATAGGAGTATAGGATCCTCAACATTTGGGAGTACTCCTAGATCGCTGGCGGCAATGCACTCTGCTTCCATTGTTGAATCAGCAGTCGTTTCTTGCTTAGAACTCTTCCAAGTGACTGCGCCTCCATTTAGGGTGAATATGTATCCTGATTGAGACTTCAAGTCGTCATGATCAGACTGGAAACTTGCATCAGCATATCCTTCCACTTGGAGACCTTTACCACCGTATATCAAGAACATGTCTTTAGTCCTTCTCAAGTACTTAAGAATGCTCTTGACTGCGGTCCAATGATCCATTCCAGGGTTCGACTGATATTTACTTGTAACACTTAAAGCATATGACACATCTGGTCTAGTACACAGCATGGCGTACATTATTGACCCAATAGCAGAAGCATATGGGATTCGAGCCATCTGATCCCTTTCTTCTTCTGTCTTGGGGCACATTGCTTTTGAAAGTGCCTTATGTGTCATGGGCATTAAACCTCTCTTGGAATCAGCCATGTTAAACTTCTTTAACACTTTATCGATGTAGGTCGATTGTGATAATCCAATCAGTCTCTTTGATTTATCTCTATAGATCTTTATGCCCAATATATAAGCCGCATCTCCAAGATCTTTCATTGAAAAGCTCTTGGATAACCAGATGTTTACTGATTGCATTGTTGCAACATCATTTCCCATTGCTAATATGTCATCCACATATAGTATGAGAAATACGATTGCCAAGCCATCTACCTTCTTGTATACACAAGGTTCATCTTCATTTTGAGAGAAACCAAACCCTTTGATTGTCTCATCAAATTTGATGTTCCAACTTCTTGAAGCTTGCTTTAGCCCATAGATGGATTTGTTCAGTTTACACACTTTACTAGGATCTTGTGTGAAACCTTCAGGTTGTGTCATGTACACTTCCTCAGCCAAATTTCCATTTAGGAAGACTGTTTTCACATCCATCTGCCATATCTCATAATCAAAATGAGCAGCAATGGCAAGTAAAATTCGAATGGACTTCAACATAGCAATAGGTGAGAAGGTTTCGTCATAATTAACACCTTGTTTTTGACGATACCCTTTTGCCACAAGTCGTGTCTTATAGGTAGATATATTTCCATCCATGTCAGTTTTTCTTTTGAATACCCATTTGCATCCAATAGGATTTACTCCCTCTAGAGCATTAACCAATGTCCATACATTGTTCTCATACATGGAATCCATTTCTGCCCTCATGGCAACAAGCCATTTACTTGACTTAGCACTATTGATTGCTTCGTCATAAGTCCGAGGTTCTTCATCTAATATGAGGTCTCCCATGCCTTCGGCATCAACAATGAAACCATATCTCACAATAGGGTTACGTTTTCGGACTGATCTTCTGATAGAAAGCGTGCTTGGTACATTTGGCAAGTCAAATTGCTCAGGTTGATTGCTCACTGGTACATTACCAGCTTCTGGGACAGAATTTCGAGATGGTGAGCCTAGATTACCTTTTGAGTCACCCACTGGCATCTCTATAGGTGTCACTGGCTCGTTCTCAAATATCTCCTCAAGTTCAAAACGACTCCCACTTGCTTCTTTGAGGAGAAACTCTTTCTCTAAAAAGACAGCATTCCTTGAGATGAAAACCTTTCCCTCTTGAGGATTATAGAAGTAGTATCCCATGGTTTCTTGGGGATATCCAGAAAGAAACACTTGTCAGATTTGTTCTCCAACTTATCTGACTTCAACCTTCTTACATAAGCAGGGCATCCCCAAGCTTTAAGGTAGGAGAAACTCGGTTTTCTACCAGTCCAAATCTCATAAGGAGTGGTTTCAACCGATTTCGATGGGGCTTTGTTCAAAACATGAGCCGCTGCCTCTAAAGCATATCCCCACATAGACCTTGGTAGTTCTGCAAAACTCATCATAGAACAAACCATGTCAAGCAAAGTTCGATTTCTCCTCTCAGAAACACCATTGTGCTCAGGTGTATCAGGAGGAGTTCTTTTTGAGACAATACCATTGTCTTTCAAATGATTCTTGAATTCATTACTCAAGTATTCCCCACCACGATGTGATCGAAGTTTCTTGATGGAACGCTCAAGTTGGTTCTCGACCTCCATCCGAAACTCTTTGAACTTTTCAAAGGCTTCAGATTTTCGTTTCATCAAGTAGATGCGTCCATATCTTGAATGGTCATTTGTAAAAGTGATGAAATACGAGAAACCCCCTCTAGCAGTGATGCTCATTGGACCACATACATCAGAATGTATTAAATCCAATAAGTTTTCAGCTCTTGTTCCTTTTCCTAGAAAAGGTTGCTTTGTCATTTCGCCCAATAAACAAGATTCGCATGTTTCATAAGATTCATAATCTTCTGAGTCCAAATATCCCAATCGATATAAGTACTCAACACGCTTCTTGTTTATATGGCCTAAATGACAATGCCAGAGGTAAGAATTCAAGATATTGTCAATCCTTGGCCTTTTTATGCACATGTTAATCTGTTCTGAATCATGCTGATCCAAAACATATATTCCGTTTACTATCGTAGCAATACCATATTGCGCATTCCCTCGTCGTATGGAATAACAATTGTTCTTTATAGAAAACTCGAAACCAATCTTGTCCAAACAAGAAATAGAGACGATGTTCTTAGACAATGAGGGAACACAATAAACAGAATCTAATTCAAGAGATAATCCAGAAGGTAGGGCGATGTGGCAAGTCCCAACTGCCATGGCAGCAACTCGTGCACCATTCCCAACTCTTAGGTCAACATCGCCTTTCTTCAGGATTCTACTACTCATTAGGTCCTGAAACTGAATTCTTATTCTGCTTCTTGCCCTTGATTGACTCTAGGTAAGCTTTGCAGTTTCTTTTCCAATGACCAGATTTCCCACAATGAAAACATTCACCCTTAGCCGGTTTTTCAACAGGCTTCTTCTTCTTGATCTCACTTTTAGCTTTGAGTTTCTTGTCTTGACTCTTCTTCTTGGAAACCTTTTTCCTTGAAGAGACAAACATGACATTCTTTTGTTCCTTTGTGATAGTTGTCTCAACAGACTTGAGTAACTGAATCAATTCAGGAATAGTTTGATCCATCTTGTTCATCTGATAGTTCATCACAAACTGTGAGTAGCTATCAGGTAGTGAGGTAAGGATTAAGTCAATACTCAAGTCCTTATCCAACACAAAACCAAGAGTGGACAACTTCTCAATGTAACTCAACATCAATGTCGCATGATTAGCAGCAGAACTTCCTTCTGCCAAGCGACAATTGAACAACAGCTTTGATGTCTTGAACCTTTCAAGTCATGAGTGCTCACCAAATAGATCCTTGAGGTGTGTTATCATCTATTGGCAACTCATCGCCTCATGCTGTTTTTGGAGATCAGGGGCCATTGAAGCAAGCATGATACAGGAGACAAGCTCAGCATCATCTAGATACTTCTGATATGCACGCCGAACATCTTCAGCTGCATTAGCCATGGGTTGTGCAGGAACATCTTGCTCAAGGATGTAAGCAATCTTCTCCGCCTTGAGAACAATTCTCAAATTGCGGTGCCAATCAGTAAAATTCGAGCCAACCAACTTGTTGGACTGTAGAATGGATCTCAAAATCACGCTGGAAGACATATCTTCAACCTGAAGAGGAGAAAGCAAACACATCATGTAGTGTTCCTTAAATCACATCTAACTGGTCTTTATCAAATGTGATATACTCCCACTATGTTTTTCGAGATGGCAGCCCTTTACTAACAAAACGAGAAAATCACATTTTCTTAGTGGGGCAGTGTCCCATTTCACTCATCTCAACCTTGACTATAGCCAACAAGCTTTAATGAATGAAACAGGTAGTCATCTCATGCCAATTGTATCTCTCATACAACCACTGTATCATTGAGTCATCAACTCTTGATGTAAAAACTATTTGCCTCAACCTTTCCTCCAATTTTACCAACCTTGGCTTTAGTCAACAAGTTGATAAAATCAGTTAAGCCAACCCACCGTGAATCTAATTACATAATTCGAACATGTCATGTGTAGTGGAGAGCTTGACGATAGCCAACAACTCTATGCACTAAAAATGACTCTCGTTCTCCTTATGTTAGTGGAAGGAATAAGCTTAATTATTTGATAGGGGATTTTTCCATAGGCAACACTTGCACTATGGATATCGATATCCTATCAGATAGGAATCCTGACAACCCTTGCCCTTTCGTTCATAACGCATCATTTCCATGGATTTTCATACATAAAGCTCGAAAATCCTAATTGACCCTAGATGCCTTGGTCACAAATAAATTATCAAACATCATATGCATCGATAATTCACCAATATGATCATCATAATCAAAATTCGTGCAAAGGCCATCATGCCCCACAACTTTCACATATAAACCATCATCATGCTGCGCATATACACGTAAGATATGATTCTCGAAAGCATCAATCATCAATCAAATTTCTGCATCCTAGGGCAGCAAAACAATCCAACATAATCAGATTTCGTGCATCACATGCTACTATCATGATCGCCGGCAAGGCAACATACGAGAACATCTCGCAAAATCACATGCTATTACGATGATCGCCGGCAAGACAACATACGAGGACATCTCGAAAAATCAACAAGGATTATAATGTGTCACCGACAAGGCAACATACGAGAACATCTCGTAAAATCAGCAAAGATTCTAATGTGTCACCGGCAGGCAACATACGAGAACATCTCGTAAAGTCAGCAAAGATTCTAACGTATACACGAATTCCGTAACCTCGCTCTGATACCACTGTTGGGTTTCTCGTGGACATCGTATGTCTCCAAAGTAGCAGAATTTAAAAAAATTTGAGAAACCCCAAACGCAGATCTTGGAATACGGTATACATCAGACAAAGAGATGTTCAAAATACCTTTCAGATGACTCCGTTGTTCACCAACCGCCAATACCAGACGGCCTCTATGGTATCCACACGTGGAGCACTCCGTCGACAACCTTCTCAAGGCTCTTGAATGCTGGTCGAATGAGTTGATTGTCTCTAGAACACATACACTTACAGAAGTAACTCATTTCTCCAAGTTTAGGCATCTCAAAAGTAATCATTGATTCTTTATCATTGCTTGTTATCAGTATATCATCTACATGAAGTGAGATTATAAATCTTTTTGAGCAGCTTGTTTTTAATGTATATTGTGTTGTGTTATTCGTACTTCTTTGAAACCATTGACTATGGAAGTACAAATCAACTCTACTACTATCAATATAAATATTTCCATCATCACAAAACAATATTTGGTTAATAATCAATGTAAAGAAATAATTAATTTAAGAAGATTTTGAATTATATACAAATTTTTTAGCAATACTACCATGACTAACATTCAAAATACTTGAGTTATTTGTTATAATATCAGATTATGGCAAGTGGTTCCCGCCCAGATAACTTTTCAAATCCTCAATGTTTGGATAAAAAGACCAACAAAATTCCTAAAATTGAAAGAACAAGAGGTCACTAACAATTATGTAAGTAAATAAATAATTCATTGTTTATAAATATAAATAATGAATTAAAAGGAATGCTATCACAATCTTAAAAATTATATAATTCTATTTTAAAGATTATATTTTAAACTTCTAATTCATTATTTAAGCGATCAATCTTTTTAGATTATATTTTAAAGATTATAATCTTAAAAAGATTATATTTTAGAGATTATAATATTTTTAAGATCATTTTAAATGTATAAAGATTATAATCTCTAAAAATAAATATAATTTTAAAAAGATACAATTTTCAATCTTTTTAGATTAAATAACGAATTAAATAAATGAATTATATTTGTGACAGCATTTATTTAAGAGATCAAATAAACATTTATTCAATCTCTTATAAACAAGAATTAAAATAAATAATTCTCAACGTAAAGAACAAGAGGTTACAAACATGTACTCTTAAATAAATAATTCCTCTTATGGCAAGTGGTTGTCGCCTAAGCCATAAACAAGGCTTCTCCTCCTTGCCCTTGGTAAGTTACAAAGCTCCCGTATTCCTGATGTTCTCTTGTATGTCTGCAACGTGCATGGTGTGCAACGCATTGGACTCTTATGGCAAGTGGTGAGCTTACAACCTAATTTGCTGACAAATCCTCTCAATTTTCAGGTCAAGTGGCTACAACTCATTTTGGTACCAAAAGAAGATAATCCTGTGCAAGAACGACACAAGCAGATAATCTTGCAAAGGAACAATAAACAATAAATCCAATACTAAAACAATTCACGGCGCCAAAAGCTTGATTAAAATTTTGCAATTACTTGAAAGAATTGAAGTAATAAAATGATCGTATCTATAGAGAATTATTATTTAAGACTTTATAAGAAGAAAGAAATAGCAAAAATTATGGAAATGAGAAAGCTTGAAAAATTGACTTCAATGAAACTATTAAATAGTTAAAAAAAGATTCAAAAAAATAAGGAGTTTCAAGGCAGTAGAAAACAATGGACTTAGATCTAGATTTCGCTAGTGCTATACAAATATTGCATATGCAAATAAACCTCAAAACTGACTTTTCTTGCATAATTTTTGGGGTTATGTCAAAAAAGTAATACTCATCTTACGTGCATGAGATTCTCACTCAACTCACAAAATATAATCAATCATTTATTGAAATTCATTTTTCCTTCAATGATGCCCTATGTTTCTTACACCTTATAGATAAAGTTAAGTTTAAATGTAACTACAAAAATATTTCTAATTGCGTATTTTCTATTAAGTATTTCAACCCAATTTGAGATTCTCACTACTAATACTTTTGGGATTTATAACTATAAAACATACCATGAAAAAGAAAACGATATGTATATAATAATGACAATTCAAATTAAACATTTAAAAAATATAGTAAAACAATGTAAGATGGAAGAACTTATATAAACACGATTTCACATATTTCTAGACAGAAAAAATATGCAGTAGAAGAAAGTGCCGAGTGTAACAAATTGCTTATGTTGAGAGCTTTTATATTTGGGGTTTCAAATCTTATCTCTTATCCAAGGATATAAATCTTCTATTTGTTGGCCGAGTCTTCTCATTTCCATATCATTTTACTGATGATGAACCCCAGCAAGATGATAAAGAACATTTGAAAGATAATGAGAATGTTGCACAATTGAATACTTTAAATAGCAAAATCATTCTACTTGAGCCAATCATAAACAATAAGAGCAAAAAGATTAAAACTATACTTAAGTCTCTCCTCAACAATATTGAGTTAGAAGTTCGGCTTATAATTTTGCCACTAGATGTGTTCAACTACTTAAAAAGTAGATCTACCTTATAGCCCAAAATGTGTTTTCATCTCTAATGTGTGCTATTGGACTTGATAAGTATTTTCTTTTATTTCGTTTAGACTTAATAATATTAGGACCCAATTTTATAGTATAAATATTTTATAAGTATACTTTTTGGAGGATCTTTTAGCTTGTTTCACGAATCTTGTGAGGAATTTCTTTTTCTATGAATACTTGAACAGTCATGACTAATCAAGCTTTTGAACTTGTGGTGTCCAAAAATTATCGCTTTCAATTCCTTCTTATTTTAAAGTGTGGCTCCTATTTTTCTACTTTCTTTCATAGTTTAGTTCCAAAACATTCATTCTCTTGAGGGTTTCTTTCTAAGCACTAATTGCCCTTGATAACACATATTTTTGAGTATTCTAAGATAAGAAAATGATTAATATTTTATTATAAAACTCGAATTATATTGTGTATTTCTACATTTTTATGATTATCAACATAGTATGAGTTTTTTATTCCTAATTAAGACCAAATCTTGATTTAGTCCCAACCTTAGTTCTAATTACTTTATTGAGCAATGCAGCATGTTTTAACAACTCAAATCCCAAAAAGCCAAAAAGTGAACAGTGGAGTCATCATGAAAAGGAGACAAAAGTTGAAAGAAGTACACCAAATCTCAATTTGAAGAAGAAAAGTAGATTATTAGAATAATGAAGAGAGAGAAGACTATCTCCCACATTTTGAACAACAGGAAAACAATTTTGGGGAGGGAGATCTGGCAGGAGTGAGTAGCAAAACCATGGAAGACGAAGAAGATGAAATCACGATCCAAGCTTTCCTTTGAAGATTTCTTCAGCTCTTAAAGAACACTACTCCTAGCGTAGAATAGTTTTAGTTTTACTACGTGAACCATTTACCTTCTTTGTTTCTGTTATGCACAATTTGCTGTTGTTTAACTTTGAGAACACAATGTTATTTAGGATGTGGTATGAAAACGTTTTCTTTTTCTTTATTATGAGTGGCCTAACACTTAGAGGGGTGCCTTGGAGTGAAAAGGGGAGAAATATGCTAATCGCTCTTTAGACTTTATTAACCATAAGTCATGCCACTTTATTAGAGGGGGGAATAGTGAAACTTATCTTAACAACCCTAATTAGAGGTAGACCAAAGATTAGGGGGAAAACAAGAATTCGAGTAGACATAGACTTTGTTTGTTAGATGTTTGATTTATGGTTTGTATGAGTGTGTTTAGTGATAAACATAAATCCTCTAGAAGTCCCAAGGCACCACCCAGTTCATCTTAGAAACAACCGAATTCAAAAGTTTGTTACTTTTCTTTACTGTATTCCATCGTAATTCTGCCTTAGTCCTAGTTAAGACTAAATCTATCAACGTGACACTGATTGCACGCATTGATAATCACATGACAAGCACTTGCTTTTCGTGTTCGACCCTAATCACTATGCTCATAATAGTATTATGTTTTAATATGTATTAGGTTATAAATTTATTTGATAGGAGAAATTTTCATTTTAACGACGTTGCATATTTTTCATTTATCAATCCTCATAGTTGTAGGTAGCTAATCTCTTTTAGATTACATGGTATTAGAGCTTTGAGGTTGTTTCTTTTTATCATTGTCTTGTTCTCCTTTAATCATAATTTTAATTCTTGTCCTCCTACTTCTTTTAAAAAAATAACCATGGTCTTTTCCATATTTTAGGCTTCGGTAAAGCAAAAAGTTCACTCTCAATGAAATAGCAAGAACACTTTGAATATCAACTTCAAGAGTATAAAAGAGAAGGTAAAAAGGAACAATCATCCCTTGTTATTTACTTTTCACTATCATTCATTATAAAGTTCTCTTTGTTTATTATCCATTCTAATAAGCAGCAACATATTTCAGTTGTTGCCTTTTATTTCAACCACTCATTCTTTTGTCATTCACTTGCCACTATTTCCTCATTTTAAAATTCGCTTGTGTTAAGGGTGAAAATCGATGTTTGTGAAGGGACCGATTTTCAGGTGAAAGGTGCAACCGGGAAATCCCGCACCCTCTTATGTTTTTCGTGATTTTGTTCGGTTTGGTAAATGGGAACGGGGGTAGGCGGAGATTTTTACATGGAAACCGCCGTAAGACGGAAAAAACCACAGAGCTGTCGGAGCTCGCCGGAGAAAGTTATTACTAGAGAGATGTGGTGAAGAAAGGTACAGGTTGGGAGGCTTAGGATCGAACCCTCTTTTTCTTCATAACTTCTCCTATTTATAGGGGAGGCCGATCTAGCTGAATCCCCCTTTCTGTAGGTGTCAGTTGCCTTTTGTACTGGTACTATGACCTTACTTTTTAGATGATCGCCACCCATTATGCTATGATTCGGCTGCTTTTCAACATGTGTCATACGGCCGTCGCTGTTGGCCCTCTGACATATACCGATTTTTAGTATTTCCCATCTGGGTTGATGGTTTGTTTAATGTAGTGGTATGTTCTGCAAACATTCTTCATTTTACAATCTCATTTTTATTAAGAATACGAATGAGGAAAATGAGAAAGGGATTGTTTCTGCATTATGCATTTTTTAAGAACGAGAATTTCAATTGCATAAGAATGAATAATAAAAAATTATTTTTGTTCTATTTGTTTTTACATTCTCATTCTGTAAAATGAGAATGCAATAAAAAAATGTATACAGAACAAGCCCTAAGATGTCTATCAAAAATCTAAAAGATTTTGCATCATTGTAAAATGTGTGTATTGTTATGAACACATTCTATTTTTTCAACGATAAATGTGCAATTCTGTTTTTACAATCTTTTTTTAAAAAAGTTGCAGAACGTCGATTCATTTTATTTCTCATTTTTATTCTATTTTTTTGAAAATTCCTTTTCAAAATAATATGCAGAATATAGCCTTACTGCTTTCCACAAATTGAGTAGGAGGAGATTTATCGTTTTATGTGTGTTTTCCTCTAGTACTATTCATCTTGTGTTGTGGGATTTCCCTTTTAATATGAATCGGAAAGGATTTTGGTTTGATATCTTATCCAAATGGAATGGATATTTGGGTCTACTAACCAACCTTTTAGTGAGAATGGGGGACGATACTCTGCCTGAAATTGATAAATAGATTAATACCAACCCCAACTCATTTCATGAATAAAATGTTAAAATTATCATCCAACCAAACTGATTGGCATTTACAGCTTCTTTGGATCATCTAAAATGCAGATTGTGTGGCACCAAAGAAGCTGATGTGTTACTCTCCACTCTAGGGTCATATGCAACAGCTGTAAATGTTGGAATTGGCATCATCTCCTGATCAAGCCATGAAGTGCCCATCTTGTGGTCTCTTCCTTATTTATCGTAGAGTCTGTTAGGCTGCCTTTAAATTTTCTAATCTTGCAAAAGAATCAAGTGCTGTGTCTTTCACAATATAAATTACAAACTTTTCATTCATATCAATTTTTCTATGCAAATTCATGTTCATGCTGGCACTGGCACTACATCTTACGGTCCAACATGTTAAGTCGCTCCTCAGTCCTAAATCCATTTTCTTGATGAGTACCAGAAAATCTAAAATTTATAGATTTGAAACCTCCAGCATCATTATTTCTATCGCAAATGACTTAGAGTTATCTTTTTTATGCTGTATTTCTGAGATACTATGACGACAAAGAATGCACAAGCTTTTCCATCCAAGACATTGGCAGACCGCTCATATTGCAGCACAAGTTTCAAGTTTCTTAGCCTATCCACATAGTTAGGCCCAACCAGTTTGTTATCATCGAGAATACTGGCAATTGGATTGTTTGCTTTCAAATTTATTTTTCTTATGAATGAAGAACTAGCAAGATATGCATATATTCAAGCATTCACATCAATCAATAAGTCATGAACTTCAACTAATTGATTGGCATTCATGTTTATCACATAAACAAAGTATGCACAATGTAATAGATAGAATCCTTGCTCTACATCCCCTCAAGTACATATGCTATTCTTGGAGCATGTAAAACAATAATCAATAACTTGATTCACATATCCCATAAACAATTATATCTCTGCTCCTAACATTTTCATTCTTGGGTATCCATGCTATTCTTGAATAAAATGCTAGTTAAGTAAACCCATTCAGCCATCAACTCTATAAGTAATTTATGATCTCAGGACATATGCCATTCTTGATATAAATTATGGTAGTTCTGCAAGTATACAGAAACTTCGAAGTAATAAAATAAGATCGTATCTACATGAAATTGTTATTGGAATTTTCTTTTCAAAACAATAACTCAAAAAATAGAAAATAAAACAAAGATTTGGTTTTAAAAACAATAAGAAAAGTGGCTTCGGATCTAGGATACACCTTGCTCAAAATTTGCCCAAACTTGTATGTATAAACCTTGAATACTGATTTATTTGCACAAATTTTGGGAGTGTTATTCTAAAATACTGCTACTCGGTGATCGTTATAACACCGTCCCTTGTTTAGTGGGATTATAGAATCAATCATGCCACTAAAGCCATTTCACCTCTTGTGATAACTCGTGTTTACCTCATAGCCAAATCTAACCTCTACACTTCACACATTGTAGACATATTAGATAGAATATACCTTCTCCTTCGGTAATTGATGTCAATCTTTGATTCTCCCACACTCTCTTAGAGTGATGTGATACTAAAGAGTACGTTGGTAAAAAAAATTGTTGCGAAAAATAGAATCAAACCTCAATTTAAATATTAAAAAGCATAATAAAACAGTCACACGCATAGGACTTGCGCAAACAAGGCTTTATCGTAGATCCTGCCAATGCTCACATGCGCATGCTCGATTTTAAACAACAAAAGTTGATGAAAAACGAAAGAAGAAGAATCCAAAACATGCTGGACTCGACTCTAAACCCAAACTGACTCTGATGCCTTCGATTTTCGAGCTTTGGTCTTTATATAATGGTAAGGATTTACCGGGCTTTCTTAATGGGCTCATATCAAATCTTCTATTTAGATTTTAAGATGTGATGCAAATATTCTAGGATAAGATCTAAATCTTTCAAGATAAAATGTGAATCTTATCTTATATGAGAATTTTTTACCAAGTCTTTATCAGAATAGACCAAATCTTTGATTCCACTAAAGTCAACTCGAAAATTTTTCACATTATACTGAAATTATTTTAAAAAATCCCAAAATACACTTTCCTTCTAAAAAGATTGATATGATATGAAATATATAAAATTCTTTCAAAAGCATAGGAAAAGGGGAATAAAAGGGGTGCAAATCAATCCTAAAAAATATAAATATAATTGACACAAAATCAGTTATCAATAAATACTCACATAGTCACAACATCGAATGATTTAACAATAAATGAATAATATCACATATCATTCAAAATATTGTGTGAATGGAGACCCAAGAAACATTAACATGAAATGTTTCATGACTTGATCTTTGATGTGAAAAATAAATTTTGCAAATAAATAAAAAAGTAAATTTTCAAAAAACCATTTTTTCCTTTAGTTAAACCAATCCATGTAACAAGCTAGCCAATTCAGAATTTCAAACTCCCACTCAAACTAGAGATGGTACTTTTGAAAAAAAAATGAACTTAAATCCAGGAATCGACGATCAAAACATAAACCAACGTGTGGAAAACATTGCACAACCCATGGTTTAAGTCTTACGACAATTGAATAGTTTCTAAACCTAGCTCCGATACCACTATCGGGTAACATGCAGCAGAAGGTGGGAAAATAAAATTTTTTTCCTTTTCGTAACTAGCGATATCTCATATTGCAGATAAACATTAATAATACGATGCCTCTAGCTCATCTATATGAACTAGAAATCAATCCGACAAAGTTAAACTAAATGTATCTAATACATTTTACCCAAAATATATTTCTACCATACTAATATCTCATATTAGCATCAATATACTTCGAAAACACAACCATATAAATGCTAATATATCACATTAACATTGATTCTCGATTCAACTCTTGATCAAGACATTAAGAAAATATAGTAATACCAATTCTATTATCTCATATTAACACTCACTAGCGAGAAATCTAAAGAAATACGGAAAATAAACAAAGAAAGATACCAAACTTGAAACTAGAATCAAGTTCTCTTCTTCATTTCGCTATTCACCGTTCTTGTTTCTTCCCAAACCTTCCTGGTCGCTTTTTTTCTTGGCGATCGAGCACATCTTGGAAGAAGAAGTTCCATTCTCTTTTTCCAAATGCCACATATTTATAACCAACGCATTGGCACGTTTATTAAAACATGAGCTTGGGCTTCAGGCCCAAATCATCAGACCATATTATTTTGGGCTCTGGTAATCAATATGGGCTTAGGCCCATATTACCAATCTTTCAAGTGACAAGCACTTAGATTAATTTTAACCAACTTATGATTCAAATTTAAAGACATGCTATAGTATATAAAAAATTTGAATCAGAAGTGACTCAAAAAATTTCTAATTCTTCTTTGTGTGACTTATTAGGTTCGTTTTTAATCATTAATGAGAAGCGAGAAATCTCATTTCTTGAACAATAATATTGTTCCAATATATCTTGTTTGTCATAATACACAAGAGATGCCTAGAATAGAGTATTAAAATTCATTTAGCACTCTCTCTAAAGAAGCAGTGGTAGAGAACATGACGTTGCATCTCCAAAAATTAAATTTAGTTCAATTATCGATTGAGATTTAGAATGGATATTTGGCATCAATAGTCCCCAATTTTTGTAAAAATGAAAACAATGATCTCAAGTATTTTAAATAATGAAAAAATTGGTCTCCAATTTTAAATACATTAACACAATTTTTTTTCTTATATTTAAATATTTGATCCCCAATATTTTTGTATTCACTAATTTGATATAAATAATCCTCATTTTTTTGAAATATTTGATAATATTAGGTAGGCAGTAGTCTGTACAACTTATTTTGTAACTTATGACTTAAAGTAGAAGTAAAAGTAAGTATTTTACAGACCACATCTACTTGTTCTAAAATTTAACTTCTACTTCTATTTCTACTTATTTTCTACTTATTTCAATTTTAACTATTTCAGCAACTTATTACACAAGTTGCTAAAATGTAACTTATTCACTCAATAAGTTTCTTAAAATATTTGTATTCCTTTTTTGCCCTCCAACCCTTTTACTTTTTCATGGCTTTTCTTTCATTTTGCTCATTCTTCTGATTTTCGCGTTAGGTTGAGGTATGTGTTTTCACCTAAATCCCTAACCAAAGCTTGGATCTAAACAGGTCAGGAAGGATCTAGAATTGAACCGGTGGCACAGGAGGCTTGAAGCGTGGGTGTACCCTATCAGAAATTCAGCAACTGCATTTGTTGCTACATTGGAGCTCAATTATTTTGTACATTTGGGAAGGGAATGGTGGGGAATTAAAGAATATTACTTTTTTGGGGGAAGACGGTGCAGCAGGTGCATTTGGGGCTTGGGGAAGGAGGGTGCAGCAGGGTGCATATGGGGTTCGGGGGAAGGCGGCGGGTGCAACAGGGTGTATTTCGGAGTTTGGGGAAGTTGGTGGGTGCAGCAGGTGCATTTGGGGCTTGGGGAAGGTGATGGGTGTTAGAGGTGGGTTCGGTTCGAACCGCAACCACGGTTCTGGTTCCAATTCGGTTCCAGGAGGTGGATGTTCGTACGGTTTCGGTTCGGTTCGATAAATTAGGGAACCGTGGAACCGACGGTTCCGACCTATGTATGAACCATACTGTTCACAATTCCGAATCGAAACCGTCGGTTCAGAACCGAAAAAAATTTAAAAAAATTTAAAAAAATAGGAAAAAAATTAAAAATTAAAAAAATTAAAAAAATTAAAAAAATAAATAATTGTATATGATTTCAGACACTTTTTTCAAACACCCATTTGACGGAAGTGCATGCCTGGAAAATCTTCTGAAACACCCCTTCCCAAACACACTAATGATAGATGTGGGTGTTTGGAAAATGATCTCAAGCGTCCTCATGACACTCTTACATGAGGCATGAGTAAATGCGGGTGGCCAGGGAATGATTTTTGTCTTTCATATGTTCTTCCCGAACACTCATAAGCTAATGTGGGTGTCTGAAAAAATGTAATTTTATTATATGTGTTTTCAATTACTGATAATTTTATCACTTTAATAATTTATTTCATTTATTTATATACTATAAATTATAAAATTAGAGTGAAATTAATAAATATAATATGTATAACCTCAATAGAAAAATACTAAATTACTCAAATTTATTGAATAATTTTGATAGTTCAACCAAATAAATATTTTAACATTTCATTACCTACATATTTTTTTCAATAACTAGTTATGTGTTGCCAAGATCTCTAATTTATCCATATTGGTAGCACAATGCATATTTAAATATAAGTATATATTTAAAATGCTCATGTGAAGACTGCCGTGGCATCATCATATTTAAAATATAATTTTTGTGTATATATTAATCTCAACGACTAGTGCATGCATTTGTGACTGTGCACACTGTGGAGTTGCACATGATTTTGAAAGTATCCGTTGCTATTAATTTAATAAAAAAAATTATCTATATATACTATATGGTTGTCTTATAATTTTCCATTACTTTCTCTTATTGTCTCATCACTCATTACCAGAAATAATTCTATTTCAACTTCTACATACAACTCGCGATTGGAAAACCGTAATACAAAAATTTTTCTAGGAAAACCGTGCATCATATGGCACTTGAGGATTTTAAAAACATGCGTGACTCTACAGTGTAATTTTTGTTTGACTTGTGATGGTTGGAAAGGTTGTAACAATGAGAGTTATATTGTTATTACATGTTTTTGGGTAGATCATTCTTGGTGTATGCAAAAACGAATTTTAGCTTTTCAACAATGGCCATCACCAAATAATGGTTTTTCTATTGCTAAAATCATTGAAAATGTCACAGCATTTTATGGAATATCTGATAGAATTTTTTCTATTTCTTTAGATAATGCCTATGCAAATACAAATGCTATTGATATTTTGAAAAGTTGCATGAATCCTATGTTGAATAGCATTTTTTTCCACACTAGGTGCACTTGTCATATCTTAAATTTTTGTGTTCAAAATGGTTTAAAAGAATGTGAAATTTTTTTAACTCATATTCGTGATTTAATGAGTATGATTAGAACTACACCTAATAAAAGAGATGATTTTAAGAGTATTTGTCAAGAAAGAAATATCTCTTATTGAAAATTTAAAATTGATTGTCCAACTAGATGGAATTCTACATATGATATGTTACAATTTTTTATTCCTTATGAAAATGTTGTTATTGAATTTTGTGAATCTTTTACGGATTTCAATTTCTTGACTCATTCTATTTTTGAAAAAATAAGAGTTTTATTAAATTTACTAGAAACATTTTATTCTTGTACTAAGATTTTGAGTGGTATTTATTATCCAACTTCTCAACTTGTACTTTCATGTATTTGTAAAATTTTGTTTGCTTTTTATGATTATCAAACTGATTGTGATTTTTTGGGTAATGTAGTGCGAAATATGAAAAATAAGTTTTTGAAATATTTTGATGAAATCCCACATTTGTTTCTTATTGCACCTATTTTGGATCCTCGGGTTAAATCTAGAGGTGTGAAAACATTACTTGAATGCATTTCGGAGTCATTTAGTGTAGATGATGTTGCTTTTTCCATTAAAAATTGTAAAGAAATAGATGTTGATGCTAACAATATTTTACGTGCTATGTATTCCCTTTATGCTTTTAAATATAATAATCATAGTGTTCCTATTCCTAAAACATGTAATAATTCGATGTTTGGCAGTTGCAATCCGATGGACATCATTCGTAGAAAACATAGCTCATTTGTGTCATCCTCTTCATTATCTTCATTAAATTCTGTTGATCAAATTACACTTCAGAATTCATCAATGTTCAAATGGCTCAATTAAAGCTTCTTAGAGATTATCACGAGCATTATCTTTTGAAGCAACCAATGTATGATCGAGAAACTAGTGGATGGTCTTTATTGTTATCAATGTTAAATGGCCACGAAGCTTGTGCATATAATGAGTTGCGAATGCATAGCCGTATGTTCTTACGATTTTGAGAGATGCTTGTGGATAATTATGGGCTATCCAAAAGGAAATTTATTCCTGTAGAAGAAGAGGTCGCTATTTTCTTGAGAAGGGTGGGCAAAGGAGAAGGTTACTCTAGTTTACAAGAATTCTTTGGTCGTGAGAGAGATACTATTCATAGTGCTTTCCACAATATCTTGAAAGCAGTTAATTGGATGGCAGTGGAGTGGATTACGCCAAAACACAGTAACACAGAGATTCAACCTTTTTTCATAAATAATGCCAGGTATTCTTACTTTAGTAACTGTATTGTTGCCATAGATGGAACTCATATCAAAGCATGTGTTCCTGAAGCTGAAAGGGTGCGATACATTGGATGTAAGGGTTATCCTACCCAAAACATACTTGCTGTTTGTGATTTCGATATGCGTTTCACTTATGTGATAGCTGGCTATGAAGGAATAACTCATGACAGTAGAATTTTTAGAGATTGTATTAATGAGGAGTGTCTCTGCTTTCCAACAATACCCCCAGGAAAGTACTATGTGGTAGATGATGGATTTGCCAACACCACTGGATTTATGACAACTTATCATCGTGAGCGATATCACCTACCGGATTTTCAACGTAGAACAACTAGATGATACCAAAATTCACGAGAGTACTTCAATCACAGACATTCTTCACTTCGAAATGTAATCGAGAGAGCATTTTGAGTATGGAAGAAAAGATTTCATATGGTGAATGATATGCCAAAAAATATGAAATTTAAGCACCAAGTGAGACTAGTAGTAGCTATAATGGCTATACACAATTGGCTACGTCATGTGAATGCTGAAGATGATGGCGCTCGTCTCTCGGTATATGAAGATGCAAGTAGTGATGTGCCTAATAATAGTGAGTTAGAAGAAGGGGAAGAAGAAGATGATGATGAAAGTGAAAATCATGAATCTGATCAATCTATGGATGTTCTTCGTGATTCTATTGCAAATCAGTTATGGGCTACTTATCGAGCAGGAATGTAATGTAATGCCTTTATTTTTCGATTTTTCAATTTTATGTACTATGTTTTGATAATTTTTTTTCAAGGTTATTTAAAATGAACACGTATTAATATAGCATAATAAAATATTATCATACTTAAGGGCATATAAGTAATTTAAGATATTACTACTACTTATAAAAAGTCTATTTCTACAATTTAACTTCTACTTATTACTAACTTCTACTTATTAATAATTTCAAATAGACTACTTCTATTTATTATGTATCTACTTGTACAATAACTTCTACTTGTCAATTAAGTAAAAGTTATTGATTAAGTTGCATATACTAAACCCTTAATCCCTAAATTATTTAAACATTTTGTAAAATCATTCTCCAATTAATCATGTCTAATTTTTGAATAATAGAAACTAATTGTGCTTAATGTTTAAACAATGGAGAATTAAAAATACATAAAATATAAAATTTTGGGGAGTAATTATATCATGTACATCGAACTTTGGGAACTAAAAATGTACATGCATGAAATTTTCGAAATGTTTTTCTATGCCATTTATATTAAAAAGTGTACAAACTCATCACAACATTAGTAGGTAAGAAATAAATTGAAAGTACTCATCTACTCAGTTTTATTTTGAGCATATATCTTATTCTTGGGCATGATAGTGAAATGAACTCTGCATATCCGATAAATTAGCTTTTATCACATATAATTCAAGATTCTGATTAATCTTTTGAGTCTTTTTATCTCTCATGTTTATTTATTCTAATGTTTTTAAGTTTTTTTATATGTTTTATACTAATTTCATCTTTTAGAAAAAAAAATGTATTTTTGGATTTTTAAAAATAATTTGAACTAAATTAAAGGTAATCTAGCCTAAGTTGAATAGGTTGTTAGAAATCAAAGTTAGGTTCAAGAGGAGGTTCAAAAATGAAAATTGAATCCAATATTCAAGACTTGGATAAAGATTTGAAAGCAATCTTGAAAGATTTAAATCTAATCCAATATTCATCAAAAAAGCTCAACATACTTCCTTTTTATAAAAGAACTTGAACATCAAGTTTTGGAGTAGTTCAAAGTTTTTAAATCATTCTAGAGATCTTAGATTGAAGTCCTGTTTTTTAAATTTTTGTTTGCTTCACTTTTTGATATTTTTATATTCTTGATTCAAACATTTGCGCATAATGTTTGTTCACTTTTAAGTAATTTTTCTTCATTAATTTCTCTTCTCAAATTTCTTCTTTCATTAAAGGATAATGAGTAAGGTTTTTGTCAAAGAGTTCAACGGAGAAAATCTAATTCAAAATGCATCTGGATACGTTGCATATGATAGAGACTCTGTGAAAATCATCAAAGTTAAATACACATCTACTCTGGATAAACTTATTGAAATTATAGGTGAGACCCTTCAAATATCACCTTTACATTTTCAATTTGCCTTAAATGCAAAGTTCTATGATGTGGAATCCGGAAATGCAAATTTTACGGAGATTTCAAGTAATGACGTATTATGTTATATTTTATCACCTACCAATTCGGAGTATGGAATTGAATTTTGAGGTTTTATGTCATAAGTTGTGATATAAAATGGCATGAAATTCTACAATTGCAGATTGGAGGTTTAACCTGAACGAACAAACTAACGAGGGCTGCAACAATAGCAGTTATCCGACACAAGTCTTGGATGCACCATTTGATCCTTATTGGGAGCCTTCGTCTCGTTATGGTTAGAATTCTTTCAAGAACATACCATTTTAGTAATATTTTGAATATTTTATAAAAATCAACATTTTCAGAATTTTATACATATTGAAAATTAGAGTCAAATGAAATGATATGTTTTGTTTGACTTTCGATTTTTTTTAAATAAAATATGAGAAATTATGCACCCATCTTCACATTCTTGTGTTGGTTAGATTCTCTTATCTATTTCTATTTTTTAACATTACTATTTTCCATATAATAGTTCATATTTTAAACTTTTATTTTAGGTGATCATTAATATGTTTCAGATGAAATATATGATAACAGAGGCCATGTAAATCAAACTTATGAGACCTCAATGGCCCCTATTGAAGAGTTTGAGTTCAAGGGGCAATGTATGTTGATAATGATCCCTCGAATATCAATGAATCTGACTTTGCGAATAATGAAATTTCGGTGATTTCTGATCATCCATCAAAAACGTGTTTTGAAACTCAAATTGAATCACCAGATCGATTGGACTTCTTGTATGCTGATGATATTGATGCAGTTGCTCTTTACAATACTTCTATAGCACATCGAGAGACCCGCTTGGTGGCAAGTGATAAAAAGACATATGCTTGCATTTGTCGTCAAACGAAATAAAAAACTTCTAATTGTCCATTCTATCTCTGTTCAGGATTTCAAACACGATCTGATACTTGGAAGATCTTGAAGCTTGTAGAACCACATACATGCGATGTCACAGTTGATATTGTGACATCCAACATTAACCTTATAATTAAGTTTATTGTACCACGTTTGGTTGCACTTTTGGATGGTGATAAACGAAAATTTTAGCATATCGTTGCAATAAAAGCAAACTTCGGTATCAAATAAATTTATAGTCTCTAATCTACACAAAATACAAATTTAGAAAACTTGTATAGTAGATGTCGGGGTCGATCTGATACAAATTTATAGTGCACAATTCAGAATAACCGTAAGTCTTAGTCTAAGCTCGGACCAACGACGATAAACAAGTTCGGCAAACAGATCAATAAACAATATCAGATCTTAACGTTAAAGGTATCAAGAACTGGTTCTAACTCAGAATAATACGAAGATGCCTTAAGAATCTGCAAGTGGTGTAGTGCTAAAATGTCTAACTTAAATTGCCATGTTCCTACATTCACAACTTCAAATAAGCTAAGTCTACCCAGGTCATTTGTCATATTTTCGGCTAAGTTAGTCCCCAATGTCATCACCAACCTTACAATTAGGTCTACCTGCATACAAAGTATATAGAACTAGGTCTACCCGGTTCTACTATTTCTACCCCGAACTAACATCTACTGCGCCCGCCTTGATTTGTTGATCTACCTCTAAACCAAGCTTCTTAGTTGCGAAGTTACTTGTTCCCCTCCTTATGTCTACCCATGAAATAATAGAAACAAGAACTAAGAAACAATGATGAATTTTACTAAGAATCCTAGACCCACACAAACATGCTTCACCTTAAGACATTCATAAGGTTCTAGCTACTCATATTTGGAAGGTAAAAAGTAATGACATTAACATAAAATAGAGAGAATGTCAAGAACATTGTGTAGAAGTTGGTTGCAGAAACTGAAAACATTAACAAACAAAAAAAAAGCAGTAAGAAGTCTGGTTTCCGTCTGCTACTGTTTCTGGACCGGAACAATAGCGCTGAACTGGTTCTGATGCTATTCTTGAGGATGAAGTTCTCCTTCTCCTCTTCTGGTCGGTGTTCTTCGTGTTGGAGGTGTTGTTGTTGGTGGAGAAGTCGTTCTCCCCGCCGTTGGAGGCTGATGAATGTTGGAGGGAAAATCCCCCTGTGTGTATTCTGAAAAACGCGTTGTCCCCTTATGATTCTCTCTCCTCTCACTTTCTCTCACCTCCCACTGCTCAAGACAAGTACATTCTCTAACAGTTCTACTGCTCCTGCCCTTGACTTGCAAACTACTGTCGGGACAATGTATTCATTGCCTCCTGCTGCACAGTAACTTACATGAAATTCTTGACTTTTCCATCCATGATTTTCGGGTAGCTGTTGGGCTCAAAATTGGGTTAGAGCATGGGTGGGCTAAATCAAAGGATTTAGCCCAATAACACACCAAAAATCACATTTTTCAAAATTATATATAAAAATACTTAAAACTGTAAAATAAACAACTAAACATGATTAAAAACTCATGATTTTCATATCCTAAAAACATGAAAATTATATATAAATGTTAAGTTTCTATAACCCTATGTAAAGCAGTAATGGCATTATGAGATATCCTATTAGCAGGCATCGGCTTGTATAACTAGAGCCTTTGAGATTCTCTATGGAATATGGGAAAATTCTACTACTGAGCTACCACGATATCTAAGAGATCTTATTCAAAACCCAGGCACAACTGTGATATGACATCATGGTGGTGATCTAGATGGGAAGGTGTTGCGAAATGTGTTCTGGCTTTTGGGTTTTCTATTGAAGGATTTCGATATTGTCGACCTATGCTTTGTGTTGACGCCACTCAGTTGTACAGACGATACAACTACAAGTTTTTGGTTTGCATTGCTGTTGATGCTAGCAATTGTGTCTTCCCAAACGCCTATGCATTGACATATGGAGAATCAACTGAGCATTGGGAAGTTTTCTCCCAAAATCTTGTCAATCATGTTATTCGTCAAAAGAAAGATATATATATTATCTCTGATCGTGCCTCTGGGATTATTGGTGCTTATGACAATTACAAGCGTTTTAGCTCTCCCTATGCCATACATCAATGGTACAACTTCCATATAAGAAAAAATTATATGTCGCATGTTCATTCGAAATCAAAAGGTTTGGGACAATGAATCAAAAGAGCTTCCTTTGCTAGAACACTGATTTTAGTATGGCCATAAGCAAGATAGCAAGACATTCGATTGAGTCCTATCACCATTTAGAAAAAATATCCAAAAAGGAGTGGACATTGCTTTATGATGGTGGACTTCAATAAACAGTTTTTTTGTTAATTTTACTTACTTTAGCTAACATGTTTTCTTAAAATATAGGCACATGCTCATGACTACAAATCATGTTAAATGTATGAATAACATTTAATGATCAGCAAGATGTTTACCTCCAACTGCACTTGCAAAGGTTAGATGAGTTGCAATTGAGTTTCATTATTGAATAATTTTTAATGTTACCACAACTTTGTAGGTGACCTCCAAATTGCCTGAGTTAAGCTTGGAAATTTCCCTACTCTTGATCTCTGTACAAAATGAAAAAAAAGTAAAGAGAGGAAGAAATGAAAAGAGACCACTAGTATCCCATTGAAAGTCTAACTATGTCATGTTAGCTTATTTAATCTTTGAAGGCACTTATTTTGATGAAACTCACCTGTATGCTTGAGTGATTACCCGTCTTGCACACTGGCACCCTTTCAATTCCTGCATTCTGAATCTAACTCCTGTTAGTCTTAGTTAGGACTTGAGGACAAGTCTAGTGTCGTTGTAGCATAATGTGATAACACATATTTTTAAGTGATTGAGTGCATGGAAAAGATTAATATTGTGCTACAAAAATTTAGTTTTACTATTTACTTTTATATTTTTGCGCATAAGTACCGCAATTGTGTTATTTAAGTCTTTGTTGGGACTAAATCTATGATTTACTCTCAACCTTATAATAGTTTTATTCGAGCAATGTAGTGCAGGTCGCAACACGAATCCCAATGAGCCTAATATGCACAGTGTAGTGGTAGAAGATGAGTCCAAAAGTCTGAAAAGTGGTACACACAAAATCCAAAAAGGAAAAAGGGAGATTTTGGACAAAAAGGAACGAAAGATGAGAGAGAAGGCAAATCTCCCCTTGGAGACTCACGAACAACTTTCTGGAGAGGGTTTTTTGGGGAGGAAGAAGGAGGAACACGAACAGGAACTAAACTGATGCTTGAAGATTATTTTCTGTTTTCCAAAGATTATTACTCCTAGCTAAGATTAGCTGGCGACGTTTTCTAGCTTTCTGTCGAACATTTCAGTTTCCTACTTGTTTATCTTCTAGTAGTCGATTGAGACATGAATGTATTGTGGATGATGTTTTTTTTTCTATTTTCGTTTGTCTCAAGTATGAGTGGCTAAGTACTTAGGGGTGTATTGGGGTAAAAAGGGGAGAAACATGTTAATCAATCTTTAGATCTAAACAACCATAAGTCACGCCACTTCCTTAACAAACCTGGATAGATCCAAGAGGGGGAAGTAGTGAAACCCAACTTAACAACCCTAATTAGAGGTAGACCAAAGATTAGGGGGAAAAACAAGAGTCCGGGTAGACCTAGACCTTGTGAGTTAGTTATATGATTTGTGATTTGTATGAGCTTGTTTAATGATGAGCATACATCCCCTAGGACTCCCAAGGCATCACCCATTCCATTCTAGAAACAACCGAGCTTCAGAACTGATTACTTTTTTTTACTGTATTTCGTTTTAGTTCTGCTTTAGTCCTAGCTAAGACCAATTTTACCAACGTGACACTAGTTTCATGCATTAATTTTCACATAGCAAGCACTTGCTCTTCGTGTTCGACCCTAATCACTATGCTCATAATTGTTTTATACTTGAACGTGTATTAAGTTATAAATTTATTTGATAGGAAGATTTACGTTAACAACATTGCATAATTTTTCGTTTATTAGAGTCACTATTACGGCAGAAAAAAGGGATTCCCTTGGGACACAAAATCCATGTGAAATATCATGAAGTGTCGAATTAGTTAACACTACTTAAATGCATATCATATGATGTGAATAGGCAAACATGTTAGACGCAATCTTGGGGACAACATTCCACGCGAATATAAAGAGTCAATGTTCGAGATCAAACTTGTGACTGTGGTATATGGCAAATAGGCAAATATCTTTGTTCTCATCCGCAAATGGTAAGCTCTGTAAAATTATTTAGTACTATTATTTAGGAATCATCAATCTAATTAATATTTTATTCCACAGGGTTGTCATCAATTCCGTTTAAATCCTATACTGAAAACAAGTGAGTATTACCTGACATCAAACTTAATGAATACATACAAATGTGAAGTTCGCCCTGTACATGATGAGAGTCAATTGGCAGAATCAACATTCAAGCTGGTTCTTGACCCATCAAGAAAAGAACAAATTTGGGTCGTGAGCAAACAACCAGGTTTAGAGGATCGGTAGATTTTCAGCAAAGAGGAAGGTGAAAGTCAAAAGTTACAGAAATTTACAAAGAAGACACATATGTCACGAAAGACAATATCCTTCCAACCAATGTACTCTCGCCTGCTAATCCAACTTACATACATTCATCATTCGAGAGAGAATAACCCACAGAGCCAAGGGCAACTACTTCGGATGGTCTACTATCGTTGTCCCTTTTCTACTCAACTCAAGTGCCATTCTCTGAAAAGACTATGGTTCATAATCAAGCAACGCGATTACATCATGCTTCCCTTTTTGAAATCGTAAAACATACATTTAAGCTAGGAAAACATAAATAAATTATAGAATCATGAATTATGTTGTCATATTCCTATTCTTGTTCATATAAATTTTATGGATTCATATTTTTACGTTTTATTATATAGTTAATATAAATAATACATTTTGAAAATTGTTTTTATAAAAAGCGTAAACGTAAAAATCTAAACATAAACCAAGAATATTTGTATAATTCTTAATAAATAAAGATTAATAGAATAAACCTGTCCTTTTTTCGAGATAATAAATATTTATATAAATTTCTATTATCAAATAAAAATTTAATAAAAATTTGTACAAATACTATAAAGTTTACAAACAATGTTAAAGATAAATAAATAAAGGATTATATAAGATAATAATTAGGTAAGAAATAAAATTATTAAATATAATTTTTTAAAATTTCTACATATTGCAAATAATATATTATTTGATAATTATAATTATTATATTCTTATTCTTATTCTTGTTCATATAAATTTTATGGATTTATATTTATTTATATATCTATGTTTTATTTTATAGTTAATATAAATAATACATTTTGAAAATGTTTTTTATAAAAATTGAAATGTAAAAATCTAAATATAAACCAAGAATATTTGTATACAAATTAAGATGATGAATAAAGATTAATAGAATAAACTTGTCCTTTTTTCGAGATAATAAATATTTATATAAATTTATCTTATCAAACAAAAAATTTAATAAAAATTTGTACAACTACTATAATGTTTAAAATTAGCATTAAAAATAAATAAATAAAGGATTATATTAGATAATAATTAGGTAAGAAATAAAATTACTAAATATAATAATTTTAAATTTCTACATATTAAAAATAATATAAGATTTGATAATTATAATCATTATATTCTTATTCTTGTTCATATAAATTTTATGGATTTATATTTCTTTATCTCGCTATGTTTTATTTTGTAGTTAATATAAATAATATATTTTGAATTTTAAAATAGTATTAAAGATAAATAAATAAAGAATTATAAATGATAATAAGTATGTAGGAATTAAGATCACTAAATGTAATTTTTTAAAAAATTTATACATATTTACAAACAATATAATATTTGATGATTATAATCATTGTATTCTTATATAATCAAAAATATGATAAAATTATTGTATTACTTGTATATTATTTTTAAGTATTACATGCTAACATTCTTTTAATTAATATGTATTTTTTTGTAAAAATTTTATTCCCAACATGATAACAGATTCCATAATAAAATTTTTCGAATAAAGCATACTGTATATATTGATTTTTTATAATATTTTTAAATTTCCCAATGCTCATGACTTTCTTCAATTGGTGATGGACCATATCGAAACATTTTCATATAGTTAGGCACATCGTCTGTTTCATATAATCCTTCAAAAAACAATCGCATGTATCCATTGCTCTATAATGCATTGTCATCCCTTTGAGTCACCTTGTAAGAAAAGGAAATATTGCATTATTTACGTGTGAATATAGTAACAATACTCAACACAAGTAAATTCTACAATATTGAAAGAAAATGATAAGTTCATTATCGGATTTAGAAGCGATTTCTCTAGTGAATCATCAATCAATAATGTGTTACTTAGATTGTAATGATTTCTAAACGCTTTAGCATTATTCCAAATCTGACGTAGGTCTTTAAACTTAATGGTGCTGAAGCTCCCATCAATACATCTTCCAGTGTCGGTGCATTGACTTATACCCCCAACAAAATACAAGTGCTTTATGACTGCAACTTGACAGAATGTAGTGAACTATTTTACGCACCAGATCATTGCAAAACAATCAAAGTTATAAATGCTTTAATGCAATGAAAAGTGAAAGTAGGAGTACTTGTGAAACTTACTCTCGACACGAGGACCAAAATGCAATGTCGAACATTTTCATGCACCAATCCAAGAAATCGATACAGTCTGGTCTTATGTAAACTACGGCACGAAAATGAACATCATTAGTATAAATTATTAGGATAATAAAATGTATTATACTATTTATCTACTTGCCGTTCAACAATGAAGTCAGGCCTTCCCATTGCTCGTCTTATCCATGTACACAACATCTGCTAGCAAACTGTTACTATCTAAGATGATTAATTTCTTAGGTCTCAAGTTGTCATCCTCCGTAATAAATATTGGAAATCTTGATTCATATTGATATATAGTTTCCCTCAGCTCCTCAATTTCATCCTTGGTTGCTAGAAACTGTAAACGCATCTGAGCAATATCATTCTCCTCCATTTGTTGTGAAGTAGACAAACCTACATTGTTCTCATAATACACTCTATAATATGCCAAATTCTCTTCTTCAACAGGTTGCTATTGAGATTCAGTCTGCATAGTCTTCCGAGAAGTGCCACACCATATATGGAATGAACCTTTCTTAGTTACAGTTGATGGTTTGACATCCATCCATCACATGTCCTTTCCCACTATCAATGCTTTTAGACATTCTTTATCATATTTATCCAAGAGTTGGATACCTTAGGATACAATAACAAGAATACAAAAGTTTAATGAAAACATGAAATGACAAAATATGTAAAAAAAATTCTTACCAGATGGTTTTCCAATATTTGATGTGGTCAAAAGCTGTCTAGGTATCCTAATCCTCATGTCTTCTGGTGGAATGATTCATACGAAACTAGTCCACCATTCTCCATGAGAATCTCTCAAACCTCTTACAATCTTGATTCTTGCCTTTGATCATATTGTAAAATGATTTGAATGAGCAACTCTTGAACACTTTGTAATACTAAAAAATGCACTACACTAAGTGGGAATCCTTCATTCTCGCACAACTTCATAAATGAAATGATATTACCAATGGAAGCCGATGTCAAATGAAATAAAGGAACTTGCACCGAACAAAGCAAAGACTCGATGAACGATTGAATTGGTAATCTCAACCCATATCTAAAATGCTCTGTGCTAACTGTAAAAGCACGGGAGCAACCACTACGTGATGGCTCATCTGACATTTTTTCATTACCTTCCTTATTTGCAATAACAAAATTCGTTGACATCATATATATTTATCTGATCTTGTCTCCAATACTCATCTGTCACATTGATTTTCAAAATATTAAAAAACATATAATAATAAAAAAATTAATAATTAGAAATTGAAAAGTTTTTTTTTGAAAAAATCTTTAAGAATTCAAATAAATCAAATATAAATTATTCAAACCATTTATAGTTATTTTAAAAAATAAATCAAATGGAAAAAATATTTATAGTGATTTACATATATAAAAAATTGAACACTTTTTTATTGATAAAAATAGAGTAATTTAAAAAATTCAAAAAAATTTAAAAACAATTTCTAAAAATATAAAACAAGAAAAAAGGTTGAACAAAACAATCAATCATTAATTTTTCAAATCAATAAGATCAAAAAAATATCTATGCTAATTAATCATAATTACATAATTTAGTGATCATCAAAACACTAAAAGATGTCTTTCTATGTAGTAAAACTATAAAAAAAGGAAAAAAGAATTTATATACCTTGATTTTGTTGGAACTTATACTGGTATCAACGGTTAGAAAATGAAAATTGTTAGTGTAATGAGAAGAGAAGAATAGAAGAGTAGAAGAGGAGTAAAAGAAGAAGAATAGTTGGTGAAAAATAAATAAGGTACTTTTCATTTATTATTATCATTTTATTTTTTATTTAAATAATTAGATTATTACATGGTCTATCCAATAATCACCATACACTTCAAAAGCTCCGTATCAAATATCATGCCACGGATGCAGCGCCCAGGTGGGCGGCACTTACTATGCACACAACACCCAGCTGGGGGAGTAATCATGTGCGCAGCGCCCAGCTTTGGGTGCTGGTTGTTAAACTAGACAGGCAATCCAATAATTTTTTTAAAAAAGTGAATTAATAGATATTTTATAATTCTATTAAATTATGAATTCAATATTAATTTAAATTAGGTTATTATTATTATATAATAATTGGAATTTAAAGAATAATTAGAATTTATTAAAATATGGTATTTTATAAAAGAAAAATGAAAATTAGGGTATTATGTAAATATAAAAAAATGTTGGAATTTCATAAAACAAAATATATTTTTGTAGTATTAAACTTATTTTCGCATTATTGTACAAAGAAATTTATAGATCTAAGTCTTTTTACAAAGAAAAATAAAAAAGTAAGTGATTTACAAATTAGAACAAAAAGGTCTAGTAGATTACAAATGAAAATTTTAAATCCATGTAAAACACCAATAAAACAGAAAGTTATGGTATTTTGTCAACCTCTCTCCTCTAACACATGTATTTACCAAATTCAGCCCTAAAATCTAAGCATTTTGAAAATAAGTAAGGTAATTTACAAAAAAAATTCAAATAAATTACAAATAAAAAATTCTGACGCATGTAAAATACTAATTAACTTGTTGTTTCTATAATCTCACTGAACAAGTAACGATACTATAATGGTCACCGAGTAGCACTATTTTAGAATGATACTTCCATAACTTGCGCAAATAAGTCAGTTCTCAAGGTTTATACACACAATTATGGACAAGTTTTAATTAAGTTGAATCTTAGATCCAAAGCCACTTTTTGTATTATTTTTAAAAATCCACTTGTCTTTTGTTTTCAGTTTTTTTGAGTCTATGTTTGAAAATAAAATTTCAATAAATATTCATGATAGCACACAAATTTTCCTACTTTTATGATATGAAAATCATAATTTTTTAATTATGTTTAGTTATTAATTTAATAGTTTTAAGTATTTTTATTTGATTAGGGAAAATGTGATTTTTGGTGTATTAGTGGGCTAAATCCTTTTGGTTTAGCCCACCCCATGTCTAGCCCGATTTTGGAGTCTAGCATCAACCCAAAAGTCAAGGAAGAAATTAGGATTTCGTGCAACTCACCAGGCTACAGGGGGCAATGAGTACACTGTCACGGCGGCAATCTACAAGTTAGGGCCAGGAGCAACAGATTTGTCAAAGAATGTACTTGCCTTGGGCAGTGGTAGGCGAGAGAAAGAGGATGAGGAGAGAGAATTGCAAAGGAGGGGCGACCAAAATTTTCAGAACACACACACGAGGGGTAGTGGGAGGCACTTACTATGTTTTAGGTTGTTTTTATGTCTAAATATAACAAACTATTAAGTTTGGAGTTTATAATATAAGATTTAGGTTTTTATCTAGTTTATTATAATTTTCCTAAATCTTGTATTTTACCTAATATTTTTGTATAGTTTTATTTAAGTTTTTCTAGAGGTGAACACATGGCAGGAGGTATGAGAAATGAAGCAGCAGATGGCGTGTTAAGTGTCATTTTCTAGTTTATTATTAGGTATTATTATGTATTAATCTAGTGTTAAGTCGCTCAATTAGGAATTATATTGATAAGTAATTATATTTTATTAGAAAATTCTTATTTTCCTATTTTATATATATTTTCTATCTTTTTTATCACACTTTGACCGAGACATGTCAAAAGGTAGTCATGGAGTGATGCATGAGGTCAGACTTTGACTTTTCGTTTCTTGTACGTGACTTGGAACAATTGTGGGTGGGAGACATGTCTTTAGGGTAGTCAAAAGGTAGTCATGGAGTGATGCATGAGGTCAGACTTTGACTTTTCGTTTCTTGTACGTGACTTGGAACAATTGTGGGTGGGAGACTAACACTGGTCAAGGCCCCTGACTTACGGCATGTCAGAGTCTGCAAAAATGATTGGACGCTAACTTGCATGCAAAAGAAAGATGGTGGCGCATGCGAGACAGAAGGAATGATGGGAAGGGGATCCAAAAAAATTAATGCACGTGGGGAGTGATATAAAAGCCACTTGGAGCACTTAGATTCGGACCTTTTGACATTTTTCTCTTGTACTTAGAACTTGGAGCACGAAGATGCTTGCATTTTCGTTTCTGTTTTCATGGCCCTTTTGGGCTAAAACCCTTTAGTTTCTGGGAGTGAATGAAGTTTCCTTCCAAGTCCTGAGCAATACACTCAGTTCTTCGCTGAATTCAATTCGGATTTCGCATACTTCCACGTGTCTTGTTGTAGTCTTTCTGTAACGACTCCTAGTCAAGGTCCATGAGTAGCAGGCCACTCCTCGCGGATTTTGATGAAGATCAAGGTGAATAGCACCAACTCCAATCCTGCTAGTTCTAGAGAAGTAGCGGATTGTTTGTGGTCAAGGTACCGCGACAGTGGACAGGTTGTGACCTTGGACCTGCCACTAGCCATTGGCAACAGCTGGGCACACAAGTGCAATTCGGTTTTGAAGGCAATCCTCTTGTCTTCCTAATCGTCTAAGGGGGAATCACATGAGACTATTATAATGCCTCCTTGTCAATCAAAATGTAAGGGAGAGTAAGCTATTCCTTGCTCCTATAACAAGCTATTAGGAAGAAATCAGTGAAAACCGAGGCGAGGATGGATAAAGGAAGGAGATGGAATCTCATTCCCAGAAACTGCGTCCCATAGTGATGACACACATTTTTCCTGAAATTCATAATGCAAAATAGTTATATTTTATTATGGTTTAGGTTAGATAAATGTGGTTTTTCATGCTTTGGTGGTGTTTATGTTAATCCTATGTGATTATGTTGAAAAGTGGACTAAATCCTTTGATTTAATCCACAACTCTTGTTACTGATGTTTCAGTAAGTTCAGCAGGGAGATGAGCCAAAAATCAGACTTGCAAGCGTGTAAAACAATCGAAAAAGGGCGCAAAATCCGGAGAAGGGTAAAGGGCATTGTTCTACTGCCACCGCAGTCTGCAAGTTCAGGCCAGGAGTAGTACTGGCGGTCAGGAACAGTACTGACGGTCAGGAACAGTACTGGCAGTCAGAAACAGTACAATGGAGTGAAGCAAAAGAAAAGGAAATTAATTCGAAAAAAAGAAAGGGAGCGCGAAGAAGCGAACAGCTAGGGGACGCAAAGGGGGCCTTCTTCCCCAACGGGAGAAACACCAACCAGAGGGGAGAAGGGAGGCCTTTATCATCAAGAACAGCACCGGAGCCCAGCCCAGCACTACTGTTCAGGGCTGTGAACAGTAGATAGCGGGCGGAAAAACATTATCTATTTGCTTTCCGTTTTTCTGAACATTTCAAGTTTTTGCATTTGACTTGTTACAATGTTTCCGCCATTTTGGCCAGCTTATGTGAATGAAATCGTGTTTTATTTCCAAAGCATGAGTGGCTAGAGTCTTAGGGATGCCTTAAGGTAAAGGGTTGTGGTGTGCGCTTAGAGTTAATGATGAAATTTATGTGTATTCCTTAACTCTTGTTTCTAACAAACCATGGATAGACCTAAGGAGGGAAACAAGTAGTTTCACAACTTAGAAGCTTGGTTTAGAGGTAGACCAACAAAGCAAGACGGGAGCAGTCGGTGTTAGTACAAGGTAGAACCAGTAGAACTGGGTAGACCTAGTTCTATATACCTTGCATGTGGGTAGACCTAATTGCAATGTTGGTTATGATAATGGGGATTAGCTTAAGCCAAAAATATGATGAATGACCTGGGTAGACCTAGGTTATTCGAAGTTGTGAGTGTAGGAAGATAGCAATTAAGTTAGGAACCTTAGTATGGCACCACCCGCAGATCCTTAAGACGTCCTCGTATTAGTCTGAGTCAAAACCAGTACCTGTTACCTTAGTGTAGAAACCTGATATTGCTTACCTACCTTGTTTACTGAACTTGTTTACCACTGTTAGTCTGAGCTTAGACTAAGACCTACTGTTATCCGAAATTATGCATGTACTAAAACACTTAGCAAGCACAAGCTCTTCGTGATCGACCCCGATATCCACTATACAAGTTTTCCAAATTTGTATTTTGTGTAGATTAGGGATTATAAATTTATTTGATACGGATTTTCATTTTTATTTGCAACGATATTACGAAAATTTCCGTTTATCACATAGTTAAGCCCATCACTTGGGTTGTAACTTTTTTTTTTGTTTAAAAACCCCCTTTTTCAAAACCCTGACATTTTGTAGAAGTTTCTTACAAAACACTTTTCTTGAAAAACAACTCCTTGAGATCGATACTTGTACTACGCTTTTTGGTGTTTTACGTTTTAAATATTTTAAATTTGTTAAGGAAACGACACGCCACATGGCGATAAAACAGATCTTCTTGAACTGACATCTCCTTAATTTCCGGAAGACTGAAGATGTTTAATGATGAGCCTTGACGTGCGGTACACGGTAGTGTGCGACAAATGAAATCATTAGTGTACCAGTGTTAATGCAGAACTTTCGTGCAAGTCACTCCAATTCACAGCAGAAATAAGGGGACACGAAAAATCAGACAGAGTAGTTAAGTTTAGTTCAGTTCAGTTCGGACATTCAGCATTCACTTTCCTAGATTTAGTTTAGCTTTTGTTTATTTCTCTGGAGGATTTTCCTCTAGCTTCTCTCTAGGAACCTTGTTTTCCCTTCCTTAGTTTGTATGACAGTTTGCGGCTAGAAACTTCCGTTTCTGGATTAGGATATTCCCAAATCTATGTTTCATTAGTTGATCTTCATTTCTTCTTTCAATCTGATTGGGTTCCATATGTCTTCGTACAACTATGTTACAGTTTTTATATAACAGTCTTCTTATTCAAGATTCATGATTAGCGGATCACTACCTGCGATTTTTGAAGAGGAGCAAGGTGGAAAGCACCAACTCATGCCCTTTTGGCAGGAGGGAGACAAAGTTTTGTCTATGGGCGTACATCAGGATCAATGGACACATAGTGACCTACTTGGTCATATGTCCGCAATTTGACCATGAGGGTATGACGGCAGGACCTCTTATCTTCATGTTCATCCAAGGTGCAGCATCGGGCTATTCTCATGCCTTCTATAACTGAGTATTCGAGAAGATCATAGAAGAGTAGAGACGCAACAAATGTAGCTGGGCGGGATCCGAATCCCAGGAACATTCTCTTTATTTAAGGTTCATGCTACGTTTATTTCCATTCCTTGTTTACAACCCTCTTACCCCCTTACTTAAGCTTCATCATTCACGTTTCTTGCAAATTTTACTTTACAAAGTCATTTGCAAATTGTGATAGTTGTATTCAATGTAACTTCACCTTTCACTGAAAAACAATTTCCTGTATTTGACACCCGTACTACGCATTTGTGCTTTACAAATTTTAAAAATATTAAAATTGGCAAGATGAAATGACACACATAAGTGGGGGAGAAGTATCATTTTCTTGTTTCTTCAAATGAAATGCGATTTCATATATTCACTTATCTCACCCTCGCATTTGGTATTTTGCTGGAATTTAAGCATTTGTTTTTGGTATTATTTCTTCAAGATAGTTGCTATGCATTAGAATTTTTGGTATGCTTCTTGCTAAGGTATTCTTTGACATGCTGTTTATTTTGTGCTCCTTACAAAAGCAACATAGCCTTAGTTTCTTAGTGAGAAGAACATTTTTATTCTCTTTTCTTTATGAGTAACCTGAATGTAGGATGATCATGGGCTTGTTCTTGTGCATACTGTTGGTTATTCTACAGGTCTTGCACAAAGTGATTGAGGCATTAGGATTTGCCTTGGTTTGTCACAATATCTGATGTAGGTAGGATTGGGTTTATTCGGCCCAATCCTCTTCACAGCCCAACACCTCAAATATCTCTACGAGAACTAGGGCAGGAGGGAGCCAGTTATTGACTAATGAGAATTTGACGTAATTACAAGTTCCAAAGGCTGTAGTGGCAAGATTCTCAGGAAACCTCCGACGACTAGTCCTATTTCAATCTCAGGGAGTTGAGTTTTGCGAAAAGTATTTTGTAGAAAACTTTTATAAATTGTCACGCGTTTGTAAAAGTGGTTTTTCCAATACAGAAATAAAAGATATATCGCAAGTAATGGACCTTGACTAAGGGACATAGTTCTTGGGAAATGGATTCTATTTCCTTCTGTTGTCTATTCTCGCCTCGGCCTTCACTGATTCCTTCCAAATAGCTGATTATAGAAACAAGGGATAGCCTATGCTCTCTTACACTCTGATTGACAAAGAGGCATAGGAATAGCCTCATATGGTTCCCCCTTTGACAATTTAGAAGACAAGACGATTGCCGTCGATTGTCTTCAAAACCAAATTCTGTAAGTGTGTCCAATTGTTGCCAATGACCAGTGGTGTGTACGAGGTCACTACCCATCTACTGTCGCAGTACCTCGATCACAAACAATTCACTATCTCTCTTGAACCGGTAGGAATGGAGATGGTGCTCTTCACCTTGCTCTTGAAGAGTGACCTGCTACTCATGGATTGTGACTAGGAGGCGTTAGAGAAAGACTGTAACAAGACGTGTGGAAATATGAAAAATCCGGAAGAATTTCAATAAAGAACAGAGATTAATACTCAAAACATGGAACGAAACTTCATCTATTCCAAGAAACTAAAAGGGTTTAGTCACATATAGCCATGAAAACAGAAAATGAAACGGAAAGATAAAGTGTTCTTCCTCCCTTTGATGGAGGGGAAGAACAAGTTCTAATGCAAGAAAACGAAGCGTGAAAAGGTTCGAAAAAAGTTTGTTCCCAGTTTGTTTTAATCCACTCCCACGTGCATTAACTTCCTCTGCTCCACTTCCATCATTCTTTCTGTCATGCATTTACCACCAGCTTTCTCATGTGTGCAAGTAAGCACTCAATCATTGGTATAAACTCTAACATCCCATAAGTTAGGGGTTCTAACTAGTGTCAGTCTTCCACCCACAATTGACCCAAGTCACGTACAAGGCACGAGACGTCAATGTTTGGTCTCCTGCAATTCTCTTGCAACACTCCAAGCCTGTCTCCTAACATTTTGGGTGAAAGTGCACGAAAAGAAACAACAAAATGTGTGCAAAATACAAAAATAGGAATTTTCTAATAAAATCAAATACCTACCAATATAAATCTTAAATTGGGAAACTTAATCCTAATTGATACCTAATAATATATAATAAATACTTATAAAATGACACTTAATACCTCTCGTTAATTTGTTATTTCTTACCCAAAGACGTGGAGTATGTGGCCTCTAAGTTGATACTTTTTTGAGGTAATACTTCATTACTAGCTCTAGTTATTTTGGTTCTTGACTAGTTACTGATTTACAACAAGCTTTGGAAAGCTTGCTTAGAATTTCTTGTCATAAAACTACATCAGTTTGGCACTAGAACGAGGGTAGGATATCTATGGCACGATGTGGAGGACGAGGTTTTGCACACTCAATGCAACCGTTGAACCGAAATTCCTCCTCCATGGAACAATGCATGGAGGCCATGAAGCAACTTATTTCAAGGATGGAGCGCTTACTTTCCCAGCAGAATCCTACAACACAATGGACCCCAACTTGTGGTGAATTTGAGTTGCCGCCACCAACTAGTTTTCATGATAAAATGAATAGGGGGCGTGGAGTCCGATTATGCACCCCAAATAGTGACAGTGACCAGCGATGAGAGGCTGGCTTCAAAATTGAGTTACCGGAATTTCATGGAACCCTACATGCTAGAGAGTTTTTAGATTGAATTCCTACGGTGAAAGAGGCTTTGGAATTCAAAGCAGTTCCTGAGGATCACAGAGTGAGCTTGGTGGCCACAAGGTTTCGTGATCATGGTGGCAATAGATGAAAGCGACCAGAAACTGGATGGGTAAACCAAAGATTACCTCTTGGGAGAAGTTGAAGAAACACCTTTGTGCTGAGTTTCTTCCCTATAACTATCAGAGAACCCTTTTCCTATAGCTTCAAAGCTTGAGACAGAGATAAAAAACTATTAAGGAGCATACTTTAGATTTCTAACATCTAATTTCACGAGCAGATTTACAGGAAACAAATGAGCACTTGTTGGGACGTTTTGAGTATGTTTGACCCATTAACTGTAGGTGAAGCATTTCATAGAGCATTAATAATAGAGAAGCAAGGTAAACAAGGAGGCAAAGGAGATGGCGATGTTGTTTTGAGTACTCCTAATGTTAAGGAGTCAAATCCACCTTCATCCAAGCCGGCATTTGAGGTAGCAAACCGAAAACCGACCATTGGAGTGAAGTGCTTCTCATGTGGTGAACTCGGTCATAAGAGCATCGAGTGTAGGAGGGTGGGAAAACGAAACCTGTACGTGGATCAAGAAAAATCAAATGAAGGGAACAATGATGCTTGCTTGGAGGACTTATTTGAAGACTCCACCTCTGAGGTTCTTGTTAATGGGGATGTTGGGCACGCTCTAGTCACTAGAAGAATGTGCCTAGCTCCTGCAGTGGAATCTAAGGCTCATTATAGAAGCTGTATTTCTGATGACCTACCCTCGGGACTACAAGCTTTACTGATATTCAACATCAAGTCGACCTTATTCCTAAAGCTACCTTACCGAACAAGGCTCATTATAGAATGAGCCCTCAGGAACATGAGAAGATGAGGAGACAAGTTAAGGAGCTCGTGTCTAAAGGACACATCAGGGAAAGTTTAAGTCCCTGTGCCATACCAGCGATACTCGTACCCAAAAAAGGGGGGACTTGGCATATGCGTGTGAACGGTCGTGCCATCAATAAGATTACGGTAAGATATTGGTTTCCTATCCTGAGATTGGATGATTTACTTGATCAAATTCATGGTGCCTCTATTTTTAGCAAGCTTGATTTAAAAAGTGGGTATAATCAAATTCATATCAGACTAAGGGATGAGTGGAAAATGACATTCAAGACTCGAGAAGGCCTATATGAGTGGCTTGTTATGCCATTCGGATTGTCAAATGCTCCGAGCACATTCATGAGAGTCATGAACCAACTGCTATGCCCCTTTATCAGACGTTGCGCTGTGGTTTATTTCGGCGATATTTTGATCTACAACCATGACAGAGAGGCTCATATCAAAGATGTGAAGGATATACTCCATACCCTATGGGCAGCTTGCTTCTCTGCAGCCCCTGCTAAGTGTATTTTCTTCAATGATCATGCGGTATTTTTGGGTTCATTATTTCAGGAGATGGACTCAAAGTTCATCCTGCCAAGGTGCAAGCAATTGAAACATGGCCAACCCCCACATCTCTACATGAAATAAGGAGTTTTCATGGTCTTGCCTCATTTTATCGGAGATTCATTCCTCATTTCAGCACAAAATTGGCCTCTATTATGGAGTACCTTAAGGAAGGAACATTCAAATGGGGCGTAGTAGCAGAGCAAGCCTTTTCACACATTAAACAGTTGCTATCATCAGCCTCAATGTTAGCACTTCCAGACTTCAACCAACCATTCGAACTCCATTGGGATGCATTCGGGAGTAGGCATCGGTGCCATGTTGAGCCAATCAGGCCATCTCATAGCGTACTTCAGTGAGAAGCTAAGTGAAGGGAAGCTGAAATATTCTACTTATAATCGTGAATTATTTTCTCTTGTGCAGGTGGTCAAGCATTGGAGGCACTATCTCTTTCAACAAGATTTTGTTCTATGGACTAATCATGATTCCCTAAGGCATCTTCACTCTCAGGACAAAGTCTCTGTTTGTCGGGCACTCGAGCTCGTTGGTTTTCTTATTTGCAGCAATTCTCATTCTCTATTCGCCACACTAGTGGAACCTTAAATAGAGTGGTGGATGCATGAAGTCACAAATGAGCGTGTTTAACAACTATGTGGGTTAATGTGGTGGGGTTTGAAACGCTACCTCACTTGTATTCTAAAGATACCTACTTTGTTAAGATTCTTAGGACTGTTAACTTGGGGATTTTCACAGTTTACTCCTTGGTTGATGGGTTTCTCTTCATGGGCAATCGCTTGTGTATACCAGAATTGAGTTTACAAATTCAGTTGGTCCATGAAATTCATGGGGAAGGCCATGTTGGGCAAGATCGGACTCTAATCTTGCTTCGAGAGTTATTATCCTAGACAGCAATGCCTTGTGACAAAATTTATTTAGCAATGTCATGTCTGTCAATGTGCGAAGGGGCAGCCTTCAAACATAGCTCTCTATATGCAATTACCAACTCCTTCACAACCATAGGTTGATCTTAGCATGGACTTAGTCTTGGGTCTGCCACAGATAGCTTGTGGGTTTGATTCTATATTTGTCGTTGTGGATCGCCTTTTAAAAATGGCTCGCTTTATACCATGCAAGAAGACAATGGATGCAAGTGTAGTCGCTACTATCATCTTCCGAGAAGTTACCGTTTATATAGACTACCTTTATCTATTGTGTCTAATCGTGACACAAAGTTTGTTGGCCATTTTTGGAAAAGTTTGTGGCACCTAGTTGGAACCAAGCTTAATTTCAGCATCACCTATTACTCGGAGATGGACGGACAGACTGAAGTTGTGAATCGCTCTTTAGGTAACCTGTTGCAATGCCTAGTTGACAGTGATCATAAGGGGTGGGATATACTCTAGAGCCCGGCTGAATTTGCCCACAATCACGTGGTAAACCCTACGACTGGCTTCAGTCTCTTTCAAGTTGTATATTCTGTGCAACCTTGTGGACCTACGGAGCTGACTCACCTAGTGGATCAGCGGCGTCTTAATGGAAATGGTGAACAACTTGTCAATTCCTTGAAGATAGTCCACCAGCAAGTGATCAACAACCTTAATGCATCCAATGCCAAATTAAGATGGCATCTCTATATTCTAAGCAAACATCGAAAAGAGAATTTTATAAGGTGAAGATAATCATATGACAACATAACCGATTAGCCTATTCCCAATCTGTGTGAACTAGATCTTAGACATCTGGTTTGGAGATTTTCAAGGTAAGCAACACCATACATATCCAAGAATTCATAGATCCGATCTTGCTACCTATAGAAGCATTGACTGTCAAAACATTCAAACTTGGAGATTGTTTTTGTGATGGTTGTGCTGCATTCAAATTAAAAAAAGAGGAATTCAGAAGTGACATCTGGTACATGGGTACGAAATCTAGTAGTGATCGCAAGTAATCAATCAATGAAGATGGGAGCTATATTTTGGAAAATACACATTGGTATGATTGGTGGTCCATAGAAGATGACTATAGGTGTAGAAATAGAAGTAATATTGTTTGAAACAATAATGGAATCAAATGCCATCAGAAATATTGTTAGATTATTGGCTGAAAATAAATAAGAATACACAAAAACAAAAACAATAAGCTAGGTAATTTAATATCCTAAAGGTATTTTTTATCACTCGATTAATCAGCTATTCTCATGATTCAAATGGTTTGTTATGAAAAGAGATATCCCCTTTTATAGAGCAGGGATAATCACATAAGACGCAATTGAATTCCAAAAATTAGGAAGTTTAGTCAATTCCACCATTTCCTAGTCTTATAGTTTCAACAATCCAAGACTAAGCCAAGTTTTGGATTAATTTCCTCTTCCATTAATTCCATTATTGTAATTAAAATATTACAACATAAGCAATTGGCAGCTTGACGAGGCAGCCTAGTAGTCAATACAACAAACAAGGCATGCTCAATAAGAAGCAGACCTAATAAATAACACACTTGAGCTATTTATACCATGATTCTCCTCATAACTATATCAAAGAGACAAACTACTCTATGACTACATGTTTCATTAATAAACATAATTGCTAATACACATAACTTTATCTATTGCATCTCTGCTGCTAATTGGACCCACATTTGTGTATATGTTCCAACATAGCTCCCCCATGGTACCTTGAGACATGGGTTTGTGTTTGCATAAGCAGACTGAATGGGTGTAGACACTAGAGTAGAGTAGACACGGTGGTTGATAACACCGTTTTTATTGTGTTTTTATATATGTTTTTAAGTGTGTTTTGTAGGGTTAAATGTTGCTTATGGTGCAAATATGTCTTCTTTTGCATATTTAGACTATTGAAATATGTTTATTGTGAAAACAGGCTCAATTGGCAACAATTGAGCCGAAAACTCTAATATTTCGTCTAGTCTATGTTTTAAGTCTTATCAGGGTAAGAGTTAGTACTGTAGCAGCGCACTTTCCGCATTGACAAGTCAAACGAGACAGAAAAGCTGTACAAAAGTCACTTTCCGCCGAAAGTAGCCGCCCTTCTGAAAAGATAAGATTTGAAGAAGAGATCTCCCTTCTAGAAGATTGAGGAAAGTACAATGCTACCCTTAATTTTGAGCTGCAAAAGTGAAAAGGAAGGGAGAGAAGAAAGAGAGTACACTGTGCACGCAGAGTGCACAGATAGCAAACAGGAGTGAGGGGAGCAAGGAGAACGTCGTTTCTCCGGCGAAAGTCTCCAGCGACCTCCAGATCTACGTGTCCACACCACCGTTCCGGCCAGAACTTCGATTTCCAGCAGATCCACAGCCCACAGAAGCATCCTGCAACTTTTATTTACAGATTTCTACACTCCCTTTTCTGCGTGAACTTCCTACTGTTATTGTCGTCGTTTTTACGCTTTCTGTTGTGTTTCGGTACCCTGTTGTGAACAAGAAACTAGTTGGAGACCTTATTTTAACTTATGAACATGCTGTTGTTTAAGCTTTTCATGTTTTCCTTTAAGTTTAACGCGCTTTTACTGTTCCTGCGAACCATGCTGTGTTTCTGCAAACTATTACTCTGTTTTCAAGCGTTCCAAGCTGGGTTTAAGCCTAAGGGCTCTCTTGAGTGACACAAGAGCTAGACCCTGGTGTAAAACCCAGCCAAATTACTTTTATTTTATGTTTTATGCACCTTCACGTTAATTTCAGTCCCTCTTCATCCCTGCAACTCGTTTATTCCCTTGCTCGACACACTACATTAATTCTTGTGATTTGTGTAGTAGATTAGCTTGGTTAATAAATTTCTTTTGATGCGTTAAATGTGCTAAACCGCGACATTTAGCAACCCCATTCCCAACGTTCATCAAAATGGCGTCGTTGCCGAGGAATGGTGTCTGTTAATTTCTCTGTTGTTAATGCATTTACGTTCTTTGTAGGTCCACTTGAACCCCTTGATTTGGAGATCGAGAGGACCGAAAAATTACTAAGAAAGAAGCACAAACAAAGTCAGCAAGAGGCTAAGTTGAGAGCCAAAGAGATGGCTGACAACCCACCAAATAACCAACAGCTTGTGAATATTTTGGAGAAGACTATTGGAGAGTATGAGTCACCAGATCATACATATCGAGGGCACTACATTACTCTTCCTACAGCAGCAATTAATTTGGAGTTGAGGCCAGGAACCCTTGCTCTGTTTCCTAAGTATTATGGGAACAAGAATGAGGATCCGCATATGCATATTTATGATTGTATTGCTGTTGGAGCTGTGCTGCGACCCAAGGACGTGACTGAGGATGATTTACTACTTAGAGTCTTCCAATTTACTCTTGAAGGGCATGCCAAGACTTGGTTCAACACACTTGAACCTGAAAGTATTAGAAGTTGGATGGAAATAAAGAAAGCATTTTTAAATAAGTTTTTTCCTACCTCTAGAGCAAACGAAATTCGACGCAAAATTGAAAATATTTTTCAGGATTATGATGAGCCTCTACATGAGTATTGGGACAGGTTCACAACTCTCCTTACGAGCTGCCCACATCATGGATTTGATAAATTAAAGCAAGTGAAGTGTTTTTTGAAAGGCTTGACTATTGCCCAAAGAGATGAGTTGGATTCTGCTGCACATGGGAATATGAGGGCTCTTACCCCATCTGAAGGCTGGGAGAAAATTAAAGAAATGGTTGGACAAGTGACAAGTGAATGAGACATTCTCAGTTCCGATCTCGAGCCCAGCGACAAGTGAATGAGATGGGAGTGCTAAGAGAAGATGAAGCAGCAAGGCAGGACAAGGATATTGCTAAATTGAAGGATATGGTGAAAGGATTATTTCTTGTTCATGCAAAATCCGTGCCTATTGAAATCTGTGGCATTCTGGGACATACTTCTGACCATTGCTCCATGAAAGGAAATCTGGAAGAACCACTTGAAGGAGTGAATGCAATGGGGTACATGAATAACAAAGCTGATTATTTCAAGCCCAAGAGTGATCAACGATTCGAGCCTATGAGGAGTCATCCCAATTTCAACTCGAGAAGCACCAATGTTGAAAATCCAGAGCATCTAGGATTTACTCAATCGCAGCAGCAAACAGTACCACCAATTTCGTTTCAGCAAGGACAGAGTGTTCAGCAGGGAATAGATATCAAAGCAAGCCTTATCAGCCCCCACATCATAGAGTCGACCAGCCAAGCACTTCAAGTACTAAACCACCTCCTTCAACTGAAGAAATGATGAAGATGATGATGGAAAACATGGCCAGACGTGATGCTGAACAAGCCAAAAGGAATGCTGAACAAACCAAAAGGGATGCTGAATCTGAGAAGATGATGAAGAGTCTTGAGAGAAAAATTGGCCAACTTGCTACAGAGCTCGCTGAACTGAAAGGAAATTCAGGGAAACTACCCTCTCAGCCAAATGCCAATCCGAAAGCAAATATTTATGCTATTGACTTTCGTGGGGGGAAGCAACTAACTGACAGGAAGGCCCCTGCAAGTCAAAGCAAAGTGGCTGAAGGTCCTGAAGTTAATTCAGAGGATAGGACACAAGGAAAAACAGCAAGGGAACCTGCTGTTGAGATCAAGAGGAAACCTCCTTTTCCTGGAAGATTACAAGCTCGAGCAAGGCAAGAAGAGAAAGACTCCATAATCTCAGCTTTAGACTGTGCGATGATCACCATGAAGGCTGTAGATTATTTAAGGCAAGTGCCGAAAGGGATGAAAGTATTGAAAGACCTGTGTAGTTCGAAGAGGAAGAGCAAGGATGAAGAAGTGAAAGTCAGTACTCAAGTCTCAGCCTACCTGACACAGCAAATGCCGGAAAAATGTCCAGACCCTGGAACATTTTTTGTTCCTATTCAGGTAGGAACTAAATTTATCAGCAGGGCAATGGCAGATCAAGGCGCTTCAATCAACATGATGCCTTATGAAGTTTATTTGGCACTGGATTTGGAACCCCTCAGGCCAACCAACTTGAAATTACAACTTGCAACCAAATCCGTGGCCATTCTGGATGGTATTGCTGAAGATGTTCTTGTTAGAGTTTCTAACACCTGTTATCCTTGCGATTTTGTTGTTGTTAAAATGCCTCCAGCTAGGGTGAATGATAATACTTTAATTCTAGGACACTCTTTCTTAGCTACTGCAAATGCTCAAATTGATTGTAGGAAAGGAGCCATTACTATTGGTTATGTTGATGATATTTCTATCTTTAAGACCAATGAAGCTGAAAATTTCCCTGATGATTTTGCACCTGTGACTGGAGTTGATGTCATTGATGAATTAGTAGAGGAAGTTTTTGATGAAGAGCAGCATGATATTCTTGAATTGTTTAGACAAGATGTTGAACTCGAAGAGGAGTAAGCTGAGCATGTAATTCTGGAATGTTTCATTGAAGATAAAGACTTGGTGAAGCTTGGAGAGGTGACTAGTGTTGCATCACCAGAATTGAAACCCTTGCCTTCACATCTCAAGTATGCATTTATTGGTGACAATTCAAAGCCAGTGATTATTAGTGCTAATCTTTCTTGTGAAGAAGAGACGAAGTTGATGGACGTTCTCAAGGCTAACAGCAAGGCTATTGGCTGGACGCTGGATGATATAACTGGAATTAGCTCTTCTGTCACAATGCATAGGATTTATCTTGAAGACGGAGCAAAACTAGTTACACAACCTCAGAGAAGGCTTAATCCGACCCTCATGGAGGTTGTGAAAGAAGGAAATTCAAAAGCTATTGAAAGCTGGAGTGATTTACCCGATTTCTGATAGTACGTGGGTAAGTCCTATCCATGTAGTCCCTAAAAAGACAGGAATTATAGTTGTCGAAGATGCTGATGGAAAGAAGGTGGCGATGCGAGTTCAAAATGGTTGGAGGGTATGTATTGACTACAGAAAGCTGAACGAAGTAACAAGGATCACTACCCTCTACCCTTCGTTGACCAAATGTTGGACAGGTTGAGTGGTAAGAGTTTTTATTGCTTTCTTGATGGGTACTCAGGGTATAATCAGGTTGCTGTGGCACCGAATGATCAAGAAAAGATGACCTTTACCTGTCCCTTTGGCACATATGTGTACAAGAAGATGCCATTTGGCCTCTGCAACGCCCCAGCGACGTTTCAAAGGTGTGTCACCAGCATTTTTTCGGATTATATTGATGATTTCATTGAAGTATTCATGGATGACTTTATTGTGCATGGGACTAGCTTTGATGATTGTTTGAATCATTTAAAACTTGTTTTGAAACGTTGTGTTGAGAAAGATTTAGTTTTGAACTCTGAAAAATGCCATTTCTTCGTATGCCAAGGAATTGTACTTGGGCATGTTGTTTCTGAAGCAGGTCTTACGGTAGATCCTGCTAAGGTAAGTACTATTTCTGGTTTACCATATCCACATGATGAAAGAGGAGTTCGTGCATTTTTAGGCCATGTTGGATTTTACAGGAGGTTTATTAAGGAATTTTCTCAAATTGCTCGACCATTGACTAACCTCTTGCAAAAAGATGTTGAGTTTATTTTTTCAGATGAATGTAAGCTTGCTTTTGACACTCTCAAGGCAGCAGTGACATCAGCTCCTATCATACAAGCGCCCATATGGAGAGAGCCCTTCCATGTGATGACTGATGCATCCAATTATGCAGTAGGAGCTATGTTAGGCCAGAAACTTGATGGAAAAGACACTGTTATCAGCTATGCTTCCAAAACCTTGGATAATGCTCAAGCAAATTACACTATAACCGAGAAGGAGATGCTAGCTGTGGTATTTGCCTTGGAAAAGTTCAGAAGCTATTTGTTGGGCAACACGGTGATTGTGCACACAGACCATGCCGCCATCAAACACCTCATGTCTAAGAAGGAGACCAAACCAAGGCTTATGAGGTGGGTCTTATTGCTGCAAGAGTTCAATGTGGAAATCAGGGATAAGCCTGGGAAGCTCAATGAAGTTGCAGACCATCTTAGTAGAATCGAGCAACGCATGGATGGTGTTCCAATTGTTGAAGAATTTCCAGATGAACAAATCTGCGCAATTAAGGCTGATGTAGGTAAGACTAGTGAACCATGGTATGCTGACATAGCCAACTACCTATGCACTGGAGAGATGGCTTTGGACTTAAAGAGTTATGAGAAGCTGAAGTTGAAGAGTGAGAGTAAGCACTATTTCTGGGATGACCCCTATCTGTGGAAAAATTGTGCCGATGGTGTTGTGCGACGCTGCTTGGCCGAAGATGATATTCAGCAAGTATTGGCTTTCTGTCATGCATCCCCTTGTGGAGGGCACCATGGTCCTAACCATACAGCCAAGAAGGTGCTGGATTGTGGTTATTATTGGCCAACAGTTTTCAAAGATGCCAAGTCTTACTGTAAGAGCTGCGAGAACTGCCAGAGAACAGGGAATATCTCCAATCGACACGAAATGCCAATGCAGCCAATTGTTGTTCCAGAAGTGTTCGACGTGTGGGGTATCGACTTCATGGGCCCCTTTCCGAACTCTGATGGCTAAGAGTATATTCTGGTGGCAGTGGACTATGTTTCAAAGTGGATAGAGGCAATTCCCACCAAGTCACAAGATACTCATTCAGTCATACGTTTTCTAAAGAATAACATCTTCGTGAGGTTTGGAACACCTAAAGCCTTGATCAGTGATCGTGGAAGCCATTTCTTTAACAAGGCTATGGAGAGACTGTTGAAAAGCTATGGAGTCTGGTACAAGCCATCTAACTCTTACCATCCTCAGACCAATGGGCAGGCAGAAGTTTCCAATCGGGAGATCAAGCAAATTCTGGAAAAGACTGTGACTTCTTCTCGCAAGGATTGGAGCTCCAAGCTGAATGACACCTTGTGGGCAATTCGCACAACCTTCAAAACCCCCATCGGTATGTCTCCTTTTCGTCTTGTATATGGTAAACATTGCCATTTGCCCATTGAATTAGAGCAGAAGGCACGATGGGCGATCTAGCGAGTGAACTTGGAGATTCAAGATAGTGGTGATTTGAGAAAGCTCCAACTTTCAAAGCTTGATGAACTAAGACATGAGGCCTACAAGAATTCAAAAATCTTCAAGGAACGCACGAAGCAGTTCCATGTCCGCCAGATCTTGAGAAAACACTTTGAACCTGGGCAAAAGGTATTATTATTTCAATCTAAACTCAAACTTCACCCAGGTAAACTGAAATCTCGTTGGGAAGGACCTTTTGTGATTAAACATGTGAATCCCAATGGTTCCATTAAGTTGTTTGATAGAGACATGCATAGCTCATTCACTGTGAATGGGCACAGATTAAAAGTGTTCCATAAGCTTATGATAGATGAAGTGGGACACCCTGTGGATGCTGTGGCATTAAAAGGTATTATGATTCTGCACTTAAGTCTTACCCTAACACTTATTCTAGGGTCCTCGCTAGGAGGTAACCAGTATTTTCTACTTTTATTTCCTTTGTGCATTTTTATTTTCTTTTTGCACTTTTAGTTATGCATTTTGCTTTTGTGAGGTTGCAATCAGTTATCTTCTTGAATTTGTTTGTCCCACTGTTAGTTTCTGATGCAATGGCCCATATCCTGTGTAGTTGCAACTCTTTCTTTATTTTTAGTTACATAGGCCTAGTGGGTTCAATTCAAAAAGAGTGGGAAACCCTTCTTCCAACAACTACTTTCTCTCTTGCGCACATTCCTTCCTTTCTCAGAACATTGCGACCCTTCCATGGACCCCCACTCACACCAAACCTCATTTATGCGGATTTCCTTGAGGACCAGGAAATTTCAGAACCCCCGGTGAGGGTAGTCCCAAGAGTGCAGCCCCTACTGCTGCTTGAAGGAAATTCGTCAGTTGACAAGAATTGTAGGAACCCTGAAGATGTATTTGGAGACCCTGCTTGACTTACAGACATGCGTAAGTCCTACTGTTCCTCCTAAGCCTTGATTGACCTTTACCCTCTTTGTTTTGTAAATTTTGTTCTGTGTTTTATGAGTCTTTGCATGTGTTTTGTAGTTGTTTGTCTTTCTTTTGTTGCCTTGAGTACTGCTGAGCATGTTTAGGAATTTCGGTTCATTCTAGACATGTAGGATACCTACCTCTTCGCTTCTGTGAGGACTCAGCCTTTTTAGTTCTTACCTGCGTAAGACTTATATGAGGGTAGCCAGATTTTGTAGAAAAGTGCATGCATGCAACCTGTGTTTTGCTCTATCTGCACTAGGTTTTTCTTGTGAATAGCTTGTATGTGGCCTGCTAGTATGTGGATGTTTGAGGAGTGCTGAGTTAGACACATAGATCGTGGCTGATGCACATAAAAAATTTTCAATGATAAAAGGCAAGCTCAAATCTAAAAAAAAGCCGAGCTATATGTAAAAAAAAAAAAAAAAAAAAAAAAAAGGCAGAGAGGTACAAAAGACAGGCACACCAGAAAAGCCATGCTGTAAAAAAATTATATCTTATACAAAATAAGAGTTTGAGGCTTAGACACTATAAACTCATCATTTTCCCTGAACATATTCAGTGGTCTGGCCAACCACTCTAGGAGGAATAAGGATGAACACAGGAGGGGAATGTGACTAAGTCGTAGTGGAAGAGTTCTCAAGTCTCTATGTTCTTGTTTAGTACCTTCATGTGCATCATTTTCATTTTCAGCCATCATTCTTGTTACAAGTCGTATGTGTGTTGCAAGGTAAAACCCATACATGTCACTGTTAGTCTGCCACTACCTATTAGGATCAAGTTCGTGCCCGTGCAGATGTGATTTTTGAACACTTGAAGCATACGAGTAACTTCTACTATCTGTGCTTGAGTGACACTATTCTTACCCGCACTTGCTACCTCATCTCTTCACTCCTTGCATGGATAGCATGAATCGAAACCTTTTCTTTGCCTCAGCATGAATAGAGATATTTTCCGTTTTTATTGTGTTTTTATATATGTTTTTAAGTGTGTTTTGTAGGGTTAAATGTTGCTTATGGTGCAAATATGTCTTCTTTTGCATATTTAGACTATTGAAATATGTTTATTGTGAAAACAGGCTCAATTGGCAACAATTGAGCCGAAAACTCTAATATTTCGTCTAGTCTATGTTTTAAGTCTTATCAGGGTAAGAGTTAGTACTGTAGCAGCGCACTTTCCGCATTGACAAGTCAAACGAGACAGAAAAGCTGTACAAAAGTCACTTTCCGCCGAAAGTAGCCGCCCTTCTGAAAAGATAAGATTTGAAGAAGAGATCTCCCTTCTAGAAGATTGAGGAAAGTACAATGCTACCCTTAATTTTGAGCTGCAAAAGTGAAAAGGAAGGGAGAGAAGAAAGAGAGTACACTGTGCACGCAGAGTGCACAGATAGCAAACAGGAGCGAGGGGAGCAAGGAGAACGTCGTTTCTCCGGCGAAAGTCTCCAGCGACCTCCAGATCTACGTGTCCACACCACCGTTCCGGCCAGAACTTCGATTTCCAGCAGATCCACAGCCCACAGAAGCATCCTGCAACTTTTATTTACAGATTTCTACACTCCCTTTTCTGCGTGAACTTCCTACTGTTATTGTCGTCGTTTTTACGCTTTCTGTTGTGTTTCGGTACCCTGTTGTGAACGAGAAACTAGTTGGAGACCTTATTTTAACTTATGAACATGCTGTTGTTTAAGCTTTTCATGTTTTCCTTTAAGTTTAACGCGCTTTTACTGTTCCTGCGAACCATGCTGTGTTTCTGCAAACTATTACTCTGTTTTCAAGCGTTCCAAGCTGGGTTTAAGCCTAAGGGCTCTCTTGAGTGACACAAGAGCTAGACCCTGGTGTAAAACCCAGCCAAATTACTTTTATTTTATGTTTTATGCACTTTCACGTTAATTTCAGTCCCTCTTCATCCCTGCAACTCGTTTATTCCAGTAACTGTTATTTTACGTCTTACCCGCATTACACTTAAATCCCAGAAAATCCCCATGTTTTTAGTAAATGTGTAAACTTCAGAAAATTACAACCATTGCCTGTGGATTCGACCCTTGCTTGCCATACTACATTAATTCTTGTGATTTGTGTAGTAGACTAGCTTGGTTTATAAATTTCTTTTAATACGTTGAATGTGCTAAACCGTGACATTTAGCAACCCCATTCCCAACATTCATCAGTGGTGGTCAAGAAGAATGAAGCATATGTGATGTGTGGGAGAGTGAGAAAGAGAGAGAGAGTGAGGAGGGACATGGGCCAGGCTAGAGAGAGGCATGGGTTTGGTTTAACCCGCAAACCGGTCGAGTCAACCCACAAAAAACTCAATTCGAACCCATAACCGTTACATTATGGGTAAAACCTATAATTCGAACCCAATATACTCAATTCGGTTCGGGTTACTATATTGACCCATGGGTAAACCCATGGGTTATATTTCAAAATATTAAAAATATTAATAGGCATTTATGACAATCATAAGCTTTTCTCATGTGCATGCATTTACTTTTTTTAATATAATTATTAAATTCAGTCCACCCAATTTGTTAACGTTAATGATGCAGAAACCCTAATCACCTTTTCCCTCTATGATTTTTAGTGTTTTTGCAGTGCTTCACGAGATTTCGATCAACTCAAAGTTTTGTACTACAAAATCGGGTACTATTTCATCAATCCATTTGGTTTTTATCCATTATTTTAGTTTCATAATATCTCTGAATTTTCATTGTTAGAGTTCTTTTATATAGTTTGTTCTTTTGAAAAATGACTTCGAATACATCTGTGGGGTCTCCTACTAGTTTAGAAAATATTGTTAATCCTATTGATGTTTCAGAAAATGAGAATATTGATTCTATGGCATGTGAGTCGCATGTTTCTAGAAAACAATGTAGGGGGAAAGAGGTTGCTGGTGATATTTACTGGAGAGATCATTATATGTATAATATTGAAAAGGAAGAGGCTATTTGTAAACATTGTAGTAAAGTTTATAAACAGAAAAAAAAATGAGGGTATTGGTACTCTTTTGAAGCATATTAGAGAAAAACATGTTGATAAATATGATTCTAGTGGTAAGCAAACATGTTTAAATATTGAAGGAGGAACTCTTGGTGGAAGATTTGTTTGAGATAGTAAAAAAATGCATGTTGGTATGGTTCGTTGGATAATTTCCCAGGAATTGCCTTTTTCTGTTGTTGAAAATGATGCATTTACTTATTTTATTCACACTTTTTTACAACCCAATTTTGTGCCTATCTCTAGAAAGAAATATTGCAGCATTACTCTTGATCAATTTCAGATTTTTAAGTGTGAATTGATTTCACATTTTTCTTCTTTGAAATGTCCATTTGCTCTAACATGTGATGGTTGGAAGGCAATCAATCAAGAAAGTTATATTGCAATAACTTATAGTTGGATCGATGAGAAGTGGATGATCAACAAAAGGATAATAGCTTTCTAACAATGAGATCATTTTCACACTAGATGTTGAGTGTCGTTTCCTCAACAAACTTTAAATATATAAAACCTAAAACACAAAATAGTGTAGTACGAGTATCGATCTAAAAGAGTTGAGTTTTGCGAAAAGTGTTTTGTAGAAAACTTTCACAAATTATCACGGATTTGTAAAAAGAGGTTTTTGAAATACAAGAATAAAAGTTACAACCTAAGTAATAGATCTTGACTAAGGGTTGCAGTTCTTAGGAAATGGACTCTGTTTCCTCCTTTCATCTATCATTGCCTCGACTTTCACTGATTCCTTCTGAATAATTGGTTATAGGAGCAAAGAATAGCCTACTCTCCCTTACACTTTGATTGACAAGGAGGCACGGGAATAGCCTCATGTGATTCCCCCTTGGATGATTGAAAAAACAAGAAGATTGTCAATGATTGCCTTCAAAACCAAATTGTGCACGTGTGCCCAACTGTTGCCAATGACCAGTGGCAGGTACGAGGTCACTACCTGTCCGCTGTCGCGGTACCTTAGTTACAAACAATTCACTACTTCCCTCGAATTGATAGGGTTGGAGTTGGTTCTCTTCACCTTGCTCTTCATCAAAATCCATGAGGAGTGGCCTGCTACTCATGGACCGTGACTATGAGTCGTTATAGAAAGACTACAACAAGATGCATAGAAGTATGCGAAATCCGAAATGAATTCAGCGAAAAACCGAGTTTATTGCTCAAGACTTTGAAGGAAACTTCATCTATTCCCAGAAACTAAAAGAGTTTAGCCAAAAAGGGCCATGAAAATAGAAACGAAAATGAAAGCTAAGATGTTCTTCCTCCTTGGAGGAGAGGAAGAACCCAAAAGTTCTAAGTCTTAGTAAAAGTGTGAAAAAAAGTCCGAAAATAAGTGTCCCAAGTTGATTTTATATCACTCCCCACGTGCATTAACTCCTTCTGTTCCCATTCCCATCATTTCTTCTGTCTTGCGTGTACCACCAGCTTTCTTTTACGTGCAAGTTAGTACCCAATCATTACTGCAGACTCTCACATGTCGTAAGTCAGGATGATATGATATGTATTAAATTTATGTGTTCAAGTGATGAACGTTGGAATGGGTTGCTAAATGTCGCGGTTTAGCACATTCAACGCATCAAAAGAAATTTATAAATCGAGCTATTCTACTACACAAATCACAAGAATTAATGTAGCGTGGCAAGCAAGGGTCGAATCCACAGGGAATGGTTGCAATTTTCTGAAGTTTAACACATTTACTAGAAACAGGGGAGGTTTACTAGGATTTAAGTCTAATGCGGGTAAGACGTAAAATAACAGTTACTGGAATAAACGAGTTGCAGGGATGAAGAGGGACTGAAATTAATGTGAAGGTGCATAAAACATAAAATAAAAGTAATGGGAACAGTAAAAGCGCGTTAAACTTAAAGGCAAACATGAAAGGCTTAGTCAAGAACATGATTTAACGCATAAATAAGGTCTACAAAGGCCCTATCGTTCGCGACAAGGTGCAAGAACATAACAGAAAGCATGTAAACGTTGAAGGAAACAGCAGCTAGTTGTGAACGAAATAGAAGTGCAGAAAATAGAAAATGAAGTGTCTAGCGGTTGCTCTCGGTCGTAGATCTGCTGGAAATCAAGTTTCTGGGCGGAAAGACAGTGTAAACACATAGATCTGGAGGTCGCCGGAGACGTTCGCCGGAGAAACGGAGTTCTCCTTGCTCCCGCTCGCTCCTGTTCGCTGCCTGTGCACTCTGCGTGCACAGTGTACTCTCCTTCTTCTCTCCCTTCCTTTTCCCTTTTGCAGCTCAAAAGTAAGGATAGCTTCGTCTTTTCCTCAGGCTTCTAGAAGGGAGATCTCTGCTCCATATCTTATCTCTTCAGAAGGGCGGCTACTTTCGACAGAAAGTGGCTTTTGCACAGCTTTTCTGTCCCTTCTGACTTGTCAACGCGGAAAGTGCACTGCTACAGTACTAGCTCTTACCCTGATAAGACTTAAAACATAGACTGGACAAAATATTAGAGTTTTCGGCTCAATTGTTGCCAATTGAGCCTGTTTTCACAATAAACACATTCTAGCAGACTAAATACGCAAAAGAAGATAATTTAGCATACTAAATAACATTTATCCCTACAAAACATGCTTAAAAGCATATATAAAAACATAATAAAAATGGTGTTATCATTAAGATTCTTTGGATGATATAAAAGATTTGGTGGAGAACTTTCATGATTTGGTTCAACTTTTACATAGATTCACTTCTAGGAGGGTATAATTTAAAAATTTGTGTGACTTACACAAAATTCCTTTTAAAAGTTTTAGAATTGATGTACGTACAAGATGGAATGCAACATATGATATGTTATCCTCTATTCTTCCATTTAAGCATATTGTTATTCAATTTGCTGAAAATAGCCAGCCCCCATTAAAAGGTCTAGATCTGATTTCTTTTGATAAAATTGTGAAACTTGTGAATATTTTAAAGCCTTTTTATAGATATACTAAATTGTTCAATGGTGTGTATTATCCAACAAGTCATTTAGTGCTCCCGGATTTAGTTAATATTACTTGTGTGTTCAAAAAATATTATGATGATGCATATTTTTCTATTGCAATTGAAAGTATGGTTAAAAAAAAATTTACAATATTATACTGATATTCTGGTTTTATACATCATTGCAGTGATTTTAGATCCTAGAATAAAGGATGATGGTTTGAGATCATTACTTGAAATATTTGGTGAATATTATCACATTTTAGATGTTTTAGGTACTTATATTAATATAGAGCATATGTATCCTCATGCTAGGGAAACTTTGAAACACTTGTATGAGTTGTATGAGAAATATCATGGGGGTTTGGGTTCATATAGTTCTCTTGGATCTAAAATTAGAAATTCTGCATCTACTTGTGATGATGATGTTTGGGCTTTACTTCGTGCTAAATGTTCATCCTCTCATACATTATCTTCTTTTGGTGAAATTAATTTATATAACACTACACAATGTTTGTATGAATGTGATGATGATTCTTTTGATTTATTAGCATGGTGGAAGGTCAATTCTGCTAATTATCCTATCTTGGCTCACATAGCCAAAGACATTTTCACACCTCCAACTTCGATAGTAGCATCGAAGAGTGCTTTTAGTGTAGGTGGTAGAACGTTGGGTGCAAAACGATCACGCTTGGCTTCAAATACAATAGAGGCGTACATATATTTGAAGGATTGGATGCAAGCAAAAGTGCAAAAACAAGATGCATGGAATGAAGATGAAGATGGTGATGGTGATGATCAAACTTGAAATTATCAGAAAAACAAGATGTTTATGTTTGAAGGATTGGATGGAATGAACCACTACTTAGAGTATGAATTAACATTTAAGTATTAAAATTATGTTGGTTGATTAGATTGAAATATGTAATGATATATATGATTTTGATGTTTATGTTTTGATTGTTAGATTGATTTACTTCATATCTAAATTGATTGGTGCTCCCAATTGATTGCTTGATCACTTCCGAGTTGTCATCGCTTGATCACTTCCTTTTTTGCTAAGTGATTGCTTAGGGACCTTAGCATACGATCTGGGCTCTTTCTTTATCCTTTTGATTCTAGTTTTTTTTTTTTTTATCATGGATCTTGGTGAAGGTTTCCTAACATCGTGACAAAGTGGCTAACTCTCCTTTTGTTGCTCTTTATGATTTTCTAACTTTCTTTTCCGCACTCATTGTATTTAAACCTATCCTACTCCTATTCCTCTAAGCAAATCAATCTACATATTCATGAGGTGGATCAGGGAGTGAATCTAGTTGAATTTTGTCCCCTTAATGTTAGTTCACTCCCCTTTGTTTTGTTTTGATTAATCTTTAAAGTTATTAAAATTATTAATTTGTATTAATTTTTTTTTTGAACTAATTTAAAAAAATAAATAATTAAAAATAAAATAATTGATAAACCCTAGTTTTGATTCAGGCCCAATCCAAACCCATCGGATTTAACCCGTTCGAATTGAACATGAAAAATAAATCCATGGGTAATGCAACCTGTAATACCCAGAATTTCATAGGGTTACCCAGCCCCATCTCTAGGCCGGGCTCTCTCATTCCCCAGTTTGGGTTCACCGAGTTGTAAAGGATGGAGTTTTCCAAAATCATTTTATTATATTTTATTTTGTTGTCCTATTTTGTTCTTTAATGAATATTTATTTCTGGGTTTGCGGATATGGACGGATGGTTACTCCATGGGGCCCAGGCGAGCAGTCCACTAAAGGGAGTGGGCCCGGGCTCCGAGGCTTGTCCGAGCGAGAGCATTTCAACCTAATCAGTGCTGTTATGGCTCATCCATCCATCACCCCCTTCCCCTCCCGTCCCAGTGAATGCCTTCCTTTTTCTGCAGAAGAACTCGACTGCAAAACGACACACTCCGCTCTGCCCTTCACTCATCCCACTGCTGACCAGTTGGTTAGGAATAACACACAACGAAACTTGCTTCCTCCATTCATAAATAATTAATACTCATCATCAGTGTGTAATTGCGGGGGAGCAGGATTCTGGGTGGGATTTGGATTGGATGCAATCATAAGCTTTCCAGCTCCAGCTCGGGCTTCTTCTTCGTCTTCATCTTCATCCCTGATTGATATTGACATTTAATTTTTCACCCCTTTCTCTCTCTCACTCACTCGCTACGAACCTGCTGCGGTTGTTACTTCTCTCTTTCTCACATCGCTTTAAAATCCCTACACTTTCGTAACCTCTCCTCTTTCTCAGCCCCTCGTGGGTGTGTGTGTGTGTGTGGTCGAAGGGGAGGTACCCACTGTTGTTTGTCAGGCTGGGTATACCACACCATACCATACCATACCAAGTAGTACTAGTAGCAGTTGCAACTCAAAACAGGAGGAGGAAGAAGAAGGGAGTTGCTACCCACTTTCTCAACTTCTCACTCCCCATGGATGCGTACGAAGCTACGAGAGTTGTTATGTCCAGAATCCAAGCTCTGGATCCTGAAAACGCTTCGAAAATCATGGGTTATATTCTGATACAGGACCAAGGGGAGAAACAGATGATACGATTGGCTTTTGGCCCTGAAACTCTTTTGATTTATCACATCAATCAAGCTAAGGCGTGTTTGGGGCTGGGTTCGAACAGCCCTTCCTCCAATCCTTCCACTCCTGTTTCGAATTCCATCCGACCCACAAACCCTTGTGCTCCGAGGTTACTCATACCCAACAATGGGCTTCATTTGAGCAACCCATCTTCCCCTGCTTCTGCTTTTCAAAGAGGCAGTCCGGGTCCTTTTTCCTATGCTGCTGCCGTGAATGGGTCTGCTTCTGCTGCTGAGAACACCAGTTCTGGTTCACCAAGGCTGCATTTCTACAGCGGAACTGACTTCGCTGGGCAAGATCAGTTGCCGTTTCTGGATGACTCTACGGTGGATCCAATAATGAGCCCAAGTGGTAGGAGTGATTCCCTGGTTTTCCATTTTGGGGAGGAAGTGAACAACAATCCTTCCTCATTCCACAGAAGAAGTTGCTCAGTGAGCGACGCTGCGTACCTCTCGAATCTGGAGGAGGGAGGTGGTGGAGGATTTGGATGGAGACCTTGCATGTATTTTGCTAGAGGACATTGCAAAAACGGCACCTCTTGCAAGTTCCTCCACGGCGAAATTGGAAGCGGCGATGCGTTTGATGTGGGGTCTGCGGATGAGGACACAACTGGGTTCGATGAGCTGTTGAGAATGAATGCTTTTCAGCAACAGAGGCTCGCTCTCATGGCGCAGCATTCCATTCCTTACAACAAGTGCACGGATTTCCTGAACGACAACCCCAGGCAATCTACTTCTCTTCCATTGATGCCTCGCTTCGTTTTCCTTCCTAATCTGTTTCTAAAGTTCCACCAAACTTATCTTCTCGTGAAAAAACAAGCTTTGAAGCTTCTTTTTTTTTTTTCTGTCATCTCTTTGCCTGTTTAAAACGCATCATCATCAGCTTTTATGCTCCTCGTGCTTCTCTCCTTTTTTCCTTGTATGATATGTTGTCTGTATCTTACCCGTACGTATTCTTGTTCCCTGTTAGTGTTAGATCAACTGTTGCGGATGAATTCCGAAAGTACAGCTTCCAGAGGTCCGATGTTGCATCCTTGGCATTTGTTGGTGACGGGAACTCAAGCTCCAGACAAATTTACCTGACGTTTCCAGCTGACAGTACGTTCAAGGAGGAGGATGTTTCCAAGTATTTTAGGTGGAACTGGAACTCAAGTTTCATCTCTGGACTTAACCTGGCATGGTGCTTTTACTGATGCCTCTGTGTGCTTGCAGCACATTTGGGCCTGTTCAAGATGTTAGGATTCCATATCAACAGAAGCGGATGTTTGGATTTGTGACTTTTCACTACCCTGAGACGGTGAAACGCATTCTGGCGAAAGGGAACCCACATTTTGTATGTGATTCTCGTGTGCTCGTTAAACCATACAAGGAGAAGGGAAAACTCCAGGAGAAGTAAGCAGTAGCCGCTCTTTCGTAAACTCGTATTCCTTTGCTGACTCCTGTTTTACTCTCTTACAGTGGCTTCAGGAAACAACAACTGCAACATCACTTGGACCCGTCCTGTTTAAGTCCAAGTCCTTCCAGAGACATTGATCTCAGCTTTGGTATGCAGAAACAACTTGAATTTCGTCATCTTTATTATCATCTGCTTATGTGCGCTGTCTGTTTATGTTTTTTCTGAAGGTCCCAGGCTTCTGCTCAACGCACAAGAGATCCTGCTAAGAAGGAAACTGGAGCAAGAAACTGAGCTCCAGCAGGCCATCGAACTTCAAGGGCGCAGGATGATGAGTCTACAACTGATGGACCTAAAAAGTCGTCAGCAGCAGCAGCAGCAACGTATTCACCCTTTTCTGTTGTGCATGCGTTCAGGTGCCCCAGTTACCTCTCCCAGAGAACCTCATTCACTAGTGAACCCAAAACTCAACTCCTCCACTGATGTCACTCATCAAAAAGCTTCTGGAGGTTAGGAACTGGCTCCATGGTACTTTTAATTCATGTGGGGGACATTTTAGCTTGCCTACTGACTGTTGATTTTCAGAGTTTGAATGCATGCAAGAGCCTGCTAAAACTCGGAGCCTCCCTGGGGATCGGAATTTGGAGCTAAAAGTAACTGAATCTGCTGCTACGAATTATGCCAATGGTTTTAAGCAACAGGATGCAAACTGTGATGAGTCTTATCTCCATGAGAGGCATGTGACTCTGAATGCGTTGTTACTTCTCGAGACATCATTTTCCACACTGACTTGCATTCTCATGTTATGTGTGAAAGCAGCTTCGAACACATCCTCCCGGAAAACCTGTTTGCTTCTCCTACAAAGTCGGCAGCTGAGAACCAGCCAACCGTTTTCACACAAGCTCCAGTTGATGATGATGTTATCACACCTGCAACTAACAACATTCCTCTTTTGCTACCTAGCAGTTCTCCCCTTGGCATGGCTACTCTCAAGTCATGCTACGTCCAGATGCCAAGGTACGCTTGTTGTTATCCTGGGTTCCAAACTGTTTTATCAGATACTGTTGGTTAACTTTGAATATCTTCTGGCAAAAAGCCATTGAAATGTAGGTTCTTGAGCCGCTATTCACCTGCCTCTCGGATTTAACATTAACTCGGTAGGCATATCCGGAAAGTAAGCCATGTCGCTTCCTTGGTTCCTGCTGATGAATCCGTCTCGTTCGTTTTGTTTTCCGGTGCAGAATTAAGAAAGTTTTTCTGTAACAAACACCCGGAAGAAGCTGTATAGAAGCCACAGGTCATCATGTCAGCAACAGAAGAAAACAAACTCTCAGCTCCCGCCATCTCCAATAACACGTTTTACTTGAAATACCTCTATGCACGGCTAAGACAGACGACTGACATCCAGAGATATCAAAGGAAGCGCAGTAGGGGTCTCTCAATGTTCATTTTCCCATGGGCTCCTGCTGGGCTGTAGTTGTATTGTTAGGACAAGGTTAAATTCAGCAGAGGCATGTAATTATGAACAAAGGGTACCTACCAGTATTCAGTATGACGACCATAGAATGGAAATGGAAATGGAAATGTACACCTTCTCCTCTCCTCTCCTCCCTACATGCAAAAAAGGGTCAGAGCGTTATCAGTAGCACTGAACACTTAATGTCAGAATTAAAGCACAAACTTTGCATCAGGGAATGAATGCAATGCATATTGCAATAGAAGAAGGCTGTCTCGGTTCATTGAAGCACTCAAAAGGGTTGGGGGTCTTTACTTTAGCTGTGACTAAAGTCTACTTTGGGGCACTCCCTTGTCTCATTTCGTGCCTGGCTTGCCCTTGTTTATTAGCAGTGAGGGTGAGGGTGAGGTCCACAGACACACAGGGAGGGGAAAGGAGGTGTCACATGGGGCTGGCTACTCCTACTGGCGGAAGCTGAATGGGTCTTTTGGATGAAATGTATGCAAGCAGTGCACCACGCATACACACACACACACACTCAGCTTCATTAACTGAGTCCTGGCTGCTGCTTTTCTTCATAGCCACATGGGTGCTGACAGATTGGGTTTGGGTAGGCCCCCTGTGTTGGCTCTTTTCTTTTCATGTGGGCTCGGTCCTTTCTCCTATGGTAAAACAGAGGGTTCCCTTGGGAAGTGCTGTTTACATCTCATTTGAGTAGCAGTACCTTTTTCCACCACAGAAACAGCAGTCAGTATAATCCAAAACATGCATGCAGCCAGATGGGAAGGGCTGTTCCCACTGGCGTAACTGCACCATGAAGCCCAGGCCCAAGCCCAAGACCAAGCCCAATTCTTCCCCTGTGTGTCAAAATGAAGAGAAAAAAATCATGTAGCTCCTTGGAGCAGGTTCACTTCACAACCATTCTGTCTATTTATAATGACGCCGCGCGACGGGGTTCTAGTCGGGTCGGGAGTCCGGTTCCGACGGACACGTTGCTGACATAATTAAGAAGCCGTGCATCACATTACAATTTGGAGGATCGGGAAAATGAAGGGGTTCGGTATGGGCGGCGTGAAGTCGTCATTCCATAAAATGGCGGGCAGCGTTTTACACGTATATCCCAAAGCCTACCTCTTTGGGGTCAGTTTCAACCATCCAGGGAGCCCTGTGAGTTCGTGTAAACAGACGGAGATAGATGAGGATGATGCAGCAGCGGTGAGTGAATGACTCTGCTCGTCAGATGCGATGCCACTTACTTGTTCATGAGGAAGTTGATGGTCCCAGTTGAGGCACGACACAGGAGAGCTTCTCTGGCGTCCACCGCGATGCCTCCGGGCTGTGGCCACACGATGAGATTAGAGAGTGATGACGCTTGTGGAATTCATATGGTTACCTCTTCGGGGAACCAAACACCAGGCTGCGTGGATCCTTCAAGGATGGACAAAGCGAATGCAGCTGTTGCAATCCCCACTGACCTGAATTCAAGGAATCACTCAACGAAATCAAGTTTTAAAACCCAAAAAAGAAACCACTTCTCTGGTGTTGGACATGCTGAGCAAGTAAAGCATGACCAGCGATCTGTGAAATTAATTTGATTTTGGAAATACGGCGGGTCAAAAGAGCAAGTACTAACTCAGACAGCCTTTTGTGACTGAATACACCGGTTCTTGCTTGACCATCTGAGCTCTCCAAATCAACCTTTTCAAACATAACGTGCAGAACTTATGAGAGAACTCTTACACTACAAATGCATAAAAGCTTGGGCACAGAAAATAGAGCATACCCTCATAGACAACCTTTCTCCTGCCATTCCGTCTACAGCCCTCACTAGAGGGTCGAATAGTTGAACCAGTTTTTCAACCTTACTTCGATCTCTGAAGAATTCCTGTATATAATATATGCCATACTAAGAGATAACTTCAAAGATTGTAGTGGTGAATAGTGCAAGCGCAGGAAACTTTTTCAAATATAAAAAGAATCCATTTACTTGTGGAAGCAGGTATCGTAAGGCAAGCATCCCCCAGTTCCAAAAGAAGGGAGCAGTTCCAAACCGTGCACTGACAGTTGGGACTCCAAGAATCTCATGGACACTTCTTACTTCAGGTAAATTCCTGAAATTTTCTTTGAGAAATCATCCGCTTCTTTATGGCAAATAAAACGTAGTAAACACTGAAATCACACCTCCCAAAACACTTTCAATCTAAAGCCTGAAATTACACAAAAAATATTCATAGGATAAATGTTGCAGTGAGGAAAAGTATCCACACTTACAGCAGGTATACACTTTTTCTCCCAATCCCTAATCCAAAATCAACATTAAGCATTCCAGAGTAGGGCTTCAATTTGATTTCATCCCCTAGGATGTTATGATTACACAATTACAATCAAGAATACACAGTTAAAGAAAAGTAGGACGTAATGAAATAGGTAGCTTTCCAGACCTTTATTATATGCAATTACCTCCTCCCCAAGAAGTAAAAAGCTTGTCGATAGAATGGTAGGGCCAGCACCACCAGAGCCAGCAGTATAGTAGTAGAACCTTAAAACAAGAAAGCATGCAACCGAAAGAAACCAAGTAAAACAACAACTAGTTCACGTTTAAACAGACATTAATATAATTGAAACAGGTTACTTTGGATTTCATCAGAGGAAAAGTAGTCACCTCAGCCTCTCTGGTTCACCTTTACCATTACTTTTGGCAGCACGAACTAGTTCAGCAGCCATGACTGTTTTCGTTCAACAGGAATTATAGAATTAATAGATACTATGCAAGTTAACATGAGTTGCAACTCATACATAGCATTAATGCAAGTTAATAGATACGTTAATGATGTGAGAGCTTGCAACTCATAGCATTAACGTATCTATTGGAGGAAAAGCAAGATTTCATAGTGAATAATGATACTTGAATGACTTTACAAATTAGTGCACAGAACCATTGCTAACCCCAGGGTAGATCCCCCCAGTGGTAATTGCTGGAATATTAGCTTCTGCGGCTCTGTTCATGTAGGATTTTGCACGCCATGAATAGCTTGTATCATCACAGACATCAAGGTACGCTGTCTGTTAATGAAGCCATGCTCATATGTTTAATAGCAATACCTTAATCGAGATAATCAGGATATTTCATCAAATAACTTTGCGTTACCTTGCTCTCACCTTTGTGTTGATAGCAGCTTCAAGTACTGTGCAGTTCTCAGTCCTCTGAAATGGCCCGGCCGTGTGAACAACAAGATCCACATCTATGAACATCAACATCGAAAACAGCTTAGAGCTCTAAAAAACTGGAACCATAACAACAGAAGAAAAAAGAAAGTCGTACAAACCATTCAAAACTTCTTCAAGTGATGTATTATCATTAAGGTCAACGTAAGCGAACTCCGCATTGTTACCCAGTTTATTCACCATTTCACCACCTTTTGCCCTGGCAAAGAATAGACAAGATAAATGTTACAGTGCTCAGATTTTCTATCATTTCAGAAAGGAGCACAGCCAAATCCTAGGAGCTTGGATAAAAAATAAGCCTGATGATCAGGACGCCAGTTGTAGCTGGTTTACGAAAAAAAAAAGGAAAAAATCTTCATCTGCCCCCTGTAAACGACAATGGAAGAAAAGAGCGCGTGCATCACCTGTTCCTGCCGCCGATAACGATGCGAAGCTCAGGGCAGAATCTAGAAAGGGCGGAGGCGGTTGAGCCGCCGACTCTTCCAGTGCCGCCCAGTATCAAGACTCTGGAGTTCTTCACACTTGTCGGTAGCTCAATTCTCTGAGGAGTGCGCTTAATTTCGCCAATTCCGTCCTTAATAGCCATGGAGACCAGATTTCTGGTGATTCCTGCATTGAATTGCAGGCAGAAGGCCGCCATTGGCACACCGGGTTCGTGAGCGTAACGTTAACGGTCTTATCGTTACGAAGAGGTGGTATTAGAGTGGTGCACGTTGTATTGACGCCTGTCTTGGGTTGCATATATATAATTGCTCATAACTCATACCTCCCACTAGTGAATGTCTCCACGCAAGGTAACTCTCATAGGCCTTGTTTGGTTCACCAGTATAAGTGGGTTTTGTCTTGTTTGCGAAACTAATATTTACATTTGGTTAATGGATCAACACAACATACGTCTACATAAGTGATGCAAAACTCATGTGGGGGTAGGTGTCACCATAAAAAGTTGGTTATGTAATAATCAGTCAAAATAAATCTATATTACTAATATTACACACCATGAGTTAAAATTCAACAAACTTATATGATGAACTATTAGCATTCTAAGAATATAATCACAAAATAAGTAAATAAACATTCATCTTCATGTTCAAGAATTGTTTACTCTATTGCTCTAGTTTCTATTTCTTTATACAATATTTTTTTCAATATCTTCAACATACAAAAATGGGTCTTCCTCATTTTTGAAAACTCATATATCAATTTCAATAATTTTATCAATGTTGATGAGATCATAATGTTCTTATGCAACAATCCACCTACATATTTTTAGCATTATAAGAAATTTAAAAGCTTAACATTGAAGAAAACAAATACAACTCATTACCCCTCTTGCAATTTTTGATTATAATACACATATACCAAATCATATGGTCTTTTATGCTCAAGCCTATTACGTTTCTGAATATGTATTTGATCAAATATTTTCCAGTTTATTTCACATTGATAAGTGATTTTGTGTCGTTCCAAAACATATTCTTCCACTACTCTTGAGTGTTGTTTTTACTTATCTTGAACTCAATTTTCTCATTATTCTCAATTGATTTTGCATCTTTCACACTGCTTTGATCTTTTTGGAGAGAAAGTGTATTTTGTGGATTTTTAGAGTACTTTTGGATCGATTTGAGGAGAAATCAAGACTCAATAAATTATGGACTTGATGGGCCACGAATCTCAGCCCAAGACTCGGTCAAATGATGAAGATTTGGTCCAAGATTCGTGGATAAGATAGAGATATGAATAAGATCTTCGAAGATTTGGATAAAAGATTTGGATAGAAAATCTTATTCAAACCCATCAAATAAGTTCAATATGAAGACTTGGATATACTCTCCTATAAATATCTCACCCTCTCAATCATTAGAGACGTCTTTGACCACTTTTACTTTGAATCTTTTCTATTTTCGTATCTATTTTCATGTTTGAGTCGAGTCTGCGCGTGTAGGCGCTTGCGGCTGAGGATCTGTGGTGAAGCCTTGCTTGCGTAAGTTCTGCGTGTGTGACTGTTTTACTATGTTTTTCGACATTTAAATTGAGGTTTGATTCTGCTTTTCGAAACGTTTTTTTTACCAACATGCTCTTTAGTACCATATAACCCTAAGGGAGTGTGGGAGAATCAAAGGTTGGGCTCAAGCACCTAAAAAGAAGGGCTCAATCGGACATCGTTGGTAAGACACATTCTGTCTAATCTGTCTGTGAGGTGTGAGGGGTAGGGGTTAGATTTGGGTGTGGGTAAAATATGGATTATCACAAGAGGTGAAATGGCTCTGGTGGCGTGGTTGATTCCATAATCCCACTAAACGAGGGACGGTGCTATAACGGTCACCGAGTAGCACTATTTTACAATAACACCCCCAGAACTTGCGTAAGCAGGTCAGTTTTCAAGGTTTACACACACAAGTTTGGGCGAGTTTTTGAGCAAGATGGATCTCAGGTCCAATGCCACTTTTCTTCTTGTTTTTAAAACCAAATCTTTCTTTTGTTTTCGGTCTTTTTGAGTCTTTGTTTGAAAAGAAAATTTCAATAACAATATCCTGTGATACGATCTTATTTTATTACTTCGACGGTTTCTATGCACTTGCAGAATCACCATCACACATCCAAAAGGAGACCTTGTTTGCCCAAGAATCTTGATTGCAAGCTCTCTTAGCAATGGAGCATTTGAATCATCTCATATTCTCCTATCTATCACAATGTTAATAAATTTTTTGCCTTTTCTTGTCTTTTCCTAAAGTTGAACTGAATTCTAAATGTAAAGCTAACAATTAAAGATCCTCTTTATATTGAAGAAAGCTATGAAGTGCAATAAAATTTGTTGCAAACTTTGTTTCAACTAGTCTAACAATTTCTCTCAATTCTTCCTTTTTTCTTAACCATACAAACCAATGTCCATGGTTATACACCAATCTCGATGTTGTAGTAACTTTTTGGACAAGTTTTTGAATGCTTGACAATTTTCCAATATTTTTAAACATCAAATTAACACAATGTGCAGCACATGAAGATCAATTTATAGATAAAAAATGATCTTTAATGAGTATTCGTGTAGCTTTGTAGTTAGAAGCATTATCAATAATAATATGCACCACATTTTTAGGTCTCACCCATTCAATGATATTTTTAAATAAGTGAAACAATGTTTCAAAATCCCTAACTTGGTCAGAAGCATCCACTGGCTTACAAAAGATCATCCCATTCGGACTATAAACCAAAAAATTAATTAAAGATCAATGGCTGATGTTTGTCCAACCATCAGTCATTATACTACAACTAGTTTCCTTCCACGAGCTTCTAATACTATCAATCTAAATCTGTAACTCTTGTTTTACTTTTCTCAATAAAGTCACACTTAGTTCATGATATGATGGAGTCTTGAATGCATCACCTAACTTTGATATTGCTATAAGCATGCTTAGAAAATAACTGCACTTGCAACAATAAATTGGGATACAAATATTATAAAAGAACTTTGTAATCTCCATATGTGCTCTTGCTATCACATACTTTTTAATCCAAAACTTCTTTAAGGATGGTTGAATGTTTTTTACCGCTATTTTTTCTTTTACAACATTGTCCTCACTCCACAATTTTGCTACATCATCAACTGTAATATCCACATCAAGAATTCTCCTTTTTTTTTTCAGTATGCTTTTCATATTATCAAAATGTACTTCTATTTTATTTTTTATATCAAGAGGAACACGAGTACATGATGTCACCTCCTTTTTTATACTAGCAAGATATAATTTTAATATGTATATCCAATCTCTTCTAAAAAACTTATCATAATATGCATATGAAATACATTCACATCTATTCACTTGTTTAATCATTGCAAAATTTCAACCTTCATCAGACTTGTTGCTATTTCGTGATGGAAGTGATTGTTGAATTGAAGCCCTACTTACTAAATACAATACAAGTGCAACAATTAATTCACCATATTATAAAAAAATATAAACATGGTTAATTTTCGTATTAAGTGTAATGTTCACCTTTAAACTTTCAAAAATGCTAATTTACACAATTTATTGTTTTTAAGTAGTGTAAAAACCCTTTTCAGAATTTTTACTAATTTCTTTAGAGTAAAAATCCACTACCCAACAAAATCCCCATGTTTAATCCTACTTATGCATAGTACTTGCAACTGAAAATAATGTGGATCCACATGTACTTGTCACTATTGCATTATTTTTTTCATGAATGCAGAATTCTTATTCAATTTTATAAGTATCTTTTGATGGGAAAAACTTTTGGAAATGCGATCTCTTTTGAATTTTCTATCGATCAATGGTCTTTAAGCAAAAATACAATACACATAAAAAATTAAAAATTTAATATCTCAAAGAGTTTGAATCCTGATGTATGATCATCATCGGTTATCAATTTTGTTTTAACATACAATTCATCCCCTAAGAAAAGAATTGCTATTAACACGGTGTTAAAATGCTTCAGCACTGTACATGTAGATCTCTTGAAGGCATGATTTTGTGCTCTGATTTTTCTATCATGTGTGATAATTCCTGGAAAATTGCAACCATTTTTGACACTTCAGCATACTTTGCGGGTTTCATATAAGCCTTCTCTTGAAATAAAGTACATAACTTCAAAAATGCACTTTTTGTGAGACTTAATTCATCAAAACAAACTGAGTTTGCATCAGTGATAAGCCCCCTCATGTATTCAATTTGTTTTGAAATTTTTTCGTTATATGAATATGCTAACTTGTTTTTTTGGCAACCATGTTGCTTCATCCATATATAGATAAGGATAAGCATATGCATAAAAATAGCCTGCTTGATGGCATGTGCAGTACCAATAGGTGTTGCTCTTATTTGTTTAGAAATCATTTTGAAATGTGGAACAAGACGTAAATCATGCACATATCACAAACGGAACAACATATCATGTATACCATTATAAAATCATGAAATAGAATTGACGGAAACTCAAGAAACCACAATATATAATCAAAATGAGATCATAATAGAAAATGAACCCAATAATGAATGGAAATAATTGGAGGAGGCGAATTTAAAATTTCATGCATAGAAATCAGCTACAAAAACCCATAAGAAGAATGTTGTTTTGGTGATCACAATTTCATGAGAAGCATTTGGATATGTCTCTTCATAGGCAAATGGATCTGATAATGATTGCTATGCTAATGAGAACAAGCTAAATTGTTCACCAAAAATGAGTTTATAATGTTTGTCCATAAGCTCACATTGAAGGTGGAAGACTTCATTTTACTTACTCTGTAATTCTTGCTATCTTGTCTTACACAAGTGCTTGATAATAAAATCCTGGTTGTGTACCTAAAAGAATATGAACTCTTGTCTTTCAACATAAAAATTACGTTCATTCACGATTGGAATAAATGGGATAGAAGATGAATAATAAGAAATTGTGAATGTAAACCTAACCTAACCCCCCCCCCCCCCCCATACATGAATCTTCACATTCCAAAAATTATTTCAGACATGTGAGGACAAATGATATTGTTAGTCTTCACTATAACTATCAAACACCCTAAAATTTAAAACTTATTGTTAAGCAACCTTTAAAAAATAAATCTAATAGGTACTTAATCTTCAATGAAGAACGTATGGAATTATGAATTTATGTATTCTATATGTAAATTACTCTTAAATAGTTTTCATATAATTCTCAAAAATTATTTATAAGTCACTTTAAAATCATAATTTATAAGCTAACAAAACACACTGACCTAATAAACTATTGTCACTTATAGCGGGTGTAAAACACCCTTTCTCTCTTTCTATATATATGTATACACTATTGGGCTAGAGATTCTCTTTGTGTAGCTAGACGCTTTTGAAGAGTGGAAAGGAATATGGAGAATGATGGAGGGCGGGTGGCGTTTGGGCTTCTTTTTTGGAAGAAAGCCCAGCCTGCTGATTCTCTCTGTCTCTCGAGCATTGGAGTGGAGTCTTTGTCAATGGCGGCGACAGCACAGCAGCCCCTCCACGAAATGAAATGGTGCTGTCAACTGTAAATGATATCGGCCGGATGGAAGGGAAGGGAAGGCGATTAGATTAGATTGGATAGGTCAGGGGCTGGGGCTGGGGCTTAATGAATGAGAGTGGGTCCCAGGCCTCGCCTACGTCCAACGGAACTACCCTGAAGGAAACAAATGAATGCACAATCATCCCATCCTCTCTCTTTCTCGTGTTTTTGAACTGGGACTGTCAAGAATGTCCTCATCATCTTGTCCCAACACACACATGGACATGGACATGGACATGGGCATGGACATGGAGATGGGTTGATGTTGCGAAGCCGGCCATCTTGCCCCCACCCCTTCCATCATGCTTGTTTTCCTTCTTCTCGGTGGCACCCTCCCCTCCCCCTCCCCTCCCCTCCCCTCCGCTCTCCTCCAGGCTCCATCTGAAGAAGAAGCCAGGAAGGGGAGAAGAGGGGTAGGGGTAGGGGTAGGGATAGGGTAGTTGAAGTGAGCTTTAATTTGTCGTCTGCTGGCAGCCCTGCTACCGCACTCATGGCGCCGGGCCCGCATCCCCAACTCCTAACGCCCCCCCCATACACATTGGAATGGATTGATGGCTTGATTGGCTGGTTGGCTTTGTACAAGAATCACCAACTCAACACTTTCTCTTCGCCCCACTTGATTCTTCTCCTGCTTCTTCTTCCTGCTCCCCGAAATAAATGGAGATCCAGGCAACGGCTCCTCCTCCTCCTCCGGCAGCCGGGGGCTTGGTCTGGGAGGACTTGATGGTGCTGCTGCCCAACACCGGAACTGGCCCCACCCGACGCCTCATTAACGGGATAACCGGATACGCTCTCCGGGGAAGGATGATGGCCGTCATGGGCCCTTCCGGCTCCGGCAAGTCCACCTTCTTGGACACCTTGGCAGGTCCCTCTCCAACCGCTGCATTCACCCATACCCATTTTTTGATGGAACAGCAATGGATTATTGTTTGTGTTGTGCCCGCAGGGAGGCTGTCCATCAACGTGGTCATGTCAGGAAGCATTTCTCTCAACGGGAGGAGGAGGAAACTCAACGACAGCATTGGGTGAGTGAGTTAGCATCATAAGCCCGCATCTTTCTTGTGATTAACTGAGATGCTCAACAGGCATATGTTACTCAAGAATGCGGCTTCTTGGGGACCCTCACCGTCCGAGAGACGCTTGCCTACTCCGCCAAGCTTCGCTTTCCCAAGGGTACCACCAGGGAAGAGCTCAACGACGCAGTGGAGACGACCATATCTGAAATGGGACTGCAGGACTGTGCTGATACGGTGATCGGGAACTGGCATCGGCGGGGGATAAGCGGAGGGGAGAAGAGGAGGCTCAGCATCGGTTTGGAAATCATAACGCAGCCCAGTCTGTTGCTTCTGGATGAACCCACCTCCGGTCTCGACAGTGCCGCTAGTTTCTTTGTCGTGCAGACTCTCCGAAGCCTCTCACTGAGCGGCAGAACCATCATCTCGTCCATTCACCAGCCCAACAGTCAAGTCTTCGCCCTGTTCCACGATCTACTCCTCCTGTCTAATGGAGAAACCATTTACTTTGGGGAAGCTGACAAAGCCACAGAGGTACTTTCACCACACCTGCAAAGGCTAATAGACGGCTTGGCTAGACACCCATTTATCTTGTGTTTGCAGTTCTTTGCCGAGGCCGGCTTCCCATGCCCGACTAGAAGAAACCCTTCAGATCATTTTCTAGTATGCACAAATTCAGACTTTGACAATGTGAAGAAAACGTTGAACGGAAGTTTTAGACGAAAGGTAAGTGCCTGATTTTCTAATGGTGATGGACCCTTTGTATCATCCCAACTCTGTGGAATGCATCTCTTCCAATCAGGGAGATGTCAAGGACTTGTTACAGCAAGGATCCAGCAGTGGATCAGCCATGGATCTACCACCAACAGCAGAAATACGAGCAAGCCTTATTCAGAAGTACCAGAGCTCAAAATATGCACCACGAGTGAAAGCAAGAGCACAAGAATTGTCAACTTATGTAAGCATTTTCCCACATTTGGTTCTGATTTCAATCATGCCACCCAAGGAAATCGGCAGAAATATTCAAGGTTGATTCTCGCAGCAAGGGTCTGGCTTTGGGGAGGTTAAATCCATCAAGCCAACATGGATGACACAGCTCAAGACCTTAACCAAGCGATCTTTCGTCAACATGAACAGGGACATTGGGTACTACTGGGTACGGATCTTAGTCTACATAGCCGTATCCATCAGTGTAGGAACCATCTTCTTCAACACTGGAGAAAATTACCTCATCACTTCAGTCCAAGACAGGGGGGCAGGGGGGCTTTCGTGTTCGGTTTCATGATGCTAATGACGATAGGAGGCTTCCCATCACTCATCGAAGAAATGAAGGTCAATCCATCTGACTTGATGCACCAACTAGACAATGCCAGGGTAACTAACTCCAATTGCTCATTCTGAAAAAAAAAAAAAAGCAGGTATTCAGTAAGGAGAGGCTCAGCAAGCATTATGGTGTTCTGGTGTACATCCTATCAAACTTCATCTCTTCATTCCCATTCCTGGTTGGGATTTCGTGCAGCACAGCAGCAATCACCTTTTACATGATGAAGTATCATTCAGGGTTATCCCACTTTGCATTCTTCACCCTAGACTTCTTTCTCTCCATAGCTGTCACAGAGAGCTGCATGTTGGTCATCGCTGCATTCGTTCCTAATTTCTTGATGTGCGTCCTCCTTGGGGCTGGATTTGTGGCAAGTATTTTAATTCTCAGTACAAAATCAATAGCAGTAGCAATGTTCTATCTATCTAACCTGAACTTGGCTTGGCAACGCAGGCTCTTATGATGACTACATCAGGATTCTTCCGTCGATTCCCTGATCTCCCGGCAATAGTCTGGAAATACCCAGTTTATTACCTCAACTACATGTCATGGGCATTACAGGTGCGAACATCGCCCTCCTACTGTATCCAATGCGGAGTTTGAAGAAATCAAAGATAACTGTGGATAGCACTTGAAATTCTTTACAGGGTGCCATGAAGAATGAACTGATAGGGGTGGAGTTTGAACCCCTGCAAAAGGGGCAACCCAAAGTACCAGGTGAAAGGATACTTCGTTCTTGGCTTGGCATCCCCATCAGCCATTCAAAATGGTGGGATCTGTCGGCAATAGCAGCACTTGTAGTGGCTTTCCGGCTGCTATTCCTTTTCTCCATCAAGTTCAAGGAGAGTGCCATGCCGATCTACCGAAGCTGTCACGCGAAAAAGACAATTCATCAGCTCAAGAAGAGGCCTTCGTTTCGAAGCATGCCGCAGCCTTTCTCTTCAAAGAGATATCAAGCTATGCACACTATGGCTTCTCAAGAGGGTCTAAACTCCCCAATGCACTGAAGATTTCCCACAGGCTAAGTGGCTAGGACATAATAATATCATGCCCTCCTATGATGCAGCAACAGTGATCCCCAGTTCTGTGCACTGTTGCTCTGCGAAGGCTAAAACATTCGATGTAGATTTTCATTTTCCACGAAGCAGGGAGAGTACTAGAAGACACTTCTTTGCAAACAACAAGAGTGTACTTAACAATGGGCTTCGTTCATAGGATCTGACAACCATTGATAGATACCTCAGAAGCAAAATACCACCCCAAAGACAAATAACCCCATTTACATGTCAAGCGTCTGGAACACATGAAGCAAAATAGCCACTAGTTACACACTCCTAGACATTAAAACAAGAGGCACACCCTCTTAACAACGAATGCTGATGTTGATCCCATACGAAAAAAGAACTTGCACCGTTTCAGAAAACGCCAAATGATTATTGTAACAGTTTCCTTACCACCTTTCTGTTGTGTTAACCGGTTTGATTAGGTTGGTTCGACGGGTTCCAGGGGCGCATCGGACCAAAGCCATTGGATGTAGTAACAACTCAAACCTTTTACACTCTCAGGCACACAATTAGAAGCATTGTGCTGCCACCGCAGAATGGCTTGATCCGAGCACTCTTCTCTTGTGATAGTTATTGACCCTCATTAGGTAGCTGCAGAGATCCATCCCTGATTAGCTTCAAGCTCAGGGAGTTGAAACGCTCACGTGAGTATTGCCGGGAAGCCTTCCTCCAGTCTGTGCCAGCTTTCATCATAACAGCAAACTCTTCGTAACTTATCCGGCCATCCTGACCATGGATGAAAACATAAATCTTCAAATATTTTTTAAACTTTATCATGGGGATGACCAAAAAATAAGAAGGTCAATTCACTTAACCTTATCTGTGTCAACATCATGCATAATGGCGTTGATTACTTCCTCACTATTGGAGCCATCTTCATCACTCAGAGCATCACGAAGCTCTTCTATCTCTATGTATCCACTGTTATTTCTATCAAAGAAGCTGAATGCTTGGTGAAGATGTTCGTCATTGGCCATTTTTCTAAGATGCACGGAAACTGCAACAAACTCCCCATAGTTCAAAGTTCCATCTCCGTCAACATCAGCCTGTGAACATATCGACACTATTTTAGATACACAGAATCTGATGTAAAGGACGAAGTTAAGAGAAAGGAAAAGCTTACAGCTTCCATTAGAATTTGTACATCTGTTTCAGGAATATGGTGGCCAAGCTTTTGCAAACCACTTCTGAATTCTTCAAGGTTAATGCGGCCTTTCTTTCCAGAGTCCATCATATCAAATGCTTCCTTAATTCCCGCCACCTCCTCCACAGACAAGTGCTCAGCTATAACCTGAACGTGTGAAAGGAGAGCAATAGAAAGTGCAGCATGGTTTTTATGTTTTTAAACCTGACGTAATGGCATGGCACACAATTGATGTTACCCTTAAAGCTCTTTTTTTGAGCTTGTTCATCACAGAGAACTGCTTGAGCCGTGCTTTGACCGTCTCTCCCAATGAAACGTTTGGAGCTTTTTCTATATTTTGCAACCAACTGTGTTCTGCATCCAGAGACAGCAACCCATTAAAAAATCTAAATTTTTATCCTGTAACACGAAAATGGGTAAGCATCGAGCCCTCTTCAACTAAATTTAGGGTAGGCCTGATTTACCAAGTACTTGACGAGCTGTGAGGCGCTTTGCAGGATCTGGTTCAAGCATTTTGACAACCAACTCCTTGGCATTGTCAGATACTTTAGGCCAGGGATCTCTCTTGAAGTCGATTACACACCGAATAATAGCTTGTGCAACTCCTTGCTCGGTCTCTAGACAACCAAATTACTAATCATCATTAAGAAATTTAGTCAGACAGAGGTTAAAAGTACCACTACAGGAGATTTCATACCTGCCCAGAATGGAGGAACACCACAAAGCAAAATATAAAGAATAACGCCTGCACTCCACACATCAATCTCTGGACCATAATTACGTTTCAGAACTTCGGGAGCCATATAGTATGGACTTCCCACAATCTCACTGAACCGCTCACCTGAAAACATATGCACGATGAGAATCGTTTTTATCTAGTTTAGGTATTTCTGCGCAAGAAGATGATTCAGCCAATGACATAACTACAACTAACCAGCTTTGAAGAAAACTGATAATCCAAAATCAATGGCTTTAAGGCTGCTTGTCTCCTTTTTATTTGCAAAAAGAAAATTCTCAGGTTTGAGGTCACGATGCATAACTCCTTGCCTGTGACATGTCTATAGGAAAAAAACCAAATCATCAGAAAAATTTGTGAATCTGAATATGAGTATCGAGGCTACTAGGAACAAATCTCCTTCAGCGTGATTACTGTACCGTGCAAAAGCACTTCAGTTAACTGTTGGAATTTAGAGAAGAACATTATAAATCAAGAGAAGTGCTTAAGCCAGGTCTGCATGAATGAATGACCACGAAAATGAGCAAGGTGAACAAAAAAAGCATGTTTTGACCTCGATAACTTCTACAATGGTCTTCATTACATGTGCAGCTGCTCTCTCGGTATAGTGCCCCCTTGCTACAATACGGTCAAACAACTCACCTCCTTCACATAGTTCCATGACAATATGTACTGCATTTTCATCCTCATAGGTAGCTTTCAAGGTAACAATATTTGGGTGCTTAGGCATATGCTTCATGATTTCAACCTCCCTCCTCACATCCTCAACATCCACGGAAGTTCTCAGCTTTTTCTTTGAAATCGACTTGCAAGCTAATTTCTCCCCATTCTCCACATCTGTGCACAAATAAGTGACACCGAATTCACCTCTCCCCAACACACGGCCCAGATCATATCTCCCGTTAATATCATTCCCAGTTGGATCTCTCAACACAACAAGCTTGCTTGCACTACTAGATCTGTGATTTGCGCCATAGTCAATTGAAAAAGGACTGGGCTTAGTCTTCTTCTTTTTCTTCTCGACCTTTGAAGACCCTGAAGAAGTCACACAGCAGTTGCCCATGATTCAACAACTGCCAATCTCGATAATCCCCAATCTCCTTTTCTCTGTACACGAAATATCTAAAATAGTTATAAAAAAACCCTTAAAATGCACACCATACACGATCCACTGTTTCGAAAAAAAAATCTTCATACAACACTATGAAAATTTGTAAGAGCCGGAAGAAATGGACATCATGCAGTGAGAAGCCATGGACTCCAAGAAAAAATACATATATACAGAAAAAAAAAATGGTCCACACATGAATTAAGCCCCGAACAGAGCAAAACACAAAGAAAAGGTAAATTAACAGGATGCCAGGGAATAGCCGAAAAGCAGCAAAATGCACGAAATTAATTAATGTACCAGCAGCCGTCTTTACCGATTGTTCCGGCGGTGGCGCAATGAATGGGAGAAAACGAGGAAGCAAAGAGGACTGAAAAGTGAAGAAGTGAAACGCAGATAGCAAAAGCAGTAAGATACAAGTGCGTAGATCTGTCGATGACAGCGAGAGTGGTAGTTGAACAGTGATCTTCTTCCCCTCACGAGATTCCGAACCCAACCCCTTCCCTTTTCAGCTCAACTTTAGCTTGAAATGCCAGCATCGGGCCCCACCGGCTTTTTAGACCGTTAATCCTTGCCTAATCACGGAAAGATTCAACGTCTGCTAATTAAGACTGATTAAGAGATGGCGTTTGGTGGTATTGTTCGTTTATGTCTGAATTGTTCTGACTGTTCAACATGTGGCCAAGAAAACGAGTCCATGGCTGTTTCTGGGGAGTACATACTGCAAATGGAATACATTTCTGACGGCTGCGGCAAAAGTCCAAACAGAGACACCTACTTTATCATCATCAGTCTTCTTTCTGCGGCCCAGCAAACCCGCGGCTAGTTCTGCTCTGCTACCACCGATGTGGTCAGCCACAATGGCCTCCCCAGAATGGTACGCCCATGAGTGGCAAGGTATGCAGCGTTTAGCCTGAAAAAGGATTACCACTTCAGCCCAGGAGGGAAAGAAGACATGAACCCGATAGGAAGAGTGATACCTATCAACATCTGGTGCAGCTAACGGGTCATATATCTCATCCCTTTGTTCCAACGCTGGAGCAAGAGCCGGCAACACAGCCATGTCGTGCGACCCTTCTACCTGTTTCAGAATCCAGACCGTGTGAAAATCAGTCACAAAGAAGTATGGTTTACGCTTCACGGTTCAGCTATCAGTTATTTCTCTTTAGACTTTCCAGCAGGGATTCCACTAAAAAAGATAAGTCTGGACTCACCTGGTGCGGGTACTGCAGATATCCACCATACGCACATTGTGAAGGATCTGGGGTCGCTCCATAGGTGTATGGATCATAGCCATGTCCGTAAGCATAGTAAGCGTTCACTTGATTTGGGTCTGATGGTTGAACCCAAGAGCCGGTAACATCCTACATGATAACCCTATTGAATATCAAATGACGTCCATGGGCGCTGTAAACATGGCAATCATTTCGGAAGCTACCTGTTTTGCGGAGAGACTCTTTCCCCACGATAAGCGAACAACCTGTTGACCAATTGTGGCTCCTTGCATCCTCTGAATTGACTCCTCTGCATATGTCCTATGGAATTACATGTTAAGAGAACTAACTGCAAAATTCCAGAATAAGAAAAAACGGCCATATGGATTTACCTTGCAGAAAACTGAACAAAACCACAGCCCTTGGCTGCTGGAATTTTGACATAGACAATATCTCCAAATTGCAGGAATACTTGCCTCAGCTCTTCTTCGGTCACATTGGGATCCAGATTACCAACGAAAACCTGCTCTTAGGAAATATGGTAAAGAAAAAAACCAATAGGGACCAATAAGAGATGAGCCTTTTGGTGGCTTACGGTAGTGTTGGTTGTGTCAGTATCCATGGGAATTGTCTGAACAGGAGCAGAATAAAGAGAAGCTGGATATGCTGCTGCAAGAGGGGATAAAGAAAAACATAAACTTCCTTATGCTAGCAAAAACCAAGGAATCAGCAAATCGACATTTGGGAGTTGAATTATATTTCTCTTGCATAAGCTTGCATACAGCGAGTAGAGTAAACATGTGTCAGCATATATGATCTCACTGAGCACTCCTCACCATTACTGGGGGCATTTGGTTGGACACCTGTTGCGGTTTTCTTGGGTGTAGCAGCACTGATTCTCATGGGCCTAGTTGAGCAATAAACACCATTCATCTCGACCATTGCTCTGTTCCTCTCCATCTCATCAGCAAACTTTACAAACCCATAGCCTTTTGACCTGCCTGTATTGGGGTCCATGACAACTTTCGCTCCCCTAACGGATGGATAACTGGCTCTGAAGGTCTCTTGCAATAAATAATCAGTAACGTCCGGTGCCAAATCTCCAACAAAGATAGAGTGCTCAGGTCCTGCATCAACTCTCCTCTCTCCAACCCCGAAGACGCCCAATTCAACCTAAAAGTTAGTTCAGTTCCAGGAATTTGAGTGCCATTGTACGACTGTAGAACACTTTCTGCCACATGATGGGATGTGAACTCTACAAATCCATAACCCTCTGGCTGACCAGTAACCTTGTTCCGGATGACTTTAACTGAAAGCACCTAAATGCCATTGAAAAAGCTCAATTTAAACACCAACCAATCAACATTCCACAAATGCCCATCTTTGTGACATTCATTCTTCTAATTTCAAAGCTGAAAATTAACCACAGCAGAAAATTTACTGTGCCTTCTTCCCAGAGAGAAGTCTACTCATTATCGATCCACGATGAGAACTATATCCAGATAAAATATTGAATAACTATCTTCATGCATGTGCAATACCTCTAATGCATTCCTCTTCAAATTTACATAACACAATATCTATTAGTACTATCTCAATACTAATTTCTGCATCCTCAACATTATGTTAAGAATTCTGTTCGGATATACTGTTGCTGTAATCCTCAAGTAACCAGGAACACCGGCTATCCTTGACGGTATGCACTAGTACAATATCAAATGAGAAGTTTTTTTTTTTTTCATCACTAGGGAGAGGAAAGTGCCGCATAAACAACAAAGCCATGAATCTTACCTCCCCGTGTGCGGGAACCATCCTCGGAGATAGTTCTCGTCGGCCCAATAAGGCAAATCCCCAATCCACAGGGTGCGAACCTCATCCAGAGTTGTGGGTTGGTGATACGGCACCGCTGTCGAATTCATTCCTGCTTTTTCCGATCCTCGACTACTTCAACTTCGCCTCTTGCATTCGTCCTCTAGGCATCAACCGCCTCACCGGAATTTATGAATCCAGAGCTAAAATAATCATTTAGCCCATTAGGGAATTCTGTAGTTGGGCCAATCCAAGGCCCATGTGGCGAAAACGTTAGGAGATCACCACGAAGGCCCTAATCTCGTCTTCTCGTTCCTCCCATTTTTTCGACTCTTCGGTAAACTTTCGGTCTGAATGATATATTGTTTCTGTAATGTTATTCGTCGAGTTGCTAACGAAAAACTCTTCATTTGAGCTTGAAGGCCGTGGTCTATGGCGTTCAAAGCCACATCAAAGAATTCTCTTTTTTTCAACTATTACTTGCGTTCTTCTGCTAGAAATTTAGTGTTTGTCAGTCAGTTCACATCAGCCCCAAGCTTGAATACTGTTTCCGGATCATTACAAGGTTTCGATGAAGTAGAGGTGGAGATTACGTCCATGTTCACAAAACCCAGTTCCGGTAATTCACGGAAAGCTTTTATGCTTTTTGAGAAATCGGTGGACAAGGGCCTCATTCCTTCAGGGCGCTTGTGCGACCTTGTTCTGCTAACCCTTTCTAGGAATAAGGAACATAAAATGGCTTTCTCTGCATACAAGAAAATGACTAGTGCTGGGGTGTCACCGAGGTATTATTTTTCATTGTCTTCGTTGGTTGAGTCTTTGGTGTTCTTCGGGGTGCCCGAGTTGGCTCTTTCTGTTATCGCGTTGATTTTGAAGCGTGGGTATTTTGTTAATATCTATCTTGCCAACGTTATTTTGAATGGGTTTTGTTGTAATGGTTCTACTTCAAAGGCTTTGCAGTTTTTGGGTGAAATGGAGAGAAACTCTGTGGCTCCCAATCGTGTGAGTTTTAATACGCTGATTCAGGGATTTTGCCGAGAAAGAAAATTTAGACAAGCAATGGACGTAAAGATGAGGATGGAGCTTTCACGCATTGACCCTGATCTGATAACTTACAGCATTCTGATCAATGGTCTCAAAGAAGACAACTTGGATGAAGCTTTGAGATTTTTTGAGGAAATGAAAGGGAAGGGGATTGAACTTGATGTTGTAGTCTGCAGCACTTTGGTAGCGGGGTTTTGTGGGAGAGGAGATATTGATAAAGCAGAGGAGCTTTTCAATTACATGCTGAGCAGTGGGATTCCTCCAAATCTGATCACCTATTCGTCCTTGATGGGGGGACTGTGCTTGAAAGGGGAACTTAACAAAGCCATGAATTTGTTTCAAGATATGATAAGTAACGGGATCCAGCCTGATGTCGTTTTGTGCACGTCTATGATCAGCAAACTTTCTGAAGTTGGGAGAACTAACGAGGCTATCAAAATGCTGGCCTTCATGCTGGAGAAGGGCATTAACCCAAACACTGTAACACTGAACATTCTACTCAAAGGCTTATGCCAGAATGGACAGATTGAGGATGCTACTAAAATCGTTGAAATGATGATCACGAAGGGGAAGACATCTGATTTAGTTAATCGCAACGGAGTAATGGGCGGTCTTCATGAGCTTGGAAAGAGTGATGGTGCGTCGAATTTTTTGGAGCAATTCAAGATCATCAGAGCTGAGCCTGATGAATTTACAATCAGTATATTAGTCCAAGGGCTGTGCAGTGAAGGTCGTCTTGAGGATGCAGAAAAAATTGCTCGTGCAGCAGCCACTCTGAAGAATTTAAATTCCATTACATCATATGATGTACTCATAGGGGCATATCTAAGGATAGGAGACGTTCAAAAACCTATGAGCCTTTGGAAAGAGTTTCTACAGTCAGGTATTACTCCGGATGCAAGAGCTTATAGTGCTCTTATTGATGGATTGTGCAAATGTTGCTGTATAAACATTGCAAAAGGTATTTTTATGGAGATGAAAAGAAGGGGTCCAAAACCTACGTCTTATGACTACAATGCCCTGATGTCTTCCTTGAGCAAAGAAAGCAGCATGGAGCAAGTAAGAGACTTGTTTGAAGATATGGCGAGTGGCAACTGTGTCCCAGATGTTGTCTCCTACAACATCTTGATTGATTCAGTTATCAAAGCAGGGGACATTCAGTATGCGTTTAAGTTAATGGGCGATATGCTGAACACGGGCCTGACTCCAGATGCTCTAACGTATTCTGTGCTGATTAACCGCCTTTCAAAAGCAGGACTGACCAAGGAGGCTAAAGTGTTATTGAAGAGGATGAAGGCCTCTGGCCTCCTACCAGATGCATTTGTATATGATTCTTTGCTAAAAGGTTTCAGTGCAGAGGGTGACCAAGAACAAGTTTTTGGCTTGCTCCATGAAATGGCAGCTGCTGGCATCATTCTTGATAATGAACTCCTTTCAACCATCATGTCATGCTTTTGCAACTTGTGGGAAGCCCACGATGGAACAGAGCTTCTTCCCGAATTTGCGCAGCCAAAACACGACGCGGGTGGTTCCATCACCTGTGGTGAACTACTGAGCAGGCTTCAACACATTGCTCCGCGGCTTACAAAGCCGACTGTACCGACATAAAAATGGAGCAGTTTAGCTACCTAACAAGCCCTCGGCTTCTGTTCCACAGAGGGTCCAAGTCGAGGCTGTTCGCATCCTGAACAAGAACGCCTTCCCGTTGTGGAATGACATAGAAATTCAGCCTAAGCTGACTCCCACATGGTATGGTATTGGTATGCCTTGCTGTTATTTCTTCTGAGTTGCAGGTCCTAAGCTTCTCTGCGAATGACAGGCCCCGGGTGCAGAAAGAATTCGAAGAATGAACTGGCGTCGATGGAGAAGCAAAATTCCATATGGGTCAATGGTGGATCGACAAGGATGTCTTGTCTTTGTTCTTTTTCTGCGGTTGAAGAATAAAATAAATAAAACTTTATTGACTTGCTGAATTGATTCCATGTGTTTATTTAACCTGGGGTTCTTTTCGTTGTTCGCTGGAACAAATGCCATTTTGCTACTTCGTTGAATGCGTCTGTGACCGTTGGGAAAAGGAGCCACACCTTTGGCAGAGGACATGGCGGTATGCGGCGCCCGGCTGCGTTACTCCATCGCCGCCGACAGTATCCCGGCGGCGCGGTTTGCCTCGTCGGATCGGCATACATCGGTCGCCGCTCTGTTGAACTTGAATCAACGGCGAGGAGGTGCAGTAATCCGAACGCGAGTATTAGTGAATGAGGCGGTGGCTGGCTCCTGGATTGGAGGCGATGTGGAGGATGTGTTGAAGAAAGGGAGGCGCGTGACTAAGTGCTCATCGTTCGATCGGGAGGCGGCGGCGACGACGACATTGAGCAATGACGGACGCGTGGATCGGAGACCTGAGGTGATGTTTGCTGCGGCGATTACAGTGGTGCTCGGCGTTGGGAATAGAGTGCTGTATAAGCTGGCGTTGGTCCCTCTCAAGCAGTATCCCTTCTTCCTTGCTCAGCTTGCTACTTTCGGGTAACTTTTCTCTGCCTATTCTTTCGTTTCTGATTTTCTTGAAATTGCTCCAATCTTATCCGTGATGAGTAGAGTGAAACTTTCCAAGTTCCAAGCCCCAGAAGATCTAGCGACGCTTATCCTTTACAGCATTCCCGATATTGCCTCCAATCCCCAATAATGACACAGACAATGCACATAAGAATTACGAAAATAAGAGGGAGGAGTTTGACGTTCGATAGCATTAATTATGAATGGCAATAACAAGATAGGAATACCTCAAAATCGAGTGCGAGGGGTTTGTTAGTCCTTGTCGTCTGCTGATTTGAATGAATGGTCAGAGATGATGCCGTAGAAGACTGCTCCGCTACCTGTCTGCCCGCGGCGGCGAGTAATATCTGCTATTAGTGTGGCCCCGTTCCCCTATTATCATTGATTTTTTTATAGTGCCTTGCAACGATTTGTCTTCTGTGTCCGAGACTGCCGTGCAACTGGAAAAAATATGTGCTTTTTTGTCCGGGTGATCTTTTGTGACTGTGATGTGTTAGCTTCTCCGCATAATTCAACAGTAACCTTCGACTGGGTTGTGGCTGAATTGTAATCATGAACTTGAGTTTGATGACTGTGGCTGGTGTAGTAAGTCCTGTGGATTGAGGGCTGTGCCTGAAAATTTCAGAAGGATATAGGAGAGCCATTTAACGGTGGCCTGTTGGATGAAGGGACCAGCCATATGCTCTTGGTGTATGGCAAGAATGACAAGTTGCGATTAGATATTCTCATCTTCTGGTTGTAGTTAATAAGTTTTATTTCTAGTTTTAGAGAAGAAAAGGTGTGTGTTTTGATTTATTTGACAAAGAAACTGACTTCTGAAGGTGTTTTTATACATGATCCTATTTGACTTGCTAATGTCTCTGTCAGCTATGTCATCGTGTACTTCTCCATCTTGTTTATGCGTCATCAAGCTGGGAAGGTTACCAACGAAATGCTCTCCTTGCCAAAAATGCCATTGGTTTTTGTTGGCCTCCTGGAGGCCTTGGCTGCTGCAGCTGGGATGTCCGCAGCAGGTAACTCTTTTTTAGCCATTTGCTATTAAGCATGTTGAGAAGCTTGCCACTTTGTGGAAAATGTGATATTCATGTTATAGGTGTTATAGATGCGCGATCATGTGTGACACTGACATATAACTCTCAAGAATGTGGCTTATGTTCGGTTAGTTCTTTTCCTCACGAATGCTAGATGGTATCTGACAAACTTTTTATGTTTTGAAACAGCTATCCTCTCTGGGGCAGCAATCCCTATTTTATCTCAGGTGATTGGTAATACAATCAGATCCTCACTGGACTTCATCTGATTACGTGAAAATCTTTGCAGAGCTTTCTTGTTTGGCAACTTGCACTGTCGTATATCTTTCTAGGGAGGCGCTATCGTCTGCATCAGTTATTTGGGTGCTTTTTAGTGGCCGCTGGCGTGATAATTACTGTTGCAAGGTACGCATTCCAGGTTCTGGACATCCTGTCCATCAGTTTAAATGCACATGCTTATCTCTAGTTCTCTCTAGTAGTGATCATGAATTTCTTAATCTCTCGCCTTTACGCCTGTAGTGGTTTCTTATTAGAGGTTTAGTTGCATATGTCCATGCCCTCATAGGAGTATATATCATTTTAAAATACTTCTAAATGAACTTACTTGCAGTGGTTCAGGCTCTGGTTCTATAGTAGAAAATGGTTTATTTTGGAGCATTTTGATGATCATATCTTTTTTGTTTCAAGCTGGTGACACAGTCCTGAAGGTACAAGCTTTTCATTTCTTTTTGTATGATGGGAAAAGTCTCAACTCGATGTACCTTCCTTGTAGGAGATGATATTTCTGGACACTGCTAAAAGACTGAAGGTAGGTGTGCTTGTGAGTTACCTCAGTCCTGTTGTACATGAAGGGCAACCTAACAACAGATCCTGAAGCTTCAAAATTTTGCACCATGATCATGCTTTCTATTGTTTGCTATAATCACAGAGTGCGTTGGTTTGCACGTGACTGTGAGATATTTCCGAGCATACTGAATTATGAAGTGATCATGCTTGCAGGGATCCACATGCGATATCTTCATCGTGAACTCATTTGGGTCCGCTTTCCAGGTTTGCAATATCCAATCATGAGTGTAGCCTTATGGCGGGTCGCGTAATTCTGTTACACACCCGCACAATTCAGTTGAGCATGGCTGAAATAGGAACTATAAAAGCTGAAACTTATCAGTTACGTAGGCTGTGGTTTTGAGAAACTTGATACTTGCCCCACTGTGCATATGAGACAGGCCGCTTTCATATGGCTCCTGCTTCCCTTCTTGTCGAACCTCTGGGGCATCCCGTTCAGTCAGCTTCCCAGTTACATCAGAGACGGCGCTGCCTGTTTTTTGAACACCGGCAACATGGCAACGAGTAAGCCGGCCGACATGGCGGACCGAGGCCTAGGCCTAGTGCTACTTAACACTTGGTTGTTGTTCATGGGATGGATTCCTGACGGACAGATTGTTGTGTTTGGATTTTCCCAGAATGTGAGGGGGCTCCCTTGCTGCCGTTGCTGTTCGTAGGGGTCAACATGGCCTACAACATCTCTCTCCTGCACCTGATCAAGATCTCGTCGGCGGTGGTGTCCTCTCTCGCATCCACAGTTTCAGGTCTGCTTAACTGCTAGCTGCTGTTCACGTTCCTCTCGACTGACTGACTGACCCTGGCTTCCTGTTGCTTGGGGCAGTTCCGGTTTCGGTGTACCTGTTCACGTTCTCGCTGCCGTACCACCGAGTCGCCTCCGCCCTTCCGCCGGGTTTTATAGCAGGAGCAATCATTCTCACCCTGGGAGTCTTCATTTATACCTGGACTCCAGATTCCTCTCCCAATTTGGCACTTGGAAATATGAAATAAACCAAAAGAAGAAAAAATCGTAAATAATTGAAGTAAAGACCGTAATGGGAAGCTTTGACCTTGTCTTTTTTTGACCCTGGGGTGGGCCCCTGGCTCGCGTTTCTCGAGTTTATGGCCGTTGGTCTTGTAAGTCCCGTCCCGCCTTCGGGTTGAAGCTAATTGGCACAGAAATGCTGATTTGGCAGGGAACCGCTCAGCAGTTCCCTCGGGATTGTTAGGTTGGATACAAACCACAAACACAAAGAAAGGTAGGAACAATTAAACTGGTGGTGGGTCGTTGGGAACAACCGGCTCGGCTCGGCTCGGCTCGGCTCGGCTCGGCTCGGCTCGGCTCGGCTCGGCTCTGACTTGAACAAACCAAAGAAAAAGAGTAATAATTAGTACTGGGCTCCAACTACCCGCACGCGCCTAGAGGAAACAATCATTTTCCGCGGCGAAGGGAAAGGGGGGTTGTGGTTCCTGGAGCTGGAGGGTTTTTGATTCGGCCGCTGTCGGTCCGGTCCGGTCCGGTCCACACACACGATCTACCACACAACACAAGCCTTATTTCCGCCTCTTCACACACGCGACACAGTTTGACGTTTGCGTGGAGGGGATCTCGTCTCGGCGTTCTGACTTCTGCTTTCGCTTCCTTCCTTCCGGGTAAGTGGACGTTTAGTTCCTTCATCATCCAGGGAAAATCCATGTACCCTTCTCTTATCTTTCTCAGGGCTTATTTATCTTACCAATTTCATTTCCTTCTTCTTCTCCTGCCAAGAATAGTAAGTCAAAACACCGACTGCTTTCTAGCGTTGCAACTCTTGTTCCGGTGCCAAGAGCATTCACTGATTTTGTATTTACGGACACACTACTATTGACCCCCTTTTTTTTCGATTTCAATTTGAGGCTTCTTTTGTATATCCACCGTCTCTACATTACCTGGATCTTTTGTGATTCTTGTGGGATGCCCAAAACTGCCTTTTCATGTAGATGTCATCACAGGTTTTGTTCATTTTCATTTGCAGTTGCAGCAGCAATGTCCAGTTTGGAGGAGCCCGTCAGTCTTGACAACTTTTCAGGTCTGAATGGTATTGATCGCATTCGTAGTTTCTCATCAACTGCCTGCCAGCCAATAAGAGAAGATGTCGGAAGACGGAATTGCTGGAATGAAGGGAGAAGTTGTGCCTCATCTAATAGCTGCAAGTGCGTGCATATTTTGTTATTTCTCCATGTCATTTTCATTTTGATATATCAAAATGTTATGAAACCATTTCGTTCTTCATGATTCACTGCTCAGTTCGAATATTTGTTTACAGTGAAGATTTTGAAGAGTACTTGCAAGAGCCCGTTCTGTTGCACAGGCAAAGGCGGAGCTCATTGAGAAGGGCTTTAAGCCTTGGTCCTCGAGATACATCTGTAACCAGTGATGACAGCAACACTGCTAAAGATTCAAAATACAAGGTATTGCTCTAGGTTCTATTTTTTCTGCATCATCAGTATTGTGCGTCTTCATTTTGGTGGCTGGGGTTGCTGAAACACTGATTAACTAACTTCCTTGGAGACTGCAGTTTTTCAAAGACGTACCAAGGTTTGTGAAGATAGTGGAAGTTGGCCCCCGAGATGGTCTTCAAAATGAGAAGACAATGGTTCCAACAGCAGTAAAGATTGAGTTCATCCGCAAATTAGCCTCTTCGGGATTGTCAGTCATCGAAGCAACCAGTTTTGTTTCTCCTAAGTGGATTCCCCAGGTAATTCATGTAATATCCTTGAAGTAAACACTTCTAATCTGGCCTTAAATCGTGCTTCTTTCTCTTGATAGCTTGCAGATGCAACCGATGTCATGAATGCTGTTAAGGATATAACGGGTGTTCGACTTCCTGTGCTGACGCCCAATCTTAAGGTGAGGACTGATATCATGCTTTGACTTTTGCTCATCAAAGATGACATCTGAGTCTATATCCTTTTTATCACACCACACCAGGGCTTCAATGCTGCCGTTGCTGCTGGTGCAAAAGAAATCGCTGTCTTTGCCTCTGCCTCTGAATCATTCTCAAAGTCGAACATCAACTGCACAATTGAAGAGAGCCTGACTCGTTTTCGTGCTGTCACTTCTGCGGCCAAAGAAATTTCACTTCCTGTCCGTGGGTATGTATGGCTGCTTCTTTCTTGGTACAGGGTGTCATTTGTCAATCATGTTGCAGTTAGCATCGAAAATTGCTCCACTAGCTGAATCATTTTCCATCATTGCGCAGGTACGTCTCGTGTGTCATTGGCTGCCCTGTTGAAGGATACATTTCCCCATCTAAGGTTGCCTACGTAGCCAAGGAACTTCACGACATGGGATGCTTCGAAATCTCTCTGGGAGACACTATAGGAGTTGCCACACCCGGTAACAACTTGGCTGCAGTCATTTGTTGATTGGTCGAATTCATTATGATGTCTTGAGTCCCACCATCTGTGTAGGCACTGTGCTCCCAATGCTGGAAGCCGTCATGGCTGTTGTCCCCGTCGAGAAACTTGCGGTGCATTTCCACGACACCTACGGTCAGTCCCTTTCAAACATCCTCCTATCCCTCCAGGTGAGTGGCAAAAGTTTCAGATGTTGTGCATCGCATTCATTTCCTCCAAAAGGGAAAACAAACAAGGGTGTCTGCAGATGGGAATCAGCACGGTGGACGCCGCCGTCTCAGGTCTGGGAGGATGCCCCTATGCAAAGGGGGCTTCCGGCAATGTCGCCACAGAGGATGTTGTCTTCATGCTTCATGGTCTTGGCCTGAGAACCAACGTTGACATGGCCAAGCTACTCTCCGCCGGAGAGTTTATAAATAACTACTTGGGCCGCCCCTCCGGCTCCAAAACCGCCGTCGCAATGGGCGCAAGCTGCTACTCCAAGATATGAGAGCTGCTACGTGGTTCTTGGAGGACATCGCTGTTTGAACATACGGAAATTTCGAATAAAAATAAAAAAGTAATATAAAAGATTATTTGGAATGTGATTGTGTCTGCACTGCAAGAGAGTTTTTTCTTGTAAGTGATGAATAATATATAACATATTATGAAATATAATTTTGTTTTACTCGGTTTTCAATTAATTTTCATTGAGGCGTTGCGTCTTTAAATGGATACTACAAAAAGGGCCATTACAAAAAAATAATTTGACGAACCTTGTGACGAGTAGCCAGCGCACCGCCATGGATGAGAATGAATTCCGACGCGTCCTGGAGCTCTTTCCCGTCGTCCGGAGCCGTGATTACCAAGTAAGCCCTCGCTGTCGATTGCGCAATCATTTTTCTGTTTGATTATCTGATCATCGATGAAAAGTTTGGGTGAACAATAGGAGCGGAGAAGTTTTCTCCTTTATTTGGGGCGGGGGGCTTTTTTTTCTGATTGCAGCTTCTGCAGTTGTAGCCCATATTTTTCCCAGCTAATTTGCTTCTGCTGAATTTACTGGTTTTCAGACCTACGGTCAGTTTGAAACTTACAGTGTATCTGTGCCCTTCATTTGATCTCAGGCGGACGTGGATGTTTCCAGACAAGCAAGTCGTTCTGCTGCAAGAGAGGCGGTGCTCAACAACTTTTTTGGGTTATTGTGTCCTAGTTCCATTGGAGGAGTTCTAACAGTAGGCTATCTGCGTTTTACAGGTAAACGATTGGCAAGATGCTTGGGATACTGACGATAAAAGAGTTGAAACTATCTTCAAGACTAAAACTCAAGGTGTTTTACTTGGTCACATGTATTTTTTCTGGTTTAGATTGAAACGTTATACAATTTGCCAGTTTGGCGGGACTCTGTGACCATGGGTCATCGACTTCGATTATCTTTGCATTCATTCTCTTAAAAAGTTGTCAGCTTGATGATGTTTGATTATGTTGAAATTAAGAAGATTTTTTTCATCAATGATATTTGTAATTCTTATGCTTTGTGGTTTGTTTTTCCGATGTCTTCTTTCTTGCGGTAAGCATTGAATTAAAAGACTTTTGAACTAGACATTATTTTTACAGGATTATAATGCATCCTTTTTTGCCATTTCTAATGCAGAAGCATTTTGCTCAAAACTAATATCAATCGTGGAGCCAAAGGTATGTAGTGTTTCTTGGAAACTCAATTTTTGAATCCTCAAGAAACCTGAGCGCTTGGTATTGCACATTCCTCTAATTCAGTGTTCTCTACTTCAATACTCTCCTTGATCAAGTAATCTATGATTTATTTTTTAGCACGCGAATGCTTGAGGATGTGACTTTACCTAATAAAACGGGATATAGTCTGTATTTTGAATAATGGAGGAACGTGAAGTGTTCTTAAACTTCTTTTATGTAGATGGGTATAGCCAAGGCAGAAAGATTCTGTAAAGCTTTTCTGCAAGTCTACAACGAATCTGTAAGTGCATTCCATTGATTTTTGCGACAAGAACTCTCTTTTAATCATCCTTCCTTCCTTTTCTTTTTTGTGTTTCCTTTTTACTTTGTAGCTGATCCTTAGTCCATCTTTATGCTTCAATTAAGGTGTACGAAAACTTGTCGTTGGATGCTGCTAGGAGTATCCTAAACTCCAAGAAAACTTAAGTTCGATGCCATTCAATATTCCCAACGCCGAGGCGTAAGCACTGAGCTTTTGATACATTTCTCAACAGAAGCAATTGAAACACTTTTTATGTCAAGTTCATATGATTTTTGTGAAATTAGTCTAAGCTACACTTACTGAATTTGATTTTTTTTTTACTACTAACTGGAACCATTCCTATCACGTCCAACCGCATTATCCATGATCTGTGTTACCATGTCCAAACAGTTGTAGATAGTGGTGTTGCTGTGTTTTCTTGCCTTAGCAAAACAGAAGCTTCAGACCTGTTGCAACCTCCATTAGCGCATGGTGCTCTTACACTCTTTAGTTCTACTGGTTTAATAGGTTTCTTCTAGTGTATCGGAACCACATGGAAATCCCCTTCTCGGAAGGGGATTACAAGAGAGAATGGTAAGATGCAAAAGTAGCATGGCATTCACTTGGTCTCTTGCATATCCTCATCGGTTTTCCAGACGACATCATCGAGTCCGGTTGAGAGGCTCTTGTAGAACTAGCAATAGCAGAGCAGCATGGAGTTGCCAGATTAGTCTAAGTGAGATTCTTCATGGGAGAAAAAAGAAAATGAACAGAAATCATTTGTGCATACCTTGTGGAACTCCAATGTATCCCCCTTTGCTTTTCTGACTTCAACCATGTGTAATGATGGGGCAACTTGGAATACCTGAATGACCAAACCACCAAGAGCTTGATTAACTGGATTAGTATTTCCATGCAGGTAGTATGATTGATCACCTCGGTGGCAATGTTGAGATTGCCTTTTCTCCCAGCCTTGACATTTTCAAGCTTCATCTGAGAAACAGCAGCACTTTAGATGGTACGATGACAGAATCAGTGGCTGCACCACTCCATGCAATGTTTGAAATTACCTTGTACTTCTTTTTGTGAACATCAAAACCAAGAGGCTTTGCTGCTTGCTCTATTCTGCTAATGATCTCGTTGGCTGGGGACTTGGAGGTGAACCTCGTTTCTCTCTTGTATCCCTGTGCACACACACACACGCACGCACAAACATTGCTTGAGTATCGCGTTCTTGGGTGCAAAACCAGTCATTTCATCAACCTTGTCAGCGTCAAAGAGATTGCCAAGATTGAGACCCTTGGACATGGAAATCAGCTCGAATGCATTCATGGGAGCTGGCTGGTCCTCGTTTCTCTCTGTCACAAGATTCTCCTGCATGTTGACAACTCTGCACATGAGCCGCCTCCCAATAGAGACATTCAACAACATTCATTTGGTTGCCCCAAACCTCGGAATCCTTGAACACTGCCTCAACGTCCTCCGTATTTGTGTCGTTGTCCTCATCGAACACCGGCGGCTTGTACCCCTTCATAAACCACTCATTCTCCAACATTTCAGTGACGGTGATTCGCTGCAGAATGGAAGGAAGGAAGACAAATCTCAATGCCTGTGTGAGGCAGAGAGGCAGCAGATTGTTTAAGAGTAAGAAATCTTAACCGTCTCTGGATTTGGATCCAGGATGCGAACAATCAGCTCCTTGGCACCGAAGGAAATCCAAGGAGGGAAAGTGAACTCGCCACTCGATATCTGGCCACACAACAAAGAAATGTAACAGAAAGGCAGTGGCAGCTCAGAAACCAACCTCACTCACAATTCTCACCTTTTTATACAGAACTGCAAGATTAGAATCATCGAATGGCAAGTACCCTGCAAGCAACACAAAGAGGATGACTCCACATGACCACAGGTCGGCCATTGCTCCATTGTAGCCTTCATCATTAAGGACCTATAAAGCTTTGTATTGACTATCAGCCCAAGGAAATCCACCATAGTGACTGAGAAAGTTAAGATAGCCATACCTCAGGGGCGACATAGTTTGGCGTACCACAAGCAGTATGCAGCAACCCATCATCCTGAAATATTAGGAATTCAACCATCACTCTCTCCAGTTCAAAGTTTAAACCGTCACGCAAATCAACTTTTTTTCTTAGATAAGGATAGGATGAACTTCGAGCCGAACAAGACTAATCCCAATGTTTAAGACCTGATATTTACCTTCACTTGCTGTGACAGAGCACTTAACCCAAAGTCAGAAACCTTTAAGTTCCCAGCAGCATCCAAAAGCAGGTTCTCAGGCTACATCATCAAAGAGCATGACCCTGAGCCTTTACGGTGAGAAGTCACTGTGGTACATAATCAATATAATAAAAATCAACCTTAAGATCTCTGTGGAAAACACCCCTGCTATGGCAATAATCAACAGCATGTATGAGTTGCTGAAAGTATTTCCTTGCTTCATCTTCCGACATCCTTCCATGATTTACCTTCAATATTATACAAGTCAAGTTTAAGCACATTAAAGTTAACTTCACTTCAAGAACTGGAATCACATTCTAGCATAAAAGGAGGCACCATGCATGGAGTAGAACTCCAGACACACATATGCCAACTGAACGAAAGTTTTGGAAACAAGTCTTGTAGAAAACAGAATGCTAGGAAGTGGAAAACAAAGAACATAGTTTAACTTACGATCTTGTCAAAAAGCTCTCCGCCAGTGACAAATTCTAGCACAATATATATCTTTGTCTTGCTTGCCAAGACCTGAAATATTTAAAAGTGCAGTTCATGAAAAGTTTGTTTTTGGACCAACCACAATTTGTCAAGTTTTTCTTTTTTGTGAGATGGGTACCAAGAAAACAAAGGCCAACACACAATTCTTCAGCTTTTCAGGAGTTATAAGTTCAGCATTATGTATCAAGAAAGAGAAACGAACCTCATAGATACGAACAACATTGGGATGCTTAATTAACTTCATCGTAGAAATTTCCCTTTTAATCTGCACACGGTTGCAGGTGTATCTTAGATATTCATCGCTCTACCAGTGAAAGCAGATATTCGTCACACTACCAATGAAAGTAGATACGAAAAACAAACTAGATAGTCAATGAGGGTGATTCACAAACTTCTACCTTCCCTTTCCAAAAGACACTGTCATATTTTGTCAACAGTTGCACAACGTAATGTATGATAAGGCATGTAAGAGTCAACAAGATGCACCTGTTCAGACATTCTGTGCTTTAGAACCTTATCCCTATCGAGAATCTTGATAGCCACGGACTGCCCAGACTCAGAGTTTCTAGCAAATTTAACTTTTGCAAATGCCCCCTCGCCGATAGTCCTTCCAATTTCATACTTTCCTATTCTGCGTTTGATCTTCAATTGACTCATTTCCAGCAAGGTGTCTTCAACAGTACCTCTCCTACGGAAAACATATGCCTTCAAATCGCATTTGATTGAGATAGAGTGATCTTTATGAAATTCATACAGAATCTACACCATTCTATACACCCACTTGAGGATTCGAATGTGAAACAAAGAGGTTGAGACGAGGCGGCAGAAGATGTTCTAAGCCCTCACGCTCAAGTGAGCATGTAGGACACAGAGAGATGGTATTCTCGAAATTTGGTTGACTTGTTTAATAGAAATGACCATCAAAACGATTATGCTCACAGATCACTAATACCAGAGACAGAGTTCTGAATTTAAAGAACAACAGCATCCATCTCCGTGTCACTACAGATTTCAGAATCTCTGAATAACGGACCATAAGAGAAAACACAGGAAGTTCCAACTTTCCCCCCACCAAATCAAAAGAATATATCCTGGCGCGAGATTTAAAAGAAGGACCAAACGTAGTCTACTGCAAGATGATTAAGAGAGAACCCAAAACAATAAGCTTTCAAAATTCCTCACGCAAACCTTTTGATGGTCGCAAATGTTTTCCCTCAAAACGGAGAAAGGGGGGTCAAAGGCGTTTCAGGACCTCAGTTTGAAGGAAACACAATGTTTCCCCTCAAAATTTCATTTGAGGTGGAGTCGGGGGTATATACAGGATATTCCCATGAAGCAGATCACAAAGCCCAGCGTCGTCAAAATGTTAATCATGGAAAACATGGAAAAAAGGCTATGGCTGTGAATCATCAGCAGACGCGTGCTATACGCGGTGTGACGGCGACGGACGACAACAACATCTACCTGACCTGACTCACATCTGATGTCTCAACAGATAAACATGAGCCCATTTTGTCTGGGATGGATCCATGCATTACACTTTTATATTAAAAAAATGGGTTTTACGAGCACTCCCAGATCAAAGGCTTTTCGCAATGTTTAAACAATGGAAGTCAACTTCCTGTGGAGCTGGCCACATGCTAAGTGACGATCATTCAGAAGGCTGATTCGTTTTCTTATCTTTTCTTTTCTGTATTCTCACCTTCAGAAAAGACACCTGTGTTTGCTGTTTTTCCTTCGTACTGTCCCTACCCTCAATTATTTTGTTTACCTGCTTATTGACATGTCGAATGATAATTGAAGGTGAATAGTAAATACTACTTGCCTCCAACATGAAATGGGATTCTGATGAGTTCGCGTTTCATGTCGTTAAAGCTTCAATTCAGTGTCTGGTGATGTATGGTTTTTATTGCATCACTGTCCCAAGCCCGAAACAATGAGTCCCATACTATAAAATCATGCAGCAGTTGTTTCCTTCGTCATAAAAGCGCATTGGACAAATCGTCCTTGGAATTTGACCGCATGATGGCACCCACCAGCCCCTTGATTAAAACTTGAGGACCCGTGAGTGAGTGAGCGGCCATTGTCAGTGGGAAGGCCAAGGCGAGGCGAGGTGGGGAGACCTCAGCTCTTCTCTTTACTGTCGCTGTAATTCTATGGTTATGTTTTTACAGTCAATAACTAAATCCACCTAACAAGATGCCGGCCTGTTACCATTACTTCGTTCACTTCACTAAGAAGCTGGTTTTTCTCTGCCCTGGTGTCATTTTCCCTTGCCACCTTGCAGCGCAATAAAGGGTGTCTGTACCCTCTCTTTGAAAAGCTGCTCACTCCATCTCTACTGCGTTTTTCTCTTATTAACCTCGTTTCACTCTTGGGTATGAAAAAGGTTATCCCTTTATCTTGGGTCAATGATTTCGCAATGATGGTTTGCTTTTGCTGGTTATGGGAACTTTGGAGCGAATGTAGCACATTTCCCTCCTTGCTGCTCATGGGATTTGCAAGAAAAGTTCACTCCCGTGTTAGAATGATGGTTCCCAACGGGTTTTAGCTGTTGAAACTCGTGAACATTTCAACCATGTTTGTTTCTCCAATCCCATTACCATACTAGATTGGTGATTGTGGGAGTTTTGGTCTGAAATGGTAATTGCTGTTGAAGAAGGTGGAACTGTGAGGGATTATGTTTTCTTTCCCATTGCTTCAATTTTGATCTTCTCATCTCTCGATGTAATCCAAGATTCGATATTCTTTTGCCTACAATCTTCTCCTAGATTCATTGTGCAGTTTTGAGCAAAATGCAGTTGATTTGCTTTCTGCTTCTAGTACTTGTAGAAATGACAACAGGAGAATCAGATGTTGATGCGCTCTTAGAGCTGAAAAGGGGAATTCGGAGTAATGACTCAAGGAACGCTCTTGCTTCATGGGATTCTAAATCATTATCTCCTGATGGATGCCCAAAAAACTGGTTGGGGGTCAGATGCGGTAATGGCCATGTGACTTCAATCACCTTGAATTCTTTAGGACTAAGTGGGGAGCTCAATCTTCTTTCCATTTCGAAGCTAAAAATGCTTCGAAACTTTTCAGTATCTTGCAATCTTTTAACTGGTACAGTCACGAAGGATATTGGTTTGATTGAATCACTGCAGCATTTGGATCTTTCCCAAAATTTTTTCAGTGGGACATTGCCATCCCAGATTACCAGTTTAAAGAACTTGGTCCTCGTCAACATGTCATCAAATAACATGGAAGGAGAAATCCCATCTGGCTTCGGAGACCAGAAAGAGTTGAAGTATCTTGATTTCCATTCCAACAGATTTTCTGGAGATGTTATGGCCCTTGTAGCTCAGTTAGGAGATCTAGAGTACGTTGATCTCAGCTGCAATCTGTTTTCAGGATCCTTGGATTTGGGGACAGCAAATCCAGACTTTGTAAGTTCGATTCGATATCTCAACATAAGCAATAATGCTCTCACTGGAGAGCTCTTCCCCCATGATGGAATACCATACTTCGACAATCTTCAAGTGTTTGATGCGAGTCACAATCTTTTTACTGGGAATGTTCCATCCTTCAGCTTTATAGTCTCACTTCGTGTTATTCGGCTTCATAACAATTCTTTGTCAGGATCATTACCTCAAGGCCTTCTTCGAGAGAGCTCAATGGTCTTGTCTGAGTTGGATCTAAGTTATAATCAGCTTGAAGGTTGTTCATTCCTTTCCATTTTTTCATTGCTGATTAGGTTGTGTTCATTCCAATGTTTTATAATCATCTTCTTTTCTACTTGTCTCCAGGTCCTGTTAATGCCATAACTTCTGTCACGCTCAGAAGCCTGAATTTGTCCTCAAATAGGCTTTGCGGTCCTTTGCCCATTCTAATAGGACACTGTGCCATCATAGATTTTAGTAACAACATGTTATCTGGGAATGTTTCGAGGATTCAGAGCTGGGGGAATTATGTTGAGGTCATTGATTTAAGCTCCAATAAGCTATCCGGATCGCTGCCCAACCAAACAACTCAGTTCCTCAGGCTAACTTCATTGAGGATCTTCAATAACTCAGTAGAAGGAAGCCTGCCTCCAGTTCTTTGCACATACCCTGAGCTGCGAGTGGTTGACTTCAGCCTCAACAAACTGAGTGGATTTCTGCTCCCCAGCCTCTTCACCGGGACGAAGCTGACACACATCGACTTGTCGTCGAATAACTTTTCAGGAATTATACCAGATCCAGCAACGCTGCAGAACTACAGCATTGTGTTGCTGAACCTGTCCCACAATGCTCTTACTGGGGTAGTGCCTCCTGACATCAGAAGGTTCCTGAGAATGGTATCTCTTGATCTCTCTGGCAACATGCTGGAAGGCAGCATCCCCGATGAGCTCCCCCCGAGTATCCTCGTGTTCAATGTGTCGTATAATAATTTGTCTGGAACTGTTCCTCCAGGCCTGGATAGGTTCCCATCTTCATCGTTCCATCCAGGAAACTATTTTCTTGTCCTCCCAAACGACATCTCATCGTCGAGGGGTAACAGCGACATGACTAGCAATTCTTCCCATAAGAGATTTGTTTCCAGAACTGCTCTTCTTGTTGGCATTTTAGCTGGTGCTTCCTTGATAGCTATCTTGGCCTTGCTGATCTACCTTAGACTTCAGAAGCTTACAAATGATGCATCTTTGGCAGAGTGTGGCGTCAAGAAAGGTCAGCAAACATGAGGGATTCTCATCGGTTGTGCTTCGTTTAATCCCATTGGTACTTTTTCTTCTGCAGCTGTTTCATCCAGTGGAGCTGAGCATGAAAACCAGCAAGGGGGTGCTGCCACTCCGGAGGCCCCTCCGCTGAAGGACCAGAGCCAGCAGGGAACCGATGTAATCCCCAAAGCTTTGGTGGCGACTTCACCAGTGCGCACTTCAGCAGCCGCTGCCAACAACCCGCCTGGAAACTCAAGCACTCTGAAAGTTTGTGCACCCGGAGAACTAGCAGGGGATCTCCACATCTTTGATAGCACATTGAAGTTAACTCCTGAGGAACTGTCATCTGCCCCAGCAGAAGCTATCGGTATGAGCTGCCATGGAACTTTGTACCGAGCAGTGATTACTTCAGGCAGTGTGTTAGCCGTAAAACTACTGAAAGGAGGCATAGCTAAAACCAAAAAAGAGTTCTCCAGAGAGGCAAAGAAGCTTTGCAACATCAGGCATCCAAATTTGGTCTCTCTTCAAGGCTTCTATTGGGGTCCCAAGGAACACGAAAAGCTGATCATTTCCAAATACATCGAAGCTCCATGCCTGGCCTTTTACCTTCATGGTAAATTTCGCCATTTGACTGGATACCTATGCAGATCATACCCGTTTTTTTTTTTTCTTCTTACGATTTCTAGTTGCAGGAGCTGACAAGGGCAGAATCCCTCCTTTATCACTAAAGGAAAGGCTCAAAGTTGCACTTGACGTTGCCTGCTGCCTTACGTACTTGCACACAGAGAGCGCCATACCTCATGGCAACCTAAAATCAACCAACATCCTGATCCAAACTCCGGACGTGCGTGCGCTCCTAACCGATTACAGCCTTCACCGCCTGTTAACTCCATCCGGCACAGCCGAACAGGTCCTGAATGCTGGCACTCTGGGCTATCTGCCACCCGAATTCACCAGCACAAGTAAGCCCTGCCCGTCTCTCAAGAGCGACGTATATGCATTCGGGGTCCTCCTTCTTGAGCTCTTAACTGGGAGAAGCTCTGGGAACATCGTGTCTGGAGAGCTTCAAGTTGTTGATCTGTCGGAATGGGTGAGCTCCATGGCTGCAGAGAACCGCGTGATGGACTGCGTGGATGCGCAGATGCGGGGGACAGGGGCGAGTGAAGAGGCTCCGACGAAGGGCCGGGCGATGTTGGAGATTGCTCTGAAATGCATGCACTCAGCGGCTGAGAGACCCGACATGAAAATGGTGTTTGAAGAGCTTTCTTCTCTCGCGGCTGAGTAGCCCCTCCCTCCCCCCCTATACGACGACGGATAGGATGCGACTTAAAATTCTTTCTACTCATAGGCTTTCATTGCTTCATGATGTAGGATTGCAAAGATCATGCTTGGCTATGGGTAAAGTATTCAATGTCTTCAAATTACTGACAAGTTTAATTATACAAAAAATAGATCATATTTTTAAAAAAATGTATTAAATTTATTACTATTGATCTAACATTAGTTCCATTAACACTTGTTTTTTTATGATTGTAAATAATGATAAATCAATCTTAATATTTATTCTCTAAGTTCAATACATCTTCGTAATTTTTTTGTTTTTTTTTTATTTTTTTTAACAAAAATTGCGATTAACATAAAATCCATCTTATGTATTCAAACTATGATGTAAAGTATACATTCTGATATTATGATGAAATTAAAAAATGAGTCTAAGTAATGTTTATGTGAAATTTAAATACATAATAAATTTATAATATATTTAAAAATATTAGATTTAATCAATTATTAGTGATGCTAAATGTAATGAAATACAAAGGAAAAAAGGAAAAAAAAAGTAGGTTACTTTGTTGGAAATTGGCAAAAGATAGACAATGAATATCCCATAAGAGCCGCATCAAAACAGAAGATATCTACCCATACATTCAATACTATTATAAATCCAATTATTTTTATTTATATTTCTAATAAGATAAATGTTTGTTCCAATTTTTTAAAGAATTAGCTAAGAATGCAAGAAACATGATCCAACTTTTGTTATTCTATTTGTAATGTATTCTAACTTTATAAATACTTTGTAAATTATCTAAAAATAAATTTTTTCTATATATTTTACCATAAATTTATGAGTTTTTTGTATTTATATTTTTTTAATATTGTTAATAATATATTTTAGATTTAAATTTAATGTTTCAATTTTAATAGGATTTAATGTTGGGATTTAGTTTTTTTTTTGTTTCGGATTTATGATTTAAATTTAGAGTATTGATTTTGGGATTAGATTTATGATTTAATATTTAAGAGTTTAGGGTTTCGAATTTAAGTTTTAAAGTTTCGAATTTAGTGATTTAAAGTTTATATTTTCAAATTTTATTTAGGACTTTAGATGAGAAGTTAGGATGTGAATTTGATGATTAATGTATTTGAATTTACGATTTAATATTTAAAATTCAAAAGTAGACTTTATTGTGTATGTTATTAGGTTTCAAATTTGGATTTTAGATTTATGATGTAAGGTTCATATGCTAATTTTTATGTATTTCTATTTTGTATAAGCTATTTTATAAAGTAAAACTTAATTTAAGGTATTTTGCTAATAAAATTTAAAAATAGGGTTTTTGACAAAGAGTTTATTGTGTTTTTCATACTAATCAATTATTAGTGATTCATAATGTTTTTATTATATTAATTTAATCTTTCAATATGAGATTGTTTTTGCCTTAATATGTTGAAACTAAAAATGGAGAAGAAAATGGTTTATAATGCAAAGGATGCTTTGTTGCTGATGTAAGAATCTTGGGTTGAGATGAAGAAAAAAAAAATTTTTATTAAAAAAACCTAACAAAACACAGTTTTGAAAATGCTATTTATTTCTAACACATCAAAACATAAATAACAACATGTCATATATTAGGGTTATTTGTAACTCATTAATAACAAATTAAGCGACCAACCTAGGAAGCATAAGGATGGAGGTTGAGTGACTTTTTATTTTAGGTGATGTTTTGACATGTGAGCTGAAACAAGCTTCATTTACAATTTCAAATGTCTTCTCATTAATTTAAAAATAGAAAGTTGGGAGAGATTTTGTAAAATATTTCTAGGAGATAATGTTGAACTGTTAAGACATAAATTCCTACATTCATGAATCTAAGTCATGATACCATGCTCCTAAAAATTTTCATAAGACCCTCTCATCTCATTAACTAATGAAAACCTTAGCTATAAGCTTAGAGTCCCAAAATCAAATTCATAACACAAATTACCCACATTTTAGTAAATAATAGATTTTCACATCACTTTTCCCATCCGTTTTCTATAAAGATTAGTAGTAAAAGTACTAAATGAAATACAAATAATTAGGAAGAACATGTAAAACATGCATATAACCATTTAAAATGCAACTTTATTAGGAAGCATGACGAATTTGAAATAGCATTTAACATAGTATGAATTCCTTTACTATGTGATCATTTATATGTATGGTTGCATCCTCTTAGTTAATAACTTCAGTATAAAAACATGAAAAACCAAGATTAATAGGTTTTTGTAACTTTGACATCATGAAATCAATAAAAAAAATGTCATCCCTTTATCAATTGTACTTGGTTACAGTTATTTAATTCTATTCCTTTTAATTCCTCATTCTCATACCATCGAGTGGCATAACTCTATGAGAAATTGCCTCAAAAATACTTGATATAAAGGAGTGTGCATCCACACCTTCCCTAGAAGTCCTCAACCTCAAACTATCACGTTGCACTTTAGACTAATATACACAACAAAATAGTCAAGTACACCAGATCATATTTTAGGGATTGTGCTTGTTCAAAATAGCAAATATAATTCATATGAAATCTAAAAAGCAGAATTTTCTTTAGCAGATAATTACGAATTTTAGAATTTGAACTCAAAGAATCAATTCTTGAAGCTCAACATCTTTGAGAGGTTTTAAGAGAAATTCATAACTTATTAATGACATCTTAAAACAAATGAATTCTTTTTGAAATATGATATACGAGAAAATTGCATGTCATTATACAAAAGTTAATTCTAGCATCAAATAAATTTATAAACCTAATTCTAAGCCAAACATCAAGAAAATATAAGCATATAATAGAATTTAAGTTGAGCATGAAAAGCAAAGTACTTATTGCATGAAGTTTAATGCATTTTTTTTGTCACAATGAAATATTAAGTCTATGTTAGGATTAATATAGTTCAATGGCAATATAGTAAAAACAATACACAAAGCTAATTAGATTATGTTTTAGAAAAAAACAATGTAATGCTGCTAAGACTTCTAAAAATGATATGCTCATCATTATTTTTATCTCATCCTAACTAAAAATTGGTCATCAAACAAAATAAAAGTTTCAAATCTAATTAAATCTTTCTTTGTCCTAACTTGCATTCTACCTCTAGTTAGGATCTTTAGGATGAACACATTATTATTTTCCCCCTCCTAAATTTATTTGAGTTTGATAAGAATTAATATGATGACTAAGTTGGTGTGATCTATTGAACAATAAACAAAATCACTTTCTTTTGATTCCAAGGTATCACGTTGTAATTAATTAATCGTATTAAAAAGAAATAGAGTAATCTCACATATCAGCATCCGCAACATATCCAAACTTGAAGTCTAACAAAAAGAAAATAAATAGTAATAGTATGAAATAAGTTTCCACACAAAAGGCTTAAAACAGTTGCTTTCGATCTACACATGGTTGGGAATAACATTCGTATGATTTAATCTTTAGGTGAGCTAAACTTCTAGTTTCCTCTTCATTTTTTCTTATTTTTCTTTGATTTTTCCTTCAAGTCCCTCATTTCTTTAGTTCTTCTAAGATCCCCCTTTTTTATTCCAATAAATTTTTTTTCCTCTTTGGATAAACCCAAGTTTGGTTGTACATTTTAGGTGGGTTTTCTCATGAGTTTATGAATAAAGCCACGTTTGATATATAAGTTTCAAGTGGGTAAAAATAAATTTATCTACTGTCTATATATCAAATATATTTTCATTTTAAATCCAAATAAATTAAACTTATCAATCAAACATGAATAATCTTTTAAGCTCATAAAATTCATTTAAAAAAATTCAAATAAATTAAACGCGAGTTTAAACATTACCCACCAACCAAATGTGATCCTAGTAAATTTACTTGTGTTTGCCCTTTTTACTTGTCTTCATCTTATTAAATCATATGACATTTCCCATTTGGTCATTTCTCTTTATTTGTTCAGCAGCGTGGGCGCCCATCCTTGTTGTCACACAACGAAAGCCGCCGGCGAAGCTTAGTCCTTATATCCATCCATCCACCCACAACGGTACAACAGTCACAAGATCGGAATAACTCCCCCAAGTATTTTTCTTCTCGTAGTATCGGGGTTCCTGCATTCAATGCTTCACCGACTCCGACACCAACTACCGGAGCTTTAAATCACTGTCCCAAGTAGTACACCGCCGTCCACGGGAGGAAAAAAGAACATCAATGGCGCCCTCCAGGTACCTTCTCATCGCTGCCCTACTTCTCCTCTCCACGGATCTGCAATCCATCGCTTCACAAGCCACGTCCCCGGACTGCATGACGGCCGTCGCCGGTTTGGCGGATTGTCTCTCCTACGTTCAGAACGGAAGCACACTGGCGAACCCGGATTCCGCCTGCTGCCCGGAGCTCTCCAGTTTGCTCGCTACTCAGCCTAACTGTCTTTGTCAGATGGCAGCGAGCGCCAATCAGTTCGGACTTCCAATCGATTTATCCAGAGCCATTTCCCTTCCAGGGGTTTGTAAAGTCACGTTTTCTCTCAGTGTGTGCGCCGTCGGAGGTCCGCCATGAGCTCTTTCCACTTCCTGTAAACATTAAGTACCCCTGTTTGACGGTTCACGTTTTCGCAGGATCAACAATTGCTTCTCCACCCACGGAAGGCCCTTCTGCCGGTATCCCTCGCCTCATGAGTTTTCGCTTACTACGCTGTATCTCATAGAAATTAGGGTGATGGCAAGATTTGGTGCTGCTTCGACTCACTTAACGGCCTTGTTTTCGTTCTCTTATGCACACTGCCTTAGAAAATATTAAGTGTTATTGACGAAAAGGTGCAACTTTTGGTCCAGGTCCAGCCCCTGTGACTCTGCCGTCAACTCAAGGAACACCTGCTGGAGCCCCGGGATCCAGCTCTCGCCCTTCGGATAATTCTTCTGCATCCCACGGCGCTCCGTTTATCGGACTGGCTGCGCTGCTGTTATCATACTCCCTTCATCTGGGTTGAGGCTGTTGATTACCAGATAATTCATGTTTGCTTTCCTGGTAATTTGTGGTGTGTTATTGGTTGTTGCTTGAAGTGCGAGGATCATCAATTTATTCCATTTGTTCAATTTGATGTATGGAGCTGGTACATGACATTCCCGTATTCGGGAGCTGTTGGTTTCTCTGCTCTTCGTAATGGCGTCGGATGCTTGGTTCTGTGCTGTGAGTGCTCCAACGCATCTGCGGAGCGTCATTTCTCATTCCCCCCGTTCCTGAGTTCATCGATGCCCCCACCCTGAACCATACACGTAGGGTCGATGGTGGATCTCATGTCCACTTCAGTCCTTTGAGCAGCCATTGCACTGGAGCTGTAGTAGCCAAGCTGTGTGCTCCGGATGCAATTCCGGCTCAGCACAGCGTTTCTATACTGGTACGGGGTGGGCTACCTCCCCTCTCCCCAAGGCCCAAGACGCCTGCCTACTTGGGCTTTATGGGTAAATCCATAAACTGGTGTGCCCAATGTGTGCAGCTGGTCCGGTCCATTGGGCTCACCCTTTTTGGCACCAGGTCCTCCAAATACTCTCAATCGCGATTTTTCCTAAATTCCTCTCGCTCCACTCCGACAAATCCATTTTCAACCGTATTCCAATCGGAAAAGCTTTAGCGGCCACCGCCGATCGAGATCTGTGAAAGGTGAGGCCCCTCGTTGCCTTGTGTGTGTGTGTGTGTGTGTTTTTGCTCCGACGGTAACTGGACTTTGCGTCTGTTATTTTCGGTTTCCTTTAAATTCGATTTTTTCATGAGCATCTGGATTTCCGCGGGGAATGTTTAGATCCAAGCAATGAGCGGTGGTGTGGGGAGATTCGTAGCTCCACGGTCAGGGCATTACGTGTGGCTTTTTTCTCTTACGGATATCAGTTGATGAGAAAAAGTCTTCTTACTTCTTCTTCTTCCTTGTATTGCATGCACTTTCTTTTCCTGAGCAGCATCTGGTTGTGCCTCCGACAGCTTTTCCTTCTTCCTGCTCTGTGGCAGCTTTTGATTTGTTTTCACGTATAGTTTTCATTCTGAGTTGAGGCACTCATCTAATATCCTTACAGATGTTAAGCAGTCAAAGTACTCTCTTATGCTTTCCTTCACTTGATGTTAACGTGATTGAAGTATTCTTGTTCATCACAGGAAGCTAAGGCTGCAACCTGCGGTGAGCATCATCATGTGTCCAGCATCCAATTCTAAATCCAAAGATAAGAAGTCAACCGGATACAATCCTCTTTTGGGCACATTCCATGCATTTGATGGTGTGCCAGTCCCTTCTACTAGTCCGCTGCATACGAATGGCCGATTTCGCAATACAGATGATACAGATGATCATAATGGGAACTCTTTGGGAGCCGGGATTGAGGTTGACTCTATTTCCAACAATGGCAGCTGGTCTGGCGAATCAGAAGATCATAAGGAGAAAATTTCTCAGCCATCGCGTCATGAGTCTGTTCCAGGAGCTGATAATGACAAAAGAGAAAAGACCCGCCTGAAGAATGAGAGGAAACATCAACGGCAAAGGGAGAGGCGCGCTCAGGAACTACATGAGCGTTGCAGTGGTTATCTCATGTCAAGGAAGCTTGAAGCATTAGCTCAACAGCTTGTGGCAATGGGTTTTCCACTAGAGCGAGCAACAATGGCCCTGATACTGAATGAGGGCAGGTTAGAAGAGTCAGTGGCATGGCTTTTTGAGGGTGTTGAAGAGTTGAACCGCACAGAACATACTATAGACAGCGGGGAAATTTAAAAATTGATATAACAGAAGAACTTGAAAAAATCACAGGCTTGGAAATGCGATACAAAGTCTCCAAGCAGGAAGTTGAAAGAGCCATTGTTTCTTGTGAAGGGGATATTGAAAAGGCTGAAGAAGTCTTGAAGACGTCAAAACAGGAGAATATTTCTGCTCCTGCTGCACCGGACGGCAAGCTTACAGCAGATATTGGTCAGTTATCAATGAGCGGACAGCTGAATGTCATGCCATCTGCCGGAATGACACAGAAAAGAGATGACAAGGATGTCAACTACACCAAGGTTGGGATAATTATGGGTCCTTCTGTTGATAGTAGCACAAGAGGTATGCAGGAAGTGAGGAAAACGCCTCATAAAGCGGACTGGGCAGAGCTGCAGCCTAAAACTGTCTCCACGGATAAAAGACACCCACGTGTGACCTTGAATCCTTCTGTTTCCAGTTCTGTGGCATCGTTGTTACTAGATCCATCTCCTTCATCCAAGTTTGAATCTGATTATCTGGCTCTCGGAGATGATTTGAAGAATCTACAACTTGGCTCCATGAGGGAGCCAATTTTTGTTATGCAGCGGCATCAGTCCATCAATGGAAAGCTGCCTCCTAGATCAACTGCAGGCTCATCTCCACCTGGGGCAGCCATGGGTTGGCATCCTAGTGTCATTAGTATGACAAAGCCCAGTGGGTTGGTATCACCTAATGCCATCTCGATGAGCCTTGGCAATGGGGTTAATCCACATTCATTGAACAGTCAACTGCAATTGCAGCCACAGAAGCACTTGTCCAGCATAAGCTCGTTTGATCCCCAGGAAAGCACCTGGCTCAGTAGTTCATGGAGTCGGGGAGGCGCATCACCAACACTCCCAGCAGCCTCCTCCCTAGGACTGTTTTCAGGGCTCGGTACCAGCTGCTCATCAGGATCATCCACAGTGGACTGGAACACAGGCAGCTCTATGTTACACTATGATTATACAAACGTGGACTGGAGCTTGGACACCAGGTCATTAGCATCAAGACGCCTTGGATCATGGGCCGGACCGAATTACTCATCTCAGAGCATTGGTCGATCAAGTGATGCATTTCAATATGGCGATGGTCTGAAGAGTACCATGCGGCAGGCGGTTACAGTATTCCCCGAGGGGGATGTAGCTTCTTCATTGGAGCCTATTCCCAATGGTTCTAGGGATCAACGGGCTTCTGCTTTTGATGATAAAGATCCGTTCAGCTTTTCAAGGCCGTTTGTTATCTCTCCTTCACTGTGAAGGATGCGAGATGCAGACAGTTCTTTCCAATAAACATGGACAAGGGAGTGGCTGCCGGCAGTTAATGTGGTGTTCGTTCTCTTGGTGCTTCTGCCTTTAGTATGAACACCCTATTTTCATTCCTACAGGGGAAAAAGAAAGCATCCACATTGCGTTTACCTTAGTGCTATTATCGTTATCGACCTCTCCTGAATGAGGAGTGCAAGGGTCCATCGGAATCGCAACTCCATGACAGTTTACATGAGGAAACAACAATGTAATTTGTCAACCGAGGATCAAATCAGCAGTCGTGTGTTCCCAACAGTTCAAGTGGGTACTTGAAACTGATGGTTGGAACGAAGTTTAAAACAAGTTGGAATCATAGTTGAATGGTTCCAAAAATAACAAGTCAACCTAAAATGTTCGAATACAATTGTAAGCCCCACCATCCCTCAAAGGGCTCCTACCTCATCTTGCTAGAAGGCAAACATTATCACCCTCAGGCTCAACTTTTCCACCCTTGCTCAATCCGCCTACCTATTCCTAGTTCCTCATTAACACCATTATGTGTAGCCAAAATCATTCTTATTTATTTAATTCTTCAGCTCATTGAAATCCGCATTTCCTCTATAGAAAAGCTTTAGCAAGTGCCTCATGTTCCCTATGATTATTACTTCTTTCTCAATTATTTTCAAGTTTCTTCAATGGTGGTTCATCGCCTATGTTTCATGATGACATGCACTTATTTTTCAATGTGACAATCAGGAGCAAAAATATATCACAATATCATAAAAGAAGATTGATTTTACATCTTTTACAATTATTTTGAAATGTATCATTTCAAAATATGTTTTCATTACTTTTGAAAATTATTTTCAATTATCTTATACTCTATTTTCGTATTTTTTTAATTGATTTTACATCTTTTACAATAATTTAATCTTTTTGAAGATAAAATGTATTTTATGAATTTTTAAATCAATTTGAGGAAAAATCAAGATTCAATAATTAATGGGTTTGATGGAATACGAATTTGAGCATACGATCAGCTCAAAGAATGAAGATTCGTTCCAAGATTTATGAAAAAAATAAAGATTTGAAGATGATTTTACAAAATTTAGATACAATATTTGAATAGAACATCTTATTTAAGCTCATTAAGCAAGATCAACATAAGATTCAAATTCAATTTCTCATAAATATCCCATTTCCTCAATTATTACAGACGTCTTTGACCATTTTTCTTCTTAATTTTTCTATGTTTTCATATCAAAATCAAACATGTGTATGTAGGCACTTGTAACTAAGAATTTACGATAAAACCTTGCTTGTACAAACCTTGGGCACATGATTATTTTACCATATTTTTTAACATTTAATTTGAAGTTTAATTCTATTTTCATAACATTTTTTGTACTGACGTGCTATTTAGTATCATATAATCCTAAGAGAGTGAGGAAGAATCTCAAATAAAGTATCAATTGGACATTGTTGGAAAAACACATTTGATCTAACTGAGGTATGAGTTGTAGGAATTAGAATTGAGTGTGTAGAAAAATATGAATTATCATTAAAGATGAAATAACTTTAATGATGTAGTTGATTCTATAATTCTATTAAATAAAGAATGGTATTATAATGGTTATCAAATAGCATTACTTTAAAATAATTGATTGGTATTTGCACACACATACATTAATGAATTTTACATGGTAGAATACTTGATCCAAATACTTTATTTCTATTGTTTTGTTTCGTTTTATTGTTATTTGCTTCAATTGAGTTTAGAAAATAAAAAAATAATCAATTTCTTATGAAAATGATCTTATTTATTATTTCAATGATTTCTATGTACTCATAGATTCAGAATTAAATACAATAGAGAACAATATTAATATGACAGTAGCCTAATCATACTATTGAGGGTGGACTGCGAATCAGTCAAAGAAAAAGGTTTTAACTACATGTTTTCATCTAAGATGAATACCCCATGGAAACTGCTGACCAAAATCCATCCCATGAATTTGAGGGTGATTTAAAAAAGTGGCCAATGTCATCTCACTGTGTGAGAAAAGTGGCCACCCTATGTGTAAAATTTTTGGCTTACTGTGTGAGAGAAAGTGACAGTGGCCACTTTTCTAACTGACCCATGAATTTGGTCCTCGACCGCGTCTACTGATGATGTACTTATGTTCCATTACCTTGTGTTGAACAACAAAACTGCTATTCAAAGAGAATAAAGAATTACCAATTTTGTTATTTAATAAGTGATTTCAAAAATTCGTGTTGAATGGATTCTATAATTTTTTATAAAAAAAATTAAAAATTGAAGATATTAAATTAAACAATTATTAACGATGCCGTTTTTTTATGAGATGTAAATTATTTATTTATTTATTTAACCGGCACACAGCGAAAATCAAATCACTGGGTAAGGGTGATTGTTGGTGGGGACAGCAAATTTCTTCTTGGAGTGGGTCCCAGAAGGCCTTGAAAGGGAACGTGGTATGCGGAATGAGTTGGGAGTTGTCACCGCAGGTCACAACCACACCTTTCTTCTCTCTCTCTCTCTCTCTCTCTCTCTTACACGCCAAGCGACCGTTGCAGCCGGCAACTCATTTTGAATTCCGCTGGTGAAGTGAAACCCAGTTCAGTTCTGTAACAGCGGTACTCGTTTGAATTAGAGGGGAGATCCCAAGACCCACCCTCACTAAACTGACAGCTTGCCTTGCCTTGTGTCCCCAGTGTCTCCTCCCAAAAACCCACCCTTTTTCTTTTTGCTCTTCTTTCTTTCTTTTCTTTTCTTTTCTTCTTTCCCCTTCGCCGCTGATGAAGAGGGGGGATTCTTTTTCCATGGCTGGGTATGTCGGGGTATGCTTGTCGGATCCATGGCTCCAGAATCAATTCACCCAAGTCGAGCTACGGACTTTGAGATCTTCTGTGAGCAAACTAACGCCTGATATTTTCTGTCGTTTCTTGTTTTTCTCAACCGGGGCTTCTTGCAGTTCCTGGAGATGAGGAGGGACTGCGCTGGCTCCCTGAAATTGGTCCATTTGCCGGAGAAAATGTCAAGGCTGAAACACGTCGGCGAGGATCTGACGGACCAGGAGAGGGCTGCGTTGTTGAAGGAATCGCATCAGAGTTTGGACTTGGAAGTGGATTTTGAACTCTTTTTGAGGGTAAGCGGTTGATTCCCCAACGAATCACAGCACTTGATGCTTTCTCCGATGATCTGGAATCCCTCCTCGCAGGTTTATCTCAATTTTCAAACGCTTGCGACAGCCAAAAAAGGGCACGGCGCAAAGAACGCATCCGCCTTTCTGAAATCTCCAACATCGACGCTGCTTCATACGATAAGTGAATCTGAGAAAGCATCATATGTTGCCCACATCAACAATTATCTTTCTGAAGACGAATATTTGAAAAATCACCTTCCCATAGATCCCTCAACTAATGATCTGTTTGAGATTGCAAAGGATGGAGTACTTATATGGTAATCACTTGCAACTCTGCGGCATCTTCATTTCCTTACCCGTTGCTGATTGTGCACCGGATATGCAGCAAGCTTATCAATGTCGCGGTACCAGGAACGATCGACGAGCGAGCCATCAACACCAAAAGTCTGCTCAATCCATGGGAGAGGAATGAGAATCATACTCTGTGCCTTAACTCAGCCAAGGCCATTGGGTGCACTGTTGTCAATATAGGGACTCAAGATTTCATTGAAGGAAGAGTATGCATCCTTACAACTAGCTTTTCTTCAAATCCAAGCGCCTGAAACATACTCCTAGAGACGTTGATGTGTTTCTTTGATACATCGTTTCGTCTTGACTAACTTGCCTATCTGTGTTTGTTACCAGAGGCATCTTGTTCTTGGAGTAATATCTCAAATCATCAAGGTGAGCTTATGCCTTGAACCAAGATCAATCCAATTCCAATGGTCTACCCAGCTGTTGTAAGGTTAGGTCTTTTAATTATCTCATTCTGTGACCTATTCAGATACAACTCTTGGCCGATCTCAATCTGAAGAAAACACCGCAGTTGGTGGAGCTTGTAGATGATAGTCAGGTATTTCAATTTAAGACGCCTCATGCAGAATCTGCATTGCCTGTGGAATGATCCTTGATTCCGCTTTATGTACAGGATGTTGAGGAACTTATGAACCTTCCACCAGAAAAGATCCTTCTGAGATGGATGAATTTTCAGTTGAAAAAAGGAGGGTACTTGAAGACGGTAACAAACTTTTCAACTGATGTAAAGGTGTGCATCTGACAATTACACCGTGTTCACATAGAACTGGGCTCATATTTATTCAGAAACCGTAGTGTCATCTTTGTACAGGATGCTGAGGCCTATGCTCATCTGTTACATGTTCTGGCACCGGAGCATGCTGATCCCTCCTTGTTTTCAGTCAAGGATCCCTTTCAAAGAGCAAAGCTGGTTCTTGAACATGCTGATAGAATGGGCTGCAAACGCTACTTAACTGCAAAAGACATTGTGGATGGTTCCCCCAATCTGAATCTTGCATTCGTCGCTCATATCTTCCAGCACAGGTGAAAACAAAAGAGCTGATCTATGAATAGATACAGGTTTCATCTTGTACTGATTTCATGGCACCTCCATAACTTTTAAAAGTGCTGCCTCACTTGGTTTGTAGATGCCTCTTGATGTATTTGCGTTTGTTTTTTTGCCCAAGGTAGAGTTAACCCTAGGTATGTTTTCCCCCATGGTGACTACAGGAACGGGCTTTCAACAGAAACCAAGCAGATACCTTTTCTCAACATCATGCCTGATGATGTTCAGATCTCTAGAGAAGAGAAGGCCTTTCGTTTTTGGTTAAATAGTCAGGGAAGTTCCTCATACATCGATAATGTCTTTGAAGATCTCCGAAATGGGTGAGTGCCCTTTTACTGGGAACAATCAAATGGTTTTGAGATCTGATATTGTAATTTCTGTTACCTTTTATTAGCTGAATATTCATGTCTTTCTGTTGGTTTGCAGATGGATACTCCTAGAGACACTTGACAAGGTTAGTCCAGGAATTGTTAACTGGAAAATGGCGTCCAGGCCACCAATCAAAATGCCCTTCAGGAAAGTGGAGAACTGCAACCAAGTTGTGAAAATTGGGAAGCAGCTGAAATTTTCCCTGGTCAATATTGCTGGAAATGACATTGTTCAAGGGAATAAGAAGCTAATATTAGGTACTTCAACGATGGTTATCCCAACGGTATAAGCATTTTTTCTCATTTTTCTCATGAAAAGGGTTTTTGGGTGGATTTGCAGCGTACCTGTGGCAGTTGATGCGCCATCAAATGCTTCAGCTATTGAAGAGCTTAAGATTGCATTCTTCACATGGAAGGGAAATTTCTGATGCTGATATTCTGCAATGGGCAAATGACAAAGTAAGAGCTTCCAAGGGTCAGACCCGTATGGATAGTTTCAAGGTATAACTTCATATCGTCTACCTCAGATTCCTGTTTTCAGTTTCTCCGCTTGGTAAAGACTTTGTTTCGAGATCATAAACTCCCTGCACCTGATAAGGAATTCTCCCGGGTGATGCAATGATTCGGTTACACAAACCTAAGCGTTTTTCTTGTTTCTAATTGTTATCCTTTTGCAGGATAAAACTCTGTCCAGCGGCATCTTTTTCCTGGAGCTACTAAGTTCAGTGCACCCAAGATCTGTCAACTGGAGCCTTGTCACAAAAGGCTTAACTGGTAATGCTGTTTTTTGCCCTCTGTTTCTGTGCATATTTTTCCTCAAATGTTGTGATCCTCCAGACCAGGAGAAGACCATGAACGCCACCTATATCATCAGTATAGCCAGGAAAATGGGATGTTCCATATTTTTGCTCCCTGAAGACATAGTTGAGGTACCGAAACCCAAAGTAGAGCATGTTTGAGTGAGTGAATTACCCTGAAGATAACATGGTCATTTCCATTTATCAGGTGAACCAAAAGATGATGCTCATGTTGACCGCAACTGTGATGTACTGGACACTGAAGCCACCTTCAAATGAAGAGGCTGCTTGTGGAGGAGGAGCTTCGGACACTGAGAGTGGAAGCCTTGGAGACTCGAGCTCAAACTCCACACCTGATGACTCCGCTTCCGACTCATCAACAGATGACACTTGTCAAACATATGGAAGGTAGGAGAAGGCGATCCTCATTCAAGCTCCACTTCAAATTTCCATTCAGTAGCAGCTGCGTCTGTATTTGCCCGAAGCAGCTTAGTGTGTGTATAATCAGTCGCATACATACATACATACATGTATTTGGATTTGGACTGTTTTGAAGAGTTGGGTGGCGTTTAATGCAAGGGAATTTTGGCATCGTGTTTTCTTCTAGAGGACAGGAAACTGCAATAGACAGCAAGTGTTTCCTGAGTTCATGGTTCATAATCGCCTGTAACAACTGAAAATAAACTTTTATGCCCTGAGCTGAGTTTTCTTTCTTGCTTCAAGTTTGGATCATCTTCATGGCAACTCCAATGCCATCTAACCCTACGCTACACCTTTTCCATCCAAACTCAAAACCCAGAGTAGTTTCATGTCTTCAGAACCCTGAGCACAAAGATGCAATCGAATAGCATCCTTGCAGGTGAACAGCAAGTGGATGGAAATGACAAGAGTCGGAAACCTGGTTCTCATCCACTGGGATGTCAGGTTTTTCATCCTCATTCCCATCATTCAACCTCATCCGACGACACTGATCTTGTTCTTCTAAAGCAATCATTTGTGACACTAGTCCAATGATTTGAGACGAAACTCATGATCCAGTTCACACTTGACGAAGAAATGCACAAACTTGTGAATCCCAGCAGAAGGCAACTCAAGAGCTTGAATAGTTAAAATTTCCAGCATTGAGAGGTAGTGCTAGGTGAAGTTAATGACCAAGACAGTGATGGAATGATCATTCCCATACATCTCCTATCTTATAATAGTTCTTGTAGTTGAGGAAATTATTAACACTATGGCCTTTCATTCAAAAATCCTCCACTTATTGTCTCAAATAAAAATGTTTGCTTGGGCTAATCATGTAGTGGGGTTTATTAGGAAGAGCGTCACTAGGCACTAAATTGATGTTATGTTGAATATTTCATAGTGATGGCACCCTCTCTGATAGTTCTTCTAAGAAGACAACATAAATTCTTTGATAAGTTCTTGAGCCTCATAGAGATTAGAAATTATTGAAGAAAGATCTTTCTTTTGTCCCTTCCAGGCGATCGGAAAATAAAGAACTGGTTACTATATTCAAGATAATTACGTAACTGCCCCTTTACCATTTTGTATAAATGTACTAAGAAAAGCAAATTCAGTTCGTAATTCATGGTGAAGTTGAGTATAGGTAAATATATTCATAGCAACTTGAATATATTATTTGGGAGGTGGGTTGGGAATAAGAACAATCATAGTTCTCTTGAGGATAAATGCATATGTGTTTTTTTTCTACAATGAATAGTCCCTCAAAAATATTGTCGAGAGCATCCAAGGAGTATGTGACATGGATCTATAGCCACCACATCACATCAAAGCTTATTTTTATATTTGTCCAATGGAAAATTTGACTAGAGCTTGCTTACTCACTCCACAATTTTTTTTTTCTCTAGCAAAGCTAATTAATATGGATTGTTAAGGGCTCTTATCTCCAATATTAACTTAGCCACTACTTCTTTAGATACAAAATTAGCCACTATTTCTTTAGATACAAAATTATCACAACTTCCTTCACCAATAACAAGTTTACGTACCTTCTCTTTCACCATGCAAACGATTTGAAAAATATTCTTTCCCAAGCATTTGCCTAGGTCTTTTGTCATTGGAGCCAAACAAAGTCATTTGACCACCCCAGAAGATCCCACATTTCCCTTGACTTCTTCTTACAAGTTAGTATCTTCAGTAAATGCATTCGTAAAAAAATCACATTCCTCTTCCTCCTTCACTAGTAGATGGCTTGTTGTTAAGCTAGAAACATGAAAATTTGGGTTTGAGTTTGAGGAGGTAGGTTGCAATTTTCCAAGGGTGGAGGAACTAGAGTTTTTCATAGTCATCACTATACATTTTTTTTCTTTCTCAATAATAAGTGCTCTTTGATATGCTTTTGATACTAAAATTGGATCAAACATATTCAATACTTCCAGAATAGGTATGCTCAATGTGGAAATGTAATGGCCTAATAATTGCTCATTTGTCTTGCAATTCTACTCGAGCCTCATGTTGATAAAAATCTTTCGTATGTTCTTCAATAGATTTATTTCTTTGCTTTGTACATTGTTGCTATTGATACAATAATCTCTAATAATAGAATGGTAAAAATGCGGCATTCCCATCTTTGATCATCTCAGAAGAATTGAAGGGAGTGAAGAAGATGAGATCATCACTGAGACATTTCCAAAAAAAATAGTTATTATCAGTTTGGACTATTATACGTAAACCATGGTTTGTTAATCTTACAAACTTTGTTTCAATAGTGGTGATGCTACTTGGAATAGACTATTATGCGAGAAATAAGCTAAAAAGTGATACCAAATAATACAAATGAGATGATCCATATTTATGGGTCTATTCGAATGTGTGTTCATAAAAATGAAATTCCAAAAATCATTGATTCTTGTCATGCAGGACCTTTTGGTAGCCATCATGGTTCAAAGTGAATAGCTAGAAAAATTCTAGATTAAGGATACTATTAACCTCACATTTTCAGATTGTTAAGCTTATTGCAAAGGTTGTGAACCATACCAAAGGATAGGAAATTTATCAAATAGAAATGAAATGCCTCAACAAGGAATCCTAGTATGTGAGTTATTCGATGTATCGTGTATAGATTTTATTGGATCATTTCCTACTTTAGCAGGTTGCAATTACATTTCGATTGTGGTTGAATATGTGTCAAAATGGATTGAGGCAATACCTACATGGATTGATGATGCAAATATTGTGATTAACTTCTTGTGCAATAATATCTTCATGAGATTGGAGTGGCCTTGTACAAGCAGGCCTTGATAGGGGAACCCATTTTTACAAGCAGGCCTCGAGGAGTGGCTTGAAGCAATTCAATGTTTGGTTCAAAACTTCTATAGCATACCACCTACAAAGAAAAACTGAAGTCTCCAATAGGGAAATCAAATAAATCCTAAAGAAAGTTGTGAATCCAAACAGGAAAGATTGGAGTATAAGGTTGAAGGACACACTTTGGGCCATACGGACAGCATACAAGACTCTCATTGGAACCTCACTATTTCAATTGATCTATGAGTAGTCTTGTAAGCTATTAGCATCTCTTGAGCACAAGACCTGGTGGGCTTTGAAGAGATTGAACTTAGATAGGAACCTTACTGTGAACCATAGGAAGCTTCAGCTTTAAAAACTGGAGGAATTGAGGAATTATGCGTATGTGAGCTCAAAACTATTCAAAGCTTGGATTAAGAGGTATCATGATGCACACATTTCTAGAAGAGTTTATGAAATTGGCCAGAAAGTTTTATTTTTCCATTCAAGGTTGAAATTGGAGAAAATTAGTAAAATACACCATTTAAAAAAAATGATTGGAAAAATACACAACATTGAGAAATACTTTGTAAAATACATGTTTTCCACTATTTTTACATTATTGTCAGTGAATCTTGAAGTCCAATCTGTACTATCCAAAAAAATTACAGGTTGTAATTATTGCACTCTTACATGTCATGTGAGGTATTTCAAACCAGACCGTAATGGAGCTGGTTTGGTTCAAAACCCATATTTGACCAGTCAAATCCAGTGTTGACCTATCACATCTGAATTAATACAAAATATTATAATTTTGAAAAGTATATTAAATGTTATTAATGTATCAATTATCAATATTAAACATTAATAATATAATGAATATATTAATTTTAAATAAGAAATTTCATATGTAATTTCATTAATATAAATATAAATATTGAAATATTTTATCTATTTAATAAAAAATTACAATAAAAATAATTTGCACATTAATTTTTATATGTAAAACATAGTATGAAAATCATTACTCTAAATAAATCATAATTTTTTTCAACCACACCAAATGACATAATGATCAAATTGAAATATATTTCAAAGTAATATTTTTAACAAAAGCAGTGAATAGTAGTATCAACATATTAGTATTTTTTTACAAAGATATTCATTAATACACAAACAAAATATATATAAAATTTATAATTGTAAATTCTTATGAATTAAATATACTAAAACGAATTACTGATGTTTTAATTATTTAAATTATATTAATTGATTTAAATAAAAATTATAAGTAAACACAATTTCGTGTGTTACCCACGTCCATCGGCAACTCACAAGGGCGTGGGTTATGAAACCCATGTCCGTGTCCTCAGCATCACATACGAACGTGGGTTATGTAACCCAGCTCTACATTAACCCATCGCCCACTCCTCTCTCTCCCCCCATCTTTTCACTCCAATACTTCACTACAACACTGACATAATCCTTCACCCCCTCCTCTCTCTCCCTCCATCTCTCCATTGCAACATTGACACATACCCAAAACATGTATTTTACTAACCATTGTATTAACTTATGTATTTTACCAATACACATTTATTAAATATGTATTTGACTAACGCAGCCGATGAAATTGCATCCTGGGAAGCTGAAATCAACATGGATAGACCCTTTTGTTGTGAAAGATATTCTTCCAAATAATGCTATAGAGATATATGATGGTGACACCAACAAAGGATTTTTGGTAAATTGACATCGATTGAAGATCTTTTATGAGAATATTAACAATATGTTCACTAAAAATCTGGAGATGATCAAGCTGATAGATGTACAAAAAATGTAGATGCACGAGAAGTCGGGTCCAAGACTATAAGACCACTTGTGGCCTATGGGATGCAACCCATGGTTAAGTTTTTAATTCCTACATTTTAATTTATGATTTAGTATAGTTGTTTTTTTAGGACTTTTATCATATTTTTTGTTGCTGCGAAATGATGATTATTAGGTTTAAGGGGAGTTACCGATGAGGAGTTAAAAAAATCAGATTGTTGAGATGAATGAGAAGTTGAACTGAAACAAAATGATGCAAATACCCTAGGCATTAGAATGACTTGAAAGAACAGTTTCTGTGATTTTTCCTGAAAAATTATTGCAATAGACACAAGATGTTGGTGACAAGAAGTGCAAGGAAGGCCGCCAAGGATAAATCCAATCAAAAGACAAAGCAAGTAGAGAACCTAGGAGAAGGTGTTGGAGTCGTGGGTACTGTTGCTCTGACTCTAGAAGAAGGGACTCCACCTGGTGCTGCAACCGTAGAGGATTTTCAAGGCATGAATGTGATTTTCCAGGCAGTGGAAATGGAAGAGTCTTATAGATCAAAACAATAAAATGATATGTAGTAGAGTTCCAAAAAAAGAAGACAAATAACATAGGAGCCGAGTGCACCACCAAAAGTCGCACCCAAGAAGAGGGGAAAGAAACCTAGAGCAAAGAAGTAGGATAACACAACAGTTGAACCTGTACCTAAGAAAGAAACTATTGTATCAAAAGAACAAGTGCTGCGAAACGTGGAAGAAATTGCTAAAAATTCAAAAAATGAAGTACAGGGAGTAGAGGAAGAGCTTGAGGCTGAAAATGAAATTTTGGAGAAGAAGAATCAAGAGGAGGTTGGAGAAAAAGATGAAACTGGACATGCAAAGGAGGGAACCCCACCTAAAAGAAACTGTTGTGAGCAAAATTGAAGAGTTGTAGGAAGGGATGGAAAAGGTAAGGAAATTTCTTCCAAAATTAGTCCATATGTTTATGAATGTTGAGAAATTCGCAATGGAAAGGGAGCGATTCCAATGACAAATGACTCGAAAAGGAATTCCCTATTTCAAGCACCATATGTTGAACGAAAAGTACTTCAAATTCGAGACATAAGCATATGTGGATGGATATAGAGAGGCAAATTGTGCCAAGGTATTGACCTATAGTCACATTAATTTTGAAGTTCTTGTTGAATTGAATATAGTGGACAAGGTTTATACAATATTTGAAAATTATGCTTTCATGATTTTTTTTGAATTAAAACTTTTTGCTTATGTCGAATTGTCGCATGAATTTGCCTCCATGTTTATTTACAAAATTTCAGAAACTATTTTAGAACCTGTTGCTGTATGTTTCTGATTGATGGACACTGAATTCTCATTTTTGCTAGATGAGTGGAATGTAGTTCTTGGTTTTTTCTCAAAACAGCAAGTGGATTCACATGATTCTTCTACTTCGTTATTTGATTATCAGCATGTCATTGAATTTAAAGCAAAGAGGAAAAAAGCTAAATTGTTTGTTTTATGCGCTATGTTCATATGTTAGTCACTACAACAATTCTTTTCGATAGAAATATTGTATTTAATGCTCTCTATAAATGTGAATCATTTGTTTTGTGATGCATTATGCATAAGCGATCTTTGAATTTAGGCGCATGCTTGCTAAACAATGCATATGGATTATATTCATATAAAAATCAATAGTTTTGAGTTTCGATCACATTATCACGAATATTGTTCATACTCTTTGCCCTGAAAAACTGTCTGAACTTGAATTCTTCCACGTTAAAATGAAGACAGTGCCCCTAGATGCATATTTTTGGAAAATTGTGGGACTAATCAAAGCTCAAGTAAGTGGCTTTGTTTTTAGATATTTGGTAAGACTGGAAGGAAGCGTGATCTCTAGGAAGAGAAGTGAAATTGCCTTTGCTCCATCAACCTCAACTCAAGAAGAAAAACGCTGCTGCTACCCAAAAATTCTTGAAGTGATGAGTGATAGAATTTTTGACCTGATTCGGGCAATCATTGAATTGAAATAAGGAGTGGCTGAACAAGCAATATGCTGCTATGAGGATTTCGTATAGTTTTTTTATTTTATTTTCATGTTTAAGATTCTGTTTATATGAATGAAAAGTGGTGTCTATTAGTTCATGTTAGGACTTAAAGTAGTACTAGTTGTCTATTTTTATTTAGTGGCAGTTATCGGTTTTCAATAGCTATCTGATTGAACATTAGAACTATGTGATGATTTAGATGCATGAGCTTTATGGACCCCTCTTATTTCCATGAGCATGTTTCGACCCTTTATTTTATGAGAGCATGTGTGTGATTGGAAGAATCTAGGGAGTGCAATCTAGACTAGTTTCACATGAGTGTTTGAATTTCATAGTTGCTATGGGACAAATTGCCAACTACAAAAAAGAGAGAAGAAAAAAGAGCATGAGACCCAAGTCTTAAAAAGCAGCACATAACAAAAGAACATGTGCGCATTCAATAAGTAGTGAAAGGGTGAGTAGGGTGTTGGTGTATGTGTTTTAAAGACAATCAACTCATTTGAAAATATTATCTTTTAATATTGACTTTGATAGTAATCAAATTTATATCATTGATAAAATCCTCTACTTAATCTATGTGCTATAGAAATTATGATGAGATCATAATGTGAGATTCTTCAAGCATTTATATTCAAGCTGGCACACATTGAGTTCCTTAAACTGTTTAGGCAATGGTTCTCATAATTGATGTAATCAGATTACTAGAACCTATGTGTGGGTGTCGATTAGAGAATCGATTCACTGGATGACTCATCTTCGAGATGCTATTATGGGAAGCTAATCAAGTGTCAGTAGCAAGATCTCGAATATGACAGCCGTGCAAGTAAGCTTAGACTTAAGGTCAAAAAAGTTATCTTGATCTTAAACTCACATTTTCGCTCATTACTAATGGGAGCCTAACCATGGCTTGCCTAGTATGGATGAGTAGGGATGTGACTCCTTAAGGTTAGAGATAGTTGATTGATCAATAAAAGATTCATCACTCATATTAGCTATGAGATCATATTTCAAGTAATTGCATCAAAGCCTATCATTAAATCCTGGGCCCAGGGTAATGACACTCGAATTGTTTGAGTAGGTCATTGAGTGTTAGTGTTTGAATGCAATTATAAGTTCAATACATCATAAAGACACACACCCTTGTTCGGATATCGAATGAGATATTAGTATGATAAAAGTTGTTCATCGCATGGTGGCTGGTCATGGAAAGGCTCAATTAGTTCACTTGATTATTCTTTAATCTTAGGGATCATGATAGGTTGCTAGACATCACTCATGATCGATAATGATGGATTTGATTAATTAAGAGTTAATTAATAAATCCATTATTACGGCTTTGATTGAAGAAGCCTATAGGGTCACACACAATAGTTGAGTCATTCATGGATATAAAATAGAATGACACAATTACATGAGATGTAATTGGGAAGGTGAATAAATTAAATAGAAAGTTATTTTGAGATTAATATTGATTAAACTCAAAATAAAAAATCTTATATAGATAAGATTTGGAACATATACATATCTCCATAAGACAAGATCTTTACGGAGATTTGATTTGATATGTTAACAAATATCTATAAAAAATATTTAGATCTACAGATCTGCTAAACACATCTTTGTGCTCTCTGAGACTGATCCGCAAGGAAGCGATTTTCTCTACTAGCATCTAAGTAGATCGACCAGCATTCTACAGCCTTGATAAGGTTATCAACGGAGTGCTTCACGTGTGGATACTATAGAAGTCGTCTACTATTGACGGTTGGTGAACAACGTAGTCCTCTGAAAAGTATTTCAACATCCATTTATCTGATATACACCGTATTCCAAGATCTGCGTTGGGGGTTTCTAAAAATTTTTTAAATTCCATTACTTTTGTGACATACGATGTCTACGAGAAACCCAACATAGGGATAGACTAATCCGGAGGAGTAGGAGGAGGTCTGGTATTATAAGGTGTGAGCATTTGATCAACACTCTTTTAAAGAAAAGACCATGACATTATGCTCAGATTAGTCTAGAACAAGCTACCCCTTCATTACCGCAAAAAAAAGAGAGAAAAAGAAGAAAAAAAATAGGTTGGAAACCTTATTACTAAGTGATTTTGGATGAATCAACTTGATAAGAAAATATTTGAATGCACTCTTCAAGAGGAATCTGTCCATGCACATTTGAGTGATAACCTGACATGCACACTATCACTTCTATGGCTCAGGCATCGGAAATTATACCAAGTTGTTTATGTTCATCAATAACGTAGAGGAAGTTAGTCTCTGTTAGTCTTAGGTAAGACTTGGGGACAAGTCTAGAATCGTTGTAGTATAATGTGATAGCATACAAATTTTTCTATTTTTATGCTATGTAAATTATAATCTTTTAATCATATTTTGGTGTTTATTTTATGGTTTTAATTATTCTATAAAAATTTAGGAAATACATGATTTTTGTGTGTTTATTTTATGGTTTTAAATCTTGGATTTAGCCCACTCCATGTTCTAACCCAATTGTGAAACTAGTAGCAAGTTCTACAAATTTGGGAAGAAAACAAAGATTTCGTGTAGCAGTCATGTAGCAAGAGGAGCATCATAAAAAAGAAGACAATGAGTGCACTTTTGTGATAGCATACTGTGGGTTTGAGATAGGAATAATATGCTTTTCAGGAAACCGTACTTATTTTAGAAAATGAAAGGATAAGATATTTTGAAGGAAAGAGAAGGGGTGGGGGAGGGGGGGGGGGCGGGGAGCTTGAATGAAGAGCAGAGAGGTAGAGCTCCTTCAACAAAAAAATGACGAACCAAAAAAAAGAAGGAGATTTTCATGACGAAGACTCTCCAACTTAAAGTACATCACCATGACTCAGTTCAACGCTATTGTTCTGGATTGTGAACAATACCAAATGGGAATTAGAACTATTTTTACTTTATTTTTGTTTGCTAAATATTTTTAGTTTATATGACTAACTTTCTCACAATGTTTCTGATTTTTTCACCACTTTATCTTAATGACATCATACTTTATTTTCCACACATGTATAGTTAAACTTAGGAATGACTTAAGGTGTATAATGGTGATGTGGGGCTAGGGTTGATAAGAGAATTGATTAATGTGTCTTAACTTTCATTTTTATCATTCCTCGGATAAACCTAATGGAGGAAATGAATAGCTTCGCAATTTAGATGGTTGATTTAGAGATAGACCAATAAATCAAGGTGAAGATAATAGGTGCTAGTCTTAGGTAGAACCACTAGAGGTAGGTAGATCTAGTTCTATATATTTCGCAGATGAGTATAGAAATATTGTAGATTAAATTACAAACTTTAGTAACACATCAGCTATACCATCTTGAGACATCTTAGTATTACTTTGTGCTTAGAACCAATATTTGTTAATTTCTATGTTGTGATTTGATTTTACTTATTGAACTTATCTACTGCTCTTAGTTTGACCTTGGACTAAGAGTACTACGTATTTTATGAACTTGTATCTACTAAAACACACAAGAAGCTCTTGATCCTTGTGAACGACCTTGAAATTTTACTATATATCTTGTGTTTAATTTATATTTTATGAAAATTAAAGCTTACAAAGTTATTTGATACAGAATTTGATTTTATTGCAACAACATCAAAGTTTTCGTTTATCAATCATCCTTCCCAATCACCCAAATTGGCATGTGGGGAATTGGAGAATACTTTTACAAATCATTCAGTTCTTTGAAATTTTTCTTAGAAGCTATCAAACAAAAACATCAAATTATACTTCTGTATAAAAAATGTCTAATACCGCTTTATCCAACTTGAATTTGAAGATCTATACCAAAGAATAAAAGAAGGTGAATGCATACTTCGAGAGTCGAACATGACAACATCTCCCTACTTTATGTAGCTTGCATCCTCATGAATCAACCACCATCAAGCATCTGCTTCAACTTGAGTGCTTACCAAAGGGTAGAATAAGAATGTAGAGGTTAGGTTTAGATGAATCAATTTCCTCCTCTCAATTTATCCAAACCCCTAGAGAGGTGGATTCCAACTTGATGTATCAACATCAAGTCATTTCAACTCAAAACCCAAAAATCAAATGATAGAACAAATTTTAAGTCAACTTGAAACTCATGTAAAACTACAAATGAAATGAACCCTAAAAATGTTTCCATTCCTTGAAGCATAGGAATATTGCAATGCACATCAAATAGTTCCTCATTTTAAAAGTGTCATATGGTGGTGTCATATGTATGATAACACTGGTAGTCTACGAACAAGGAAAAAATCATGAGTGAATGAAGGAGAAAGCCATGATCTTCAACTTCCAACCTCATACCTCTGCATTTTTTCAAACAAGGATGTCAAGTTTTTCTATAGAGCTTTTTAGGGATTTAGTCCCATGCCACTCTCACAAATACTTATGAACTTCGTTGCATAGTTTTCCGATTATATTTTATGATATAAACATAAACATCTTCAATTTTCCTTCTTTTTCATAAAAACGAACCAACATATGCAAATCCATAGAAATTTGATTGGGAACTTGGATATCCGGATGTGAAGATAATCAAGGGTTTAGCTATATGGATAAATAAACACATATATATTTAAAATAAATATAAATGTTTAGATACATTTGATTGAAAAAAAGATAAAAGTTTATGAACAGCGTAGTTTAAAAAATTGTGTAAATGCTTCATAAATTATATATATATTAAAAAAATGACTGTCAAACAAATAATATATACATATTTAAAACATAAATAAATCATAGATTCATTTTTCATCATGGTTGGGTCAGTTGAACCCTGAATGAACATGTAACTCCCTTCTGATTACCATTCCAATCGTCCCGGGTATCAAAAAGCACAGCTCGTACCATAAAAATGGAGAAGCAAAAGAAACCACTTTATGGAAAAAATGAATGTGATGTTTGATGCAGCGTCACGGATGGAAAGACACTCGACTCTATCAGTAAACATAAACTGATGCAGAGACCTTCTGTGCATCGGATCTCCTCTCTCGGTTAATCCTTCAGGTTCCTTCTAACGTCCATTGAGGCTGCTGTCCCTGCAACAACCCATGCCAAAACAATTATATGCTCCCAGCATGTGGAAACAAGACAGCATGTTTACCTTCCAATGCGGTCCAGAATGATAAGTCTTGGTCCAGGAGGTATGTTGACATCTCTCAGAGCACTGAGCACGAGTTAGACGGCGACATCCTTTCACGGATTCCATGGTGGTGTGTAAAATTTAGCAAGAGGCATTACCTATCCGTTAGCAGAGGCAAAGTAGTGTCATTGAGCAAGCCCTTTTTGAAGTTCTTCTCGTACTTTTGCAAACCGAGGCTGCTCAGCATTGTTCTAGTTTTTGCATAGTGCACGTCTTCGATGGGTGGCTGTGAGAACTTCTGACCCAACTGCACCATCCACCAACAATAAACGATTATGAAAAGCTCAGTGAGGTGGCGGATATCAACATTAGGAAATGTGTGTGTGGTGGTATCACCAACCTGGTAAATACCACCTTGAACAATTGCAAAAAACAGGCCAGAAGTAGCAGCGTTGAGTGCAACATTTGGTCCTCCCATACCACTGACCAACGAAAACATGGCGCCTGATCCAAAAGCTGCAGCCATGCTGGAAAACATGAAGCCGAAAAACATTTGGAGTGAACTGGAGTCTGGAATCATGTATGTAAGAACCCCAAAAGGATAATGATTGAAACAAATTGGTTAAGCACAAGGAGGGACTTCGCCTTCACCTACAAGTTTTTATGGCAACTTACAAATGATTTATTGAGGCGTGGTATAAAAACTGATAATGCCACGCTCTATGGAATAAAAGCTCCTATCCTGATATTCGTGAACGATGATAAATTTGTAAAAACTTATGCTTCAAAATCAGCTTTAAACTCTGCCAAACCTGGATTGAACATCCTCCTTGCCTCTGAATCTCTTCAAGACACATGAAATGCCAGCATTAGTCCCAGTCATCACAGCAAAGTTACGAGCTTGAATCAAAGGCCCTCCAGCAAGAGCCTATTCACCGGCAGACAAGAGCCTCAGGGATACGCAAAAACTCTCCAAAAAATCAATCATTGCGCAGACAAAGAAGCAGACCTTGGCTTGTTGAAGAGAGGCAACGGCATCCGGGTTGAGACCCGCAGCGTTTGGCGGCGGTGTCAGCATGGAATTCATGTCACCCGTGAGGGTTCCCATTAAACCGCCAATCGCAGCGCCTTGAAGACTGCTTGTTGCTGTGACGACCGCCGCCTCAACAGGCCAAGACTGTTTTGAGAGCCATACCCTGAAACTGCTCTCCAATTCCTTCAACTTAGCCTGCACAAACGTAATCGGATTCTTATCCTGTTGGCCGAAAACACCCCCGGATTGTTCAGAAACTGGAGCCGCAACGACGGCTTGGTTGGATTCCCCCATATTGGAAACTGAAAACGTCGGCCTTCACGGCAGAATCAAGGGCGGAGGCCAAATGTGCCGAGAAAAGGATAACAAAATATTAAAAGCCGTCATTCCTTATAAGAGTAGAGCATTTTACCCCAATTATTATTTATTATTTGGAACAATTCTTTAAATCAGTGAATTTTAAATGTGTTTACACTTGAAATTTTTAACTTTCATAACTTTCAATAATATTATGATAAGTGATTTTGCATACTTTACACTAATCTGACATTTTTGAAGAAAAATATATTTTTAGAATATTTTCGAATCAATTTAAAAACATTATGAGTCCGTAGGTTATTTAAATACATTTATCTATCTTCATTTTTAAAATAGATGAGATTGAGAAAAGATTGATTGAATAGATAATGTTTGATTTTATATATTTTGAATTTTAGAAAATAATTTATTTAATATATTTAATGTTTTATAAATAAATAATAATGTAAAAAAAATATATTTTTTAATATTACATATGCCTAATTTGATGTTTTACTACATAGATTATTTTAATTTGTAAAATAACTTCATTTATTAATTTAATTTTTTTATTTAAATATTTCTTCGTTATAAGGATGGCTTTATTTTTATTTATATAATCGTACATGATTAATAAAATAAAATCAAATAATACAAAATGCATTATTAAAATATTATAATAAATATATTAATTCCTTAAAAATTTAAATTAGACTAAAATAATGTTATGAAATTAATTAAAATATATTATAATAAATATATCAAATTTAATCTGTTTTATAAATTAAAATTAAAATATCATATATTTCACAAACTTTTTTTAAACCTCATCTATTTTGCAAAAAAAAAATCATAAAGTACATTTGAATACCTCATTTCCACTCAAAGGTCCCACAATAGATTAAAATATGATAATTTAGTACAAGATTCATGAATGAGATAAATATTTAAAGATAATATCAGAAGATTTAGATAAAAAAATTAGAATAAAATATCTTATCTAAATCCACAAGTTCAACATAATACTTAGATATGCTTTTTTATAAATATTCTATTCTTTAAAATAGATGTATATGACCATTTTTCTTTTTATCTTTTTTTATTTTTGTATTTATTTTTATATTAAAATTAAACATTCATGTGTAGGTAGTTGCGACTACAGATCTTTTGTGAAGTTTTGGTTGTGTAAGTTTTAAGACGTATGATTGTTTTACTATATTTTTTTATATTTAATTTTATTTTTTATAATGTTTTCTTTGTTATTATTGTATTTATTATTATAGAACCTTAATCATCTAAAGAAAATAGTTCAATCGAATATTGTTTGTAATATATATTTAACCTAATCTGTTTTCGAAGTTGTGAAGTATTCGAATTGGAATTGAAAAATAAAAGTGGCTACCACTCCCAATGTCGTTATTGGGCCGACCTTGTGCTTCCCTAATTTTGCGTGTATTTTCTATTTTAGACTTTTTTTTTCAATGGCATATTTACTATTTAAAGTGTAAAAATCAGGTAAAAATATGAAAATTAGGAGGTAAAACTGGGAAGAGAAAATGCAGCAAGCGGCGGAGGCGATGAGTTCAGCTTCTCCATCGCCGCTCAGCCTCGTCTCCACCGAGCAGATTCAGAAGGTAGTCAGTGCTCGCAAAAAGACTGCTTTCTGCGAAATTACTTATGCTTTTGTGTGCTCGTTGAAGCTCTTGTAAAGGAGAACGAAGCTTGGGCTTCTGGAACAATTTCTAAGCTCACATATTTGATGCTGGTTTGTTAAGATGTTGGATGATTGGAGCTGTATCTTTTTTCTCATCCCTGTTTGATATTCGATTTGTCGGTCGACAATTTTCGTGTTTCGCGGTTTGTTGCATTTCGATTGAGTATATGGATTCGTTTGAACCTCTTTCTTAAACGACAAGGCAGATTGTGATGTTGATCATTTTGGTGCAGCACCTGGATGAGAATAAAAACTTGATCCTGGCTATTTTAGAGTGCCAAAAAATGGGAAAAGTGGCTGAATGTGCACAGTGAGCTTTTTGTTAAATTTAGATGTTTTGTTTCCAGTTCACTGGAATGATTGTTTGGTTCAAATGTTGGCGATTATTGAATGTTCCAGATATCAGGCCATCCTTCAGAGAAATTTGATGTATTTAGCTGCAATCGCTGATGCACAGCCACAAGAGTCCTCAGTGCCTTCACAGGTGATTCCTATCCAAAAGGAATGTTGACATAACTTTTCTCGCTGCTAACAGCAAACATTTTTTTCAGACACCAGCTAATTCAGTTGTTGCACAAGGAAATCCCAATATGGTACACTTCCAGAGTCCAAAGTTGCTGCAGCAGACTGGTGCTGCGGTGTCTAAGCTGCCGTTTCAGGTCAATGCTCTCAGGTCTCAGGAACAGCAGAATCATTTCCTCCAGCTTCAACAGCAGCAAAAATTGCAAGGGGAGTTCGGTGTAGGAGGTCCTGGTAACAATGGTTTACATCCTTCTATGCAGCACGGACTTGGAAACGCAGCCACTTTGATGGGCATGCGAGGAAGCCATCATCTGGAGCCTGGTTCAGGAAATGGTCATGGGCATTCAGTCTCCAAAGGATCAGATGGGCCGGAGTGATATTTAGATGGTGTGCCTCTCCATCTGAATTACAAGGTATGGTTGGGATCCTCGTTTGTACTGTCTTTGAACATCAAGGTGAAAACAAACTGTGTAGATGGGAATGATGAATTCCCTCCTCCACTCTAAATGATAGAAGTAGTAGTGTGCTATTTGTAGAATTCCTGGAACTCCACCCCAGTAGGCCACAGTGCAATCTCTCTTCTTAGTATGTAGTAGTCATTCCAAAAAGTCTACTTCTGGGTTGTGTGTCTTGAGGCTAACCGCATATCGCTGTAAATGCTTCTCACATTTCTTTCATAGAATACATCATTTTGGTTTTAAAGGACTCCGATGAAACAGATTGACAGTTGTGAGTCGGCAGAATCTCATTGCCGGCGACACTTCCTGCACAAAATCGGCTATACCTACGATGAGGATAAACCACAAGAAGCCAAGTTTGATAGGATCATTAGTAGCGAAGGAAAAATGCCTACAGAGGGTGGTGAAAACCATGCCTAATAAGTGCACTAGAATGAAGTCTACTGATGAGAATCACTCCATCACGAATCCCATGTAGCGTGCACACCCACGATACGTGATGAAACACCCTCCACAGCACCTAGAGAAACACTGGATGACAGGAAGCCTCATCATGTCAGCCTGAAAGTGAGTTACTTTATTCCGCTTTTGGATTTTTCTCCTTCTTCCTTACACTCACCAAATCAGTTGAAAATATTTCTTTATCAAGAAATCATCCAAAGAAGGAGGTGCAGTAGAAAGGTTGACATTTCGAGAAAATGTCAAAAGGCATCTCATAGCAGACCAAAAAAATGTCCAAGCACACCTATACCTCCAATGAGGATAAAAGGAGGAGAGACATCCGGACAAAAAAAATTGAATACTGGAATACTCTAACTTACTTCTTCCGTACTCTTTCTCTTTGCAGGAACTTGTCATCAGCGAACTTGTATTTTCGACCATGAAGGAAGCCTTCAATTATCCTTCCTTTGCTTTTTGTGATATTTTTAATTTAGTGTGAGGTTTTTCATATTTTTCAAGTTACCATCTCTTGTGTTTTTCTATTTCTCACGATAAATGCCCACAAGTACATAAAAAATGACCAGATTTTTTGACTGTTTGTGAGAAAGAATTTTTCTCACTACAACAATATATATGTTTTACAGTTTTGTGGTTTTCTAATGAATTTTGATTTGATAAATGACTGTTGAAAATATTTTGGTGGAAGTACACCGCATTGAAGACATTAGTAATCAAATTCCTCGAGCAAACAATTTCAACTTTAGGTAGTAAACGTAACTTGAAAGTATTTGATCAAATTCATGATAGACTTAATGATTAGGTATATATACAATATAACTAGAAACTCAAAGGCGTGTAATTCATTCTTATGCTGTACTTAATTCCATTTTTTTCATGGTTAGTTGTAATTACATTACATTTTTTTATGTGAAATATGGAAAAGAGTGTTTCAAATCTGTGTATAATAAAGATTTAGAGGAAGTATACTATAAAACATGAGTTCGGATGAGAATCAAATAGATGCATATTATGTTATTTTGATAGATAATTATACTGACTCTGGAGTTCTTAACTCTAATCCTATTTTTATTAGTTTTTTTTAAAAAAAGTTAGTTGATGACTTTACATCCATAAACATGTTCATGGTTTTTTGTTGAGGCTTATACTTTGTAAGCTGTATGAAATCCAAGTGGTACCATATTAATAAAGCAAGTTGTATTGCTATATCGCCTTGTTTTTATTGGACGTTTTTTTTTTGTTTGCAGTAGTATATTCTAATGGTGATGAATCTTCTCGTTATCAGCATAAAGGTTGAAAAACCTAATTAATATATGACAAACGCAGAAGTTAGATGAGTAGGATGAAAAGCAAAGAGACGCTTTCAAAAACACCGACAACCAAATTTAATTTTTTAATAATCAAGAATTAGTGGTGTATGTGAAAATCGAGTGTTAAGTTATTTCAATATTATTGCTTCTTAGGTGACTGATAGTTTCTTTTATTGTGTAAGCATGGTCTTTGTCTCCTAAGATGAATATGATGTAAACTTTTGAAAAATGATAAGATACAATTGATTGTAAATTAAGTACTGAAGCCATGAAAAGATGACTATTAATTTCCTAATTAATTAGAGACACGATACGCATGGACAATCGTCATGCTCATATGGTTAGGTTTTGATTTAGTATATATTTAGTCCCTTTGTGTATGTACTGTATTTATTATTCAATATTATATTCACGAAATACATGTATTTATTTTTTATTCTTCTCTTCTATGGAGAAAAATTATTTGGCTATGTTTGCGTAATTAGCTAGGAAGTGTACTGAAAAAGGCAAGTAAATAAATTGTTATGTTCATTTAAGACCTTTGATTTTGAGCACCGCAAAACGTAAATTATATACAAAACCAAATTTTCTCCCAACGGATTTTGGTGATAAAAATGGACTATAACATTTTGATGGTGTTTATTTTTGTCCAAAAATATGTTGAGTTCTTTTATAAAATATAGTTGTATTTTATTATATATTATACTATTTTGTGTTAAGCATAATTTTCTCTCGAATAGGATTATCGAAATAATTTCATTATATGCACTTATAGAGTAAATTGCGTAGACGACACACGTATCTTGACTACTTTGAATGATAAAATCTTTATTGCTACAAATTCTACATGGGATGTGGTAGAAAGAGATTTCCATCAAAGTTATAAATGGTTTATAAGACTTAAAGCAAGGGATTATGGAATTAGTGACCAAGATGAAAATACTTTTAGGATAACTTCAAAGAGAAAAGTGATCTAGCCTTCGAAATGTGAAGATATTTTTTATAATTATTTAAGGCTTTTTTTAGGAGAAGAGTATAGGTACTATGAAATCAACTACAAAAAATCTTTTGAAAGCACAATGAAGTAGCTATGAGAAGCTTCTCCTTTGATCTGCATAACCATTGTCGTGCGTTTTTGACATGCAATCACAATGTGGATTCCTCACCAACAATAATTTAGACTCTTTGAATGATACTCTTAAGAAGGTGAGACGTGAGGAACTTATGATGATGTTAGATCCAACGAATGACTTCTCTTAAAAATGATTTATAAGTAGAAGGAAAAAGGCATATATTGGATACAAAGATGACCAAAGAAAAATACGCATATTGGAAAACTATGATCAAGAAAAGTATCAATTGTTTTTTGAAATGGAAAATTTCAATGCAAAATCAAATCAATTGTTGTATTTAATACTTTCACTTACTCTACATTCTATCAGTTGCTTACATTTCAAAATTTTGTAAGAATACCTTGTAAATATGCGTGGAGGTATATTATGCATATAGGCCAACAGATTCAAATTTATTACAAAATATTTATCTATCAAGCCATATCACTATTTGCCTTGCTATTTGCATCTTTTATAATCAAGAGTTTTTTAAGTGTTAGTGGGATCTTTCCCTTCTCCTTACCAAATTCACCATCAGCAATATTTATAAATGTTGATCTTGAAATTTCTAAAATCCCCTCATTATCATCATCTTCAAGTTTAATATTCTGGAGATTTTCTAAAAATATAATTTTTTTTAATATTTTCTGTATTCATATTTAATTATTTTTATTGAATTTTAAATTAGAAAAAACCTCCAAATAAGTATCATATCTTACCTTATATTTTTTGAAACTTTTTTACATTTTGCCACTTGTTGTCAGAATCTGTGAATTCCTCCAATTTTTCTTACCATGAGTAATAGATAAATTTTCTCCAATCAACTTCTCTTACAATTGCATAATTCCATGCTTTGTGATTCTTATAGTACATTAATGAATTTTGAGATGACTAAAAAGTATTTTTTGAATCATTACTTGCATCTTCTATTTCTCTCTTCTCCATTATTCTCTGGTTTACACAATTTAAATATTACACATATATAAATAAACATCACACCTGGGACCAAGTGTTAATACCTGCAACTTGTTCCTTCTTCCACATCACCTTAAACTTCCGTCACACCCCCTACAAACTGGGAGATAGTGTGAGCAGTAAGATCCAATTTGTCTCGGAGAAAGGTGAATGTTGTGTCCCCTGGGCTTTTGTAAATGTATCTGCCACTTGATAGCTTTAGGAACATGCATGGGGGCAATAAATCTGGTGACGTAGTGCGGAACTACATGGCAATCAATGTCGAGGTGATTGGTGCACTATCATAAGGTGGAATTTTGGGTGATATGAAGTGAGGATCTGACTATCAGTCCAAAAGGGGTGAGAAGGAGGTTGTAGATCACGTAGAATACAAGATGGTATACAATTTTCAAAGTTGTGGCCCCATTGCTTAGTATTCATCTTCCGCAAATGAGGCACGGTGACGTGTTTTTTTGACTTACGGTGACGTAGATGATTTTATAATCTTATCAAATAAAGAATATTATTACATTAGTTTGTTATGTCTCGAAATCGGAGTCCGAGGTGAGGCCGATTTTTGGGTTACAAATGCGACCAGAAATATGGTGCCTTGTTATGCTTTTTTTTGCGATTTGTTTAGTGTGATCTAAAGAAAGAAAGGCAGGCAAAGGTTTTTAGTGGAAAGCCGCCATAAGATCGAAAAAACCATGGAGCTCGCCAGAAAAATTCCTTATTAGACGGAGGTGGTGGAGTAAGGTACAAGCTGGGAGGCTTAGAGTCCAAGCCCTTTTCCATTATAATTTCTTTTATTTATAGCGGAAGCCGATTTGAGCGAATCCTCAATTCTGCGGGTGCCAGTTGCTTTTTGTACTTGTACTATATCCTTACTTTTCAGATGATCGTCGTCTGTTTTGCTATGATGCGGCCGCTTTTCAAACTGCGCCATACGGCCGCCTGTTAAACGGAAATTTTAGCATATCGTTGCAATAAAAGCAAACTTCCGTATCAAATACATTTATAGTCTCTAATCCTCAAAAAATACAATTTAAACACAAAGTGTACAGTGGAATTCGGGGTCGATCACAAGGAACTTGTGCTTGTCATGTATTTCAGCAGATGCAGAATTCAAAGTAATGGTAAGTCTTAGTCTAAGCTCAGACCAATAGTGGTAAACAAGTACGATAAACAATATCAGGTCTTAACGCTAAGCTAACAGGTACTAGTTCTAACCGAGAATAATACTAAGGTGCCTTAAGGATCTACAGGTGGTGTGGTGCCAAAATTCCTAATTTAATCTACCATGTTCCTACACTCACAACCTTAAATAACCTAAGTTTACCCAGGTCATTCATCATATTTTCGGCTAAGTTAGTTCTCCATATCATCACCAACATTGCAATTAGGTCTACCTGCATGCAAAGCATATAGAACTAGATCTACCCGGTTCTACTGGTTCTACCTCGGACTAACATCTACTGCTCACGTCTTGATTTGTTGGTCTACCTCTAAATCAAGCATCTAAGTTGTGAAGCTACTTGTTCCCCTCCTTAGGTCTACCCATGGCTTGATAGAAACAAAAGCTAAGGAACAATGGTAAATTTTATTAAGATTCCTAGACCTACACCACCATGGTTCACCTCAAGGCACCCCTAGGGGTTTAGCTACTCATATTTGGAAGGTGAAAGGTAATGATATTAACATAAAACAAAGAAAATGTTAACAACATCGTGCAGAAGTTGAATGCAGAAACTAAAGACATCAGCAAACTAAAAGAAAGCAGTCCGGAACAGTAGCGCTGAATTGAGTCTTGATCTTCTTCCTTCAAGCTGGAGGTTCTTCTCCAGAAAAATTGCCTTTCTTTCTTCTTCTCCTTCAGTATTCTTCGTGTTCCAGTTGGGGGAGAAACCCCCTCGTGTGTGTTTTGAAAATTCTGGTCGAACCCCCTTTTTTGCGATTCTCTCTCCTTCTCCTCTTTCTCTCGCCTCCCAGTGCCCAAGGCAAGTACATTCTCTAACAAATCTGCTGCTCCTGGCCCTGACTTGCAGAGTGCCATCGTGACAGTGTACTCATTGCCCCCTACACCGGTGACTTGTATGAAATCCAGATTTTTCCTTGATTCTTGGGTTGCTGCTAGACTCCTAAATCGGGTTAGACATGGGGTGGGCTAAATCAAAGGATTTAGCCCACTAATCACACAAAAAATTATATTTTCCTAAATTACATAAAAACACTTAAAAATATAAAATAAACACTTAAACATAATTAAAAATTTATGATTTTTCATATCCTATAACATGAAAATTTGTGTGCTATCATCGCCGCTGTCAAATCTCTATCACATATCGGATTGTCGGTTAGCGCTTTCCCCTCAGAGTTCCTTTCGGCAGCCTTTTCACAAAATGATTAACTTCAACCGATTTATACCCCATCATTCAGCCCCTCTGATTTACCGACATTTCCCGAGCCAAGGTAAGTCGATGGATCAGAATTACAGTCATGCCGATTTCGGGTATACCGCTTTTCTGTGAATAGGTCTCAAGCCGATTTGGACCAAATTCCTTGCCACGTGTCACCTCCGGATCACGCCACATTTTTTCATGGTCATTTTGGGCACCTCAAACGACGTGTCGTTTCGCCTCCTGGTAATTTCCTTTATAAACGCACTTCCCCTGTCATTTCTCTCCTTTGTTTTCTCTGTTCATCCGCAAGATCTCAGTGCTATTTGTGCTCATCTGTCGCCTTCGCCGCCGTAGTCCCACCGGAAATTGTGAATTTTTTAGATACCAGTCGGTTCTCCATCCTCTCTATTCAACCTCTAGGGATTTGATTGGGCTCCCTCTTTCGCATTTTTTCCTCTGAGTTTCCACTTTGTTCTAGGATTCTTTCCCTCTTTCGTTCTTCCGAATATGGGTAGAAGATCTAGCGAGTTGAACATCCCGTCTCTCCGCATTTGGTATTCGATCCCTGATGAGTACCAGGTTTTTCTTGCCCAGGATACTGATATTCCCTGGGGATTAGGCGAGACTCCGCTTCCTCCTTTCAGTTTGCCGGTTCCCCTAGCTTATTTTGAAAGTGGTCTACGGTTCCCTCTTCACCCTCTAATAGTTCATTTTCTCCATACCTTCGCGATACCGCTTTACTGCCTAGCCCCGAATACCATCTTCTACTTTACCACCTTTCTATTCTATTCGGCTGGCATGGATCCGGCTATGACTTTAGTAGACTTCCTTCATCTTTTTAAGGTAGACATTCGTAAAGCAAAGTCTCCGATGGATGGCCGATCCCACTTCCAATTCCGCCGTTTCAAGGATAACCCTCATTTCATTGTGAAAGCCCCTCATACCCACCACGATTGGTGGTCTTCTTTTATCTGGGTGGCACCTCCACCGGGTTCTCAATGGAACTTCCCTAATGATCCCTCGATGCCTTTTAGAATAAAGCTCTTCGGAGCATATCAATCCTCCCCCGAATCCCGTGAAGTTTGTATGAAAGGCTTAGCCGAGGATCTATCTGCTTCGAAACTCATGCCCTCATGTTTTTGGGTGAGTCGCTGAAGAGATTTGGTATTATCGGTCGTTCCTGTGACCCCCACTGGCTCAATATCGTGCCTTTTGAAGGGGCCGATTTTCCAATTCCTCGCCCTACTTCTCCTCCGAATCCTCCCCTCCTTCCTATTTCATCTCCGACTCTCTCTACTGCCTGACCCGTGGCCCCCAAGAAAAAGAAAAGGGTTACGCGGTTGCCCCTAAAACCTCTAAGCAGCCAAGAGGTAGTTAGGTTCTATTTTCTCGGTTTTCCGATTTGGCAAGTGCCTTACTACTTTCCCGATTTTGGTTTTGGATTTTGCAGCTGAAGAGATGGCCAAAAGGAGTGCGTTAGAAGACTCGATGATGGCCTGCTTCTCTGCCAAGATGCAAAGAATGCAGGAATCGGAAGCGGCTCCTCTTGCACAGGTCTATCTTGCATTTCTCGATTACCGTAGGTTTCCGTTTTGACCTTTTCCAATTCTTCTTTCAGGCCAGTTCACCTGAAAGCTGTCCGAATGCCGAGGACCATTCTGTCAAGGAAGTTCGAATGATAGAGGCGTTCGGGGCCCGGGATCCAAGTTCTCCCCCCCTACCGGAAGAGGAAAAGAGAGGGTATCTCCTCCGCCTGATCTTAACGATGCCCCAGTTCTCGGTACGGGACCTCTTTCGGCGGGTGCTTCTATGTCGGCTCCCTCGGGTGAGGGAGAGGAGGACCTTGCTCTGATAGAAGTTGAGGATGATACGGCGCTCCCTCCATCTTCGGTTCCGGCCGAATTAAGGAAGCTGTTTGATGAAGCTATATCGAGTCTCCCGGACGTTCAGCCGAAAGCGATACTTAAATAGATTTGGCACGTATTCACCTTTTTCCTTCTTAGTGTCATTCATAGCCGAATCGTAACTAAGTATTTTTTGTCCAGACCTTGACTTTCGGATGGGGGATGGCCAACAAGGTGGGCTCTAAACATGAGGAAGTTCTTCGGCTCCAACGGCATGTTGAAGCCCAGGATGCCAAGATAAAACTAATGGCAGAGGAAGGAAGTTCGCTGAGGAGCATTCTCGGAAAGCGCGATCACCGAGAGAGGGCTTCCGAGTAAGGTTTGAGGAGGCAGAGGCTGAGTTGAACGAGGCCAAAGATCGTGTTGCAGCGCTGGAGGCCGAGTTACTAAATCATGAAGCATCTCGGCGGGAGCTTCTGGAGAACTTCGCCAACTCGGCATGCTTCTCGGAGCTGTCCAACATTTATGTGGGAGATTTGATCAGCTTGCTTCTCTACCAGAAAAGGCATCAGATCAGCAAGAGTTTGGATTGTCCTTTATGGATCCGCGCTTCAATAGGGCCAATCCCTTGACGACGCATGAGAATATGCTGGATGTTCACCTTGCTCCTGAACTCAGATTAGAGGCTGATCGGGCGCGCCTAATAATGCTCATTCGAGCTAGAATCGGGCGGGAGAATGAGGCCAAGCTAAGGGCAAGGCTTCAGGGGCACGTTGGCCCCTCGGTTGGTCCTCCCATTAATCCCCCATCTTCTCCTACACTTTAGTTGTTGTTCCTGAGCTGATGTCCCCCCCCCCCCCTGCCCCATTTGTACCCCTTTTGGATATATTTGGAATCCCGGTTTGGCATTCCCTTCTAATTTACTCAGTTTTCGCATATCGCTTTTGCCTTTATTGATCTTCCTGTTTAGCATATAGTTGTTTTTTTTATTTTTTTTGAAAAAGCATCATTTAATTATTAAGAATTGGAATGACACGTAGGCACTAGAGAATTTCGTAGGATAGTTTCACATAAAAATGATGCAATATAAATTTTTACATGAAAAACCTACAAAATAAGTCAATTTTTCTGAAAAAAAATCGATATTATTGCTATCTCTTTTCATTTTTCCTTTCCTTCAGATAATTTCACTTACCTTTGTTTGTACCTACACTTGTAGAGGAAATGTCTCTTTATTGAGTATTATTTGTAAGATCATTTTCATACGACTGAATTTATAATCAGTGAAGTTATAATTCTTTCTCTAGAATCTCTAACTTTCTAATAGCTTCACTACTTGCATTTGACGGATTCTGGTTTGGAAATCATTTATTCATATTTTCACTTCAATTCCACCTTTGCTTGTACCTCCACTTTCATTTTGAATGATTGAATATTATCGTAGAACTTGAACACTAAATTTTGTATTTCTTGTACTTCGATTTTTGTTTTCGGAGGTTTATAGATTTGTAATATGTTATTACTCTACCAAAAGTGAGGGAAAATCAATAAAATTAGATGTATGGTACTCCTTATATATACATATATATTATAAAAGTATTAATCTTATAAATATACTGATTTAATCATTTAAATAATTACAAAGTATTATTTCATCTAATTTAAAAATAATTCTAATGGAACATACGAAATACACATTCTTGCATGTGCCATAAAAATATCAAAATCCAATTATTTTTATATTGTTTAAAAAAAGGGCGAAAATGTATTTCACATTTTACTTACCCTAAAACTTTATAATAAACAACAAACACAAAATTTCACCAATTTTTGTTCACAATTATTACATTTATCATAAAAAAAGTTATAATACATTAAATATTCAAGGTTGTGTTATAAAAACAAAGATTTTTTTCCCGAAATATGAGTATATTATATCAAAAATATTTTTTTCTATTAACATCATAATATTTAATATTAATTTAGATAATAAGATACATTCTGACGAAATTTTTATTTGAGTGATTATTTTTAAATTTCACTATGATTGAAATTTTATTATAAAATTATTTAAAATAAGCAACATATTCATAATTTTAAATTTATTATTCAATTCTTTATAATAATTACTTATTAAAAATTACTTTTTATATATCTCATATAACTGAAAATAATTTAATAAATAATTCACATCTATAAGTGTAGTTGAGTATGTTTGATAAATAATTTTTACTCTACATACAAAATATATATTTCCCAAAAATCCAAAAAAGTTGACACAATTAGTAACATTTCCTCATTTTTATCAGCATTATTTTCAAAAGTTCAACTATATAAGATTCTCATAATTTCACAAATTTCAAAATGCTTGATTTGTGGCAAACATTCGGTAATTGTGTCAATTGAAAATTTTACAATCACATATTTCCTTAAAAAGCAATATTGAGATATAATTATAACAACCCTTCAATATTGAAATAATCTATAAGCATACTAATAAATTGAAATTTTGGTGTCATTGCCAAAAATCAGTTTATAATGTCAATTCACATAGAAACATTATATGAAATGTACAACAGAATCAGAGTTGATCACAAATAGTCGGTATTTCTAGTGTAGTGTACTAGATATAGGATTATTGAATAATTGCAGTTTTAGTCCTGTGCTAAACCAAGTAAGCTCAAAAGATCGATAATTTAAATCAAATAAAAATGTAAAAAATAATAAACTCAAATTTTTGCACAAAATTAAATAATGATGCCTTAGATAATTTAGGTGGTGTGATGGTCAAATTCTAAATTTTAATCTATAATTTTACACTTACACAACTTCAAATAATCTGTGTGTATCTGGATAAGTTTCACAATATATTTCATGTATAGGTCAACAAATTTGTGAAATAAATAGAATTAAGTGTATCAGAATATGATATGTAATCTAGTTATTTCAATTTTTTGGGCTACCGCCAAATTGAGTTTTTAAGTTGTGCTATGATTGTTTGATGTTTTAGGTCTCCCAAGTTATGATAAAACATCTGCAGTTTATATTACGAGAAATTGTTCGTCCTATTCCGAAAATCTAGACAAATTAGAAATTTATTGATTTGATCAAGGAAAAGTCTCTCAATCAATAACTCAAAAATTTATACTATGAGAATAACTTAGTTGCAAGATTGTGTTTTCCATGAAGTAGTCAAAAACTTCAAAGTGAAACATTTTGACCTCATGTATGCGTGTTCCACTATTTCGATGTTTTGATAGGCTCTTGGACTGTATGTTTCTGATAACGAGGATTATAATGCATTAAGCTATTTGTGTTCGTTTCTTTTTGTTACTAATGCTCAATGCTGATCCCTACTGAAATGTCAAAGTAAGTGTATGCGCATGGTAAATGGTGCCTAGAGAAAAATTATAAAAATCAATTGAATCTCAACGGTCACATCATCAGTAGCCACTACTGGTCATGTATCTCATGTTCAACCAATTTTCTGATGCGAGATACAACATAAAAAGAGAAAAACTACCTTTTTTTCAGACTTGATCTTTTCTACCGAGAGAAAATAGTAAGATCACTTATTTTGGGATCTATTGCAATCTTCATTCTCCATATTTCTACAACTTTTTGTTTCTCCATCGGTTTTTGTTAAACTGCACATATTTGTAATCTGAAGCAGGGGAATCAAACAAGCCTTATTCTCCTACAGTAATTGTGCAAAAATTGTGATCAAAATCAAAACTTTGGAATACACCACTTTTGTGTATTCTAAGACATCTCATAAATTAACCACATATGATAGGAAATAGAATCTTTACTTTATAAAGTAAAATTGAGAACAATGTCATAAACTTAATATGAAAAAAAGTGGTAATACTAAATATTTGATACCATGAAGTTGACTAAAATCAAGTCTCGTTTTATCAGCTACTATTCTAATCTCACAACAGTAATGCTAAGCATGAGGTTGTTTACAAATGTGGAATTGCTTTCTCTTAAAATTGCTTTCATTTTCTATGGTTATTTTAATTTTCTTCTCTAATTCCTTCCCCTTCATATCTAAAGCATATTATTGCTAAAATTCGTACTAATTCTATTTTGGATCTATGAATCGTTGATGATAAAGACAATGCTTTTTATCTACCTTATGATGGTGTGCCACCTTGACTTGATACACATAATTTCAATGCGAGTTGTAGATATTCTTATTGCAAAAACTCAATTAAATATTAATAAAAAAGTGGATTAAATCTATTGATTTAATCCACTTTCACATATAAAATTAAAAATAACATAAACATCAGTTAGAATATTAAAAATTACATGAATAAAGCCTAAATTATAATAAACAATGATAATTTATATTACAAAAATATTAGTAAAATGTGTATCATCAATTACATATTTCTTATATTTCAAACATTAAAATAAAAACTCATGAGTGTTTCATGTCATGGCTCAAGTTACGAATCAAAGCATGATAAAGATCAAATTAGTGATTTTTGATAGTAATAGTGATACTATTCCCAATATGTAATATAATAGAGATCCAATTGGTGTTCTTTTAATTAAGTCAAGTTGGTCATTTGAGAAGCTTGTAAAGAAGATTCACGTTGTGTTAGCAATTGATCATCCTCTTTTACCATACATATGACTATAAAGTTTTTGATGCGTGCAACAGTGATGGTCAATTTGTTTAATAGAGAAATGCTACGATAGATCATTGGCTCGCATAATAAAGATGTCAGTATTAATATTTATGTTCAAACAAAATCAACAACTTTTTAGGCATCTACAAAATATTAAGGTAATGTTGATTTGAATATATCACTTCATCATGATACAAATGTACAAGGCTATTATTTCAACAATTCTAATGCTTTTAATTATGGATATTCCACTACATATGAGTAACCTTCTTTTTAAAATTGTCATTTGATAGTTAAATTATGTTGTTTATTCTTATTATCCAAATTATATTTTGTATGATTACTTGGTTATAACTTATTACCCAAATTATCCTTCCGATGAGAGCAATGATGAAAGTGATGATCCAACTTATATATCAAGTGATAATGACCCAAATTATAATAGCATGACTAATATAGTTACTAATCTTGAGAAGGATATCCTAAAATATGAACCTTTGGAAGAACCATTATCCTTGTCATCAGAAATGTAGAAGGATGTTTCTATACATACTGACTATACAATTAACTACTGCAATGAAAATGCTAAGGAATTTGTTGTTGGCATGCATTTCAAAGATAAAACAGTTCTGAAAAATGTAATTGAGATATAGAATATTAAAGCAAAGTAAGAATACAAAATCAGATCGATGAATAATGCCCTACATGCCATCAAGTGAATAAAACCGAATTGTCAATGATCTTTGAACACTAGGCCTTACAAAAGAACTAATACATGGACAACAAATATAGGTCTTTGTGAAAAAATAAGTTATTGGTAAGTATAGATGGTTTTTATTCATGCATATGAACTATATTATGACTCATGGGATGATTCGTGTACCCAATTACCCAAATATCTTAATAAAGTCTGTCGCTAGAAATCTTGAAACAATTGTAGAATTTCACTATAAAGTTGATAGTGATGAAGAATAGCTACACAGGTAACATTTTGGACATTTAGTTTTACAATTGAAACATTTCAACATTGCAGGCAAGTGCTTTGTGTTGATGCAACACATCTATAGATGGCTACAAGTACACGTTGTTGTCACCAGTGCCAATTAATGCAAATAAACATATTCTACTTATTACATAAAATAGTGATTCATCTTGGATATGGTTTCGTTACCTCTTGAATATCCATATTATACACACATGAAAATTATATATCATAAGTGATAAAGGATCTGCACTAGTTGCAATTTTAAGAAATGTTCACAAATTTAGCCCTCCACCTAGATATCATAAATGGTGTATGTATAATTTGAGAAGTAATTATCTTACAAATAAGAATAAAAAAACTTCAAGTCTTAGAGAGTTGATTTGGTCTATTGTAGTAGCTCGAACTAAAACGGATTTTGATCAAAAGATGCATGCTTGAAAATAGCATGCATGAGAGTCTTCACATACATGATGAGAGTGCTACTTGACAAATAGACATTATTATATGATAGAAGAGAGATTTATGTATTAGTAATTTGTCAATTAAATTATACAAATGCTTCATAATCTATTTATTTTTTTATAGACACACCATAATGACTGATAAACGGAAATTTTCCTAATATCGTTGCAAATAAAAATAGAAAATCCATATCAAATAAATTTATACTCCCTAATCTACACAAAATACAAATTTAGAAAACTTGTATAGTGGATATTGGGATCGATCACGAAGAGCTTGTGCTTGCTAAGTGTTTTAGTAAATGCATGATTTCGGATAACAATAGGTCTTAGTCTAAGCTCGGACTAACAGTGGCAAACAAGTTCAGTAAACAAGGTAGGTAAGCAATATCAGGTTTCTAAGGTAAAGTAACAGGTACTGGTTTTGACTCAGACTAATACGAGAACGCCTTAAGAATCTGCGGGTGGTGTTATGCTAAGCTTCCTAACTTAATTTATTATCTTCCTACACTCACAACTTCAAATAACCTAAGTCTACCCAGGTCATTCATCATATTTTTGGCTTAAGCTAGTCCTCAATATCATAACCAACATTGCAATTAGATCTACCCGCATGCAAGGCATATTGAACTAGGTCTACCCGGTTCTACTGGTTCTACCCTGGACTAACACCGACTGATCCTGTCTTGGTTTGTTGGTCTACCTCTAAACCAAGCATTTAAGTTGTGAAACTACTTGCTCCGCTCCTTAGGTCTACCCATGGTTTGTTAGAAACAAGAGTTAAGAAAGACAACTAAATTTTATCATCAACCTGAGCACATACCACCTACTTTTCCTTAAGGCATCCCTAAGACTCTAGTCACTCATGCTTTGGAAATAAAACACGATTTCATTTATATAAGTTGGCCAAAATGGCAGAAACATTGTAAACAAGTAAAATACAGAAAGTCAAAATGTTCAGAAAACTAGAAAGTAAATAAAGATTGTTCTTCCGCCCGTTAGCTACGGTTCACAGTCCGGAACAGTAGCGCTGGATTGAGCTCCGGTGCTTTTCTAGGTGATGAAGGCATTTCTTCCCCTTCTGGTTGGTGTTTTTCCCGTTGGGAAAGAAGACCCCTTGCGTTCCCCCCCCCCCCCTTTTCGCTTCTTCGCGCCTTTTTTTTCGAATTAATTTCCTTTTCTTTTGCTTCACTCCATTGCACTGTTTCTGATTGCCAGTACTGTTGCTGACCGCCAGTACTGCTCCTGGCCTGAACTTGCAGACTGCGGTGGCAGTAGAACAATGCTCTTTGTCCTTCCCCGGATTTTGCGCCCTTCTTTGCTTGTTTTACACGCTTGCGAGTTTGATTTTCGGCTCATCTCCTTGTTGAACTTACTGAAACATCAGTAACAAGAGTTGTAGACTAAATCAAAGGATTTAGTCCACTTTTCAACATAATCATATAGGATTAACATAAACACCACTAAAGCATGAAAAACCATATTTATCTAATCTAAACTATAATAAAATATAACTATTTTGCATTATGAATTTCAGGAAAAATGTGTGTTATCAATGACGATAAATTATATTGAAGTAATTGAAGTTGGAATATGCTACTTTTAAACTTATAGAGTGAATCTACGAGATGGAAGATGCAGTTGTGATTTTTGGTAAATAAAAATGATTTCGTGTCTCTATACAAAAAGAGTAAGTTTTAGATTATATATTATTTATAACTAATGTTACATTAAATTTTTAAGTATGCCATAAGTACAACATCAATTCTAGAACAAGAAAGAATCCATTTTACAAAACTTGTGTTATGCAACAAGCTTATGCTGGGGAAAAGGATCACCCTTGTCGACATGAATCTGAATGACATTTAGTTACCTTTAGGCTTTTGCTGATCCTGAACAAAAAGAGACTAAACATGATTATTAGAAGGAAACATGTCACCAAAGTGAAATAAATTATCAAAATCATCAAGGATGTCATGCAACTAGAGCACATGGTTCACGAAGAATAGTTCACTGTTGAGCTAGTACATGTATCACAAAACCAAAAGTGATTTTCACAATTTTGAAAACAAGACAACTTATTGATGCCACTAGATAATGTCAAAGACACATCAACATATAGATGATATGCTTCCTATGAGAGTAAAATGCATGCCATTAAATCTTAGTAGTTTAAAGTAGACACTTAATATTAGATCCGCATCATAGTTTGCGACTAAGAATGGCAACAACAATGTACAACCAATCATCTCTGTAGCATTAAATTTCCGTTTTAAAAGAATATTTGGTAGATTCCAATGTTTTCTTAAATAAAAATTATTATTTTTCATAGTATTTTCTATTATAACTTATGTACAATTAAAGAAATTTATTGTAAAAATATAAAGATATATTATATATATATAGTATTAATTAAAAAAGATCATAAATATTAAATATACAAAAATTTATTTAAAAAAAAAGTATGGTACATAATAAATAAGCTGTTTCGTATATGTTATAGTTAATATCTTTCTTTGTATTGAAATAAATTGGACAGCATAATCAAAATTTGACATTTCATAGGTTTTGTGATCAATTTCTCTTTCCATATTGAAAATAAATTGAATAGCTTTTTCAAAAAGACATTTCATAGGAATGTGCCATAAATTTAAATACAAGATGTATGTATTATTGCTATACAGTGTTATGGAACAAGAAAAACCAAACAATTATTATTTACTAAGCTTTTTTTTTTTTTTATCAATGCTATATCAAAAATTTACTCATATACAATGATCCCTGACATGGGCAATAGGTGAGGCACAACATGCAAGCTATAGGTTTGGTAACGATGGTGCAGTAGAATGGTGAAGATATGAGATTGTGTATAGTTTTGAAAAAATATATACTTACATTGGAGATTAATTTTACTATAAACCAAAACAATGACAATTTGTTATGTCCATTTGATTTGATAACTAAATATTCCAATTATTGAAACAGTGGAGATTAATCTTACCTAAGTTTTAAATAGTGATGACTAATTACATCCAATATTCAAGCATTGGGTATTAAACATGCTTTGGATATTAATTGTGTCACATACACCAAACTTTGGATATTAATTATATTAAGTATACAAAATTTTGGAGATCACTTGTGTCATTTATATTAAAATTGAAGATTAACTTTGTCAAATTATAAACCTTCGAATTTTTTTATGAAATTTTCTTGTTTTCAAATTATAATGATAAGTTTGGAAAAAAATTCAGATATGCCTACAATAGAAATAATTCGAAATAACAAATCTTTTTTTAAATTTTTTCACATTAAAATTGTATTATTATTCTGGATTACAAATTTTCCAAAAAGTAAGAATACACATGAATGACAATGAAAATTAATAAAAAGAACATCTAAAATAACGTTTGGGAACCTATTGTTATATAATTATTAAATATTTAAATTAATGTATAATATATATCATTTGATTAAATAATTGTTTATAAAATTCTCTCGATTGATTGTTTAACTACAATATTATTTATTTATTTATTTATTTTTAATCATAAGAGATAAAAATCCTATTGTGTAACGTATCTGTTTTCTGCAAAAAAATAATAAATGTATTATTAATTTTAAAAATATGAGTAAAAGAGTAGTAAGAAATACAAAAAAACATTGGCATGCATTGTTTTTTAAATAAATAAATAAATGATTATAGTTGATGTGATCATTTATTAAACCAGATAAATGATCCGGTCGGGAGAAGGCAGGGGAGTTTGGAGGCAAAACCATTGCTACTGCTACTTGGTTATGTAAATGGTGAGCTTCAAATAAAGCTTTTTCCCTGCATCAATCAAGATTGCCTGGAAAGAGTGAGGAGTATGAAGGGGAACCAGTGGAGCACAGACACAGCATCATCCCTGGTACACTACTACATTAACTCAACTTTCCGCAACATGCATCATATATATATGCCAACCATCTCGCGATGAAGAATGCTGGCTGGCTGGCTGGCTGGTTTGACACACAAGTTGAAGTGGATAGACAGGTCATGATAATGTATTTTACACAACAGACCATGGCAACATGGATGTGGCTTCTGATGTATGTATGTATCACTGTCTACAAACAATTACCTTGTTTTCAAGATGATGGCATAGTTGACATCCATATTCCAAGCAGCACTAACCCAACTGTGGCCACAGCCTGCCCTACCTCGTAAGGAAGGTTTTGCTTCTCTTCTGATAAACTTTGCCACTCAGTTCGCCTGTTCAAACATTACAAGCACTCAACTGGAATGGCCATTTTCTAATGCTTCAAACATCAGATGAGATAGATAATCCCATGCAAGTGCGAGATATAAAAGCCATTATACAAAACAAGTTTCCCCATCTGCTTTATTTGAAAGGGTTTTTTTGTTTGCAAGAGATTATGTGAAAGGAACAAGAGATACCCAAAATCGCCAATGATAATGGTGACGTTATCTTGAGAACCTTTCACCTGTAGCACGTAAAAAAACAAGCTACTTGAGGTTGTCCTCAACTTTGGACTGTTTGGAATGTGAACTTCATAAGGACAGTTCGAGTTTGTACCAGAGCCATCTGGGCTAATGCTTCAGAAGCCATCTGAAAAGGAAACAAAGCATTTTTTTCTTTGCTACCAACATGGAACACATCAAATATATAATAAGCTAATGGTTTGATTACCTGAGCATCTCCATGCTTGCTAAACTGGTTTCTCACAAAGTTGACAGCATCTGAGCTGGTGTCATAATGAGGGCATAAAAATCAAACTCATCAGGGTATTGCAAGTATAGATAGTCGTGCCAGTTTCACCTATTTATGTAATCCCAGAGGCCATCTGTTGCTAAGATAATGAACTCGGAGTCTGGCCCAAGAGCTACTTGATACACATCAGGAAATGCTGTGACCAAGTCTCCTTTAAATCGTATGCTGGCAAAAAGGTTAACTTTGATAACATAGCAGACAGCAAAGTGGTAAAAATCTCACAATATTTGTTGCATATACTTTTCAACTTACCGGGAGGCAAACTTTTCAGACCATCGACCATCCTCAACCCTTTCATCAGCAGCCTGGCACGGAAATGAGTTTGTGAAAAAAAAAAAAAAAAGAAAAAAACGCCTATGACGAGGAAAAGCAAATGAAAGAACCAAAGAAGCAAGAACTCACTTGTTTTTCATGGTCTTAAATCGAATATCACCAAATGCACGTGATACAGATATTTCCCCGCAAATCCTCCCACTGGTAATCTGATAAAATATATCAAAGTTAAACAAGGGCATAGATCAATCAACCTTTGTCACATAAAGAGGCCATTAGAGAAGCATACCCATCCACCAGCTTCTCTAATTCGAGTTATTTCTTGTAAAGAAACTGAACTCCTTCCATAGGGCCGGTGAGAATCAGTTAAAACGCGAGATTTCCCAGAGCTTGAGAGGACCTGCTTTCACAAGACTCTAGAAAATGTTTGAGAAATTTTTTTTAAAAAAGCTGAAACCAATTAAAGCATACCACTGATGAATCACCAAGATGTGAAATGAAGATCACATCGCTCCTGGCAAAAATAGCTGTTGCTGTTGAGCCAGACTCGTCTTCTTCTCCATTTGACTCAAGCCTTTACAAAAAAAATCCTTCATTACAATCACATATGCAATCACTCGGAGTCGACATACGCGTTATAGTCTAATTTAACAAAAAAGCATGAAAAAAGGTTACAATTCCAACAGTCTTGAATCAGCATTTAGAAAAGCTTCTTCCATAGCCTTTTTTATTGCAATGAAGTTCTTTTCGTCTAACAACTGACCACCCTTTAAGGATTCAACACATTCCCGGTATAGTTCATCCCTGTAGTGAAAAGAAAAGTCAGTTAACGACGTCTTCTCCTTCGTTAAGACCGGTTTGGTACTGAAACGCATTCCTACAATGATACTTGGGAACTTTGAGATTTTTCAGAACATTAATTTCACTGCAGCAAAATTGGCCATGTACACAAGATGACAAACTCAATATAGCGGCATCCTCCAAAAACAAGAAACTTGCATCATGACTTCAACTAACCTGAGGAATTGAACAGACGAAAATCCCGCATGGCCATCAAAGACCGCAGCATAAGTAAATCCATGAAGTCCATCAGACTGAATGACCACAGCTTCATCCTCCATTTCTTCCCGGGCGCCCTTGAGTTCAGCGCACCCCCATCTAATCCCAGATACGGAGGCCACTGAATCTTGTCCGTCGATGGCTATCGCCGGGCAAATTCTTCTCTGTTGCTTAAGCTTCTTGGGCAGGATTTTCCTGACTTGGCTTCTCTTACAGTCGTAACTACAGCAGCAAATCTCGTTTATCATCAACTTGTGAAGCCGCGGGCTGCACAAAGCCATTGCTTCTCTTCCAGTTCGCCTTCACCAGAGGCTCACTCTGGGTGATGGCGCTCTTACGGAAACAACTCAACTAACGGCTTATGATTCCCGGTCTGTCACACCTTCCCTTATCTGAAATGCCGCCACAGAATAGAGTTCTGTGGGTGAGCTTTCTCCTTTTCTCTTTTCGGGTGAGCTTCGCACACCACCCCACATTCCTATTTTCATCTATTTTTTTTTCACAGTTTACCTGGCGCACTCACGCAAAGTTTATAATGGCATCTCCAACCATGTACCTTCGGATATTTAGTAAATTTATTTTCAATTAATTATTTTATAAAATATATTATTACATGTAGGATTATTAACTATCCGTCCTAATTTTTTACATCCATATCCAACCAACCAATTTAGAATTTACAAAATAATTAAAATAAAAAGCCATAAAATATTTGAATATAAAATTAACAAACGGAACATAAAAAATAACAACGATTTGAATTTACAAACTTCATTGTTGCTAGCCAAACTTAGTCTAAATATGATCCATCAAGTCGTTCTTTAATCGAAGATGAAGAACAGAATCTTTAGATTGAGCTACTCGAGCAAGAAAGGAATTGATCTTGAGCTCCACATTCAAATTTAATCTTAGATCTTCGACTCTTACTTGATCATATTGAGTTTTAGCTATAGGTGGAGGAATTGCATAACTTTCATCTTCAATAATCATATTGTGCATTATTATACTTGCGTACATAATATCGGCAAGTGTATCTCGATCCCATACCCTTGCCAATGTTGTCATAATAGCAAACTAACTTTGTAATATACCGAAAGTGACTTCCACATCTTTTCTTGCACTCTCTTGATGTTGAGCAAACTTCTTTCTTTTTAGACCTTGGGGAGTGTGATTGATTTAACAAAAACAGGCCAATCAATATAAATATCATCAGCCAAAAAGTAACTAGAATGATATGTGTGTTCATTCGATAAAATTGAACTCTTGGGACAACACCAAGATGAAAAAACCTGCAATAAAAGAGAATGACATAACACATTTAAATCATTATTTAAATTTGGCATTCCAAAGAAAGCATGTCAGATCCAGGTGTCAATTGAAACAACTGCCTCTAACATTAGTGTTGGTTTTTTATGATCACCACATGAATATAATTCTTGCTATGCAATATAACAATTCTTCCATTCTCAATGCATATAATCCACACTACCAAGCATGTCTCAAAATCCACAAGTCTCCCCAAATGCTAGTAAATGTTGTAGGTCTTCCACCGTTGGGGTTCTTGATGACACACATTTTCTTTGCATTTATAATGCAAAATTATTATGTTTTACTTTGGTTTAGGTTGGTTTGTGTGGTTTTTCATGTTTTGTGTATTGTTTAGCTTAATTTCGTGTTTATATTAAAAAATGAATTTAGTCCACCTTTTGTCACTGATTCTTGATTCAGTCTGATAGGAGGATTAGTATCAAATCACACTCAAAGATGTGTGGAATTAGTAGAAGACGCCACAATATCCGAAGAGAGACAAAAAGCACTATTCTACCATCCGCAGTCTGCAAATTCAGACTGAAAATAGTACTGGTATCAGGAATAGTACATTAAAGTAAAGGAAGTGAGATATTTTTTGGAGGAGGAGAGAGAATAGCAAAAAAAGAGAACTTAGTGAGCTTCAACAACAACACACAAAGAGGCTCCTAAAAGAGCACCACAGAAACACCAACCAGAGTGGTGAAGGAGATCCTCGTGAGAAAGATTTCATCCCCAAGAACACCATCAAGACCCAATTGAGTGTTACTATTCCGGGCCATGAATAGTAGTAGCGGGAATCAGAACACTCTTTATTTTCTTTTCATTTGCTGAATGTTTTAAGTTTATGTGACTAGTTTTCTCATGATGACTTTGATACTTTCGCTATTCCATCTTAATAATATTATGTTCTATCTTCCATACATGAGTATCTAAACCTTAGAGATGCCTTAAGGTGTAAAATGGTAATGTGGGAATAGAGTTTATAATACAATTGATCATTGTTTCTTAATATTTGTTTCTATCAATCCTCAGGTAGACCTAAGGGAAGGAAACAAGCAGTTTCATAATTCAGATGCTTGATTTAGAGGTAAATCAACAAATCAAGACGAAAGCAGTAGACATTATTTTAGGGTAGAACTAGTAGAACCGAGTAGATCTAGTTCATATACTTTGCATGCAGGTAAAACTAATTGCGATGTTGGTGATGATATTGGAGACTATGTTAGCCAAAAATATGATGAATGATCTAGGTAAACTTAGGTTATTTGGAATTGTAAATATAGAAACTTAATACATTAAATTAGAGATTTTAGTACTATATCACCTCCATACTCTTGAGGCATTTTAGTATTATTTTGTACTAGAATCAATATCTGTTATTTTCAGCATTGAGACTTGATCTTGTTTATTAAACTTGCCTACCACTGTTAGTTTGAGCTTAGACTAAGAACAACGTTTATTCTGAATTTTGCATTTGTTAAAACACTTTGCAAGCATTGGCTACTTGTGATCGACCTCGAATTCCATTTTACATTTTGTATTTATTTTGTATTTTGTGAGGATTAGGGTTTATAAATTTATTTGATATGAAGATTTCATTTTTTGCAACAATTTTAAGAAATTTTCATTTATCATTTATCATGTATTGCTCCTCAAAATTTGCACAGATTCCAAAACCAAAATGTTGAAGACAATCGAGTGAGTTAGTCTCTCCAATACATACATACTCTTCCACACAATTAGCACTACAACCTTATGCCAACATACAAATAGAAGTAGTGCATTTTTGGAGGGATGAAAGACTTACTCAACCAGTAGCATCAAGTTTATCTTGAAAAAAAAGGATACAAGTGTTGTAGGGCATCAACAATTTGTGAAAAGACAGGACATTGCATTGAAAATCTTCTTCTAAACATGTCATCATTATATGTTGGCTGCTTTGAAAAATAATCTTAAGATAATCTAGCATGGCCTGCTTTACATTCACACTCGATATAGTGATGAGGTGCTTGACAATGTCTTGACCCTCCTTAACCATCTACATAATTCCGTAAAATATAGTTATATCTTGCTTCAATTATACCTTCAAAGTTCTCATTTGCTGTTGGAATGAAGAAGGGAAAATTCAGACAATCCATGAAAAACTTAATAATATGAAAAGATATGTAGTATTTTATAGAGAAAAATATGAAAAATGAAGATAAAAATAAGAGAAAGAAGTAAAAAAAGAAAAGAAAAGAAGTCTGAAATATTCTAAAATAAACATGCATCTACTTTACGATCAAGCTTCAAAATATTCCATAGCTTTAAATATCTTTCAACAGATGCTAGACCATGACCATAAGTTTGAAAACAAAAGCAAGTCGGAAAGAAAATGCAAGTGTGAAAGCAAAAGAAAGAACATGAGGTTATGCTCCATCCATGTCACTCGATCTATCACCCAAGTCTATAGTATCATCATTATGTATTTGTCCATGATCACCTTGCGTCGTTCCCAAACTAACTTGAATTGGAGATTGCATCATTGCTTGAAGTCTCAACATGGCTAAATTATACAAGCTCCATTGTTGGGGAGTACAATCATCCATATTAAGTCAACACAATTTCCTAACTTCAATGTTTGGAGTTCGTTATATTGCTGCCATACGAGGTTCTGCCCTTGAACAACATCTCGAAGTCCAATAACATGCCCATTATATTGACTTAGTGCTGAATCTAGAATAAAACTTGAGCAACTACTACCACTTCTATTCATTTGCATCACTCCTATTTGACCCATAGGACATACTTCGTGTTGCGGAGATTCCATTCCTTCCTCTACTTGAATCTTCACACCTTCTTTTTCTACATTTTTTACTTTCAAGATTGATAGTTTGTCATAATAAAAGTATCACAAGATGTATATGATAAGTGATTTTGTGTCGTTCCAAAACATATTCTTCTATTACTCTTGAGTATTGTTTTTACTTATCTTAGACTCCACTTTCTCATTCTTATCAATTGATTTTGCATCTTTCACACTAATTTGATCTTTTGGAGAGAAAGTGTATTTTGTGGATTTTTGAATCAATTTGAGGAGAAATCAAGATCCATCAAATTATGGACTTGATGGGCCACGAATCTTAGCTCAAGACTCGGTCAAACGATGAAGATTTGGTTCAAGATTCATGGATAAAATAGAGATATAAAGATGATCTTCGAAGATTTGGATAAAAGATTGGATAAAAGATTTTATCCAAGCCCAATACGAAAACTTGAATCTAGTCTCCTTTAAATACTTCACACTCTCAACCATTAGAGACGTCCTTTGACCACTTCTCCTTTGAATTTTTCCTATTTTCATGTCTATTTTCATGCTAGAGTTGAGTCTGCACGTGTAGGCGCTTGCGGCTGAGAATCTATGGTGAAGCCTTGCTTGCGCAAGTCTTGCGCGTGTGACTGTTTTACTATGTTTTTCGACATTTAAATTGAGGTTTTATTCTGTTTTTCGGATCAAAGGTTGGCCTCAAGCACCTAAGGAGAAGGGCTCAATCGGACATCGTTGGTAAGACACATTCTGTCTAATCTGTCTCCGAGGTGTGAAGGGTAGGAGTTAGATTTGGGTGTGGGGAAAACACGGTTTATCAAACGAGGTGAAATAGCTCTAGTGGCGTGGTTGATCCCATAATCCCACAAAACAAGGGACGGTGCTATAACGGTTACCGAGTAGCACTATTTTAGAATAACACCCCCAAAGCTTGCGCAAGCAGGTCAGTTTTCAAGGTTTACACACATAAGTTTGGGCGAGTTTTAAGCAAGGTGAATCCTGGATCCAAAGCCAATTTTCTTACTATTTTTAAAACCAAATCTTTCTTTTGTTTTCATTCTTTTTAAGTCTTTGTTTTGAAAAGAAAATTTCAATAACAATTCTCTGTGGATACGATCTTATTTTATTACTTTGACAGGTTCTGTGCACTTGTAGATTCACCATCAAGTTTTTGGCGCTGTTGCTGGGGAATTGTATTCCTTTGGCTTTTCTTTTTTGATTTTGTTTTAGGTTATTTCTTATTTTTGTTTTCGATTTTCGTTCATCATTTGCTTGTGTAGATATGAGGAGACTTGATCGAGATGTAATCCTTAATCTCGAATTCGAGAAAATTGATGGGCGAATTAGATCAGGAAACCGATTTGCACAACAATATTATCCTTGGGTGGCAGATTCTAGGATGCTGTCTTGGAAGATGGATGACTTGTTTTATCCTGAAGAATCACGTGTTGAGAGATGCATTCTGGAGCACAAATCATATGGCCATCACGTAAATCATTTGATTTCATATTCAGAATTGACATCTTCAGGCAGGTACAACAGCGATCAATTGACGCTTGCACAAGCGCGGACGAAAAAACAAAATACACTTCTAGCAACAAATCGTTACTACACCAGAGAAAAGACTGTGAATGAATCTCATACTTATTGTAATGATGTTGGGTACGAAAAAGATTGGAGGACCAGAAATCAACAATACACCTGGTATCAATCTTATTCATCGTTAGATTCGGAGGACAATGATTTTGGAAGTGATTATGAAGATGAAGAGTTAGAGGAGAAATTCATGAGGCCTGACAGTAGACTTGCACAAGGAGAAAGTCATGGGAATTGGGTTGACAACAACCAGATTTCAAATCAGAATTGGAGACAACCTCAATGCCCATCTTTTAGAGGTATGATGAGCCAATTCGTCGAAAGACAACAACAGATGAATAGTGAATTATTTGATCAGATTAAGAAGATGAAAGATGGGGTCATTGAGCAATTCAAGCAAGTGAAAGAAGAATTTTCAGATCAAATGAAGAGATTGCATGGCATGAATGACAAGTTGCAACAACTATAACTAAAAATCAAATGCTGGAAGCTCAATTGAATGATTTGGAAGCCATCTACACACCAAAGTATTCATGTCAATTGGAATTGACCCCCACCAGATGCGAGGATATTGAAACTGAAGATGGAGTTCCAACAATGCGTGTCTCTGACCTTGTGCAAGCTACAGAAGCAGATTGTGTTGCGCATGAACATTTGCAAGTAGCATATCTTTTTGAGGACCATACCCACGAATTATGTGATTAGGACACACATCAAGAGGAGGTTCAAAGGTCTCTAAGCTTCATAGAAAAAAATTTGAAGGAAGAAGAACTTGTTATTACAAGTAAGGATTTAATTGAAGAATATGTTTTTGTTTTTGACAAGGATTTCTTTTGTAGAATGCAGCAACTCAAGGAAGCTTTGATCACAATTCCATGTGTTGATTCCATGCACTGGAGCTTTCCATTTGAGCTGTACAAAGAGCAAATAAAAAAATGGCGTGATTGGCACTTACGCAAGATGAGACATATAAAAGGTCATGAATTTTCTATTTTCTCTTCACAGAATCAGTTTTTTGCAGGAAAATTGAGATCAAGATGGGCTGTGATTTGTGCCACCAAGAGACTCTTTCAAAATGGAGCAATAGAAAATGAAAGAAACTTCATGGAAAATTCAAAAGGTTTGCTTTTCGCTTTCACACATTTCCATACCGATCACGTTAATCTTTTACCAAGGTATGGTTTACTTGTTGCCATTCAAAAATAAGTTGGTTTTTTTTATTTATTTTATTTTATTTACTTTCAATAAAATAGGTTTGATAAGCATAAATCTCTATGTTTTAGAGTAGTTTCAGTTTTCTAATAAATTTGTTGAGAGATGGCTTTATAAAGATAAGATCTGAATTTTCGTATGAGTTTTGATATATGTCCAATATGCTTGCGCAAGTATCATTGCAACTTGCGCAATTAGGTTTCTGCATTTAAAAGTTGCAAACAGGCTGATATGAATGACCACGAAAATGCACATGTCATGCAACGTATATGGGTTGTCCAGATGAAGAAAATTCCACTTTTTAGAATACATGACCCATTTCAGATTTTTTTCAATCTTTTGAACATAAGTTTTTATTGAAGTGTGGGGGAGAAGGATCATTTTCATTTTTTCTTCAAATGGAATATGATGTCATTTACTGACTTATCACAACCTCACATTTGGTATTTTGCTGGAAGTTAAACTTTTGTTTTTGGTACTATTTCTTCAAAATAGTTATTGTGCATTAGAATTTTGGCATGCTTCTTGCTAAGGCATTCTTTTACATGCTGTTCATTTTGTACTCCTTGTGCAAGCTACATAGCCCTACTTTCTTGGTGAGGAAACCACTTTTATTCTCTTTTCTTTATGAGTGACCTGAATGCACTGTGATCATAGGCTTGTTCTTGTGTATACTGCTGGGTTATTCTATAGGTCTTGTGCAAAGGGATTGAGGCATTCGCATTTACTTTTTTTTTTATCTCTAATATCCCACCTTGAATCCGCTTAATGAGTCCCACTTGGCCTGAAACCCTTTTATTTGAATCACTAGATCAAAAGCCAAATCCGTTTTTACGATTATAGCCTACTGCGATTTCTCTTACCCAAGGAAGAAGCATCTGGAGAACAGTTTTGTTCGTTTGCTTGCACAAGCTGCAAAACTAGGAGCTCTATTACAAAAGAAGAAAAGTTGAGAGCAATTTTCAACTTAGTGATCAAGCTCTATCTCAATAAATTATGAAGGGATTTTCAACAGACATTCTGTCCAAGAGAGAGATCAATTTCGAAAAAAAAGAAAGAAAGAATGAAAAAAAAAGGGAGAAGAAGAAGAAAGGAAAAAGGCTGAAGTGTTGAAAAGAAGCCACAAAACTGAAAGAGAAGGAGTTTTTTGGAGTACAAAAATCAAAAGGCAAGCATGATAGAATTGTTTGATGGATACTCACTCCTTATTAGTATACATAATAATATTAAGTGGCAACAAATTAAAATCATTACTATTTTCCACTTTGACTTCTTTCGCAAAATCTCCTAGCAACTGAGGTGATCGAAATCCTTCCCTATTTATTGTTGTTGCTTATAAAGAACTATAGCATCTCATTTGCAATTGTTTTCATTCATTCTACTTGTTTCTTTTCCTAGGATTTGACTATAACAACCCACAAAATTTTGAACCTCTTTATTCAAAAGACTCCATTTTTTCCTTAAAGGATCAATAAAACGATGTCATGCAACTCTTGCAGCATTGTAATAGGAAGTGACTCTTGCCCAAAAATCACTCTTCTGTAAAATTCCCATTTATAGGGTCAACACTAACATTCAACTAAGCCGATACAAGAAGTTCTTCTTTTTCAGTCAATCTTGTTGATTTTAATCCACTTTGATCAGCCATCTATAAAAATGTACAAATATAAACTTATCCTTTTTTATTATAATGAAGAGATCATGGTACTACATTAAACAATGAAATCAAACTAAAAAATCAAGCTTTAGAGAAAATGATTCAAAGTGGAAGAAAAGCTAAAAAACAGTTTGCTTCATATGCGAAGTATTATAGAACATTATATATGATGTCTACATATTTGAACCAACAAAAGATCATCAAACATCACAACAAGGTTCAAAATATCATGGGTCTTTGACAAAAAAAAAAAGTTACTTAAAGATCAAGCATCATTTACTATAATATCGAAAACTTCAACCATTTTATTACAATTTACTAGAGAATTTAAATAAAAACTTCAAAGGAAATGCAGCTTAAAATAACTCAAAATTTTATATAAAAATGTATACATTTAATCATATGATTTTATTGTAATTCTATGAAAGTCTTTGAACTCACAATAAATTTCTCACATTTAATTTTGTAAAACGGAACCAAAGGTAAAATAAAAAACTAAAATGTCTCAATGAGAATCATAACATTAAAATACATCATGAATAAATGAAATGAAATCTAGAAAATGAGTTCATACTTTTACTTTTCAAGTGAGCTCACATATAAGTATTAAATAGATTCTTCAATGTGTATGAAGCAATTGAAAATAGGGTTTCAATCTGAATGAAAGATACGCCCACCTTCAATTTTTCAGTAGATTCTTCAATGTAGTATGGCGTACCAAAAAAACGAAATCTTTCATGACAAAAAAGTGAAAAATGGGTGGAGTTTCCTGCAAACAAAGGATATCCGCAAAGGAAAGGGCATAGAAAAGAGAAAAATTTTGCAACGCTGAACGAACTATTTGTTTATAGGATGAAGAAATAATTAGATTACCACATTCGAAAGGACGGAATGGGTTGGAGATGCTCTAATAAACAATTATTCTGGATTTGAAGTAAGTGTAAATAAAATATTTTGGATTGTTTGACTTGAGACCTCCAATCAATGTTCAAGTATTAACTTTGAAATGATATATTTGAGCATTCCATATGTTTTACAGTCAATTGACTTTACCTTCATTCATATATAACTCATGTATGCTTCTTAGCATCTTACCGCCCTTTCCAAGTCATAGAAGTCTGTCATGTATGCATCTTGATTCGAGTTGTTCATCAAATATGCATCCTAATTCGAGATATGGAAGTGTGATGTAGTAGGACCCAAACCAAGTTTCTCCATGATATACTGAAAAGAGAGAATGCTAATGGACTTGGTAAATACATAAGCTAACTGCTGATTTGAAGGTATAGACTGAGGCATTAAAAAATTTTCTTGTATTGATCACAGATAATGTGACAATCGATCTAGATGTATTTCGTGCATTCATGAAAAATGGGTTTGAAAGTGAGATAATGGTAGATTTTCTATCATAATAAAGAAAAGTAAGCAAGGGTTGTTGAAAATATTTTTGGATGTAAGAGATTCACATTAACTTTGTATTAGTAGAAGCAAGACTTCAATACTCTATCTTTGTGAATGATTTTGAGATAGTGGCTTTCTTTAGAATATTTGCATTAATTCTATAGGAGATCCACAATTACTTTGATCGTCAAGTTTGAATGTAGAGTAAATACATATGGTATTACATTACAAATATGAGTGTTGTGGTTGGAAATCGGTGCAAAGGTGAAAACCGATTCCCGGGTTGGGGATACGGCTGGACCAATTAAGATTTCAGGGTTCTGTATGATGCGATTAACAGAAATGAAGAAAGACGGGGATTTTAACGTGGAAACCGTCGGGGAATGAAAAAAATCACCTAGCTGTCAGAGTTCACTGAAAAATAACTTCACTAGGTGGGGGTGAGAAAAAAATACAAGTTAGAGTGCTTGGAGTTCAACCCTTTCTTCTTCAAGGTTTCTTATATTTATCGAAGAGGTTGGTCTGATCGAATTCTGAATTCTGTAGATGTCGGCTACTTTCTGCGCCTTTTGTGCATACTATGGTCTTACTTTCAGATAACCACCGACTACTGTACCATGACCGTTGCTAACAAACTTTGACACTTATCGACCTGTGCCAACCTGCCAGGATACCTTTTGGCTCCTTTTCAATGACCGATTACCTCAATCCAATTTAGACTCCATCAATGAGGTAGATCAATTTAGTTTTCTATATGTTCATTTGTTCTTGTGGATCAGGCCCAATGTAGAATGGACATATGGATGTTTTCATTTGACAGCATATGACAAAGTGCTAATCATCATCATTTTTCTTAATATTGAATTCAAATTGAGCAATTAAATGTGGTATAATGTTATAATATGGATAAGGCTTTATCTATCTCTAAAATATATCTCAACATACATAAATTCATTTGTTTTTCATCATATAAACAAACAAGTGAAATACTTGTATTTACATTTTGTATCCATATGAATAACTTGCTATTTAAACAAGTTTTATTTATACCTATTTCATCATTCATTACTTTTCTCTTAGTTTCAATAAACATTTTTTCTTCATTTATATATGTCATTAGGGTATATTTATTATTTTAAATTAAATTTTTATCTTCACAAACAATATCCATGGCTTTGTTACAATAATAATAATAATAATAATAATTTATATAAGTCTAAAAAACACAAGAAAATGAATTTAGAACATAATCTGAAAGAAAAAAAATATTATGTGTAAACTAGAATTTAGAATTTAATCCAAAACATAATGCATAATTATAAAACTTTTATAAAACAATCAATATAATCTATAAAAACCTATCATTTCATTAAATAATCTATGAATTTGAAATCATCAATATATTAACATACATCCTTGTAACATAGAAAACATAATGCAATAAGGAATATTGAAATATAATGTAGCATGCCAAAATACGAAAAAGTCAATAATATTTTTTATTAAACAATATATTAAAATATAATATAGCATGTCAAAATACAAAAAAGTCATTATAGTTTTTTATTACGGAATCAAAATTTATAGTGTAAACAAAAAATATCTACCTATTTTGTAATCCTCTATATATTTACTTTATATATACAGAACAATACAAAATGAGATAACATATTTTCAACACCGATAATCCATATAGTAACAACAACTTTCATATAAGAATATTGATCAATCAACGAATTCATCACAATAGCTAACTTTATATGAAGATTTTAGTCAATCTATAACTTCGTTACAATGTAAAATTAGAAATTCAACATTTGATCGTATTGTATAAAAAGTGTTGTGAGGGAACTAAAAAAGTATACTATCATTATCAATAAATAATTAAATTGTGTTTGTTAATTTGGCTTGTTTGATAATATTTTATGTATTTGGATTATAAATTTCAAGTATTATATTAATTATTTTTAAAATTTATTCAACTTTTATTCAGTTTAATGATGTGACTTTTTCTAAACTCAATAACCATTTAAATGTATAAAAATTGTTTATTTAAAATAATTAAATTTAGTTTGAAATATTTATAATAACTCAATTTGTTGATATTTTAATAATATAATTTAACAATGGAGTTGAATTTTTTATTAATTTATTTATAAATGAATTAATTATAAAGAACATTTTGAAGTTAATTATGTATATTTATATTTTTTTAAAATTTATAATATGAAAATATTATTTATATTTAGAAATATTTATTTTATATTAGTTATTTTTTAAAAATATCTCTATATTATCTCATTTTTTAAAAATATTAATATTTTTTAAAAAAATTTCTTATTTGTAAAAACAGTTATTCCCTCTTTTTTATTACACTGATTATCTCTATCCATTATGTCTTTGTTCGATGCTTATTGTAAAATTTTTTGATTTTTTACTTTGCAAAAGACCCTAACTTCTCATTGACCTTTTAATTTTATTTGTCTCATTTTTTAGCTTGATGGTAATTCTGCAATTGTACAGAAACCGTCGAAGTAATAAAATAAGATCGTATCCACACGGAATTGTTATTGAAATATTCTTTTCAAAACAAAGATTTAAAAAGATTGAAAATAAAAGAAAGATTGGGTTTTGAATATAATAATAAAAGTGGAATTGAATTTAAGATCCATCTTACTTGAAAATCGCCCTTGCGTGTGTGCAAACCTTGAACACTGACCTGCTTGCGCAAGCTTTGGGGGTGTTATGTTAAAGTAGTGCTACTTGGTGACTGTTATAGCACCGTCCCTTATTTTGTGGGATTATGGAATCAACCACGCCACCAGAGCCATTTCACCTCTTGTGATAACCCATGTTTTCCCACACCCAAATCTAACCTCTACACCTCACACCTCGCAGACAGATTAGATAGAATATGTCTTACCAACGATGTCCGATTGAGCCCTTCTCCTTAGGTGCTTGAGGCCAATCTTTGATTTTCCCACACTCCCTTAAGGTTATATGGTAAACCCTAAAGATCACGTTGGTAAAGAAAACGTTGCGAAAAACAGAATCAGACCTCAAATTAAATGCTGAAAAACATAGTAAGACAGTCATGCGCGCAGGACTTGCGCAAGCAAGGCGTCACAGCAGATCCTCAGTCACAAGCGCTCACACACGCATGCTTGACTCTAAACAACAAAAGTTGATGAAAAACGAAAGGAAAGACATCCAAAATATGCTAGACTCGACTCTAAACCCTAATTTGACTCTCTGGTCGTCTACCACTTGACTCCCTTTAGGTCTTCGCGTTTGGATCTTTATATAATGGTGGGGATTTGTCGAGCTTTCTTGATGGGCTCGCATTAAATCTTCTATCCGAATCTTTAAAGATTTGATATAAATCTTCTAGGATGAGATCCAATTTCTCCAAGATAAGATGCGAATCTTATCTTATCAGAGAAACTTTGATCGAGTCTTCATCCGGGTAGACCAAATCTTAGTCTTCATCAAAGTAGCTCTAAAATCCTCCAAATTATTCCAAATTCGTCCTGAAAAATCACAAAACACACTTTCCCTCCAAAAAGATCAAAGTGGTATAAAAGATATAAAATTTTTCTAAAAACATAAATAAAGTGGGATAAAAAGAATGCAAAACTCATCTAAGGGAGTCCTAAAAAGCACAAATATAATTAACACAAAATCACTTATCATTTATGAAGAATAAAAAATGAATTTTTATAGTTTTAGTAATTTGATAGTGTGTTTTTTTTGTATAGATTTGTATAAAAAAAACCTAGGAAAAGTAAGACGGTTCCTTGCATTCTGTACCCAAAATCTATAGATGAGTCCAAGTGGTGCTAATCCACTTAAATCTTCTCAATTTAATTGAGAAAGAAAAATGAATAATTTTTTGATGAGAAGATAAGTGAGGGTTGAAATTTTGTGGATGAACCGATTATGTCATTTTTTATTCCAATTAATAGCTACAAACTCATTTGATCAATTAGTTTTTCAATAATTATTAGTTGTTAGGATAAAAATATTATATTTGTTTCTTTTACATGTTTCTCTAATTTTTCAATACACGGATATGATTATTATACTTAAAATATGGAAAGAAAAATGTGGAGTACAAATTTTACTATTAATTTTTTTGAATTGATTTTGCATTTAAATAAACCCAAACCAATGGGCTCTACTTTGATTTAGAAAAAATTGAATTCGAGATATTTTGTAATGATTATTTGTATATATACATAATCCAATTACCAATATGCCCTGTTTTTCAGCTCTCTTCCTCATTGATTGATTGATTGATTGATCGATCGATGATGATTCCCTGGAATCCTTCATTTGGGGTTCCGGCCTCTTAAGGCAATTCGGATTCCCGTCATTCGAAACCCTGTCTCGCCATTTGGTCGTTGCTTGGAATTGTCCTTTTGAATTGCTTCTTTGAGGAAATGGAAGCCGCGGGTTTCGGTCAACGATCAAGGTTTTTTCTTGCTGTTGGGTGATGCCATTCTCTCCATATCAACATGTAAAGCTGCCTCATCTATCTCCTATTAAAGTTCATTGTGCGCTCATGTTTTAAGATCTAATACCCCGGCTGCCAATCCGGCTAGTCTGCCATTGTTAACTCTAAATTTGGAATCTTTGCAACTGGGTATCTCGCTCACAGAAGTTGGAATTTTATATTTTCCGCAACTTGGCTAGATCTTTAAATTTGGGAGTTTTTGGTATTTTTAATGGGATGACGTCCAGAGATATGGAAGGTGTTGAGAGTGTCTTGTTATCGGATTCTATGGATGAAGAAGAAATCCAGGCACCGGGCTCCACAAACACTCACAGCAGCTCCAATGGTCTTGCGCAGCAGTTTTGTAAGAACCATAGGCTAGCCTCTTCTGGAATTGCTCCAAAAGGAGTGCATGAATTGCTGGAGTGCCCTGTTTGTACTAACTCCATGTACCCACCGATTCATCAGGTCTGCCACTTGACATGGGGCACATGCATATTATAAAAATTGTTTTCGTCTGTGGTTTCAACCACCTTTACTTTAAAAGTTTATCAACCGTTTTGTACACTAGCCATTGACTGGATTTTTTTTTTCAGTGTCCCAATGGCCACACTCTCTGTGCAAATTGCAAGACAAGGGTGCATAACAGATGCCCTACCTGCAGGCAAGAATTGGGGGATATTAGATGTTTGGCCCTTGAGAAAGTTGCAGAGTCATTAGAGCTTCCTTGCAAATTTTATTCCTTGGGTTGCTTGGAAATTTTTCCTTATTACAGCAAACTCAGTCATGAGGGAATTTGCAATTTTAGGCCTTATAATTGTCCCTACGCTGGATCAGAGTGTGCAGTTACTGGAAACATTCCTTATCTAGTTTCCCATTTGAGAGATGACCATAAAGTGGACATGCACACTGGCTGCACCTTTAATCACCGTTATGTTAAGTCAAATCCTCGTGAAGTGGAAAATGCTACATGGATGTTAACTGTGAGTGCGATGTTTACATCCTTTATATATGTAGTTTCAGGCATCTTGAGAGTGCGTTTTGCCTTGTGGACATTCGTATTCATGCTATTTTTTTAACAAAAAAGGTGGTTGGAGGACAAGTTGAGACACAAGGTAATTAGGATTGCGTAATGCGGAATGGCTTGAACTGCTTTTCGTTCAAATAGTCTGCATCCGCTTATTTCTCCATGCCTCAGCTAACGCTTTCTATGTGTTACTAGGTATTCAATTGCTTTGGCCAATATTTTTGCCTTCATTTTGAAGCATTTCAACTTGGAATGGCCCCTGTGTACATGGCATTTCTTCGTTTTATGGGGGATGAAGCTGAGGCTCGCAAATACGGCTACAGTTTGGAGGTTGGCGGCAATGGCAGAAAGCTCATTTGGGAAGGCACTCCACGGAGCATTAGAGACAGCCATAGAAAGGTGAGGGATAGCCATGATGGGCTGATCATCCAACGTAGTATGGCGCTTTTCTTCTCTGGTGGCGATAGGAAAGAGCTCAAGCTCAGAGTCACCGGCAGAATATCCAAGGAACAGCAGAATTCAGAAGCAGGGGTCACTGTACCAAGCCTTTGTACATGACAATCATCCAGCTAGCTTCTATGACCCAGGATATTCATTATCACAACCTAGAGACTATTGGTGTATCTATGCCATTGTCCCTGTTTCGATTATACCTTAAGTCGAATATATCTAGCTGTATCGCATCCGCGCCTCATAGGAGGGATAGATGCCCGTTTTCAATCCTTAGAATTGTTAGTGGTTCGCATGTCTTTAATCCTTGTTTTCAAGGGATGCACTCGTTCGTGCCCATGTGACCGAAACGCAGGAGAGGCAGGAGCACAGGGTTTGAAGCAGTAAGTGAGTTGCCACGTGTCATCTCTTCCCCCACCCCCGCACACCCCACCCACGGTCCCCGGCCTCCTCTGGTTCTGAGACATTTTGCAAGGCGCGGCATCCATCACTTTTTATCCCCTCGCATCCAACCCGCTTTAGGGTTTCGAGGCGTCGGCTGATTCTGATTCGGTCTGATGGATCTGCATCTTCCGAGATCTTATACATGGTTATGGTTCGTGCTACGATTTTGAGCTTCAGGGGCTCTCGGATGCTATGAAATTAATGGTTTTGTAGAAGACCGATCTCTTTAAATGATGATCTAATTCAATTTCTTGTCTTCTTTGTTTTTTTTCATGTATAGTTTCTGTATTGCACTGTGCGGCCTTTTTTAATTTCTGTCAAAGGAACGAATTTTGAAATTCTGTGCCTGAGCGGTGGGATGACTGGTTACGATTCAATTACATTGCTTTACCTTTGCGATATGAGAAGGGAAGTGGTTGGCTGATTTTCTTCTGTCTTCTCGGTTTATGTTGGGAATTCATCAGATTCAGGTTTGAGATGAAATTGCGCCAATTTAGAAGCTATGCAGCGGCTTTTTGTGATGTGCAAGTTTTTGGGTGTGGCACATTGGAAGGTGCGCTAAGGCCGGGCATTTGTTGCGTATCTGTGGGACTTCGTTGTCCATCAACCGTGTAGCTTGTCGGACGAAGAGAAGCTTCTTAAGAAAAGGGAGTATGATGGTAGATTGCGGTTCTACTGCAAAGGGATCCATGCCTGATTTTATACTGCAAGGGGATGAGGATGGAAGCTTTGCTAGCGGGGGATGGAAGAGGTTAGGGAATTGTTAACTTCAATTATGAATAATAGTGGATTGGTTTCCTTGCTCATTTCATGCGTGACCCTAGCAACTGGTTTCATTAGCTTTTTGTTATTTTTCAATTCAACGCTTGTAGTTGCATGCATTTTGTTAGTAATTTTCTACTTTGATCATATTTTGGTTGCGGCGCTGGTAGTCCCAATGGCATGTGAATTAGATAGGTTTGTTTTTTTTTATTCTTTTAGCATACGGCGTGTTGGCCTTGCACAGGCTGTAGCTTTATATTTTGAATTCTTTTCATATTTTGCGGTCACATTAACTGAAGTCTGTCCCAATTATTCTTACAGGGAAGATGGAAGACCAAGTTGTGGCTATTCCAGTTTTAAGGGGAAGCGAGCTACCATGGAAGACTTTTTTGACATAAAGTTCTCAGAAGTTGATGGGCAGCCAATTTGCCTATTTGGAATTTTCGATGGTAAGCCTGCGCCATGTGGATCTCTAATTGCTTATTGCAGCTTAATGTGTGATGGCCGGAGAACAATTCATGGCTTTAAAACACTGAATAAATGTGGTGATGACTAGCAAAACTAACTGGATTAAGTTACCGTGAATGATGCACGTCCGCAGTTGACTATGTTCATTCTTTTCTTTAATTTAATTGAATATGGTGAAATGGGTGTATATCATATGTGTCATTCTTCCCCCCTCGATGGGAGTAAAGTATGCTGCCTCGTTAGGCTCCTAATCAAGCTGTTATCTTTATGCAGGCCATGGTGGCTCTCGAGCTGCAGAATATTTGAAGGAACACCTTTTTGAAAATCTTATGAGACACCCAGAATTTATTTCAAATACGAAGTTGGCCATCAGTGAGCATCCCCAATTTATCTCAAGACATATTTTTCCCGTTCATAGTTAGGCTTTCATAGTTATCCATGTTTCTGTTAATGAGGATTACCAATCATTTCTGAATCATTTCCAGCTTAAAGATACGCTGATGAAAATTCAACTGTGAGATGTGATGTGACGTTTGAGTGTGGTCTTAATATGCTGCTGTAGTTTTAGTTTTTTCTGAAATTCTTCTAGGAAGGTGCCCTTGATGATAACGTTCTACAGGTGAGACTTATCAGCAGACAGACAGGGAGTTTTTGGAATCAGAAAAGGATATCACTCGTGATGATGGCTCAACTGCTTCAACGGCAGTTGTCATCGGCAATCACCTCTATGTTGCTAATGTTGGAGATTCTCGAACTATCATGTCTAAGACTGGGAAAGGTGCAATCTTTATCATAGATCGCTTGGTAGCCTGTACTCTTATTCTTTATCACGCAAACGTGCAAGAGAGTCTGTGGGCAGTCCAGACTGCATGACTTTTAACTTCTGTTGCTCGTTTCGATGAAATATATGTTCTGGCTGGAGAATTTGCTTCAAAATTTTCACTATGATTTGCTCACCCAATGTGTTATCTATGTTTTAAGTAGCCCGCGATACCTTCAGAAGAACCAATAGTGTTTCTTGATTTTCTTTTTCGCTCACCTCTCTTGTTCCTCGACAGCAATCCCGCTCTCTGAAGATCACAAACCAAACAGGATCGATGAGCGGAAGAGGATTGAAAACGCAGGAGGTGTGGTGATGTGGGCAGGTTTGGCTTCCTCTGTTATCTATTACAGCTGAAAGCATGAGTCACAAACACATGCACGCTCGGAGCTTCAACAGCGATATGATTTTCAGGGACATGGAGGGTCGGAGGTGTCCTGGCGATGTCTCGTGCTTTCGGCAATCGAATGCTGAAGCAGTTTGTTGTGGCTGAACCTGAGATTCAGGTGACTAAGGACTGGAGTAAAGCAGGCCACGGCCTCCTCAACCAACACCTGATTTGTCAAGTTTATAATCCACTCCTCCTGTATTCTACAGGAGCAAGAGATCGACCTGGATCTGGAACTGCTTGTACTCGCCAGTGATGGCCTGTGGGACGTCGTACCCAACGAGGTACCCCGCCGGCCGGCTGATCATCTCTCCGCCTTTCCCCCCTGTGAACTTCACTGTTGACATGGTTTGCAGGAAGCTGTCGCGATCGGGCTGGCCGAGGAGGACGCAGAAGCAGCGGCGCGGAAGTTGACAGAAACCGCATTCAGTCACGGGAGTGCGGACAATATCACCTGCATAGTCGTCAAATTTCACCATGCCGAGGTGGGGGCTGAGCCACCCCTCCAAGAGCAAGAGCAGGAGCAAGAGCAAGAGCACCCTCCTCAAGGATCTGCTGCAGCGGAGCAGAATGCAAACCCGCACCCAGGAGCTATCTGAAGAAGCCTCATCATCATCATCATTGGTTTCCTTTTGTGTGTGTACAAGTTCAACTGTTACCAGCTGAAATGAACATTCTGCAAAATGCGGTGTGTTTTTGCTATTTTTATAAATAAAAAAGTGTATTCCCATGAATCTATGGATCCAGGGTGGAAATAGTAATTTCCGTATTTCAAAGGTCCAAGCAACCTCCGCCTTTGAGTTCATTTTCACGGTTCTGTGTTGTCCATGGCTGCTTCCGGCATACTTTGCCGCCCTGTGATCCACACGAGATGCCGACTTCGAAATCCAGCGAACGCCGTGGTAATACGCTGCCGCGTGAATACTGTGCGCGCTTTCAGGCGGAGTGACGTTGACGGTTTCGCTAAGCGACTGGCTTCCGGAGAGGCGTGGCGTGACGCTTGGAGGAAGGCTAACGACGGCTTCGAGCTTTTGGTCTACGAGACGAGTAAAACGGCGGAGCTGCTGGACCGGAGGTATGAGATTTCGAGGCGGCTCTCTTCTGCAGCGCAATGTGTGGCCGATAGGGCTCGTGCGCTCGACCGCGATTTTGAAATTAATCGGCGGTGGCGGGCGTTCTCGCTTGAGTTCATGTCAAATTTGCCCAAGGTATTGATTCGCCACTAGATTTCTATCGGAACGATGAAATTTTTTCATGATTGCAAGATATTTTTTGCTTCTCCCCTTTTCATCGCAACTCTTTTACATTCTTGCCTTCTTCTTTTGCAGTACAGGAGGCAGCTCAATGACTTCCTGGACACCCCTCTGGGAAGAAGCTTTGCTGTGAGTGCATGTTCCTATCTTAAATGACAGTGGTTCTATGCCTTGTTCATCTGATTCACTTATCCTGCTTCTCTTAAGCATCTCGTTTCGAAACTGAGATCGACGCTTTTCGTATCTGAACTCTTGCACGATATTTCCAAGTAGAAAGTCTTGCTGATATTTATCAAACTGAGGTCGTTTCTTTGATATTTGTGCAGACGCTTTTCTTTGTGTGGTTTGCTCTGTCAGGATGGCTATTCCGAGTCCTTATCTTCACCACATGGGTGCTGCCATTAGCCGGCCCTCTCGTGATCGGGCTTTTGGCAAATAATCTTGTCATAAAGGTAAGGAAGGCTATTGCCCTTCTGCTCGTATTCCAAAAACACATTTGGTCGATCCCCATAATCTTCATGTGGTATAAATTTTCCGGAGCAGGGAGAATGCCCTGCGTGTAGAAGGCAATTCATGGGGTACAAGAGCCAAACCATTCGATGCGCAAGCTGTGGAAACATCGTGTGGCAGCCGCAAGGTGACTTCTCAAAAGGCAGAGGCCCTGGTTCTTCTTCAAAGTCTGATCCTGGCATCATAGATGTTGAGTTCGAAGAGAAATGATATGTTGTTGGTTCATCCTTTTTCAGGGTTGGGAACTACAGGTGAAACATACAAGCCTTTCACATAATACAGTTTTAGTTGTCTGAAGACCAGCCTTCTCCTTCTTTGTTAAATTGGGAACCAAATCCCCCACACCCAAATTCAAGACGAAGGTGCACATGTACATCCAAAAAGTTGGTTAATTTGGTGTTGCGTTTTTGGCTAATCCCAGCACCAACGTCTAGTCCACCATCCAACTCAACTCCGAGACTTGCACGCACTTGGTGTTAGTCACTAGCAGCAGTGGTAGTAGAGGAGGAGCTGTGGCTGCCTCTAGACGGCGGAGAGGGAAGGGGAGGCTTTCTGCTTTTTAAGGCTGGGGGTGGAGTTCTGCTGGTGCTCCTCTACGTTTTTGGCGCGCGCCGAAGCGCATCCGTACAACATTGCCACCTTCCCATCCCATCTCGAGCTTTCTGATCAGGCTCTCATCGCAGGGTTGAAACACAGATTCTCAGCAAAACTCTACCCGGGGAACAGGTAAGAGGGTGGATTTCAAAGGACTTGAACGTAGTAGTGTTCCTGGAAAAAAGTAGAGGATGAAAATCAATGGGAGTTACAACTAGTACCCAACATTTGGCTAAATTGTAAAAATGATTCCCAAATTTATATTGTTAGTTCTCACTATTTAAAAATCGAGTAAAATTATGTTATAGTTGTTACGATTTATTTTATAATTTCTAGTTAGTTCAAATAAATAATTTATTATTTAAGTAGAAATTACTTTGAAGTAGTTGGAAATAAGTAAAAATAAATTATAAATAAGTAAAATTTAAAGATAAAATTATATTATCTGTATTTTGATGATCAAATAGCAAGTACAATATTACTAATAAGAACCACAACTAAGTGCACATAATCACGATCTTATCTTATCGTAGGAATCTGTAATCATCAATAATGGATTCTCGTAGGAAGTCCATACATTGATATAATGTCTTATTTTTTTTCTTCAAGATTATCTTCATCTTCTCAAGCATGCTCATTCTGTTGGAAGTTGAGTAAATTAGAGCCATTACCATCAACATTAACATGACACAATCAATTGTGAATGGCCATTGTGGCCCCGACTAATCTTACATGATGCTTAAATTTCATATTGGTAGGTACATCATTGACCATATGAATCCATTTCTTCCATAATCCAAAGCACCTTTCAATCATGCAAGTCATCATGCAGCAGGAGGAGAAGGAAGCAATGAGTACACTGTCGCAGTGACAATCTGCAAGTCAGGGGTAGAAGCAATAGAACTGTTAGAGATTGTACTTGCTTTGGGAAGTGAGAGAGAAGAGAAAATCGGGAGGAGAGAGAATCATGAGGATAGCTTCAACAACACACATGAGGTGGTTCTCTCCTCCAACAACATCAACACTGAACAAGAAGGAAAAAGAAGGAGATTATTGGGAAGGAGACTCCCCAACCTGAAGAACAGCTCCAAGATCCAGTTCAACGCTACTGTTTCAGACAGTGAACACTAGCAGATGGGAACCAGAATAATCTTTTACTTTATTTTCATTTGCTAAATGTTTTAGTTTTTGTGATAGACTTCCTAACAATGTTTCTATTACTTTGGCTATCTAATCTTAATGACATTATGTTTTAACTTTCAAGTCTGAGTAACTAAAACTTTAGGGATGTCTTAAGGTAAAGTGTGGTGGTGTGGATCTAAGGTAAATAATGAAATTTATCTTTATTTCTTAGTTCTTGTTTCTATAATTTCATGGATAGATCTAAGGAGGGGAACAAGTAGATTTGTAACTAAGATGCTTGATTTAGAGGTAGATCAACAAATAAGACGAGAGTAGTAGGTATTAGTTTAGGGTAGAACAAGTAGAACCGATTAAACCTAATTCTATACATTTTGCATGCAGGTAGATCTAATTGCGATGTTGGTAATGATATTGAGGACTATATGAGCCGAAAACATGATAAATGACCTAAGAAAACTTAGTTTGTTTAAAGTTGTGAGTATAAGAATAAGCTAAATTAAAGAGGTGATGGAAGTTATGACCTCACTGTTTATTCTATTTATCCATTTTGATCTACGTATTTTGAGCCGGTCTAACTTGTATGACCCACTATTTTTCTAATCTGACTATGTTGACCCATGTGATCCACTTTTGACTCAACAAATATTTTTTTATAACTTTTTAAATCTAATAAATTTTATTTAGAACTATTTTGACCCAATTAACATTTTCAATTATGTGGTTTTGATCCTAACGTTCTTGTGGATGGAGCTACTTTGGTTCAACATTATCTTTTTTTTTTGTTGTTTTGACCCAACCACCATATGCATTTTGATCTATATTGACCCATGTTTGATTTTTAAAAAAAAATTAAAGTGTTTATAAAGATGGTTACATTGATATTAGAACTTGTCAATTAAATGAAAAATAAGATAATAAAATTGATTTAAAAATTTGAATTTTTAAAAAATATGAGTTCATAAAATGAGAATATGATGTGATTAATTCTTGTAAAAAAATATTATAATCATTTAAAAAATTTTAAGTTGGCAACACTCATTCCACAAATAAATCATTCAACGTTCACTGGGAATTTTGTTGTCAATTTCTTTTGATAATGGTGTTGGTGAATATCAAATCTTGTTTTTCATGATGTAGTGCCCCTTTTTTGTAATCAAATATTGTTAGATTTGTTCAATAATATTCTATTCGGATGAATATATTGATAATTATGATTATGATTAAAAGAGTATTGTAAAATTTGTATTGACTTAACTTACCAATAATATATTGTTCGATTTTTTTCAATAATATATATTTCTTATCACTATTCATTAAACATATCACTATAATCCTAAAATAATAGAAAAATATGTCTATATATATAATTATTTTATCGGTTTAATGGTCTTTAAAATAAAAAAAAACATTCTTAAAATTTATGGAAGTAAAATGAATACGAATTTAGAGTTTAAATTTGGATTCTTGGGAGAAATCTAATAGAATTTAAAGTTGAATTTTACGTTGAAAATATTATTTTGATGTAAAAAGTATACAATAAATTGAATGTTAACTAATTAATACTTATAATTATAATAAATTCGAACATTTATTACTAAATAATTAAGTTTAAAATCAAATTTTGAATAAATTTAATGTTAACACCTAATGATATTTTTTTATAACAATTGCTAGAATTATAATTGAGTAAACTCAGTTGAAGAACATAAAATCAAAATAATAATTATTATCTATAATGGGCAATTGGATTTATGAATTTATGGATTTAGGTAATCTGGCCGAGCTTCCCTTACTGCTAAGATATATATCCATTGAACAAAAGAGATCAACAATGTTTCATAAGTTCACAAAAATGAAATGACAATGCTAATAACTCAAAGATAAGAATCCATCTTTTCACCCTCTTGTGTTCCCACATCTGAAATCTTGCGTCGATGGCGTGGAATTTGCATATCTTGTGCAAACTTTCGAATTTCATCATCAGTAAACCACTCCGGAACCATCTATAAAATAAGAGATAAATTACTATATGATATGAAATGATATTAAAAATACTTATGAGAAGTCATTACTTACAAATTGAGGGTAACCATCTAGTATGTATTTCTCCGGTTTCTGTGCTATGAATAAGTCGAAGTACATCAACTTATAAATCCCACACTCAGATCCCCCTCTTGTAAAGGCATATGTCAAATCAACACAACAATAACGTTTGTACTATGAAGCGAAACAACATCACTACATATTACTCACCAAAGGCTAATGAATCAGAACCTTTAAAGCATCCTCCTCAATTTCCCCATTTGCTATGAGTATCACAGAAAGTAACCTAAGTGAAATCAATTAGATACCCAACCTATATGTCATTTAGGATCATCCTAAACAAAAAATACCTGCGGATGGCAGCTTCACGCCCTTTTTGGTAGTCTAAGTGCAATGAATCAAGTACAAGAACACATCGATTTTCTTTGCATCCCAAATTACAGAATATAGCTAAACCATAATGGCCCCTACGAAAATAAAGTTCATATAATATGACTTATATGAAACCAAAAGCAAAATACATATAAGCATTACTTACTTCATGCATATTGGAATAATTATGTAGTTCTTGTTCCATGTTCATTCCTTTTAAGCCAATTTGGCATTAGCCTATGTTGAAAATTACGCTCCGCTGCATTCCCAAACCACAACACATCAACAATAACTATTCCACGCATCCTTGAATTTGGTTGCTTCTTAGAAAGTTTGCTGTCATAAAAATATAAGAAAAAGTGAGACAAATATCATTATGTGCTAGAAAAAACTGTTTCTCATTACTTACTCAATGACAGATTGTAAAACATCATCTCACAAACGACCATATACTCTTAAATGTGGTGCGATTGGCTCCTTTCGTGCACTTTTCAATTTTGCCATTTTGCCTTGTTGCACTTGCACATCTTGCCCCGTTTCGGGTGTTCATATTTATAACCCCTCCTTCAACATAACTACAATGAAAGGTGACATTGGTTTTCTTTTGGGGCTTGGCGGATCGCCGTTTGGTTGCATCTTGCTTTGGTTGTTCAACCTATTCATGATTGTACAACATTGAACACTATTGATTAAAATTAAGTAAACGCTTATTCCGATACCTGGGGTTCATGTTGATTCCTCTTGTTTCCTTTCTGTTGACAAGATCCATCCTTCGTCAAGTGATCATCATTACATGACCCTCAGTGACATCATTTGTCGAATTTATGTCTTCTGATGGTGGACCACAAGTTTGCTCCTCAATATCATTAGTATCGTCATCTATCTTTTTATTAGGGTATTTCCTACGATTATGCCCTTTCTCACCACAACCATTGCAAAACACACTTTTCATCCGTGAAGCTTTTTTTTAGCTGGACGTCATGGCTTCCTATGCTTCCAAGGTGGCAGCAACAATGGAGGCAGATCATCTGAGGGCCAATACTTGGCACCTGGTAACCGATAGATATCACCATCGTATCGCTACATAATTGACCTTGAAGTAAGAAGGATGCACGAACTCTGATAATGTTCCTTTGATGTGAATAATAGCTTGACACGCATGCTTACATGGTATACCTAGGATGTGAAAGAATAATAGATAAAAATATTTCAAAAAAGATGAAAAAACTGATCAGAAAAGAATCAAACCTGTGATTTGCCATTCTCTGCAATCACATGAACAATTTCTGAGTCTCAGAGTGACGATGCCATTGGCATGGAACCATCGAAAGTTTTCTCTATCATCCATCTCTATCCACCCATCTCTACCAGCTGCAACATTTCTTGCTAAAATCGCATCAATTCGATCCCCAAGTGGTCTAGGCCACTTAAGTGATCCCTGCCTCCTCTCAACAAACCACTCTGCAAATTTATCATTGATCTTGTCCAACATGTTGATGAAGGGTAAGCCACGGGTTTCCTTCAATGCAGCATTCAGAGATTCTGAATTATTATTCGTAAGCAAAGGACATTTGTTGCTCTTTTGAAAATATGCTCGCACCCAATACTTGGGGTTTATTGCTAAAAGATAACCATGACCCTTAGGGCAAACCCCCTCTAACTTTCTCATTACTTCCTTGAACTCTACTTGAGTTGTTGATCGTGCTGCATTCCATACTAGTTGTCGAACTCTGTCAGGTAGATCAACCCTCACATGTCTTCTCATGTTTTTTAGTAAATGGACCACACAATAACGAACCTTAATGCACAAAGAAATAAGTTATGAAAAACCATGTGTATCTCATGCTAATTATTTAAAATAAATAAAACCTTACATGCATTCCCGGCATTACTTGCTGAATGGCAAGAATAATCCTTGTCCCTCGATCAGAAATTACTATGAATGTTGATGAGTTCTCGTTGGTTATACCATAATCCTTGACAAACAATCGAAGGAACCACTTCCAACTCTTGTATGTCTCCCCTCCGACTACTCCCCATGCCAAGGGATATACTCCATTGTTTGGGTCACATGTAGTTGCCACTAGTAACTTCCCTTGCACATTAGACAACAAGTGTGATCCATCAACTCCAATCACTTTCCTCTCACTTAATGCAAAGCCATCTCTACAAGCCTATATGTAAGCAATTTGTGAACAACAAATTTTGAAGAAAATCAATCCATACTTTTACCCAATAACAAAAAGAATAAAAAACATACCTTTGGACAAAAGTAGACGCCTGTGCACATTAATCGATCAACGGAATCACCATCACGACACTCTAAGATTTCAACGGTTGCTCCAAGATTTGACTACTTATATTGGGCCACATACGAACGTAATTTAACAAATTGTGAAACTTCAAAACCTGTACTCAACTTCCGGGCATACTCTTTACCTCTTCTGATTGTGTGAGGTGCACATTGGAGGTTGTAATATGTTTGAACGTCACGACAAAAAGCTTTCAGTGGATACTTCGGTTGATTCATAATCTTTTGGAAATATTTTCGCCCAATGAACCGTGGTCTAACCGACCTATTATTTGACTGAGGCACACATTCATCACAATGATCAGAGACCTCTTCAACAAGCCAACAACAATGCTCTTTCCTCTTAACAACAAACTTCCAAAAACAGCCCTTGAATTTACAAATCAAAATCAATCGTCGCTCATCATTTTTCATAAACTTCTATTCAATACCTTTCTTCACACAGTAATCTTCTAATTGTTGCTTAGCTTGTATCTTTTCTGTAAAGCAAGTGCCAACCCTGCATTTTGAAAGCACTTCAATGAAGCACAATATATAATAAAGATAATTAATAACAAATCAATCATGATCTTTGAGTTACTCTAACTCTTGAATAGTCCATCCAAGGTCAATATTAAACCATTTTAGATTTTCTTCTACCACTTGGCTCCCTCCTTCATCTGTAATAATTGATGGTTCTTCCTTCACATCTTCACTATCTTTATATTTAAATGGTTTACAATTCACATCTTGTTCATTTTTACTCTTCAAAGGTTTCTCAACAGCGCACTTCACATACGTATCAACTGGAAAGTGTGTATACAAAATCTCATAAAAATCATTCACATAATCACTATCATATTCTAGATCAGGTAGTTTCTCATCTTCTGAATCCATTGTCCTAATATTAACAAATGAAGGAAAAACAGGGTAAGTTGACTAAAACTAATAATGAATAAAAAAAACGTATGAGCATCCAACAACTAACACAAAATCCCAATCTATCTCAATAGCTAGATTTCGTTTGAAAACTATTTACAGAAACCCTAGATGCAAAAATCCTTCCATGAAACTAATTTTCTCTAGCTAAATAAGGGGTTTATCTGTGTCATAAGTATTATATGATATTTTTTAAATTATGATATTTTAACCATATCTTACAAAGACATGTTAATTATTATGTTTTATATATTGATAATTCAACATAAATTATATATGTTATTTATAGAATTACATTATTTTTTATAAAATCTTTATATCCATTTTAAATGTACAAAATAAAATATAAAAATTATATCTATTGATTATTATTTAATGAAAAAATTAAAATCCTAATTGATTGATTTTATTTTTTATGTGGATATTTATTTTAATAAAACTAATTTTTTCTATTATAAAACACAAGAAAATTTAACTCAATTGATTAAACATTTATTTATATCCCAAATTTTAAAATTTTTATCAACATATTTTTGTTATATATATTCATAACTATTATTTTGACAAAAATACATAATTAATCAGATATTTCGAAAGTTGAAAATGAAATATATGTTTTTCATTGTTTCTTCAAAATATGTAAATTAATATTTTAAATAATGATTTTGAATAAATAAAAATGCACATCAATATTTTTATTAAAAGTAATAATATTAATGTGATAATGTTGAAAAAACAAGGTATTTTTCAAATGAGTATATGAAAATACAAGTATATCACCTATATGTTTAAAATCTTAGATATTTTACCAATCTTATGTATTTCGCTAATTATCCCCATGAATTGGTTTTTCTTTAAACTAATATGGGCTGAAATAAAATGGACCACCATTTTTTTACAATTTTTTTATTAAGAGCACAATGTCCGTTTGATCTTTTTTTTAAAAAAAAAAAAACTTTTTTATTGAATTAGTTAAATAGATTTTAATATTAATAATATAATTTTTTTGGTAAAACATGCTATAATTTCTAATTTTTTAATATTTTTTATCTTTAAAATATTTGTTGTATCTATATTTTTATACTTATAATGTTGCTGTGTATTTCATTCTAATTTCTTGATTACAAAATTCAGTATTCATTTTTTCATCGAATGGAGTATTTTAATATGTTCATTTTTAGTTTCATCTTGAAAAGCAGATAACTCTAATGAAAACACAAACAAATCTACATTGAAATCATTTTCATAATGACATTATCGAATCGTATCCAGAGTTTGGTATTTTTTAAAAAAATAAGAAATTTTTAACTTTAGTATTTAAATGTTAAAAAACAACAAACTTTGGTGTTTACAATGTTGGTTACCCATTAACAAGTATATTGAGTCAAAAGATAATATTTATAAAAACGAATGGGACAAAACATTATAATTTACAAATAATGTGACCATTTTCACCAATTAGTTGGGTCATTTCCGCCCATGCCATAATCGGTTTAGGTTATTATTGTCGAATCGGGTCAAAAGAGTATTATATATAAGATTTGTTGGGTCAAAATTGTATTAATTACAAATAGTGTTACCATTTTTGCCAATTAATTGGGTTATTTCCATCTAACACACTAACGGAAAAAAACAGTTGGGTCATTTTTATCATTTATACCAAAACAGTAGGGTCAAAATAAATATTACCACGTAAATTAAATTAGGTATTTTAGCACCACACTAACTGCACACTCTTAAGGTATACTAGTATTACTCTTTATTAGAATTAATATTTTTTATCTTCAACATTGAGACTTGATATTTTTTACTGAACTTGGTTACTATTGTTAGTTTGAACTTAGATTAAGAGCTAATATTATTCTAAATTCTGCATTTGTTGAGATACTTAGCACAAGCTTCTTATGATCGGCCTCGAATTCCAGTTTATATTTTGTATTTAATTTGTATTTTGTGAGTATTAGAAATTACAAATTTATTTGATATGGAATTCTATTTTTATTTCAATGATAATAAGAATTTCCGTTTATCAACTATCATGACTTACACCTTTGTAGCCAGCCTTTGTACAAGTGAATCATATATCAAAGTCACAAACTACTAATATATTTTGAGTGAAGATCCTTTGCAATCAGTGAAAAGTACATTCTTAAATTCCGGGACACAAGCCTTGACATGAGTACATGAGTACCATCTATGGCCCCCTATACCATTCCTAAAACATGAATACTTAGAGTTATTAATAAAAAAGGGATAGAACTCTTGTATACTAGAGTATCATCTATGACCCCAATCCTTTTGTCATCCTATTAGTACATTGTGGAATGCAGCATGTATGGTGTCTCATCTCCAATCAAAAAACTCTTGTATGCTAGAGTATCTTTCTCTCTTGCCTACCCTCCTAAGAAAATAGCGACCTCCTCCTCAACAGGGACATACCGTTGCTTTGCTAACCCATAATCATTAACAAGCAATTAATGATTTAGTCCACAACTCTTATTACTAATGTTTCAGTAAGTTCAGCAGGGAGATGAGCCGAAAATCAGACTTGCTAACGTGTAAAACAAGCAAAAAGGGGCGCAAAATCCGGAGAAGGACAAAGAGCACTATTCTGCCGCCACCGCAATCTGCAAGTTCAGGCCGGGAACAGTGCTGGCGGTCGGGAACAGTACTCGCGGATAGCAACAGTGCAATGGAGTGAAGGAAAGGGGAAATTTATTTTCGAAAAGAGGGGAGAGCGAAAAGAAGCAAACAGCGAGGGGGATGCAAGGGGGTCTTCTTCCCCAAAGGGAGAAACACCAACCAGAGGGGGGAAGGGAGGCCTTCATCACCAAGAAAAGCACCGGAGCCCAGTCCAGCGCTATTGTTCCGGATTGAGAACAGTAGCTAATGGGCGGAAGAACAATCTTTATTTACTTTCTAGTTTTCTGAACATTTCGACTTTCTGCATTTTACTTGTTTATAATGTTTCTGCCATTTTGACCAACTTATATGAATGAAATCATGTTTTATTTCCAAAGCATGAGTGGCTAGAGTCTTAGGGATGCCTTAAGGAGAAGTGGGTGGTATGTGCTTAGGTTGATGATGAAATTTAGTTGTCTTCTTTAACTCTTGTTCCTAACAAATCATGGGTAGACCTAAGGAGGGGAGCAAGTAGTTTCACAACTTAAATGCATGGTTTAGAGGTAGACCAACAAATCAAACAGAATCAGTCGGTGTTAGTCCAGGGTAGAACCAGTAGAACCGGGTAGACTTAATTCTATATGCCTTGCATGCGGGTAGACCTAATTGCAATGTTGGTTATGATATTGGGGACTAGATTAAGCCAAAAATATGATGAATGACCTGGGTAGACTTAGGTTATTTAAAGTTATGAGTGTAGCAAGATAATAAATTAAGTTAGGAAGTTTAGCATAACACCACCCGCAGATCCTTAAGGCGTTCTCGTATTAGTCTGAGTCAAAACCAGTACCTGTTACTTTATCTTAGAAACCTGATATTGCTTACCTACCTTGTTTACTGAACTTGTTTACCACTATTAGTCTGAGCTTAGACTAAGAACTACTGTTATTCGAAATATTGCATCTACTAAAATACTTAGCAAGCACAAGCTCTTCGTGATTGACCCCGACATCCACTATACAAGTTTTCTAAATTTGTATTTTGTGTCGATTAGGGACTATAAATTTATTTGATTCGGATTTTCCATTTTTATTTGCAACGATATTAGGAAATTCCCGTTTATCTCAAATAAATCTTTAAAAACACCATAATCACGTGCAGAAATCTATATACATGGATAAATGAATATTTAAAAATCACTTGCAGAAATCTATATTTAGATGTGGAGGTGTTTTAGCTATTGTTTTTCACATGTAAAAATCTAAGAAATCTCAATTTTCAATGGCTCCAATAAAGCAAGAAACTAATCACGATAAAAGAGTCAAACTATATATAATAACATTAAATTAAAATGGTAAGAAACAAGACATCAAATATTACTTATATATATATGATCAGCCCACCAATGAGGATCCTGATCAGATCCCGTTAGATGCACGGGCCAGAGTTCTGTACTTTATAGTTCCTATTGGATGAAATCCCATACCAGATCTATCCACCAATTTTTTCTATAAGGTCAAGTCGAATTGTTGCTCATTATGGCTGATAAATGAATAATTTATTCATGTCGTAAATATGCAAATTCATGAATTAATAAAATTTATAAACCTAATTCACAATCAATTATACAAAACATACGAGAATAGTGGATGAGTGAAATACAAGGAAATTTGTGCTTGTCATCTAAAGGTAATGTATTCTGTTTTTGTCATAATGAAAATTTAATCTAAGTTAGAATTAATATAGTTTCACAATAAAATGCAAGAATATAATAAACGAGTAAATAAAATTTCTATCTAAAATTAGATAATGTGATGTTTTGAGACTTCAATAAACATCATGCTCATTATTAAAATTATTACACCCTAACAAAAAATTATTCATTTAACAAACAAAAATGCAAATCTATCTAAACCCTTGTTTTTTACTAATCTTCAATCTAGCTCTAATGAAGGTTGTTTATGATGAATATCACTAACTCTCCCTTTTGGATCTATCCTAATTTATTAAGGAAATAATGTGATTATATTGTAAATATGGTTTAATGAATAGGAAAAATCACTATTGGGATACATCATATTCATATAAAGTTGCACATATAATGTATCACATTTACAAATTTATATATTTAGTACATTAAGATATAAAAATAACGGTATTCATTCATCATGTTTATAAAGTTATATATTTTGATATATCACATTTTAAAAATAACATAGTTAGTTCATTGTGTTTGAAAAATATACAAAAAAGCATCACATTTCAAAAATAAGTAATATAAAACATCACAATTGAAATATATGCAAGGCAATGCATCACGTTTCAAAAGTGGCACTGAAGATGCATCACGTTTAAAAAGATTCAATTTTGGTCTAAAAATTATAAAAAAATGCATACAATGTTTTTGCGTGTCGTTTCCTCAACAAGAAGCGTAGTATGAATATCGATCTCGGGAAGTTGTTTTTCGTGAAAAGTGTTTTATAAGAAACTTCTACAAAATGTCACGGTTTTGTAAAAGGAGGTTTTTGAGACATAGAAATAAAAAGTTACAACCTAAGTGATGGGCCTTGACTACGGAATGCAATTCCTAGGAATGAGATTTCATCTCTTTATTTTGTCCGTTCTTATCTCGGTTTTTCACTAAATTGACATTGGGAGTTAATTCATATTGACACTGGGAGTGAATTGGATTGTCTTGTAGACACATATGCACATCAAATTTACTATGAATTATTAATATTCAAAAAAATATTGAAACACATTAATTTTATTAACAAAGAAAAAAATAATGATTAAACACTAAAAATATAGAATTTTAATAAAAATGATGAATTGATATTAATACAAAAGATTTGATTTTATCAATCTTATCATATTTTTGTTCATCCGATACAAATAAAAAAAAGAAGTTAAATTTTTAAAATCTTTATATTTTAATATGATAAAAATTATTCACATTCAACATACTTTTATAATTATATTATTTAGTAAAATTTTAAATTTTTATGAATTGAATATAAATATTAACTAAAAATATTTGGTTAATGTAGAGTTGGGTACGGAAGTGGGTTACATAACCCATGTACGTGTGTGATGGACGTGGGCCCTAATATTATTATTGAATATTAATAATATAAAAATTCGTATTATTAAAAGTTATATTTTTTAAAAACAAAAACTTGTGGCTAAAAAGCATTTGCATTCAAAATATCTAAATAAATCAAAATGTTATTGATTTATAACCACAAATGTTGTTGATATTTCAATATGTGGTCTAAAATGAATCAAAAAGTAAGAAAATATCTAAAAGATTTTCTATAAAAAATGATGATTAATCAATAACAACAAACAAGTATTTTTCAACAATTTTGACCTTTCAAATCTCTTTCAATGGCCAAAGTTTGCTTGAAATTGTATTATGGTGGTCAAATTTTAAGAGATACTAATGGTATCTCTTATTATGATAGAGATCTATGTGGTTTTATTGAAGTGAAGCATTCTATATCATTCAAGAAGCCGTTAGAGATTATTGGAGGTGAGCATGATATTCTTATTCATCCAGATAACTATGAAATTAGGGCCAAGTTTATTGATAAAGCAGTTGGAATGATGAATGAAGCTATAATCGACAATTTATCAACAATTCGATACGTATTTAATCCAAATAACTCAGCTTTTGGTGTTGACTTATATATTTCAAAAAAATCGAAGGATGGTGAAGCTACTACAAGCCACATAGGTGAGTAATTTTTTTTAAATTTTTTTTTATAATCTTTGAGTTAATATTATAATATTCATGTAATGGATTCACACAATATCCTACACTTGATGATTTTGTCGACGTATTCGCAAATCCATCTTATGCATTCGAGGAAAACAACAATTATACACAGAATACTGATGATGCAGGCTATCAACATTTCGGAATACTTTGTTTAATAATTTTGTTACATATTTTATTTAATATGCAAGTTTAAATTATTATCAATTAAATTATTTAGTAGATTTTTCATGTTCATTTAAATGAATATTTTTTTTATTTATTAGAATTATCTCATTGTTTATTTATTTATTTCTGAATTTATGTAATCACTTATATTATATTTTTTTGAGATTACATAAGTTAAATGTTTATGAATATAAGTTATTGAATCATTCATTGATATTTAAAAATCTAAATTTTTCAGGTACACATATATTGAACCTACTTATTTCTATGATGAAGATAGATGTGGTGTTTATGAAAATGCATGTCATGTTAAAGAACAAGATCATGTACTAGATATTGTTTATGTAGATGAAGAGGTTGAATTTCATGATGAACCACTACCTGAAGAAGACGAACAACATACTGTATCATTAGATGAGAATAATACAGAGATTGAATATTGCTTTGCTGATGCCAATGACTCAAGTCCTAAACTTAATTATTATCGTGGAAATCATCAGCAACTACAAGTTGGGATGCATTTTACGCAGAGACAGGATGTCATCGATGCCATAGCACATTATAATATCACTATTGCGCAAAGAGAATACTATATGATGCACAATGATAAAGCCCAGTATCGTGTGATGTGTTGGAAAAAATACAAATAACATTCTGATTGTCCTTATTATTGCAACGTTGGATTTCAACGTCGATCAAAGACTTGGAAAGTTACGAAGATCATAGAGCCTCACACTTGTGAAGTCACACCAAATCTTGCAACATTTCATCGCAATTTAACAAAGCCGGGGATTTCCGCGAAATTGATGAATCATCAACGTGAAAAGTTAATAGCAAAGGATCTTATTGCAATAGCAAAAGAACATTAGGGTATGATATTTCATATTGGCAACCTTGGTCAAGTTTGTATAAAGCATATGAGATACGGTATGGAACATGGGAAGACTCATTATCTAAACTTCCAAGTTATCTAGAGGAAGTTGTCGAACAAATCCTGGAACGATAGTGACATGGGATCATATTGGGGTAGATGAGAATGACAATTATATATTTCGTAGAGTATTCTGGACTTTCAGATTTACTATTGATGATTTCTCTCATTGTAGACCAGTATTATGCATTGATGCTACGCATTTATATGGTCGTTATGATTACAAGTTATTGGGTGCTGTTGCAATTGATGCTAATAATTTTGTATGCCCAATCGTATATGCTTTTGTGCCAAGTGAAGGAGGGGAAGATTGAGCATCTTTTATGAAACAATTAGATATATATGTGATACGTGGGAGGCAAGGAGTATGTCTTATCAATGATCGAGGATCAGGATTCTTAGCAGCTTACAAGCTCTATAAGCGTTTTTCACCACCCATGGAGTGCACAAATTTTGCGTATTTCATATACGGAAAAATTGCATGGCGCATGCTGGATGCAAAACAAAAGGTTTTGGTGAGATCATTCGAAGAGCATCATATGCAAGAACACGAATAGATTTTGAAGATGCCATGAAAGCATTAAAGAGTAAAAAATTGAAGGCATTTGAGTATATGAAAGCAATCCCCTTAAATTAGTGGACTTTATTATATGACGATGGCCATCGGTAAGTTATATTTATATTCTTCTATTTAATTTTCTTATGGAGTATAAGCCTTACTTAATAATTGAAAAAAGGCATACTATCATGACTACAAATCATGTGGAGACGCTCAACAGTGCATTGCGTGAAGCTCGTCGGTTGCCACCAATAGAAATTGCAAAGATAATACTATTATCCATAGTTCAATTACATGCAGATTGTGACACTAATAAATTACATTTAGGTTACTTTTGAGAAAGGTAGAGAATATTTCGAGAGATATAGGGTGGCTGCCAATGCTAGAGTAGCGAAAGGAATCTCATTTGAGGAACAAATTTAAAATAAGTATGATGTAGCATGCAGATTACTATCTCAACTCAATTGTACTGTGTACAATTCCTTTGAGCAAGGGGTAGAAATCACATTCAAGACAAGAGATGGGATAGAGTCTTGCAAGGTTAATGTGAAAAAACAAGTATGTGATTGTGGAGTTTGGCAATATGACCGCTACCCCTGTTGTCATGCTCAAAAGGTAAACTAAAATGAAATATATATATTACATTATTACGATTTCACAACTAATTATCATTTTTGGTAGGCTTGTCATCACTTTCGAGTGAACCCAAAAGACAAAGTAAGTGACTACTATCGATCTCATTATCTTGTTAATACATATAGTAGTCAGGTTCATCCCGTTCGAAATGAGCAGAAATGGGGACCAGCACCTTTTCAGCTATTGGTTGATCCATCACGACGCAGAGCAAAGAAAAGAGGACCAACCCAAAAAACAAGGCTGAAGGGTACAATAGATTTTCAAAAAAGAGGAAGATATCATCATCATCAACAAACAAGGGAAGATCCAAATTCTATTGATGCTAACTTCAATATATTCATACTAGATGAACGACTTGATGTCTCTTCTACACCAGAGCCACCATCAAGGAGAGATTCAACTCTGTTGTCTTCACAATTGACCACTGCTTCAAGTTCAAGGCTAAAACACTCGTCATATGAGGGAAACTCTTGAAATCCATAAGAAAATTCAGCATATATACCTTCAAGGTATTCAATTTCACATCCCCAATCATCACAAAGAACCTTTTTCATCAATAGATATATCCCAACCAAGACAACAAGGAATCAAATCAAAATCATTGGTTGGTAAACTTGTTTAGAGGTTGCTTCCATCAAGGAAAAGATGAAATTATGTGTATTATTTTTATTTCAAAGTAAAATATGTTCATTTTAAATAAATAATTGCATTTTCATATTTATATTTTCATGTTGCATCAATATTTTGGTTAATGCATAAATCATAATATTAAAAGATAATTTTTTATTTATTCTCATATTATTCAGGATATTTGTTTCATGGTTTTTGAAATTATTTTTGAATTTTACAATTTACCATTAGTATTTTTTTTACATAGATGTTCTTTAATACACAAATAAAACATATATAACATGTATAATTGTAAATTCTTATAAATTAAATATACAAAAACGAATTAATGATGTTTTAATTATTTAAATTTTATTAATTGATTTAAATAAAAATTATAAGTAAATATTTGTCAAATAATATTCTTATATATATATATTTTTTGGTTAAACAATATTACTTTTTGTATATCATATTTAATATAATAAAAATCTAATTTTTAGTTACAAAAAATGGAAATATAAGCATATATAAATATAAATGATATTTCAATTTTATGTTATTATTTGTACATTCATAAATAGAGATATTATTTAGGTACCTATATAACTCTAATTGTTTACTAAATAAGAATATAAAATCGAAATAACAATTATATCTATATATATGTTTATATTTCAATGTTTTATAAATAAAAACTAGTTACTTTTATTATATTAAATATGATATATAAAAAAATATAGCTTTTTAGCAGAAAAAATACAAAAGAATGCTATTTGATCAATATTTATCAAATAGGTTATATAAACAATGAATTTGTTATAAAATTAATATTTTAATCTATTGTATCACAAATTTGCAAATGTTACAAAATTAATTGGATAACTTGGAAATATTATAAAATTTCGAAATATTTTTTCGAATACATTTGAATCAATAAATTACAGGTTTATTAATAAAATTAATTGAAAATTTTTAATATTTATTTTTATTTAAAGTCTTTCAATTTTTTTTAAAAAACTACATGTATATTAAATACAAAAATCTTATGTAAATAATAATACTAATGATTGTGTTATTTGAAATAACAATAACATGAGTATTCTAATAAAAATAAGTAAGTATATATATTTGTGTAATGATAAAAAATAGGAGGTATTTTGATAATTTTTTTGATCTTATACGGTCATATTAACAAAACTATCCAACTCCTACACTATTGGAGAGACATGATGTAATTTTATTTCAATTTTTTTAATTCTTAATTTAGTACATGATTATTTTTTATTTCTTAGTATCTAAAATTTAATTATTGAAAATATATTTAATATCTAGTACATTATGATTAACTATGATGCAAATTAAAAAATAATAACTAATTTGTAAAAACAACAAATAAGGTAAAATAAATAAATTTAATAAACAGGTATTTTGATAACAAATAATATATATAAAAAACGAAAAAAACGCAGGTATTTTTACAAAAAAATTAGTAAACACACGTAGTTTGATAATAATGTAAAAACAACATATATTTTAACAAAAACTTTTTCTAACACAGTTATTTAACTAAATTGTCCCAATAATATCCATGGGCTCTTGTGTTGTTGAGATAAATTAGTATATTTTAATATGTCATATCATATATTTTAATAAAATAAAAACAACAGGTATTATATTAATATATTCAAAACAACAATTATTTTCATAATAGTAAAACCAATAACAGTTAGTTTAATGAACAAATAAAAACAACAATCATTTTAACAAAAAACTTGTATTTCATTAAATTTCTGAGAATTTGCATCACAATTGACAGCTCATGCTCGATACCATCAATGCGGGAAAGAAGCCAAAAGAAGACACGGCACCTAAGAACCATCCAACATTGGAAATGTCTTTCTTCCTAAGAAGAGGCGATGAACACTCGGACTTGATCCATGAAGCTCAGATTCTTGGGGCGATCGTTGCGTTTCACATATCCAGTCGCCAATTTCTCCGAGTAGCAGTCGTACACCTGATCGCCGCTCCTGCGCCACAGCGCCTCTCCGTAGCTCCGGTGAGCGAAATAGGCCCAACCGCTCCGCGTTTCCTCCTCGATCTGGATCTCGATTGGCAGCCTCTCGTAGTGTCCCCGGCTCAATCCCTCCAATTCGTCGATCCGAGCCAAGGCGGCGGACGACACCGAGTACACCTCTCCCGACACGCGGTGGCCGTGTCCAGGGTTGTTGATTAGGAAGGGCACACGGAATGGGCCGCAGACGAGCGGAAGTGCCTTGGCGGTGACGCCGTAGGCGACGAAGGCGACGTCACCGGAGGCGATTAGGTTCTCGAGAAGCGGATGGTTGGAGAACCCGCGCTTTAGAGTGCCGTAGGTGAATAGGAGCGTGGATCCAGGCGCCTCCGCCACCATCGTCATCAAGAGAGTGGGAGAAACGGAATGTGGAGCCGTGTGTGCTCAAGTCTGGTTGAGATTTTAGTGGTGATGAAGAATCGGGATGGGTGACGTGTGTGCTCGACTATGGTTGAGATTTAAGTGATTTTAAAAATTGACTCTCAATAATTTTTAATATTTATTGCTTAAATATACAAATTAACATAAATAAGTTTAATTTTCTCAAAATTTGGCTCAGTTTATCATCATTAAAAAATTACATTAATAATTCTTCATTCTTTAAAAATTTAATAGAATTATTTCTCAATTAATCGTAACTAGTGTTTTTAATAGTGAAGAACTAATTAAATTAAGTATCTAAATAATAAAGAACCAACAACATCTAAAATATAAAATTTTAAAAGACTAATTATATTTGTCAATTATAAGGAATGATTTATACATAAAACAGTGAAAACTAATTTTATCAATAAGAATAATATATATAATTCACATTAAATATGAGAACTAGCTTGATCAAAATGTTAAACATTATTGCACAATTTACTTGAATCTATATGTTGATAGTAATGCATTTATATAAGAGAGTAAAAGAGAAACATAGTTAAAGTACGTATATAGTGAGTGAAAAAAGTAATATATTGATATAGAGGAGATTCGAATATTTATATAAAGAAGATTTGAATATTTTATTGGATTTGTATTACCTTGAATAAGATGTTTTATATAACTTCTATCTAAATATTTTATTCAAAATTTTCAAAATTATTTTCAAATATTTATTTAGCCTTTGAATGTTGGATTAAATTTTTATTTATGTATTTTATCTTAATCCAAATTCGTGTACTCTCTAACTCATATATTTTTAGAACTTGATTTCTTTTTAAATTAACTTAAAATACCGTAAATATGCATGAAATTCACTTTTTATCCCACAAAATCAAATTTAAAATATATAAAATTAATACAAACTAATAATAAAGTAAAACATAAAGTGGATATAAATAATTTAAAAATAAATAAAATATATATTCATCCAATTGAAATTAAAATATGATCATTAACGTTAAGATATGAAATACAAATAAATACAGTAAAATAACATGAAATTGATGAGATTTCTTGAATAATTGGAAGAAAAGTCAAAAGGTTGGAAAATTCCTCGCTCTTCTGCTTCACCCGCACCCGCATCATTACACGGCGGTCATAATTGCGCAGAACTTTGCGCCACCTACAATTTCTTAGCTTCGTTTCCAAGGTAAAGAAAGATTACTGGATCGCTTTTGATTTCGGTTTCCTCTTTGTTGTGTTTTTCTTCCTCCAAAATTTTTGTTCTGTGCTAATTGATTCGGAGTTGCTTGTTTATTGGAAAAGGTTCGCCTTCGACCTTGTGATGCTTAATTCTTAGCTGGACTGGGGGCGGGGTTTTCTTGAATTTACGAGTTTATCACAACTTTTTTCAAATTTCTATGCGTAGATGTGATCAGGGTTTCAATTTTTGGAATTGATTTTCAGATCTATTTGTGAAGATGAGTGACAATTTGATGGATAAAGTGAGTCAGTTAGGAGAGCGGTTGAAGATTGGTAGCTCCGAGGTGGGTCAAAAGATTAGCTCTGGTATGAGCTCGGTGAGTTTCAAGGTGAAGGAATTCTTCCAGGGACCTAATGAAACGGATAAACTTGTTGAGGAAGCCACATCTGAGGGTCTGGATGAGCCTGATTGGGCTACCAATCTTGAACTCTGTGATATGGTAAACCATGAGCGACTTAACAGTGTGGAGTTTATTAGGGGAATAAAGAAAAGGATCATTTTGAAGAACCCTAGGGTCCAGTACTTGGCTCTTGTATTGCTCGAAACTGTGGTGAAGAATTGTGAGAAGGCGTTCTCGGAGGTTGCAGCTGAAAGGGTTCTTGATGAGCTGGTTAAGATGATTGATGACCCCCAGACTCTTGTCAACAACCGGAACAAGGCCTTGATGCTAATTGAATCTTGGGAGAATCTTCAGATGAGTTGCGCTACTTGCCCGTTTATGAAGAGACATATAAGGTAAAGCGGTTAACCTCCAGTTACAAGCAAGTAGATAATTGGTGTTCTTATGCAACACAATAGGTTTTAGCTTTTGAAAAATATTGTCATTTTTGGAGTTTCTATGAGCATGATTTTTTGGTTGAGTGCTGAGGAATTGAACTTGATGTATGGCTAGGAATACAATATGAAGAATAGTGTATAACCTGTGAGGCATAGTATTTGAAAATTGAGGGAAAGAAATTGGAAATGGGAAATGCTCATTGAAACATGAGAAACAATTTTACGTGTTTCTGTAGTAAAGTCATTTAGCTAATGTGGTTTGTTTTAAAGATTTTCCGAGAGGGTAGTACATATGTTATGCCCCTATTGAATTTTATGAGCGATCCATTTGGCTTACTTGAGTATCTGATCCTGCAGAGTTTAAAGTTGAGGGGAATTCGGTTTCCTGGTCGTGATAATGAGAGCCTAGCTCCAATATTTACTCCTGCAAGATCAGTGGAAAGTACCAACTCATATGTCCCTTTACCACTTGGGGAGCAAGAACAACTTCACAACGATATCCCTGTTCGAAGTTTTTCAGCTGAACAAACGAAGGAAGCATTTGATGTTGCACGAAACAGTATCGAGCTTCTTAACACTGTTCTATCCTCTTCTCCTCAGCAAGATGCTCTAGAGGTACATGTAGTATTTTATATGTTCCCATGCTGTCTACTGAGAGGTGCTTCGTATGACTGTTGAAGTCTTGTTTGAAAGTGATCTTTGCGGCTCAAAAGTTGAGACAATTTTTTTATATGGTCTTCACCTTTTTAGTCCCAATCCCCATATTTTCATCCATTCTTGATCACACGGTACTCACCTCTGCTGTCAAAATTAAGTTTTCCTGCGGCTTTGAGTATAAAACCGAACTGTGTTCTTCATGTTTGTGCAGGATGATTTGGTGACAACCCTGTTGCATCAATGCCGTGAGTCCCAATACACGGTTCAAACAATCATTGAAACAGCTGGGGATAACGAGGGTCTGCTTTTCGAAGCGCTGAATGTGAATGACGAACTTCAGAAAGCTCTATCCAAGTACGAAGAGATGAGAAAGCCAAGACAGGTTCATTCTATGCCAGAGCCTGCTATGATCCCAGTAGCCATCGAACCCGATGATTCCTCAATGACCAAAGAAGGTGCTCTCATCAGGAAGCCACCAAATCTAGGGTCCAGGAACGATGACATGATGGATGACCTTGATGAGATGATATTCGGTAAGAAACCTGGAAGCAGCAGCACATCAGACACAGCAGAGGATGCAAAGACAAAGCAGGGAAGTAGTAGTAATGATTTAATATCATTTTGATAGAAGCTCCAATTGTTTCTCTCAAATTGCATGGTGAAATGCTGACTGTTCATGTGGTTATAATAGTCTGAGAAACGAATCTCCTTTGGACCATTTGCCTTTGTTGCTCGGGGGACATATCTCTGCACTCTCCTGATTGATGTTTGGCATCCTCTTTCGCAGAGAACGATTGTCCATGGCCTTCTTTGTGTGGGTTGGTGACACAAAGGAGACCGAGCAAACCCGGAAAATAGTTGTATTTCTTCTATTCTAGTTTTACTCTTACATTCAACTAAAAGAGACAACTTCAAGTATCTATTATGCGACCATTTTTTTTTTATGAGAATCAGTTTGGTTTTTTCAATTTTATATCTACTGATTGGTGTACGTTTATCATTCATAATGGTCCAACGGATACGATTCAGTCCCTTCCTTCCTCAACTTCACCTCTCGCTTCTTCGTGTGCATAAGGGCGTCTCGTTTCACAGCGCACCTCTGTCATTTGAACTAGAGTTAGTGATCTGTTGATTCATGGCGGTGGAAAAGTTGACGGATTTGAGTCAGCCGATTGATGTTCCTCTGCTAGACGCCACTGTCGCTGCTTTTTATGGGACTGGATCCAAGGAGGAGTTTGGTACTGCTGTCTTTTCTTGTAATATTAGTCGAATTTTCCCGTTTCGCTCCTGGGAATTGAACTTCCTTGGGATCAGTATGCGTGCATTGTTCGAATTCTTTTTTAGGAAGCGTTTAATATCAAATGTTGAAGGAAGGATTGCATGATGGACGGTGATGTTGTCAATCTGCCATCCGTCTGTGGCATCATTTGGATTTATATTTCCTGTAGTTCTACAACAAGAAGATTGTCCTTGAGCAGTGAAACTTCTCAGTTTTTTGCGCGGTGCCCCAAACTAATGATGTGCACTTGGAGGCCTGTAAGTTAGTTCGTTTGTTAGGATCCAATCTCTTCAGAAGTCTGTAAATTCATGGTGATGGCTGCTAATCCCGCCCTCTTGTATTAAGATGACTTGCAATAAGATGCAGATTCTAGTGGATTTATTTGTTTGTAATAAGACTCGGCTATTTGCATTCATTTCTTGATCTTGGGTGTGTGAGGCATGTTGATTTTTGAACGTATATAACGAATATGGCTATCGTTGCTTGCATGTGTTTCCTATGTGCATCTCTGAGCATTTTCTTACTCTCTTGGTATGTTGACCTTGCCATCAGAGGTCCGCTGCTGACCACATTTTGATGGATTTGCAAGGCAATCCTGAAATGTGGCTTCAAGTGATTCATATTTTATCTAGTACACAAAATTTGAACACCAAATTCTTTGCATTACAGGTAAAAATGTTTTTTTTTTTTTTCCTGGAGTTCTCTTTGAAATGCCAGTTTCTGCTTTAAGCCATTTAATTATGGATTCGTATTTATCTTTATGTGGGAAAAAGCAGTTAGTTGTTTATGGCTTTATTGGCGAAGTGTAGGTTCTTGAAGGTGTTATTCAGTATAGATGGAATGTTTTACCCTCGGAGCTACGGGATGGCATGAAAAACTATATCTCCGAGGTTATAGTTACAGTACGGGCATTCAGGCTTTTCTGTTTTGCCGTGGTGGGCATGCAATCTTCTACCCTAATTTTAATATTTATTTTTTAGCTTTCAAGTGATGATATCTCCTTCCGGAGAGATAGGCTTGATGAACAAACTTAACATTATATTAGTTCAGGTATTTAATCTCGTGATTGCATTATCACTATGGGATTAGGCGTCAGTTTTTTGTACATATATTAGTGTTTTCTTTGTCATGGATCAGTGTTTATAATTACTGCGCAAGCAAGCACTTCCTGGTCTATTTCTTCTGCTACAGATCTTGAAACACGAGGCGCCAGCTAGATGGAGAAGTTTTATTCCAGATATGGTAGCAGCAGCGAAAACCAGTGAAACCCTATCTCAGAATTGCATGGCAATTCTGAAAGTAAGTAAACTTGATATCCGATACTTTTACATGAGCTTTTCTCGACATTAGATCGATATTTTTCCAGCTTCAAGTGAAGAGATTTTTGACTTCTCTTGAGGAGAAATGACTCATCAGATTGAAGAGTTAAAATAGTCTTTCAACAGGTTGCCATTTTGACAAATCTATCACAACTGTACGCTTTCTTGTAAAATGTTTTCTTTGCACGTTGATTTTATCATCTCTTACTTGTGTCAATAGTTTTTACATTCCATAATTGGTGCAGATTCTGTTTCCTTAAACACCTTCCCATTTTTTATATGCAGTGAATTCATTCTTGTTCATGAGTTATGCACGTATGTATTAGCTGCTTCTCAAAGGGCTGAACTTATTCGGGCCACCATGGCCACTTTGCATGCTTTCTATCCTGAGTTCCCCTTGGTTACATTTTCGAGTCACCCCAGTTTGTTTTTGTTATTTTGGTTTAGTGACCATCCGTTGTTTGTATCGTCTCTTGTTCATACATTACAGAATTAGACTTAAGGCCATCTTCAGTTTGATTAATATTAATTAATATGCCTCACATGCTTGCAGCTTGAAACCTTGCTAAATATTTTCCTCGGGACAGCTTACCGCAATCTCACTCTGCAGTGTTTGACTGAGGTTTTTCTGTGGTGATTTGTTGATTGGTGGATTGCCTACATCTTGAAGAGTTTGATCTTCTCTGAATTAATCTTTGCCAGGTTGCTGCTCTCAAGTTCGGGACTTCTATGATGTGCAATATCTCAAAATGTATACCATATTACTTGGGGAATTGCAGTTGAGGATATCCATACAGTTTATCTTGCCCTATGTTCATCATCACTTTTAGCTTTGATAAGGTAGTAAAGTCTTTTCTTATCATTTCTTCATTTTAGTAGCATTTTTTTCTTTATTAAATTCCTTTTGATTAGGGTCATTTGATGCGTTCTTCATGTTGTTTCTGTGATTAGGCTATAGTGCTGCTCACTACCAACTTGTAGAGGCTTACGCAGATGGAAATAGTGAGGAGCAGGTGGGTTATAAATTCAATGGCATACTTCCCCTGGTCTTAGAGATTAGCAAGCTTAGATAAGACATTTATTTGCAGGCTTTCATTCAAAATCTGGCTCTTTTCTTCACATCATTTTCAGGGTAAATTACTGCCTGCATTTCATTTATCATGGAATATGAACCTTTTTTTTCAATTTCAATTTTTTTCGTTCATATAGATGTACTGATTTACATTTCTGTTGTTTCAGAATCACATGAGAGTATTAGAATATTCCCAGGAGAACATAAATGCATTACTAATGGGTCTAGAATCTTCCCAGGAGAACATATGAGTGATACAGAAGTCTTCAAGGTGATTATCATCTCGAGGTTCCTTTTCATTTGATGCCATGCAATATTCTGATTGTCACAGCATGCGGGTTTGCTTGGATTATCATCGGAATTCCCTAGTTTTGGAGCTCTTTGAGGCTGACCTCAACCCAGACCATTTAGCATCTTACATTGTCCCAGGAATGCAGGTGAATTCTGAGACCTCTCTCTCTGTGTCTTCCCCAGCATCCCCTTCCCCATGTTGAATTTCATTGGGCTGATGAAGATGCTAGGTAAGCTTAGCAAGCAATTGAATGGAGAGTATTGGTCATGGAACAACCTCGATACATTGTGCTGGGAAATTGGATCAATATCTGGATCGATGATGGAGGATCAGGTAGAGATCTACTTTGTGATTCTTGTGCATTTATTTTCTGTTCAATGTTCCTTATTGTGTATGTGCAGACCAGTTTGGCTGCAAATGTTCTCATCCTCTTGGTCTTCTACATAGCCCATCAAATTGATGGTATTTTCCTTTTTTTATTTTTTGTACAAGTGTCCATCTGCCTTGTAACTTTAACCTTGATTTCTTCTGTATTTATTTTTAGTTTTTCTCAGAACTTCTTTCCACGTAATGTTAGGAGCCACGTGTACTTATGTGTCAATATTGATATTCAGTTGTAAAAAATGTTTTCCTAACTGAAGCATAACTGTGATTTTCCGCAATATATTAGTGATGCTCCATGGCGCAGTAAAGGTTTCTGGTTTTGACATGTCACATTTATGCTACGTATGATGAACTTTAATTTAATCTAGATCCTCACTCTTCCAATTCATTTGGCAGGAAAATATGTTTCTGGTGATGGTAATCCGTGATTTGATAACAAAGTTCTCATTGCAAGTAACATAATGTGTGTCAGATGCGTCTATTTACTATCTCAGAGTGCTTTTTCAATATTATTCAAATGGAGGATGCCTATCAAAAATGCTCTATGTGTAAAAACCAAGTTGAAAACCTTTTATTTGTCACTAGATTCTATAAGTGAAATTTTGAATTATGTATTGTGCTGTATTCCTAGAGTATTAATATGTGTAATAAAAAAAATCAAGCCAGCGGCATCACATTTATTATGAAATAGGTACCTATTCTGGAGGCTAATGCAGCATTTTTTTTGTTATTGTTGTTCTTGTTTCTTTGCATGCAGGTATGTGGTGGGGCAATATCCAAGATCTTTGAGAGCCCATTGGAAGTTCTTGAAAACCGTTGTGAACAAATTGTTTGAATTCATGCATGAAACCTATCCTGGAGTCCAGGTTTCGTTTCAGCTGAGCATGGTTTTATATCACTACCAGCATAGGGCCTTTTTTGAATAGTGATATTTATCATCACGTTTGCAATTCCTCCAGGTGATTAGGATTCAATAAGCTAGCCATCCTGTGACTATCAAGCTTGGCTTGTGCTGTAATTTATACCATATTGATTGTTTTATCAATTATTCTTGTAGGATATGGCATGTGGCACTTTTTTTAAAAATTGTTCAGAAGTGCAAGCGCAAGTTTGTGGTCATATGCAGGTTAGGATTCTGCTTTCATCATTTTTTCCCTTGTGGTAGATTTTTTTTTTTTTTTTTTTGTGAGTTCTACCCGTCTTTCTCAGATTTTAGAAAATGAACCGTTTGTGTCAAAGCTGTTGACAACTCTTCCCACAACAATCACAGAACTTGAGTCACACCAAATCCACTCATTCTATGAATCTGTATTCCTTATCGATTGTTGACCTTTTAGTTAATTATGAGCACATTTTGACCTTTTATTTTTTCTTGATCAGGCGTGCCATATGATCCCTCCAAAAGAGATGAATATTTGCAGAGATTGATGTAGCTTCCTAATCAGGTTTTCCATTTGCTGCTTGTCCTATTTTTCCCATTATGTTGATATGAGTATGATACATGTATGGCCGTCTATTTGTCAAATCATATTCTGCAGAAATGGCTGAAATTATAGACTGGGATCGTCAGATTGTGGATAATTTGAAAGATCAAAATGTGATATGAGCAGTTCTTCATATACTTCAGGTTTATTTTTGGTTTTCATATACCTTTCTGATTGGCACAATTTTATGAAATTTCTCCCATCTGATTCAAATAGTCTTAAGTTTATAACTCATTATTTTTTCAATATATTCTTACAGACAAACACCCGCGCAGCTAGCTCACTTGGAACATCTTTGTTGCCACAGATTACTCTGTTATTTCTGGATATGCTCAATGTGTACAGGTCCTTTTCTCATGAAGGATAAACACTGTATCAGCTTGACCAACGTCAGTTTCATATTATTAATTTTAAATAGCATCTTCAGAATGTGTAGTGAGCTCATATCCATCACTATTGCTCAAGGTGGGGCCTATACTTTCAAGTCATCATTGGTGAAACTACTGCGGTAAGTTCCCAATTTGATCTTGTATCTGCTTGCTGATTAGTCCTTCTAGGGGTTTTACCTTTCTTTCCTTGGTAACAGTTCTGTAAAGAGGGAAACATTGAAGCTCATTGAAACATTCCTAGATAAAGCTGAAGATCAGCCACATATTGGAAAACAGTTTGTGAATCCAATGATGGACCCAATTCTTGGTAACTATGCACGAAATGTTCCTGATGCGCGAGAGTCAGAAGTTCTTTCCCTCTATGCAACAATTATAAATAAGTGAGTGGCATCTTTGGTGTCTGTACGTGTTTGATTTTTCCTATGTATATTTTATAGTGTTGAATCATTCTAAAATTTGCATGCTTCTTTTTTAATCCTTCTTTCCCAATTTGCAGCGGTTCTGAATCATCTCCTGTTCAAGTGGTTTATGTTGCTTAGTAGTGATATTTAAAGTTGTTTTTTTTTTTTTTGAAAACATATGCATGTAAGATTCCGCACTAATATCAGATGTTCTATTGGTCATTGCATTGTTAAGGTACAAGGGGACAATGATTGAGAATGTTCCCAAGATATTTGAAGCTGTTTTCCAATGCATACTGGAGTTGCGATCATTTTTTCTTGTTGGCAGAGTCTTCTCATATATATTTTACATTCCTTTACCCAGAGAAATTTTTATTTGGAATTTCTAACAAGTGTCTGACCTTTGATTTTTATAAGTAAATATGCACAATCTTTTTTAATTTAATTTTATAACTTGTTGGCTTTCTACAATATGCAAGCTCTGTGTTAATATTGAATATTATTGTTATATTTGTTTGGAATTTCGATTTTTACTATTAGGCCTGATCTTGTACTGCTTTAAGGGTTATTGGGGTTTTAGCAAGTTGATTTCGCCATACTTATCGCCATGATGTTGCCATTAGCACAGAGTCAAGTTCTTCTCACTGCTTCGGGCAATTGCAACACACTGTTTTTCTGCATTAATCTGCTTATTAAGTGAGGTACGAATTTCAAGCTTCGGCTTAGCCATTACTTATTGGAATCCTATTGAAGTGTCTTTTGTTGTCCTGATGGTTCCATCCAACAACTTAAACTTGTCATGGATTCCATCATATGGGTGTTCCGACATACGGAATGTAATATTGCAGAAAGTGGACTAAACCTGCTACTGGGGATGCTGAAAAATTTTCAGGTTGATTTTTAGTGCAAAAGGAAAATTCAGACATCACCTTACTTGTCTTATAATGGCATTTCAGGCGTCCGAGTTCTGTAATCACTTCTATAGGACTTATTTTTTAACCATAGAACAAGAAATATTCGCAGTATTGACCGAAAGACACATTCCATAAATCTGGATTTAAATTGCACGGTCCTTGTGCTGCAACACCTGATCTGCCTGGTATAGCGTGCCTCCTTGGTTCAGTTATGTTTCTGATGCTGTCGATCCTGTATCCCATCCTTGTAAGTTTGATGTGGAGACATCGACAGGTGGAATCAGCTTTTTTGACCGAGGCCCTTTGCCTTTGGGATGCAGCAGCAACAGTTCCGTATCCTTATCCAAATAACAGCATGTTCGTTCGCGAGTACGCCATCAAACGTCTGAGTTCGTTCGTTCGTTCCCAAACATGACGCCCGTTGAGGTAGCAAACCATGGATGTAGGCATTGGGACCAGGGAGGGACTCAGCTTTTGAATGATTTCAGGTCACCCAATTTGTGAATGGAGTGGAGTATTCGAATCGAGACTGGATGTGGCGTCTATTTTCTTGTGCTCAGGTGGTACCCCACCCCATCGAGGAGCGTGACTTGGACAGTTTGTTGTACCCCTTTTCATCTCAGGTTGCTAAGTTTGTTGTACCTTTGGTGCCTGCCTCGCCTCACCTGCCTATTTTGGAGTCACCAAGTATCTATATATATATATCAATATATATATTATATATGGGAAGCAATGCCCATCGCCACTCGTTTTCGCACGAAAATATCAACCGCCTCCTCGGCACCACACAACAGCGCATACATTCCCCCCGACTGGCCTTCCTCTACCGGGAAGTGGAGATGTCCTCCTCCACTTCACGCATGTCTCTTGCCCCCAAATCCTCACTCATCCTCCGGAGGAATCGCTTTCTGCAGGCTTATTCGGCTAGACTCCGATTCCTCCCGGCTTCGACGGTCCCAGGTTAACTGTATCTGCTTCCCTCAACTCCCTCCTCGCCTCAGGCAACATGATCGCCGTCGCGGCTTCCGGAGGTTCTACCTCCGTGCACGGAGCTGTTTCTTCGGCGCTTACTCAGGTGGCAGTCACCGCCGTCGCGATTGCTTCGGGTGCATGTCTTTCCACGAAGGTGGAATTCTTGTGGCCCAAGCTTGATGAGCAGCCAGGTCGAAACCTACTCTTCTAATCCATTGTGATATTGTTTGGATGCGGTAATTGTCATCTGGACTGTGTGGAGCAATTGTGTGCAGGCTCTCATGTTTTGGATGGTGTTGATGTAACTGGATACCCGATATTCTACGACCAAAAGGTTTGTCATCATCCCTGTTCAGACATGTTGCCTGTAGATTGAACTAGCGATTCTTAGATTTTAAATTTGTAAAGGCAGGTGCAAAAGGCAATAGCATTTGCAAGAAGAGCTCATCAAGGTCAGATAAGGAAGACTGGAGATCCCTATGTATCCCACTGTGTCAACACAGGAAGAATAATAGCTGTGTTAGTCCCATCAGAGGGGAAAAGAGTATGTGAATTCGGTTCCCACCATATATGCATTCTAACAGCAGCAAAACACCGCATTTGTCCGCTTCATAGATTTGATAAACGTTTTATTTCGATCTTTCATTCAGTTGTGCCAAATAGGGGAATCAGGCATGAATGAGCAGATTGCTGTGGTTCTGTACATGTTCTTATTTTGACGTAGTTGTACTTTACTGGATAGGCTGTTGACACAGTCGTGGCTGGAATCCTGCATGATGTTATTGATGATGCTTCAGAAACTTTGCATAGCATAGAGCAAGAGTTTGATGCTGATGTTGCAAAGCTAGTGGCTGGAGTCTCCAAACTGAGTTACGTTAATCAGGTATACTCTTTTATTCATGCTGCTAAGATTTCAGAATCCCAAGATTATCCTGTTGTGTTTTGCAATTAGAAAAACTTTACCCTCAGGAGAATTTAGTAGAAGAGAGGTCTTTGCAGACGACTTCACATTTTTATCATCCTTTCATGTGAAAAATATAAATTTCTATTCGTGTTGACATGATTTTTGTTTTCATTATTGGGCCAAAAATGCATTTTTTTTTCTTTTCAAGTTACTCCGCAGACACCGCAGGCTAAATGTTAATGAAGCCACGCTCAACCATGAAGAGGTATACATAGCCTGTTCCTTATATAATATACTGTAGTATGAACTGATGATTGTATTTGACAAATTCTATGCCTACAGGCAGATAGTTTACGGGCAATGTTGTTGGGCATGGTTGATGATCCACGTGTTGTTCTTATAAAGCTTGCTGATCGTCTTCATAACATGAGAACAATGTATGTTGCTCCAAGATATGCATGAAATTTCTTTTGTAATCATGCTACATGTCAGCATAGTTAGTTTTTTTTCCTATGTATCATTCACCTTGCCATCATAAGCATAGTTTCTGTTTATGCATCATCTTTTAGTTCCCATTTGATTTTTCTGCTTTTCTTTATGGCTTTCCGGTTTAGATATGCTTTACCCCCTTTAAAGCACAAGCAGTGGCACAAGAGACATTAACAATCTGGTGTTCGCTTGCTTCAAGATTGGGGTTATGGGCCCTGAAAGCTGAGCTTGAGGATCTATGCTTTGCAGTCCTTCAGGTATACTCTTAAAGCCTGATATGGAAATATTTTTCATCGTACAAAAAAATATGACACTTAAATGCATCAATCATTTGGTGATTCCGTTCTCTCGTTTTCATTGAAAACCAGCCTGATGTATTTCGTCAACTCCGAGCTGAACTTGCTTCAATGTGGAACCCCAGCCTCAAGTCAAGCATTTCAAGAAGGATATATGGGAAGTGCGCTACTGCGATGCATATCCAAGAGCCTATAAGATCCATAGAGCAAGACGAGGAAATGATAAACATGAAAGTATGTCTCTGCTGAGTATGCTTTTTTGTTGGAGCATGAATGCAGCATTTCAGGCTTATTAGCTGAACTCATAATTCTGTGCGTCTTTTTAGTTTTATCATTGTTATCGGACCTGACTTAGATTTAAACTTGACACACATACTAAATATTTTCTTGCAGGTTCTTTTGCAAGCTGTTCTCCCATTTGATCTATCAATGGACAGAAAAAAGCGGTTGAATTATTTTAACAATCTCACAATGTGCTCGGATTATTCTAAGAAACCAAAGGTCGTGAGGGATGCTGGCATAGCTTTGGCTTCTCTTGTTGTTTGTGAGGAAGCACTGGAGAGAGAACTTTTTATTTCAACATCGTATGTTTGCACTGTGTTGCATTTCGCTACTGCCTTTTCTTGCCATGCATTGTAGGATTTTATTGCCCACATATGCACTGTGTTTAATTCATGCAGCTATATTCCTGGAATGGAGGTTACCTTATTTGGACGCTTGAAAAGCCTATATAGCATATATAGTAAGGTATGATACTAGAGTTTTTTGCTATGCATGCTTCTTAGGTGCTCCCTTACCAGAAAGTATGCGTATTGAGTGTTATTGGTAATATGTTTTTAATTTGTATCATATTCTTTCTACCATCACATAGATGAAGAGAAAAGATATTGGTATAAAGAAAGTTTATGATGCTCGAGCTTTGAGAGTTGTTGTTGGAGATAAGAATGGGACACTCCATGGACAGGCAGTTCAGTGTTGTTACAGTTTACTCAACATCATACACAGGTATACTTACTATTGGTGCCCCATGGTAAGGGTTTTCTCTTTGTATGGTGTAATTGTTTATTGCTAAAACCTCAGTTGATGTTTAGGCTGTGGACCCTATCCATGGTGAACTAGACGACTATATTGTAAACCCCAAACCAAGTGGCTACCAGGTCATTGCCTCTGGAAAATCACACATTGCTTTAGTTTTTATAGGATTCTTGAATTGTTATTTTGGCCTAGTTACCTTACTCTCGTTCTTGTACAGTCACTTCATACAGCAGTGCAAGGACCAGACTTCTCCCCTTTGGAAGTTCAAATTAGGACGCAGGCAAGCATTAACTATTCCATATATGGGGACACTACGCTACCTATAAAAATTCCACAACGTAACATTTGTCATCTTTTCTATTTTTCTAGAGAATGCATGACTATGCTGAGCATGGGCTTGCTGCTCATTGGCTTTACAAGGAGACTGAAAATCCATTGCCCTCGAAGATCGTTGTTAATGATGCTGAAAGAATTACCTCGGATTTTCCTGTAGAGCTAGAAGAACAGACTTCCATTGAGCCCGATTTGCTGCTAAAATACAAATCCCTTAAAGTGGGGCATCCTGTTGTGAGAGTTGAGGCAGACCTCTTGCTTCCTGCAGTTATTGTCAGGTATCCCCTTGCTTTTGTCCCTAGTGGTTAAGTTTTTAACGCAACTTGAACACATCTCATTGAATTCCAGAGTGGAAAACCATGGAAGAGAGTTGCTAGTTGCTGTTAGTTTTTCGCCAGCAGCTTTTGATGCAGTAGCTGGAAGAAGGTCTTCAGTCCAAATGAAACGATGGGAAGCTTATGCAAGCTTATACAAGAAGGTAATCTTTCAATTTTAATTTCCATTAGAACAGTCTGTTCAGATAGCCGAAAATAGGATTTTTATGAGGAAAAAACAGACCGCTTCCTGATAGTAGACCAAACAAGCGGTCAACTTGATGGCAAGACGCTAGATAGCCGACTGCCGGAATGGTTTTTGTGTACGCAGAAATCCTGGATGAATGCTGGTTTTTGGAGGCAGCTTTGCATGTTTTCATAATTGACTGCCCCTTGCATTCAGGTTTCAGATGAATGGTGGTTCGAACCGGGGCATGGTGATTGGCGTACGTGCTTGGAGAAATATACACTCTGTAGAGATGGTATATTTCACAAGGTACCTCCTCAACCTCACTCATGTTCAAATCCGACCTCATAATCACAATGTTTGCTTCTTGTCAATGCAAATGTAGCAAGACCAGTTTCAGCGCCTACTACCGACGTTCATCCAAGTCATCGAATTGACGGAGTGGGAAGAAAACGAATATTGGGCAACGGTATCAGCTTCCTTCGAGGGTAAAGCGACCAGCTATGCTGCCGCAAATCCTAGCCTCCAAGCAGACACATGTGCACCAAACGCTACACTTGTTGACAATGGGATGAACAACAAGGTGTGAGGATACATTTTCGTGCTTTCTTCACGCAACTACTACTGCGCGAGCAAACATGAAACAAGCTGTGAATGAACTCAACTCAGGTGCAATTGCTGCGAACGATGCTTCAGTGGGAAGAACAACTTTGTTCCGAGGCAGGGTTTCGACAGGGCAAGGCGGACAACCTGGGGAAGAAGAGTGTGTCAGGAGAAGTGGCAGTGGTGTGCTGGCCCGACGGTGGGATCATGCGAATGAGAAGCGGTAGCACCGCAGGCGATGCTGCGAGACGGATTGGACTCGACGGCAAGCTCGTGTCAGTTAACGGGCAGCTTGTGTTGCCGAGCACTGAGTTGAAAGACGGTGATGTAGTTGAAGTGAGGTTGTGAATGCCCAGGATGCGTAATTGTGGAATGTATATAAAATGGCACAAGCTGCCTTCTTCCGCGTTTGCTTCTTATGTTTTTTTCGGGTAATCTAAACCCAAATCTCATCCATAAAAACTCCTCAAATCCTGAAGCGGCATTCCAAATTAGAATTGTTTAACAAATCAGATCTCTTTGATCTATTTTAAACAATTCTAATTTGTTGATCCATACTTGGTTTAAAATTTTTTTATTCTTTTGTACTCTTGATTTAATGATGAGATTTAGATTTTTATTTAGATTAGAGTAATTATCCTAAATTTTGTATTTTAATTAATGTTACGTGTCGTTTTCTCAATAAATTTTAAATATATAAAACGTAGAACACAAAAAAGCATAGTATGAATATCAATCTCATGTTATTACATAAAAATATTATTTAAAACTCCAAAAGAGAATATAAAAAATTTGATTTCTAAAATTGATTCTTAGATTGTTCATATATGCACAGTATAATAAAATTTCTATTATTTGAGTAATTTTGTTCTAACCAATATTTTTTTTCTAAAAAATTCGATTGAATCAATTAATATTTTGCACTTATTTATAAAATATTATTAGTTATTACATTTTATTTAATAATATTGATATTATTATTTTATTCATGACAACAATATTATACATAAGCTAAGTTATTTATGTAAATGTTATATGAAAAAAATCAATTTTGAGATGTTAATAAAAAACATGACAAAAAGCTAAAATGCATTACGTTATGATCAATAGATGAAATTTGAATTTAATATTATCCAATATGTTTGAATTTATTTGAGTCTATAATTTTTTTTAGATTTGGATTTGATGATAACAGAGGCATGAGAGACAAGGAAGAATGAAGATAATACAAGAAAGATTAATAATGCTATGACTCCTATCTAAACAATTTTAATCACATTTAAACATAAAAATAACCTAAAACATAGTGAGAAAATGATACTTAACAATCTCAAATACTCCCCCTAAGGTGGACACTTCTTTACTCCAAGCACATTGTGAAACCAAATGAAAGACTGTGTTTTCAAAGGTTTTGTGAATACATCAGCAATGCTATCTTCTGTCTTGACAAAGAACAGCTCCACACGTTGATCCTTCACACATTCTCGGATGAAGTGGAACCTTATACTGATGTGTTTACTTCTTTGATGAAATGCTGGGTTCTTTCTGAGAGCAATTGCTGACTTGCTACCTATGCCAATTTTGATTGGCTCTTTCATGTGAAACTTGAGAGTCTCCGGCATGAAGATTAACTAAAGAGCATGAGAAACAATAGAATTCGCAGCCACATATTCTACCTCACATGAGGATGGAGTCACAATGTGTTGTTTTTTTTAGAGCTACACACAATCGTAGATTCACCAAGCATGAATGTAAATCTCATGGTAATCTTTGAATCATCAATATTGCCTGCCCAATCACTATCACTATAGCCTATAAGATCAAATGAATCAGCCCTTTTATACCACACTCCAACATCAACTGTCCCCTTTAAATATCGTAGAATTCTTTTAGCAGCTTTGAGGTGGATTTCTCTCTATTGCTCCATGAAACTATTGTTAGTGTATATCTTCTACAGACAATCAACTCATTGAAAAATCTTATCTTTTAATATTTACTTTGAATTGTGATCAAATTTATATCATTGATAAAATCTTCTACTTGATCTATGTACTATAGAAATTATGATGAGATCATAATGTGAGATTCTACAAGCATTTATGTTCAAGTTAAAAACTCCCTGACTAGAGTATTTGTGAAATGAGGATATCACAAATACAGATAAGTTGGCACACATTGAGTTCCCTAAACTGTTTAGACAATGGTTCTCACAATTGATATAATGAGATCACTAGAGCCTATGTGTGGGTGTCAATTAGATAATCGATTCACTAGATGACTCATTTTCGAGATGCCACTATGGGAAGCTAACCAAGTGTCAGTAGCAAGATCTCGAATATGATAGTGCAAGTAAACTTAGACTTGAGGTCAACAAAGTTATCTTGATTTTAAGCTCATATTTTCGCTCATCACTAATGGGAGCCTAACCATGGCTTTCTTAGTATGAATGAGTAGGGATGTGACTCCTTAAGGTTGAAGATAGTTGATTGATCAATAAAGGATTCATCACTCATGTTAGCGATGAGATCATATCTCAAGTAATTGCATCAAAGCCTAACAGTAAGTTCTGGGTCCAGAGTAATGACACTCGAATTGTTTGAGTAGGTCATTGAGTGTTAGTGCTTGAATGCAATTATAAGTTCGACACATCAGAAAGACACACACCCATGTTCTGGTATTGAATGAGATATAAGTATGATGAAAGCTGTTCATTGCATGGTGGATGGTCATGGAAAAGCTCAATCAGTTCACCTGATTATTCTTTAATCTTAAGGATCATGATATGTTGCTAGACATTACTTATGATCGATAATGATGGATTTGATTAATTAAGAGTTAATTAATAAATCCATTATTACGACTTTGATTGAAGAAGCTTATAGGGTCACACACAATAGTGGAGTCACTCATTGATATAAAATAGAATGACACAATTACATGAAATGTAATTGGTAAAGTGGTAAATTAAATAGAGAGTTATTTTGAAATTAATGTTGATTAAACTCAAAATGAAAGATCTTATATAGATAAGATTTGGAACATATACATATCTCCACAAGATAAAATCTTTACGGAGATATGATTTGATATGTTGCCAAATATCTATCAAAAGATTTAGATCTACAGATCTTCCAACATCTTCGTGTTCTCTGAGATTGATCCACAAAAAGGCGATTTTCTCTACTAGCATCTGAGGAATTCGACCAGCATTCTACAGCTTGAGAATGTTATCGACGGAGTGCTCTACGTGTGGATACCATAGAGGCCGTTTGCTATTGGCGGTTTGTGAACAACGGAGTCATCTGAAAGGTATTTTCAGCATCTCTTTGTCTGATGTATACAGTATTCCAAGATCTGCATTGGAGGTTTCTCGAAAAATTTTAAACTCCACTGCTTTTTTGACATTCAATATCTACGAGAAACCCAACAACTACAAACTAAGCCAACTACAAACAAGATATCAGTCATGGTGCTCATAATGTAGCATAAAGAACCTACCAAACTCTTATATTCAGTCACATTCACTCCTGCAGAGGGATCATTTGAACTCAGTTTTACCCCAACTTCACACAGTGTGTCAATTGTGTTGCATTGATCCATTTGAAACCTTTTCGGGACCTTGTTAATGAAACCTGTTTGGGAAAGGAAAATCCTATCTGCTTGTTGAATTTCGATTCCCAAATAATAGTGTAACAAGCCAGATTTAATCATATCAAATGCTTTGCACATCTCTTCCTTAAATCGGTTGATCTCAGCAGCAGTGCTACCTATCACAAGAAGATCATCCACATAAATCAAAACAACCAGCAACGACAAGACCATATACATAAAGAGAATATTCATGAGGGCATTGGTTGAATCATTTAGCCTTGAGATATGCATCAATCATGTTATTCCAAGCTCGTAGAGCTTGTTTAAGGCCATACAATGCCTTATGCAATCTTAATATCTTGTTCTTATTTCTTGCTTACACAAAACTGAGTGGTTGTTCAACATATACCTCTTTCTCTAGTATTCCATTCAAGAAAGCCGTTTTAACATCCATTTGTCACAACTTCCATCCAAATTGAGCAGCAAAAGCAATGAAAAATCTGACTATCTCCATCCGAGCTATTGGTGCAAAAACTTGATCGTAATCTATCCCTTCTTGCTGCTTGTATCCTTTGGAAACTAAACAAGCTTTGAATCTATCAATCTTTCCATTTGCCTTACGTTTTATTTTGTACAACCAATTGACACCGATCATTGATTTATCTGCTGGCCTTTCCACTAGACTCCACATGTTGTTCCTTTCTATGGATTGAATCTCTGCCTTCATTGCTTGCTGCCACTCAGGAATCTTAATTGCTTCATAAAAGTCAAAAGGCTTAGTATCAACAAACAGGTAGAAGTGACTAAAATTACTGACTTCTTGGAAGAATTCATGGGTTTGTCCAGGGAGATCAACTATAAAATCTTTTAGATGCCTTGACAGCCTCCTTACTCGTGTTTCTTTGGTAGAGGCAAGGGCTGTTTCCACTTGTTCAACTGGAACCATCAATATTGCCTCGATTTCATCATTAAATAAAGAGTGATCAACAAAATCATACTAATGATCTAGGGATTTCCAGTCCCAACTTTCAGCCTTGTTAAATACCACATCTTGACTCAAATGTATTTTCTTCTCAATGGGGTCAAATAATTTATATTGTTTCGAAGACTGATCATATCCCAAGAAAACAATTTTTTTGAACTTTTTATCCAATTTACCTCGTAAGGAATCATGTACGTGAGCATAGGCCAAGGATCCAAAAATTCTCATGTTTAGAATGTAGATGGCAACCATAGCTACCTCTCCTCAAAACTCCTTAGGCATGTTTTTTTGTCTTTAGGAGACTTCTTAACATGTTTAAAATGGTCCTATTTTTCCTATCTACAACCCCATTTTTCTGAGGAGTTCTTCAGTAGAAAATTCATGGTGAATGCCTGAATTCTTACAAAATTCATGAAACTGAGTTGGAGTATATTCTCCTCCTTGATCAGTCCTAAGACGCTTGGTAGGGAGTCCAACTTGCCTCTCTACCATTGCTTGAAATTCACAAAAAATCTGAAAGACATTAGTTTTGAATTTTAGAAGATATATCCAGCACTTCCTATTGTAGTCGAATTTTGAACAATACGAAATATTTATTTCCTCCCAATGTTTCAGGCTTAATAGGACCACATTCATCGCTGTGAATAAGCTTCAGTGGTTCGTTTGCATGAAATTCTCTGGTCTTAGGTATTTCTGACCTAGTTTGCTTACAAAAAACGCAGCCTTTACAAGCTGCATTCAGATTGCTAGTCTGAGGAAGACCTTTGACTATTTTCTTTTGGCTCATCATCTTCAATCTATCAAAGTTAACATGGCCAAATCTCATGTGCCAAGTCCAATCTCCCTGCTAAAAACAAGCTTTTAAACACAAAAAAGTAACAACTTGAAGATCTATTGGAAACATCCTATTGGATTGCATCTTGACTCTAAACACCAGCCATCCATCTGGATCAGTCATAGTTAAGGCTCTATTCTTTGTGTGGAAATCATACCCCTTTTGAGAAACAGTCCTCTTGGATAGTTGAAAAGGAATTTCATTGACCACACGTGATTAGTGGTGCTAGAGTCGAGATACCAAATGCTCGAATCCTTCTGTTCTTCTTCTTTGGCCATCAGTAAAATGGGTGAGCCTTCACTCAATTTTGACTCACTCTCCACTTCTTTAGTCAGGTTGCTTTGTTCTTGTCTTTCTTGGCAGCACTCCCAAGAATAATGCCCCATTCTATGGCAGGTATAACACTTCACACTAGCCTTTTTTTTCTTGGAATCATTTCCTGATGTATTATTATTAGTGCGTCTACTACTACCTCTGCCACTATGACCCCTCCATTGATTGGATCGCCCTTGAGAGTATGATGAGGTTTCTCTACCTTGGTCGTTTCTAGATGAGCTGTTCCAACCAAATCCTCTTCCTCATCCATGTCCACGTCCTTTATTACCGCGATTGCTATTTGGGTTTTTATTACCCCTTCCAGATTCTATGGCATTTACCTATAGCAGTTTTGTTGATGAACGCTCATCATCATCCTTTAATCTTTCTTCATATGCCTGTAGAGATTCTGTTAGCTCATCAACTATCATAATAGCCAAATCGTGAGCCTCTTCAATAGAAAAAACAACGAACAAAAATTTCTTATCTAAGGACCACAATTTGTTATTTTATCATTGTCTCTCTTAATCATTTCATCTGGTTTGTCACTCCCTGAACCTTGATAACATAGTCATTGATGCTCTCACCAACCTTTTGTTGAAGCCCTTTAAACTCTGTCACCTTTTTCACCCAGTCTGCTCCTTGAAATCCAGCAGTGAATGAATTCCAAGCTTGTTTGGAAGATGCTGCCTATGCAACCTTCTCAAAAAAACTTCTCATTTAAAGCTTGGTGCATAATGGATAAGACCTTCTTATCCCTTTTCAAGGTTTCTGCATTTGAGGTGGCTGTTACTCCAGTTTGTACTACCTCACAGACTTCATTTGCCCCAAAGATGGTTTGCTTACAGGTTTTCCAATTGTCAAAATTCTCCTTCGTTAACACGGGGATTGGAAAAGATCCCGATCGACCTAGATTCCCATTGTTGGCCATTGTCTTCATTGATGGAAACCTCCTTTGATATCAATTTGATGGAACCCCAACGTGCAGATTACAATTTGCTATGTAAATGAAGAAAAAAACAGAAGAAAATAGGGGAACTAAAATTGTGATGAACTTGTTTTACATCAAATGATGTTCCAAACTTTACAATGACATGATCACCTATTTATACTCAACCACATAACATTTCAGCATAAATGATAGAATAGTTTCTTCATGAAACTTATTCCACTTAAAGATGAAGGTTATAGATCTTCATCCATTGCAAGCAATGACTTCTTTCGTTCATACCCAGGTGTCAATGCTCCAGCTTGATCTCCAATATTTTCTTCACATTTATTCTCTTTCTAATCTCACTAAAGCTTGTTTTTTTCCGAATTTTGCATCACGAAAAAAATACATTGCAAACACTAACTACTTATTGATTAATCTGGAATTCTACTTTACATTTTGTGAGGATTAAGGCTTACAAATTTATTTGATATGAAAATTTAATTTTATTACAAGGATATTCAAAAATTTTTGTTTATCACTTGAAAGTTAGCACTTAACTATCGCTTCATTTTAACTTTAGTCTATGACTTTGAGGCCATGATTGTAGCCTTCAACTTGGCATCCACCTCGAGCTTATTGTACAAAATCTCCATGAAAACGCATAACAAAGCATGTATTGAGTGCATTTAGCAATAGCACTTGAGAATGAAAAGTTGGGGAGAATGGCAAATATGCCTAGGCCAATGATCTGGTAGAGCTCAACCAGATGTTGGTCCAAGAGGCCACAATGGTGAGCTACAAGATGGCTAGCTATGTGGCTAAGCCAAAGACCAATGCTCCAAGAGAACAACAGTTGGAGGAAGAGGTAGGTAGCTAAGAGCTGCCCATATTGCCTAGTCACTATAGATCTTGTTTACAAGTAGAATAGGCCTTCTTTTTTATTTGTTTAGCTACTGTGACACTTAGCCCGATGTCTAATTGAAATTTTCACAAAATGATTGAGAAAAATACAATAGGAAAAACATAAATACAAAATAATAGCATTTAATAATAAAAATTCAACAACATTGAAATTAATTCCTATTTAGGTGACTCAATCTTAAAACCTAAAACCTAAAAATGTATAATAAATGTAGAAAACAACAATTCACATTTAGTTATGTGGCCATTTACATTCATGATTGCGCTTTTTTTAATTTTAGTAAGTTTGTCCTCTACCTCAGAAACTACGGTCAAGAGGTTCTTTTAGCTTTAATCTCATGAAATAAGAAAATGAGTGCTTTAAAGCATGCTTGAAAAAATAAACTATGTGTCTAAAACTCCCTCACAATATTTCTACTTTGAAAAATCACCTTGCACTTCAATCGATACACACAACACAATAGTCATGTAAATAAGATCATATTTAATGGGCCTATCCTTATTTAAAAATAACCAAGAATATCTTATTTGAGAGTGAGGAGTAGGGCCTATAGTCAAAAGAATAACCAAAATCCAAGCACCAATATAGAGTTATAAATTTAAAAATATGGACTAAGAAAAATAATGTCTAGTATCCGAAAATTTTAAGTGGTTCTTAAAGCAAATTCATAATTTCTACTTCTATTTCCATACTAAGAATTTCTTTTTGAAACGTAAAAAATTTTAAAAGGGTTACAAAATTCATGTTTATCAAATTTCAAGAATCACAATTGATTAGCATAAAAAAATCATGAAACATAAAACAATCACATAAATACATGTTTACACATAAAATAGAGTAAAATTTCAAAATCCATCATCCTAGTTACCTTCAACCAAATCCACTTCTTGCAAAACTAAAACCTTTCAATATGTCTCTTTTATATTTCTAAAGTTTCATGATTTTATCATAACTACACAACTCACATCAAATTGAACTTCACAACTGCTCAAACATCTCACCCACTTATTTGATAGTAGATTCTTCATACTTTCTTTCATTTTCTTCCCCCAGAATGCTTTTCCTAATGGAACCCCAACGTGTGTATTACAATTTGCTACGTAAATGAAGAAGAAAACAAAGGAAAGTAGAGGAACTAAAATTGTGATGAACTTGTTTTTCATCAAACAATATTCCAAACTTTACAATGACATGATCACCTCTTTATACTCAAACACATAAAATTTCAACGTAAATGACAGAACGATTTCTTCATGAAACTTATTCCACTTAAAGATGATGGTTATGGATCTTCATCCGTTGCAAGCAATGACTTCTTCCGTTCATACCCAGGTGTTAAATGCTTCATCGTGATCTCTGATGCATGTTGTTTCCACAACAAATTTTAAAGATTTTTAAAACTCCTAAAACTCAAATGCGTAGTATGGATGTCGAACATAGGGAGTTATTTTTCAATGAAAGGTGAAGTTACACCGAATACAATTGCTACAATTTGTAAACGAGTTGGGAAGTAAAAAGTGCGAGAAACGTAAATGATGAAACTTGAGTAAGGAAGTAAGGGGGTTGTAAACAAACAATAGAAATAAACGTAAGCGATGAACCTTAATTAAAGCAAACATTCTTGAGTTTGGAATCCTGCCCAACTACGTTCGTCCTGTCTCCACTCTTCTTTGATCTTCTCGAGTACTCGGTTATAATCGTAAAGAATTCCCTACCATCCCTTACACTCTCTTGCAAGAAGGCACGGGAATAGTCCGATGTTGCTCCTTCTTGGACAAACGTGAAGATAAGAGATCCTACCAACGTACTCTCACGGTCGAATTGCACACATATACCTGAGTGTTGCCAATGATCTAATGAGTCTAGATATGAGGTCACTATCTGTTGATTGATCTTGAGGCACGGCCACAGACGAAATTGTTTTCCTCCTACCAAAAGGGCATGAGTTGGTACTTTCCATCTTACTCCTCTTTAAAACTCGTTGGTAGTGATCAGCTAATCATGAATCTTGAATAAGAGAACTGTTACAGAAAGACTGTAATATAGTCGCGTGAAGACATACGGAACCCGATCGGATTCATAAAAGAAATGAAGATTAACTAATGAAACTAGATATGGGAGTATCCCAACCCATAAATGGAAGTCTCTAGCCGCGAAGCTAGAGGAAAAATGAAAGCAGATGCTAGAGAGAAGCTAGAGAGAAGCTAGAGGAAAAATCATCTATAGAGAAAAATAAAATCTAAACGAAAACTAGAAAAGTGAATTCTTTCCCCAAACAGAACTAAACTGAATTTTCGTGTTCCTCTAGTTTTTTTTTATTGGAGTGACTTGCAAGAAATTGTCTGCTCTGATATTGGTATGCTAATGATTGCATCTATCAAAGACTCACGTGTACCGCACGTCAATGCTCATGATTAGACATCTGCAATCTTCCGAAAATCAAGGAGATGTTAATTCGGGAAGATCTCTTTTGTCACCATCTACTACCTTATTTCTCTCACTTATTGCCTCATGTTCGCCTCTAAAAAAACTTAAACAAAACTAGCAAAAATATTTTGTCATTTTTTAGTTAATTATTTGATAAGTGATTTTGTGTCACTTATATTTGTGCTTTTTAGGACTCTCTTAGATGAGTTTTGCATTCTTTTTATCCCATTTTCCTTATGTTTTTAGAAGAATTTTATATCTTTCATACCACTTTGATCTTTTTAGAGGGAAAGTGTGTTTTGTGATTTTTTAGGACGAATTTGGAATAATTTGGGGGATTTTCGAGCCACTTTGATGGAAGCAAAGATTCGGTCTATCTGGATGAAAACTCGGTCAAAGATTCTCGGATAAGATAAGATTCGCATCTTATCTTGGAGACATCAGATCTCATCCTAGAAGATTTGTATCAAATTTTAAAAGATTCGGATAGAAGATTTGATGTGAGCCCATCAAGAAAGCCCGACAAATCCCCACCATTATATAAAGATCCAAACGTGAAGACTTGAAGAAGTCAAGTGGTGGACGACCAGAGAGTCAAATTAGGGTTTAGAGTCGAGTCTAGCATGTTTTGGATGTCTTCCCTTTCGTTTTTCATCAACTTTATTTTTTTAGAGTCAAGCATGCGCATGTGAGCGCTTGCGGTTGAGGATCTGTTGTGAAGCCTTGCTTGCGCAAGTTCTGCACGGGTGACTGTCTTACCATATTTTTCAGCATTTAATTTGAGGTCTGATTCTTTTTTTCGAAACGTTTTCTTTACCAACGTGATCTTTAGTACCATATAGCCCTAAGGAAGTGTGGGAGAATCAAATGTTGGCCTCAATCACCTAAGGAGAAGGGCTCAATCGGACATCGTTGGTAAGGCACATTCTGTCTAATCTGTTTGCGAGGTGAGAGGTGTAGGGGTTAGATTTGGGTGTGAGGAAAACACGGGTTATCACAAGAGGTGAAATGGCTCTGGTGGCGTAGTTGATTCCGTAATCCCACAAAACAAGGAACGGTGCTATAACGGTCACCGAATAGCACTATTTTAGCATAGCACCCCAAGGCTTGCGCAAGTAGGTCAGTTCTCAAGGTTTGCACACATACAAATCTTATTGTTTTCAAAACCAAATCTTTCTTTTGTTTTCGGTCTTTTTGAATCTTTGTTTGAAAAGAATATTCCAATAATAATTCTCTGTGGATACGATCTTATTTTATTACTTCGACGGTTTCTGTGCACTTGCAGAATCACTATCATTATTATGTATTATTATGTGTTAATCTAGTGTTAAGTCACCCGATTTTTTTAGAATAATCTTATTTTATATTTTGTATATATTTTCTTTGTCTTTTTTGTGTACTTTGACCGAAATATGTCATGGAGTGTTGCACGAGTGTTGCAGGGGGTCAGACTCTGACTTTTCATGCCTTGCACGCAACTTGGAACAATTGTGAGCGGAAAATTGATACTAGTCAAGGCCCCTGACTTATGACATACCAGAATCTGCAGAAATGATTGGGCACTAACTTGCATGCAAGGGAAAGTTAATGCACATGAGGAGTGATATAAAATCAAATTGAAATACTTATTTTTGAACTTCTCAACTTTTGACATTTTCTTTTGAGACTTAGAACTTTTGGCTTCTTTCTCTCCTCCAAGGAGGAAGAACACCATAGCTTTCATATTCGTTTCTATTTTCATGACCCTTTGTGGTTAAACTCTCTTAGTTTATGGGAGTAGATGAAGTTTCCTTCCAAGTCTTCCTTCCAAGTCTTGAGCACTAAACTTGTTTTTTCACTGAATTCACTCCGGATTTTGCATACTTCCACGCGTCTTGTTGCAGTCCTTTTGTAACGACTCTTAGTCACGGTCCATGAGTAGCAGGCCACTCCTCGCGAGTTTTGATGAAGATCAAAGTGAAGAGCACCAACTCCAAACCTACTGGTTCAAGGGAAGTTGCAAATTGTTTGTGGCTGAGGTATCGCAACAGTGGACGATTAGTGACCTCGTACTTGCCACTGGTCATTGGCAACAACTGGGCACACGCGTGCAATTCAGTTTTGAAGGCAATCGACGGCAATCCTCTTGTCTACTTAATCATCCAAGGAGGAATCACATGAGGCTATTCCCGTGCCTCCTTGTCAATTAGAGTGTAAGGGAGAGTAGGCTATTCCTTGCTCCTATAACTAGCTATTCAGAAGGAATCAATGAAAGTTGAGGCAAGGATAGACAAAATGAGGAAACGGAGTCCACTTTCCAGGAACTACAACCCGTAGTCTAGGTCCACTACTTAGGTTGTACCTTTATTTCTTGTACTTCAAAAACCCTCTTTTACAAATCCGTGACAATTTGTGAAAGTTTTCTACAAAACACTTTTCGTAAAACTCAACTGCTTGAGTTCGATACTCGTACTACGCTTTTTTTTGTTCTACATTTTACATATTTAAAATTTGTTAGGAAACGTCACAAAACATTAGTTAAAATACAAGATTTAGAATAATTACTCTAATCTAGATAAAAACCTAAATCTTATATTATAGACTCCTATCTAAACAACTTTAATCACATTTAGGCATAAAAATAACCTAAAACATAGTAAGAAAATGATACTTAACAATCTCAAATACTCCCCCCTAAGCTGGACACTTCTTCACTCCAAGCACATTGTGAAACCAAATGAAAGACTGTGCTTTCAAAGGTTTTGTGAATACATCAGCAACGCTATCTTCTGTCTTGACAAAGAACAGCTCCACACGTTGATCCTTCACACATTCTCGGATGAAGTGGAACCTTATACTGATGTGTTTACTTCTTTGATGAAATGCTGGGTTCTTTCTGAGAGCAATTGCTGACTTGCTACCTATGCCAATTTTGATTGGCTCTTTCATGTGAAACTTGAGAGTCTCCGGCATGAAGATTAACTAAAGAGCATGAGAAACAATAGAATTCGCAGCCACATATTCTACCTCACATGAGGATGGAGTCACAATGTGTTGTTTTTTTTAGAGCTACACACAATCGTAGATTCACCAAGCATGAATGTAAATCTCATGGTAATCTTTGAATCATCAATATTGCCTGCCCAATCACTATCACTATAGCCTATAAGATCAAATGAATCAGCCCTTTTATACCACACTCCAACATCAACTGTCCCCTTTAAATATCGTAGAATTCTTTTAGCAGCTTTGAGGTGGATTTCTCTCTATTGCTCCATGAAACTGCAAACTAAGCCCACTACAAACAAGATATCAGTTCTGGTGCTCATAATGTAGCATAAAGAACCTACCAAGCTCTTATATTCAGTCACATTCACTCTTGCAGAGGGATCATTTGAACTCAGTTTTAACCCAACTTCACACAGTGCGTCAATTGTGATGAACTTGTTTTACAGGAAATGATGTTCCAAACTTTACAATGAGATGATCACCTATTTATACTCAACCACATAACATTTCAGCATAAATGATAGAATAGTTTCTTCATGAAACTTATTCCACTTAAAGATGACTGATAGCACACATTTTTCCTGAAATTTATAACATAAAATAGCTATATTTTATTATGGTTTGAGTTAGATAAATATGGTTTTTAATGTTTTAGTGGTGTTTATGTTAATTTTGTGTGATTATGCTAAAAAGTGGACTAAATCCTTTGATTTAGTCCACAACTTTTGTTACTAATGTTTTAGTAAGTTTAGCGGGAGATCAGCAGAAAATCAGACATGCAAACGTATGGAACAAGTGAAGAAGGGCGCAAAATCCGGAGAAGGACAAAAAGCACTGTTCTGCTGCCACCCCAGTCTGCAAGTTCAGAATAGGAACAGTACTGGCAGTCAGAAACAATACAATGGAGTGAAGCAAAAGAAAAGGAAATGAATTTGAAAAAAGAAGGAGAGCGTAAAGAAGCAAAGAGCGAGGGGGACGCAAAGGGGGTCTTCTTCCATAACGGGAAAAACACCAACTAGAAGGGGGAAGGGAGGCCTCCATCATCAAGAGCAGCACCGGAGCCCAGTCCAGCGCTACTGTTCCAGGCTGTGAATAGTAGATAGCGGGTGGAAAAACATTATCTATTTGCTTTCCGTTTTTCTGAACATTTCAAGTTTCTGAATTTGACTTGTTACAATGTTTCTGCCATTTTGGCTAGCTTATGTGAATGAAATCGTATTTTATTTCCAAAGCATGAGTGGCTAGAGTCTTAGGAATGCCTTAAGGTGAAGAGGTGTGGTGTGTGCTTAGGGTTAATGATGAAATTTATGTGTATTCCTTAACTCTTGTTTCTAACAAACCATGGGTAGACCTAAGGAGGGAAACAAGTAGTTTCACAACTTAGAAGCTTGGTTTAGAGGTAGACCAACAAACTAAGACGGGAGCAGTCGGTGTTAGTCCAGGGTAGAACCAGTAGAACCAAGTAGACCTAGTTCTATATACCTTGCATGCGGGTAGACCTAATTGCAATGTTGGTTATGATATTGGGGACTAGCTTAAGCCAAAAATATGATGAATGACTTGGGTAGACCTAGGTTATTCGAAGTTGTGAGTGTAGGAAGATAGCAAATGAAGTTAGGAACCTTAGTATGGCACCACCCGTAGGTCCCTAAGGCGTCCTCATATTAGTCTGAGTCAAAACCAGTACCTGTTACCTTAGCGTAGAAACCTGATATTGCTTACCTACCTTGTTTACTGAACTCGTTTACCACTGTTAGTCCAAGCTTAGACTAAGACTTCCTGTTATCCCGAATTATGCACTCACTAAAACACTTGGCAAGCACCATCTCTTTGTGATCGACCCCGATATCCACTATACAAGTTTTCTAAATTTGTATTTTGTATAGATTAGGGATTATAAATTTATTTGATACGGATTTTCTATTTTTATTTGCAACGATATTAGGAAATAACCGTTTATCAATGACGGTTATAGATCTTCATCCATTGCAAGCAATGACTTCTTCTGTTCATACCTAGGTGTCAATGCTCCAGCTTGATCTCCAATATTTCCTTCACATTTATTCTCTTTCTAACCTCACTAAAGCTTGTCTTTAATTTATAATAATGAGCCATCTATATTCTCCTTTTCAAACCACATGGCATATCCCAATTGATATTTTCCTATGCTTGTTCTTCCTCAATAGTTGCTTCCCATTTCATTTCTTTTTTTACATTTTTTTTCAATCCAAGTTCTTAAAATGCTCCACATGCTATGTCCATGATTGACTTGGCTTTCCTCTCTATCGGTCTTTTGCCAGGATTGTTTTCTCCTACTAACATACATTCTCAACAAGCATATTTGTTAGGGAGAACTCCAAAATAGTTTAAATCTCAGGCATTGAAAATAAGATATGGATTACCTTACTTTTGTCCGATGAGATATTGAGGACTCTAAAGATCCCCGATTAAGAACAATGCTCTTGAACTTCTATGTATCCATGGATTTTGGATTCTCCAATAACCAAGATGAATTAAACTTTGAATAAATATTTCCAATGCCAAAAATTAGGATAGATTGCAATCTTGTGTCACTTTGAAGGCAACAAGCTAGAGATGTGGCCTTCTTGGGCATCAATAGAGGAAAGTTTTGATGTTCCATAAAAAAAAGCATTGATTTCAACTTGGTGCTTTTGAGATATTGAGTTCTATAGCATCAGTGAGGAAATATCAGAACCAACATTTCCATCATGAGCACCAATTAGTGGTTGGTTTGGCCAAAGAGCACTCATGATTCTCAAGAACATCGTTGAAGATGTGTTTTTTTGTGTTATACCCTGATTCTTCAGACCCATAAATAGGCATCATATGAAGATCATATAGATCTAGAACATGATCCAAAGACAGGAAAATGCCCTACTATTGGGCAAGAACAATGTACACGCAAGGTCACAAAAAAGAAACAATCAAGGGATGTGACAAAATCAACAACCTCACTTTTAAGGCTTTGTAAGAAAGGTATTTATGTCTTTGATGGTGGTGGTGTCTAGGGAAAGTCGCATCTTGTGGATGGAAAAAAAATTTTTACAATATGTCAAAATTGATGTGTTTTGTGATGATGGTAAGTTTTTCTGGAAAGAATGGTACAATAGAATATTGAAGACCCAGAAAGTGAGAAAATTGAGGGTGCTTTTGCTCACCCTAGAGAGTAGAATTCACTAGCGATAAAAAGAGAGTTGGAAAGAGACAAACTTTTCCATTGATAAGTGGCAAGTTTTATTTGATGAAGTTGTAGAAGAGAGACCTTTGGTAAGTGTTGAAGGTCTACAATGGTCTCAAGATGCTTTTGCTAAGTGTTGAATGACTTGGGCACTATGTATTCAAGTTTTCTCCTCTTAAATAATATCTTTGATAACACATATTTTTTAGTGTTTAACGATAAGAAAATGACTAATATTTTGCTACAAAACTCAGATTTTAGTGTATATTTCTATGTTTTCGTGACTAGTACCACCGTTTGCGTCTTTCATTCCTAGTTAGGACTAAATTGATTTAGTCATAAACTTAGTTCTGATTGTTCCCTAAGCAATGCAGCGTATGTCAATAACCCAAATTTGAAGGAGCCGAAAGAGAACAGTAAATTTGTAGAAGATAGGGACAAAAGCTAAATGAAGTATATCAAATCCTAAGGTGAAGAAAAAAGAGGATTTTTGGAATGATAAGGAGGAAAGTATCTCTACCACCTAGAACAACACGTCATAGAATTCTAGAGAAGAGATCTGGGGGAGGGGGGGGGGGGAGGGGAAAAAACTTAGAGGAAAAATGAAGAAGACAACCCAAGGAAACTTACGTCTCAGATTTCTTTTTGTTTTTCAAGAATATTACTCTTTGCTAGGAGTAGCCTGCGACATTTTATGTTTTAGTTTTATTTACCTTCAATATGAGTAACTAAATACACATAATGCCTTGGGGTAGAAGGGGGTGTACATGATTATTGCTTGCTAGATTATATTAGCTCGATAATCAGACCAATTTCCTTATCAAACCAGGGTAGACTCAAGGGGGGGGAAGTAGTTATGTTCATCATAAAAAACCTCACTAAAGGTAAACCAAAAGTTAGGAAAGTCAAAGGTTTAGATAGACTTGAATTCTTGTATTGTTAGATGAATTATTATCAAGTTGGGTGTTTAAATGTAGTAATGATCATGACACTTCTAGAAGCCTCAAGGTATTGCATTACTTTATTTTAGTTAGTAGTTGAATCTGCCTATTATTTCTTACTGCATTTTATCGCAAACCTACTTTACTCTTAGTTTAGATTTGATTTCTAACCATGATAAAAAAACAGTATGTACCAACCTTCACATAACAAGTACATAGCTTTTTGTGTTCGACTCTTATCTACTATGCTCATATTTTTCATATGATTATATGTGAATTAGGATTATAAATTTTATTTAATGTATAAATTTGCATTCTTAAAGACGTGCATAAATTTTCGTTTATCAATCTTCTTTGGCACTACATACTGAGTCTTTTGTTCATAAAAAAATTCTTATCAAGCACTATGCTATTCATGTCTTCTTTGAGTATATATACTTTTTTAAGCCTTATCCAACCAAAAATTCAACATCTCATGATGAGAGCTTTTATAGGCCCTCTACCCAATCATGGGCACAACTCTACGAGAATACTATTTGTTGACAATTTTATTATGGCTGCAACCTAAGCTCTTTTGGCCTAAAATGATCTTTAGAGAGTTATTAGGCAAACACTTGCCTAATAATGAAAATGAAGTTCAATTTCTTGGTGTTCTATTGTATGCAAAGGATGTTGTTCAACATCCTCATACCTTTTCTTAGGTAAGGCCCAAATATTTACTTTTATTTTAAACCTTTGGACTATATACATTTGCACGAGTTAGGTCATTTGGTTGCACTTCTGCATGCAAAATAAGAGGTTCACCACTCTCAAGCTAAACAATGAATGAAAGGCACTCTTCTTAGGCAAAGTAATATGCGTTCTCCACATGAAGGTGTAACTAATAAGAGATGTCGAAGATATCCTCCATTTAGATTAGGGGATTTTTATTGGTTGTTCTCTCGAATATGTCTCAAGCATGACCCAATTGGGTGATGGTTTTTGTTTTTTCTCACTATGTGAAGAGTTTTTCATTCAAATATTTTCCTTGTTCTTTAAGAGTGCCTCCCCATTATGTAAGGGTTTTTTTTAGTTGAATACTCTTCTATGTCTTCAAGAGTATCCCTCATTGTTTGAGGTTTTTTTTATTTGAATGTTCTCTTGGTCCTTCAGGATATCCTCATTGCATAAGGGGTTTATAATTCGGTGTTCTCATATGTCTTCAAAAGTATCCCCTACAATGTGAGAGGCTTTTAATCAAATTTTTTTCTGGATCATCATGAGTATTCCCCATTATATGAGGGATTTTGTTTTATCTCAATGTTCTCCTAGGTGAAATCATGTTGGCTCTCTAATGACCTTTTCGTACATATGCTATCAAGCTTATAGGTGGCTAATGGCCGCCTCAGGTCTTTAATCATTCCCCTCCCAATTGTTGCTTCTGCATGAGTTTACTAAATTGGAATCATGTATCCTACGATGTAGAAAAATAGAATCTATGCTAATGATTGTCTTTTTGGGCTATTCCTACAATGTATTTTGCTTGAGTGACTCCTTGGACCTTTCTTAGAGCCATCTACTCCTTGTTTTTTTTCTTCACAAGGTAGCCCATCTTTTCATCCAATTGCACAAACATGGAACTTAAGCACATCAATACACTAAAGATGTTTGAGGGTCCATAATGGGAGCATTGCTTGAATCGCATGTTCCCAAACAATAGCATTAGTGCAACCTATCCGTAATCTAACACTAGCTAGAATCATGAAAGTGTCATAGAGCTCCTTGTAGTTAGTGTGCATTGAGATAAATGAAGAATTGGAAAAGTACCTTAGGCTTTGATAGATGAAATTGGAGAAAATCATTGGTTGGAAACATGTAAGTTTATGCAGAGAATCTAAGAATTAAAAAAGGGAGCAAAAGGAGACACCCATATAATTTTCCCTCTTTTTCAGGGATGGAAGACAAAACGGCATGTCAAAATCCAAAACGGGATCAATAGGTAAATCATGACACTTAAACCCTTAGGCAGCGTTTAGTTGGTAGGAGTATGGTGAGGTGGGTTTATATTAATGAGGGTTAGATAAAGTAGGATGGGGTGAGATATAATTTGTGAGTGTGTTTGGTTAGTTGGCAAGGGATTACGGTATGTTGCGTTCAGTTACCAGTATTAAAACATATGAGGTTAAAAAAAAGGATAATTTACTTAAATGTCCCTCAAGAATTTAGGGCTCTTTTTTCCTCAAAATACTGCCTATGGCCACTCGCTTCTTCAATTCATTACCCACTTCTTCAATCCATTGGCGTCTCTATGGCTGCTTTGAAGGATATTCCTATTCGAGCGAACACATAAGTGATGCTATTGTGATTTAAACATGATTTTATGTAGTTGATATTTTTTTTTAGGAGAAATGGATCGAAGAAAACAAAACGCAATTGGCTGCCATATGAAGAACGTAGCTTGATAGTTGGGTTACAAAAACTCGTGGCTAGTGGATGGAGGAGCGAAAATGACTTTAAACCAGGGATTCATGGAGCTTTGGAGAATTTTCTCAAAGAACGGCTACTAGGAAGTTTGCTAAAGGCTACACCACATATCGAATTAAAGCTTAAAACTTGGAAACGAGAGTATTATAGATTAGTGGAAATATTATCTCGTTCTGGAACGGGTTTTAATCCCACAACAAAGATGGTTGATGGCACTAATGATTTCTGGGCAGAATTGCAGCAGGTTCATTTTGAGGATTGTATTTACAAAACTAGGAGGTTCATTGTGTTTCCAAAGTTAACATTTTGTTACTCTATGCAGCAATCACCACGAATATATAAAGCTGTTAGATATAAACAATTTCCATTTTATGATGAATGGCTAGAGATTTTTGGAAAGGATTGATCTACTGGAGAGGAGACGATTCCAATTAATGAAGATCCTAGTGATGGTGCTGAAGGTGGACAAGCAGTCCAAGAAGAAGGAGGATCTTGTGAATTCTCACAATCACAAGTGCCTCCATCCTTAGGTGAGTCCAGTGCATTTGTTGATGATCAATCTCCATGCAGTGATGAAATGTGATCTAAGAAGGCTATCAAGTGCAGAAGAATGGCATATGATGATTCGGAATTCGTTGCTGAGCTTCGTGAGATGTCAAGAGAAACCAATGCTGGTTTGATGGAGTTAGGGGTCAAAATAGCAGTGGATACTGATTGTCAAGAACGGGCTGCTGCAGAGATCAGGAAAATGCCTATTAGTAGGATCCCTACTGAGTTTATGACCGTCTCTTATGTGGTCGTCAACAATCCACGTAAGATGCGAGCTTTCCTTGCTATGGATGTTGCTGAAAGGCTTCAGTGGGTATCAAACCTCCTTTGATTTTGAATTGAAGTTGTTGTATGTTGCCTTGTTGACATTTTGTTACCTCGTTTTGTTAATGCTATTTGGTAGTTGCTGATACATTGGTGTAATTCATTTTATAAAATTATGTTGTTATTTTGGATTGATTTTGCTCTATTGTGATTAAAAAATTGTAACAATATGTTTATGCACCACCGACTGCTAGTCTAGCAATGCTGACTTCAGCCCCCCAGCCTGCCACCACCACAACTCCCCAGACGTGCAGTTACATGTACAGATATTGGGTTCCATTCTAAGCAATTTTTATTGCCATTTTCCTCCTAGTTTAGAGTGCCAAAATATTGCATCTTTTTTTTTATGATCACTTTGATCATAACGTTCGTTTGAAACATTGGTGAAGACAAACTAATGCTTTGCTTTTTTTTTTTCTGATGATGCCATCTCATGTGCATTCAATTGCACTACTTGCACCCTCGCTCCAAGCCCCTTCAATGTCGACAACACGAGCACATGGATGCTTTTGTGCACAACCACGTGGATTGCCATAGTTTTTTATGAGAAAAAAAAACACAAAAAAATGGAATCACACTATCTCATGACAAGGTTTAATGAGAAGCAGCTTTTACTCATGCAACACAGGTAAACTCATTGCCGTTTAAAACTACATATGCGAGATGAATACCCTAGGTTTATTGCCACAGTCCTTGATAAACTCATTGCCCTCAATTGGCACAATCGAGGAGGGGGGAACCAATTATTTTTAGTTCACAGCAAAGGCATGTGCAGTATCCAAGTTCACAACAAAGCATCACAAGATGAAAAAGAGAGCCAACAATATGAAAACAAAGCCAACAACCTACTAGAATAAAATCTGAGTTAACAAAACAATGTCAATCTATAGCAAATATGTCCAAACATACACTATCATAGTAAATGGCCTAAAAATATAAGACAATTATCTCCTATCTAACCACTCAAGATACATGACACATGCAAGACCATCTCAGAATGTACTCCATTCACTGGTGTTCTTCATGTTTATTACAAATTCCAAGCCTTCACCTTGTCCATTTGAACCAACGTTACAATAGTCATCGGGAATGTCGGCTTCATATGGATCAACACTCATTTCTCGGCGAATGAAATTGTGAAACAAAGCACAAGCATTTATCATCTTTATTTGTGTCTTGATAGGATAAAAAGAGGGGGATCGTAGCACACCCCATCGTTTCTTCATAATACCTCATGTCTTTTCGACCACATTACGAGCTTTAGCATGTCGCATGTTGAAGTATTCCTTCTCATCTTGTGGGATTTGATTACCTTCACCCCAATTTTTTAAGTGGTACCTTAAACCTCTGAAAGGAGTTAAAATACCTTCACTATTTGTATATCCATTATCCGCCAAGTAGTAATAGCCTTCAAAGTATACAAACAACATTTTAAAATAATAAGGTATTAGGCTTATTTAAAATGTTGGATTTTAGTAAACTAACCTCTAGGCACACGAAAAGGATTCATACGGGTCATAGCATCCCGTAAAACTCGGCCATTTACTGCCGAGCCTTCCCATCTAGCGAGTAAGTATATGAAGCACATATTGTAGTCACATACTCCCAATACATTGGTTGAAATTGATCCTTTCTACGTCCGATATCTTGGTTTATCAGCTGTTTTTACTGTAAAATCAATGTATGTGTCGTGTAACGCACCAAGACAATTCTGAATTATAAAAAAACAGAAAGTATTACATAGCTGATATTACCAAATGTAATGAAAAAGAGCACATACCTCGAAATGATTGAAATTTGGAAAGCCATTGTTGTCATTGCTAAGGTTTGGTTTAATTAACAATTGATCATGCAACTTAAGAACACATCTCAATACTTCATTAAAATAAATGCTACAAGTAGCCGTAGAGCGCAAAAAATCAAACTTTTGTGTTCTAATCTTTTTGTGGTGAGCTAAAACACCAAGGAAAAGTGCTATCTTTTCTTCAATGGAAATCCATCTAGATTTCTTCAACCCAGAATAATGATGCAACAAAACACATAATCGACCAAAAACATCCTGACTTAGATGCAAATTACACGCTGCCCCCTAACATCACTAACCAAATTGAAGAGATAATTAACTTGTTTCACACGTCTACCCAAAAGCGAATAATTTCGATTCTTCACTGCTTGTGAACTTTTCCAATGCAAATAGCAAGTGAATCGAAAAATAGTTACCTGAAGGATAATTGCTTGAGCGACAAGAAGTATTAACATCTTCTTATGGGCGTCACTCACCATTACACTCGAAATCTTTGGTCCAAATGGAACCTTTTACAAACCCTAGAATCGGCTTTCCCCAAATCGCATACGTAGAAAAAAAAACGCAGAAGAATAGATGACAAAAAAAGAAGATGTATGTAGGTTGAAGAAAAGGTTAATTTGCTTAAATCACATGATGGGAATAGATAAAGTAAGGGCGGTGGCTACTTTATATAAACCCACCCACAAGGGTTTATCAAATCCGTGTATAAACCCGGGATAGATAAACCCGCAAACCAAACACAGTAATATCTAATACTTATTAATTAATCCCCTCTTATACCTCTAACTAAACACTGCCTTAGGATATTAAATTGTTATTAATATAAATGATTGATTTAATAAATGATTGACTCCCATTTGAATGTGCCTTCCTTCAATCAACAAAAAAAAATTTCATTCTTGTAGTGAAATTGAACCCGCACCCAAAACTAGTAATTGATTGGGGTTTAAGAGGTTAGTGTTATGGAGAAGGAAATATAACCTCAATCCCCTATTGATGTTCCGCCTGCATCATCCATGTTATTAAGTCGATAGGCTAAACCTTGCCCAACAATTGCATGTGAACATCAAGTAGGGTAAATACACCTTGTCCAGGACAATGGGTATTTATTATTCACTTGTATTAGATCCGGCCCTTTTATCAAAATTCGTGTATCATAAATTTTTTTATCAAATTACCTGTTATTTTATTATTATTATTAAAATACCTGTACTTTTTCATTTTCTTTTTAAAATACTTGTATTTTTACTATTCTTTTTACATGAATTCATTATTAATAAAAACACACATATTTTTATTTAAAATCTAGTTATTTTAACTGAAAACAAATTTTAAATATTTTCAATTTACTTTTTATATTTAATCCATAAAAAATTATAAAAATTACTAAATATTGTAATTATACTTTATATTTGTTGTTTGTTTATTAATGAAAATGAATTAAAAATATATATATTATAGAAATTGTAATATTGGAAAATTTGTAGCATATTAGCTTAGTCGTTTATTGAGTTTAATTATATTTGATCTATTAAGAGTTTTTAAATTCGAATAATTTTTGTCATATTGAAATATAAAGTTTTTAAAAATTTGGGTTCTTTATTCTATTGGTATCTAGTGAATAGAAATATGATCATATTTAGGCAGATGAGTCTTTAGTATTAATCTCAATTCATGGTACATATTACAATTTTTTTTATTTTTTTAATCATTATTTTTTCTTTGTCAATAAAATTAATTCATTTTAATATTTTTTGGACCACAATAATTCATAGCCTTGGAGGTAAATTAATGTATTTTGATGCATAACATCATATATTTCAATACAATAAAATAATAGGTATTACAATAATCCATTCAAAACAACAAGTATTTTTCAAAAGAAAAAAAAATTATAGTTATTATGATGAATAAAAAAAAGAAGTCATTGTGAGAAAAAAATTTTAACGCAAGCATTTGACTAAATCTCTGCATCCAATAAGCTGGCAGCACCAAGTTTTCATTTCGTCACATAGTTTGATGACAATAAGAGAATTTTCTTCAAAATTGAAGAATATATCGTCACTACTAGATGATGTTGTCAGAAATATCCACTACCTTGTCTCCCACCTTATGGAAGGTATATAAGCAATGAAAAATTAAGTATGTACCAACTCTTTGTGTTCTTCACTCCTTCTTTTTCTAGATTACCAATTACTTGCCTTCTTATTGTTTTTGAAAATCAATCACAAATGGTTTAATGTTACAAAAGTCTTTTTAAAAAGCATTTAAAATTCGAAAATCCCATAAACACAACTTAGATGTTGGTTGTCCTCAAGCAATGCTCTAGATATTTTAATAAGAAAATGTTAGTTCAAAAAGAAGTTAAAGACAGCAAAGATGTTTTATATACTCAAGTAGCATGTTCAAATGCTAAACTCTTTTGCTCATGTCTATTTTTTATGGATTTCACTCATTCAATCTAGAAAAGATTGCTGGATGAAGAAGTAATCTGGAGAATAAATAGGAGATGCTGATCAATATAGAAGAAGACGCTGGAGATCAGAACCTGATGCGGTTACCAAGATGTTGTGTTTGGATAGGATTAGTTAACTGCTATGGTTAAGAAACTGTTTGCCTTTGTCTGTGTTCCTAGTACTAAAATAAATACGTTGTAATCTTTGTAAGGATGGAAACCTCTTTTGATGAATAAAATAGAACAATTTCTGTATTACTGAGTTCTTCCTCTACAACAAAGTGGTATCAGAACAGGTTCTTTAAGGAAGATGGCAAACAATGGAGGCTTAGGAGGATTAGGGTCATTCTCAATCCCATTGTTGTCAAAAGAGAATTTGGACAATTGGAAAATCCGAATGCAAACTAGATTTGGTGCTTATGAAGTTTGGGAAGTAGTGCAAAATGGCATTACACCCACATCTGATGCTGCAACTCAAAGAAGGGACAAGAAAGACTTGTCAATTATTCATCAAGCACTGAATGAGAAGTACTTTAAGAATATTTCAGAGGCAACTTCATTAAAGCATGCATGGGACTCCCTGACTGGTGCATTCCAAGGCGCAGATAAGGTGAAGTGGGTGAAACTTCAAACTCTAAGGGCTGAGTTTGAAGGCTTGAAACAAAAGCTTGGTGAAAGTGTTAATGACTATGTCATTAGAGTGCAAAGTGTTGCAAATCAAATGAAAGGTTTCGGTGAAACGGTCACCGAAGGGCAGATTGTGGAGAAAGTCCTTGGTTCATTAGATAAAAATTTCATCTTAGTGGTGGTTTCCATTGAGGAAACAAATGATTTAACCACAATGACAGTTGATGAGTTAACCGGATCATTACAAGCATATGAAGAGAGACTTAAAAATGATGATGAATCTTTTTCCACTAAGCTGCTACACCTTAATGCTGCAGGTGTTGGAAGAGGTGAGAAAAAGCAGCACAATTCCCATGGAAATTGGAGAGGACGTGGCTGTGGCAAGGGGGTTCTGGATGTTCTAATCTGTCCAATAATGATCAAGGAAATGAGAATTCATCTTCATCACATAACAGAGGTAGAGGAAATAGTTGGAGAGGCCGTGGAGGTCAAGGATCCTTCAAAAACAACTCAGGAAATGCTGCTGAAAATGATTATAAGAAGAAGAAGGCAAGCATTGAGTGCTTCAATTGTCATAGAATGGGACATTATTCGTGGGAGTGTTATCAAGAGAGATAGGATCAGTAAAATCTTGCTGAGTGCAAGAAATGGAATCTAAGCAAACTGATGAATCACCAATTCTATTAATGGCCAAGGAAGATGATCACTTGTGTTCAATCACTTGGTATCTAGATACTGGTGCGACTAATCATATGTGTGGCCAGCAAACATCATTCTCCAACATGCTAAAGGATCGTTTAGACTCCATCTCACTTGGAGATACTTCTAAATTAGTAGTGGGAGGTGAAGGAACTCTTTGTATGAGGAATGAGAATTTTGTTTCTATTGCTAATGTGTTAAATGTTCCCAATCTCAAAAACAACATTCTGAGCCTTGGAAAATTTCTGGAGAATGGATATGACTTTTATACACAAAACAAGTCCCTCACCTTGATTGATCATGATAAAAGAGCAATTTTTACAGTAAAAATGCAAGTAAACAGGATGTTCCCACTAGATCTTCAAGTGGTTACACCCATGTGCCTTAAAGCATGCTTTGATTATGAAGATTGGATATAACATCTGAAACTTGGACATATCAACTTCGAGAGATTGAAGATGATGAGTCAAAAACACCTTGTAAAAGGTCTTCCCTATATTGATCATTCTGGTGCAATTTTCGAAGGTTGCATCTTTGGGAAGCAACCACGAACAGAGATCCCAACGACAAAAGAATTTCAAGCAAGTCAGCCACTTGAATTGATCCATAGTGATATTTGTGGACCAATCAAACCAGAAACTTTAGGAGGAAATAAATATTTCTTGCTCTATATTGATGATTACAACAGGAAGACACGGATTTATATCCTGAAATTTAAATCTGGTGTGTTTCAGATTTTTTATGAATATCAGGCCATGGTAGAGAGGCAAACTGGCCTTTCAGTAATTAGGCTGAGAGCTGATCAAGAGGGAGAGTCACTCCAAACAAATTTCGAAAATATTGCAAAAATTTGGGCATTCATCATGAATTTTTTGCAGTAAGGACTTCACAACAAAGTGGTGTTGTGGAAGGAAAAACAGGACAATTTTGGATATGGTGCGAAGCTTGCTGAAAACAAAATAAGTACCGAAGGAGCTTTGGGGAGAAGCTACTATTTGGCAGTTTATATATTAATCAGGAGCTCAACCCAAAGTCTGAAGAACATGACACCAAAAGAGGCATTTATTGGTATGAAACCTTTTGTTTCACATATGAAATTTTTCGGATCAATTGCATATGTACACAATGATGATTCACTACGAAGCAAGCTGGATGAGAGGTCACAAAAGCTTGTGTTTATCAGCTATGATCAGGTTGCAAAGCAGTACAAGCTATTTGACCTAGTGAAGCAACAAATCCATCTTAGAAGAGATGTGGTTTTGAATAAGTCCAAGAGCTGGGATTCGAAGCCTATTGAGAATAAATACACTTTCATTAATGATTCTCCCCTTGATGATGATTTACAGGTCCTTGAGATAGCTCCTGTTGATTCTGGAAATGTGGTGTCAGCACCAATAAGAGAGACACGAGCCAGGAGAATTCCAAGGCACTTGGAAGTTTATCTGTATGACTGGTTTGGATAGAGTCACGAATTTTACCAGGAAGTTGGCAATTTTAGTCGTTTTTGTCTCTTTGTAACCTGTAGATTTTTTTTATGCTGTTAAGGAACAAGTATAGCAAGAAGCAATGGAACAGGAGATGAAATCAATTGAGAAGAACCAAACATGGAGCATCGTTGACAGACCTTCAAACAAAGCTGTGATTGGAGTCAAGTGGCTCTAAAAAATCAAATACAAAGCAAATGGTGAGATAGATTGGTATAAAGCTTGGTTGGTGGTCAAAAGATATAAACAATGAGGAGTTGATTATGATCAGGTTTTTGCCCCTGTTACACGGATGGAGACTGTCAGAATTCTTGTTTCATTGGCTACTCAATTCAGGTGGAGAATGTGGCAAATGGATGTTAAAACCGCATTCTTAAATGGTGCATGGAAGAAGAAGTATATGTTGAACAGCCCTTGAGATTCATCAAAGAAGGAGATGAAGGAAAAGTGTTGAAATTACACAAGGCATTGTATGGTGACATGTGTTGAACAGCCCTAGAGCTTGGAATAATACAATTAATGCCTACTTGAAGGAAAAAGCATTTGTGCAATGTGTTCATGAGCACTCTCTTTATGCCTTTGGGACTTCTATTTCTCAATTATTGGTGGTATTAATATATGTTGATTGCTTGTTAGTGACATGGGGTAATGAGGACGAAATCAAATGCTTCAAAGAGGAGATGAGCAAGGCATTCAATATGACTGATTGAGTATAGAGGATCAATTTACTACTGTGAATCCTACAACCTATAAAAGCCTGATTGGTTCATTATATTACATTACAAGTACCAGGCTAGATATATTGTTTGTTGTTGGTTTGGTATGAAGATTCATAAAAAATCTGAAGGAAACTCATATGAAAGCTGCTAAAAGCATACTGAGATACTTGAAGGAGACACTAGACTATGGCTTATGGTATCAACACTTTGAATTATATGAACTTAGAGGCTTCAGTGACAGTGATTGTGCTGGCTGCGTGGATGATGCCAAAAGCACTACAGGATTTGCATTTTTAATGGGAGAAATTGCTATTGTCTAGAGTTCCAAGAAGCAAAGCGTGGTGACACTAAGTTCCTGTGAAGTAGAATATGTGGCAGCAAATTTTATTGTCTAGCATGCACTTTGGCTAATGTTTATGTTGGAGAGTCTCAAATTTCTAGTTATAAATCCAATTGAGATTGGGATTGATAATAAGTCTGCTATTGCACTTGGCAAGAATCTGGCGTTTCATCAAAGGAGTAAGCATATTCATACCAGGTTTCATTTTCTATGTGAATGTGTGCAAGAGCAGAAGGTTCACTATGCTATGTAAACATTGAAGATCAAGTGGCAGATGTCTTCATCACTAAACCTTTGAAGGCACGTGGGTTAAATCTATTCCGTAGACTTCTTGGGATAGAGAGATACTCTAGCTTAGAGGAAGTAATCTGCAGAATAAATAAGATATGCTGATGAATATGGAAGAAGACGCTGGAGATCAGCACCTGATGTGCTAAATTATGTTAAATGTCATAAAATATATTTTGCAATGAAATGAAATCATTTAACACTAGTGTGTATTGATACCTAGCTTTCTTATCTATGTTTGCCCAATTTATTGTACTTTTACTCTAAATTTGTCCTAATTTCAAATTATCTTACATCATCTTAATTTGTCCTAGTTCATTCAAAATGCATGATGGTAAAACCGTAATTCATTATAAATTCAATTATATTAAACATGTATGAAATATATAATATTATATGACACAAATTAATTAAATTCATGTACTAAATGTTATTTTTAATATACACTCCACACATTCATGTTTATCTGAACCCATATTAGATAAACCACAAATTATGTATAGTTTTTATTAATAGCATCTCCTATTATATCATTATTCTAACAGAATATAATCAATTCTTTAATTTCATATTATTCTAATATAAAATATCATTAATTCTTTCCTTTGAATTACATTTTCGAATTTACATAAAAAAAAATTCATTTTGATGCTTCTCAGATTTTTGGAGAAAAAAAATTAAAATTATTTATTTTCAACCCGACCCATCCTTCTGGATAACCCGAACCTAACTAACAAAACGAAGCCAGGCCAAACTGAATTAGATTTTAACATAAATGGAGACTCATTTGGACCCCTCTTTCGGGCCTCGTATGGAGGAGAAAAGTGAATAAAATACTTCAGCCTCAGAAGTTAATAAAAAAGCTGCATGGGGCTCAAAAACTACCCTACACTTGTTCAACATTATGTACACATCCTACTGTCAAGGACAAACAAAGCTTGCTTTACAAAGTCACCACTGGCCTCTTACCTTTCCGAAACGAAGCTCCATAGCGCCGGTGCAGGGTTTCTGTTGGTTCTCAGGGAAGGGGCATGACAGGGAGGGATGCTGCCGATAATATTCCGTCACTGGGACTGGAACTTTCTTCTTCATGGCCCACTCGCCCATCCCTTGCTTTTCCTTCACTACAGGATGATGAAAACGGCCAACACTTGGTGTACCTAGTGCGAGTTCCAGAGTTGGAGGCTGATCCAGGGCATGGTCAGTGAGCAGTTTTGGGGAGTTTGATGATCCACTAGCCAAGCTCATGTCATCATTCGTGCGTGATGAGCTGGCCGGAAAGAAGTGTCTTTCAGTGTGAAAAGGTTCAACCTGCAAAGCATGGCAACTTATTAATGGGGTATATATACTGAAAATGACACATGGCACCACAGGCCTTGCAATTTTTCACAATTGTATCTGCACAGTAACAAAACTCATACTACTTCCCTTTATGGGCGTATTGCATGCACCATCTCGCGGACAACCAAACCTTAGCGGCAACTCGCAAGTTCCAGGAAGGAGAGATTCATCGTCCTCACAAAGACATGCATCAGGATCTAACTTCAAATCTCTAGAGAATCCATCATGCTTCTTGGGGGCATTTGATTAACTGATGTTTCCATAGCATCGATAGCAAGTTTCTGAGAAGGATGATTACTAGACAGAAGATTTCCCCGACCAGAATCTGCTGCAGAAGAAACATCTGTTGATTCCCCGGAAAGATGCTGCAGTTGCTCTGCATCAAATGACACGTCTTTCAATGGTTTTTTTGCCACAGATTCAGTAGTTAAATCACCAGGAAGACTCTGATCAACAATGATGGTCCCTTTCTACAGGAAACAGCAATGATGCGCTATCATGCATTTCAACTTCGTAAATAGAATTCATTTTGCGGTCAGGAAGATCAGATGCAGATACCTCAACAATTCTATCTGCGTTGGTAACTTTCATTGACTCAAATTCTTCTGGCAGTGTTCCAAGCACTCGTGCCAAGACTTGTTTCCCAACCAAAACTTCACTGGAAGGTCTCGTTGCGCATCCATCAACAGGACAGGCCACTACAGGTTTCTTGGCAACCTGATATGCAGAGGAAACATGGTTCGATACCTCAGGATTTTGCTGCAGATAACATTCTTTCTTAGCTCTAAAAACACCCCACAGGAAAAGCAGCAAATTCCAACCTGCGGAAGCAGGAAAATTGATATACAGTTATAATAGCAGGAATAAGACAGGAAAAGATGTAAGAAATGCGGCTCTTGCAGAAAATGATTAACGTGGGAGAGTTCATGGACTTCTTTAGAGATATTCATGAAAATAAAAAAACAAAGATATTTTTAAGATGCTGACCAGTGACAAATATTAGGTAAGAGATCAGATGGGGCGTAATGAATGAGAAATATGAAGTACTCAACTTACTCTGAGAAATACCCGGAAGAAGGTAGGAAGGAAATATTAGGAGCTCGGTACTACCAACATTTCCTTTGAAAGCCAGGTCTTTCTGCATCATATTATCAAGTGTAATCTTTTAAACCTTGTTATAACTGTAAGTTTAGCAAAAATTCATTCTTCAGCTAAACAAAAAAGGTGTACTCACCACATCATATGCAAAAACTAAAAATATAACCTTTAAACGCAGAAAAAACTAAAAAATAACCTTTCAAGGTCCTTCGCAAAAAAGAAGAGTGCAATGTTATCATCTCTGACACCAAATGTCTGAAACTGCGTTGGCCAGGAGCTCAAACGAGGCACTTCATTGAGTACGATTCTGCTTTGCAATTTATTCACTGCTTCGAGAACTTTGGGTGATGCAGCAGATGATAAATGTGCTTGAATCCCATCTATTAACTTAACAATTTTACCACTCCAGAAAATCTCAAAGCTTCCCCTACGCATAAATTCAGATTGTAACTAAATAACCAACCACGAACAAACACAAATTATAAGAAAATGTATCGAGGCCACATAATCTAAAGGCCATACTGCCAAACACATTCATGTTCAGGGATCGCTATGTGTTTCATAAAGGAAATAATTGCCACTGGAAACTTGTACAAATGCTCCCTTGAGGTATTTCCAGCACAGGCATCATGATGCCCTGCAGAAGACTGATCCTTAATTGTAATCAGTGAGGCCTGCCCTAGGTTATTGACACTTTCATGTTCAAGAGTATCATTATTATATTTCTGGCATGCAATAGCCTTCTCAGCCTGATCTGCATCAGAAACCACTTTAATTCTATCAGATGAAGCAGCCCGACAATCCTGATGCGAACTTGCATCACAAAACGTGCTTGATATTGTTGAGGCATCAGACTGCCCCATGTTTCTATTCCTTAGATATGCAGCGGGCTTTTTCAAAAAAGCGGCTTTGATTGCAGCTCTAACATTGGAGGTTTCATGTTTTGAGGGCTTAGTAGATGACCGTGCACCGTGGCTCCCAGAATATACTTTCATTTGCTCACTGGAATCACTTTCCCGTGACAATCCATCAGGTTGACCTCCATCCACACTCAATAAAGATTGATTCCCTTTGTCAATTTTTTTTATTCCACTCCCAGATGAGACCCCAGCACTACTATTAGCATGTGATGACGGCCTCCTAAAATCAGCTATAAACAACAAGAACATTTTCAGTAACATAAGATGCAGTTTACATAAAAGTCTATTTCAGGCTTGCTAGGAGAATCAGAACAAACATTACCTACAGAAGCAGGAGGATTAAAGAATTTTCGAATTTGAAAGCTAGAAGATCTGGATATCAATGCAGGTTGCAGGGGTTTTTTTTCTTGCTTAGAAGAAACAGCAGTTAAAGATGACATTTCTGCACCTGTTGTAGATTTTTTATCAATCCTTGACAATGATTCTCCAACAGTAGCTGTTTTCTTATCAATCCTTGATGCAGAAGCTGGAGTAACAGGTGAAATTTCCGCTTAAACAAATACCTGGCCTTCAGAAGGAGCTCTCCTTCTTGCAGATTTCATGACCAGAACATCAGATGGTCTAGAAGATAGTATCTTTACTTTTGGTTCACTGTGGAAAGAGTTGGCCGACTTAAATGAAGTAGACCTGCCATTGGATATGAATGTATCCTCATTTCGGTAGCCAGACGCATGTTCCTTCATTGATTTTTACCTCTTTATCATAACTTGATCAGGAAGCTTGACTTTGGATTTTAAACTCATGAAACTAAATGAATTTGATTTTAATAAACTACGTGAAGCATTCAGAGCGGCTTGGTCATGACTCAGGTTATCATAGAATAACAACAATTCAGCAAGTGAACTGGACCCTAGAAAGGAGCATGAAACAATATGAAGGCGAAAAGCTAGAGATCACAACCTTGAACCTTTTGCTGTCTGCGCTTTGAAGTATAGCCTGTCAATTCTGTGTTATTTCGTTCACCTGGATGTTTTCTGTAGAAGATTTCTCTGCACCCCTTGAAGAACTTGCCCTTGTAAGGCCAGCTGCTGCTGGAATGCGCGGATTAAGTGTCTTAGGTGACTCAACTATGGACTCAATACGTGGCTTCTTGAGTTTTGAACAAACTTCACCATCAGAATCATTTGTATAACAGTGCTCTGCAAAACTTATATGGTGAACTTTTACTTCTATAGAAATTTTACTTCTATAGAAGTAAAAGTTATTTTTTTTATTTTCAAAGCATCATTATTTTCAAAAATACTTTTATTAAAGATAATATTAAAATCATATGATAAAAAAAAACTTTTGCGGAAGTCACACATAGTATACTTTTTAAAGGTGTGTGAAAACTTCTTCTTGGAAGTCCGTCGTCAAACATCTGTACCACATAACTCAAAAGTATTTTTTCTTAAGGTTGTTGCTTATGGTATGCTGTGAATTTTTCTACTTTGCCTTTCCTTCTATGTTTTTCTTCTATTTGGGTGGCTGCATTCCATATACGTCATTAATTGGAGTTTTTCAATTCCTCAACTAGTTGTTTGATTGTAATCCTATCTATTAGCAGGCCTTTCATATTACAATATTGAATGCTATACTTCTCTTTATATCTTGTTTTTTAAGTCTCGATTTTTTTTCTATATCTCATTCAAAAGGATGAGGCGATTTTGTAATTGAGGAATTTTCAATTGAATTCATTGAAGAAAGAGTTTGCTACATTGGACATAAAGGGGTTTCTACTCAAAACATTTCGGCAGTTTGTGATTTCAATATACAGTTCATTTTTGTTGCTGTAGGATATGAAGAAATCACACATGATAGTAGGATGATAAAAGAATGTTTACGTAATGATGAAGATGAGTTCCCACATCCACCATTAGGTACTTCATTTTGAATCAAACATTTCATACCATAATATTTGATACAATCTTACTTGTCTAACTTTGTGATCAAAGGAAAATATTACTTAGTTGATTCTGGTTTTTTCAACACAAATGATTATATGGCACCACTTCGTAGAACGTGCTATCACTTAATAGAATTTCAACGCTCAAGACATGGATATACTCGACCTAAAGAGTTGTTCAACCATAGACATTCATCACTATATTCAGTCATTGAAAGATCATTTGGTGTGTGGAAAAAGCATTTTCACAATATGAATGACATGCCTTGTGACTTGAAGCTATGCCATCAAGTGCATTTGGTTGTTGCAACTATGACAATTCATATTTTTCTTCGACAAGTTAATGCAGAAGATGATGGGCGTGATCTAAGTGAATACAATGATCCATATTTGAAACTGATGAAGATCCAATGGAAGAAAAAGAAGGCAGTGCACAAAGAAATTCAATAGAAACCATTCGTGATGCAATTTGTGATCAACTTTGGAGATTTCGACATGTGAGAGTGTAACAATTATGTTGTTTTCAACTTTATTTGTATTTTAAAATTTCTGATCTAATGAATCAATCTTTTGAATATAATCAGATAAAAATAATGAATATTATAAATAAAAATAAATTTAGTTCAAAAGTAAAAATTTGTTCAAAGCACTAGAATCTATTTTTGTTTTTATTAAGTTTACTTCTACTTTTCAAAAGTATATCTACAAAAGTAAAAGTAACCTATAAAAGTTTTATAAAACACTGCTTATGTATCTTAGGATGAGCTTTTTGATTGTCTTTTCTCATTTGTTCCTCAATATAAGTACCATTTATGCAGTCACTATTTGTGTGACCAGAGGAATTATTTTTCTCATTTTAAGACACCTTGCCAATTGTTTTTGGTATTTCAGATTTCACAAAGCCAATCACCTTCAGGAACTTTATCCAGCATAACTCTCATGCAATAATTGAGATAGAGAATGTAGTATGTCAATCTATGAGAAGAAAAAGGAGCAACAAAAGTGCACTAAACTCCAAGACATCTGAAGCATGCATGTGTTCAGTGCCATCATTTCATTGACTACAGACATGAAGTCCTCACACTCTGTATCCCCACAAATATCACAAACTTTCACCTGTAGGACAAGAGAATCTTATAAAAGAATAGACAAAAACAACTAACTGAATGTGTCAATAAGCTAATCAAGGCTGGTCCAAACTGAATTTATGAAACATTGATGTTTTTAAATATAGAATTCATTCTTCAAACACTAAAAGGAATTTCCACCTATCTTGCTCCACCATATCCGACTCTTGAAACACATCAACATGGTGAATTTCCAAAGGCATGTCTTGTTAAGTGTCATTTTCTAGTTATTTATTAGGTATTATTATGTGTTAATTATGTATTAAGTCGTGCAATTAGGAAATATATTGATAAGTAATTGTGTTTCATTAGAAAAATCCTATTTTCCTATTTTGTATATATTTTCTATCTTTTTTCGCACACTTTGACCGAGACATGTCAGGAGACTGCTGTGGAGTGTTGCAAGAGTATTGCAGGTGGTTATAGTCTGACTTTTCGTGCCTTGTACGCGATTTGGAACGATTGTGGGTGGAAGACTGACACTGGTAAGGCCCTTGACTTACAGCATGTCAGAGTCTTCAACAATGATTGGGCACTAACTTGCATGCAAAGGAAGGCTACTGGTGCACGCAAGACAGAAAGAATGATGGGAAGGGGGCCCAAAGGAGTTTATGCACGTAGGGAGTGATATAAAAAGTACTTGGAGCACTTAGTTTCGGACTTTTGCCATTTTCTCTCTTGTACTTCGAACTTTTGAGTTCTTCCTCCCCTCCAAGGAGGAAGAACACTTAGCTTTCGATTTCCTTTCAAGTCCTGAGCAATACACTCGATTCTTCACTGAATTCCATTCGGATTCTGCATACTTCCACGTGTCTTGTTGCAATCTTTTTGTAACGACTCCTAGTTAAGGTCCATGAGTAGCAGACCACTCCTTGCGGATTTTGGTGAAGATCAAGGTGAAGAGCACCAACTCCGACCCTATCGGTTCGAGGGAAGTAGCGGATTGTTTGTGGCCTAGGTACCGCGACAGTAGACAGGTTGTGACCTCAGACCTGCCACTGGCCATTGGCAACAACTAGGCACACACGCACAATTCAGTTTTGAAGGCAATTGAAGGCAATCCACGTGTCTTCCTAATCATCTATGGGGGAATCACATGAGGCTATTTCGGTGCCTCCTTGTCAATCAGAGTGTAAGGGAGAATAGGCTATTCATTGCTCCTATAACCAGCTATTCGGAAGAAATCAGTGAAAACTGAGGCAAGGATGGACAAATGAAGGAGATGGAATCTCATTCCTAGGAACTGTGCCCCGTAGTCAAGGCCCATCACTTAGGTTATAACTTTTATTTCTGCATCTTAAAAATCCCTTTTTGCAAAACCGTGACATTTTGTGAAAGTTTCTTACAAATACTTTTCACGAAAAACAACTCCCTGAAATCGATACTCATACTACGCTTTTTGTGTTTTATGTTTTATAAATATTTAAAATTTGTTGAGAAAACGTCACGCAGCATGTCTTCTTTTTCTTTCTTTTCAGTTGATATCAGGGACACATCTGTAATTGTTATGAAATAGTTTCCTTTGTTTATTGTATTTGTCAATTTCCCTTAGGGTTCCTTGTAAATTAAACAATGTGTAGTGTTTGATGTTGAGAGATTTTCATGACAGAAAGGAAATTCCTTTGCATCTTTGTTGTGTAGGGTTGTCTGACCTCTCTAATCTCTCCACTTGTTCATGGTGCGATGAGCATGGACGTTCACCATGGAATCCTCTTCAGAAACTTTAGGGCAATTGCAATCACGAGTAGATTTTTTGGATCTCAGAAAGTTGTTGAATCTCCTTCAACACCCATGGGTGGACACCTAAAACCCATTGTTTGTTCATGGATTAGATAACCCAAGGCTAGTGTTGGTCACCCCATCCTTGACTACCAAGAATTTTTTTATCTTTGGCACAGGAGTATGCTGATGGTGTTAGAGGCAAGAAACAAACTAGGTTTTGTTAATGGAACTCTATCGCAATCACTTGCTTCAGATTCAACTCAAGCGATGTGGAATTGAGTTGACATTATTGTCAGGTATTGGCTCATGAATTCTATTTCACAAGAATTGACAAGTAATTTAATTCTACAAGAACTGTAAAAGAATTGTAGGATACTATTGAGAAACAGCTGGGACAAATGAACTTGGCTGCTATTTTTCAAGTTCAGCGTGCACTCTATCGTATTTCACAAGGCTAGATGAGTGTCAATGAGTATTACTTTAAGATGTGGAATTTATGGACTAATCTAGATGGTTTAATGCCTTCAAATGATTGTGTGATGTGCAAAGAAACCAAGCCGACTAAGATGATGAAACTTGTGGAGTTTCTAAATGCTCTTAACAACTCCTTTTCGGCTACTGTGAATTAGATCATCACTATGAAGCTAGAAGTCGACCTAGATCAGGCTTATGCTATGATCGTAACGGTGAAAGGACAATTGAAACTGGCTATGGTGAATCAAGTTCATGAGAGTGCCTTCTTGGCCCATTATCAGTCTTGAAAAAAAGCTATTGATCAGTCTTCCTCCTCAACTCCTGCTTCTTTTATAGCTAGGTCTATGAAGGATCCAAAGGGTATGCTTTGCAACTATTGTAAATGAGAAGGTCATTTGTGTGAAACAAACTGAATGGTTATCCATATAAAAATAAGAAGAAAAAACTAGTCAACCAAGGGCATAGTGCTAATTTGACTGAAGCACAGAATTCAGCAACACTTGCTGATTTCCCAAGTGCAAATCTGACTGGTAGCCCAAACAGTCCTTGAAAATTATTCAACAGGAACTACTGAAATTGGTAAAACCATAATCAAAGATTGGAGCAAATGAACAAGCACATCATGTCTTCAAGGATTTTGCAGGTACTATTGTTGAGTCAAATAATGCATTAACATTGTTGTTAGGTAGGCACTGGATCATAGATACTAGAGCCACTTCTCATTTATGTGCAAATGAAACAATGTTTTCCACCTTAGACATCTTTCCTAAACCTATTAACATCTTATTACCAGATGGTTCTGCTTGCTTAGCTACTCGTGTAGGTTCTATTTTCCTCACAAAAACCATCACACTACATGATGTTCTTTATGCTCCTAGTTTTTGACATCACCTCCTCAGTCTCTAAATTAGATGCTATTATATTCTTCTTGTTCATTGGTACCTAACGATTTTGTAGGACCAGGCTTCTAAGACTGTCCTGGGGGTGGGAGTTCTGCGCAATGGTCTTTATGTTCTAGAACAAAGATCCTTTTTGTCTAGAATTCTTAAGTTGTATGCCCTTGCTTTGATGAACAAGTTACCTGTCCCGCAGCAGTTTTTTTCGTTCAATTATGCTGATGTGTTCTTGAACACTATAGCCTTGTATTCTAGTCAAGCTAATGAAACAGAATTCTTATTTGATGTGGCACAATAGCTTGTATTCTAGTCAAGCTAAACACATACTACTTGATTGTTCTACTCATAACCAACCTTGTGATATTTGTGCATTCTCCAAATTTACTAGGCTTCCAAATTTTCTTGCAACGACTGACCAACTGCGGTTCATGCAGAAAACTCAGATATTGTAGTTCACATCAATGGTATTCCTGCACTTAATAATAAGCTACTTGCTGATATTCGATCAAACAGAATTGTGCCCAGTTTGCCAACCAAAAAATAAAAGTAAAAATAAAATGGAAATCTAAAACTGCCGAACGAAATGTCAGCTAACTAAACCACATTTTTCCTACTCTGAAAAAGAAAATCAGAGTTAAGCAAAATCAAGAGGTGTGCAGAGAGCCTTCAGCTAATGAGTTGAACACAAGCGAAGTAATGGGATTTGAATCTGAACACCTCCATTAAATTCAGGCTTCACCCATTTTTCGTCGAATTTCCACGTCTCTGCATCCACGTAATGGGTTGCACTTCGCAACTTCCACTACTTGACACCATAGTGTACTAGGGTGGGCCATAGACTGAACTCCTCACCAAACATGTAATACATTACATAGATACCTTAGTACATAGATATGTGACACCAAATACATCAAATTATAAAGCATCCAATTTTAGAATACCCATCATATTTTTAATAATACTAAAAATATTTCATGACATCAAATACATCAAATTATAAAGTATCCAATTTTAGAATACGCATTATATTTTTAATAATAATAATAATAATAATAATTTATTATTATTATTATATAATCAATTTTTCATAAATTCTATTATTGAAAAATTGTATTTTACATGATTATAACAATAATTTTATTGATGGTTGAATAATTTTAGCATGTATAACATATAAATAATTAAAATAATTTAGTACAAAATGAATTAAAGGTAACATGAATAAAGTATCTTTAAAATTAAAATTATTTTAATTAAAAATAAAGAATAACATTATATTAAGTACAAGGTAATAAAGATACTAAAGGAAAAATGGCGTATAATAAGATACAAAGATATACAAAAAATGGCATACTAGGTATTATGTAATAGTGTGCGTAAAAGAATATTAGGGTTAATTTGAGTGTTTTTTATATTGAAAAAATGGTAAATATTAATAATTTATATTCTACATACTATCCACATATTACGTACTTAGTATGCATCGAACATTCATTTTTTTGAAAAAATTTACATGTCTAACACCCAACTCCTCACCTCCCACCCCATTAATTTTTTGAGTTATTTTGAATAATACCTGATCTTATAAACACAAAATTTTAAGAATTATCCCTTTCTCAAATTTGTTTGAACAATACCCATCACTCATTAGTAAATTATATTTACTAAATTTAAAAAATATATAAAAATATGAATAATGTAATACTTTATATCTAAATTTATTATTTTATAATTTTAAAAAATTGCAGGCATAATTACTTTTTAATGATTCATCTATTTATTCAATTATCGTTTATTAATATAGGTATGTGAAAAATTGAATAGTGATTCATCATACAATATCATTGACATACGATTCTTCACGAAGTCCACTAGTATAAAACTACATCACAAATGTTTCAAGGTCTAAGGTATGAATCTAGGTTACACATAAAAAGTTCTCTTTCACAATTACTTGAGGCAAGAAAGTAGCTATCCTAATTATTTCTGTTATGGTAAAATTTTGAATGGTAGATAGTTGTAACGCCATACCTTTGATGAGCTCTCCAATCATTCGATGATTCTCTACCAAGTCTCAAGGCTAATGCACCATTGTTGACCACAAACAACGTAACTCCTCGCATGTTTGAACATTCAGCTCCTCCATTTGGCATAAGAACTACACAGAATCATCGCAAGCCCCCATTGGCTTCACCTAGGACACCTTGAGGAGCCGACGTTGTTTTGTGATTCAAAGTTCCTACTCTCTAGGGTGACACTAAAACCCTCTACACCACAATCAAATGGGACATGAGGTGTATCAACATTGAAAAGTTCATATTCTGATCCATGATATCTAGATTGATGGAATAATTCGATGTATCTACATGCTCTCCAACCTCTTCGAAAAATTTTCTCTTCCTAGTCGTATCTACAAAGTTCATTGAATTATCTCATATAGTCTGATCCTTTCCAAAGATTTCCCGCCACTTCATGTAATACGGTCACACTTTTTATCTTAGTATGCGCAACCTCAGTACATGTTAACATAAAATTTATTTATAAAAACTCAAATAAACTAAACTCGGATTAAGTTGTTACCCGCCAACCTAATGTGCCCTAGTAGTTTTTCGGCTATTGATGGAATGCATGACAAGCAAGAGTCTTTCCGACACTCTATAGATAGGAAGCTCATCATTCTTCTTCATACGTAATTGAGTTCTCTTTCCTCTCGTCAAATCATGTACATCTCTATGTTGGGGTGTCAGGTTTTGACATGTAGGAGACGATGTGCAATATTTGATATTGAGAGAGGAAACTTCGGGAGCTATTGTATAGAATACTTCAAAAATAGGTTACACTTCTTGAGTTGTTATATGGGCTATTGTATAGAATATTGTAAGGAGCCGTTGTTCTATCGTTATCTTTCAGACTTCATTGGGTAGATGGGCTCCGAGAAAGATCCATTCATGGGATTGCACTTCATCTGACTTGAACCCAACACAATTAAACCCAACTTTTGAAACGAATGGGTGTTCATCTTCTTCCCGTTGAGACTCTCTTCGGTAGAATCCTTACTTTCAGGTATAGAGGTAATAGGAGCCTTCGAAGTACCTTCAATTTGATACCTTTCAACATTCCTCCTTGATGATTCAATTGAAGGTGTTCGCCAGTTTCTGAAGGATTCCTCCTCAACCCTAATAGTTCCTGTAGTTTGTAGAAATTTGAGGGAAAGAGGCACTTCATTAAGATGTCTGAAAACTACATCTCAGAGAGTAAGTACTCAAGCTTGATAGATCCTTCTTTCACATATTCCCACAGAATATGATACTTAATCTTTATGTGCTTGGTGCATCCAAACATCACGGGATTTTGTGCTATTTGATAGCCGATTTGTTATCGATTTTTAGAATGACCAGCTTGTTGATGTGAATGCACAGATCTTCGCACAATTCGATCAGCCATTGAGCATGATTTGCTGCAGTAACCTCGGTCATATACTCGGCCTCTACCGAGGATTGAGCGATGGTGCTTTGTTTTCTGCTATGCCATGCAAAGATTGTTGAGCCCAAAGTGAACAGATATATCCTTGTTCAATAAAATAAGAGTCAATGGTAGAGTAACATTCTTTAGGCGTCTGCGTTAGTCCATAGAGTGCTTTCTTGAGCATTAGAACTTTGTCTTTCCCATTCTCAATTTTGTAGCCTGTAGGTGGGTAGACATATATAATAATGTCTAAGTGGTGTAGTTTCTAGTTGTTATAAGCCGCTAAGGTGATGATCAGTTTGATAGCGTCGAGACGGGCTACTAGAGCAAATGTCTCGCAATAGACAATACCGGCTTGTTGAAGGTAACCTTTTGCCACTATGCGTGATTTGAAGCGATTGTGAGTTCCATCTGCATTTAGTTTTTCCTTATGCACCTATTTCACGCTTAGAACTTTGGCACCGGCACGCTTGTCTACAACCTCCCACACACCATGTTCTTGAATTGAGTTAAGTTCTTCATCCATCGATTTTTTCCATTCTGGACATCTCATACGTTCTGCAATATTTTGATCTTCAAGCATGAGATGATTACATCCAATGATATCCTTGAGTAACCTACATTTTCTGTCTAGAGGCTTATCCGAGTCACTTAGATAGTCTTCGTTGTCATTTGGGTTGTAGCTCTGGAAATGATAAATTAAGTTGTCATCAGATTAGTAGTCATGAAATGTATTCTGTAGATATTCATCAGTCACTTCAGTTAGTTTTCTAGGAATGATTCCCTGTGTTGAATTCATGTCACTATTTTTTGTTTCCTCTTGTATCAGAGCCTTCTTCTGATTCAATAATATTTTCAGGCACAATCTGGAAATGAGGGGACACTCTATCACGCCCTTCATTTATCGAGAGATGTGGTCCAAGAATATCTGAAGCAGCCACATACATTTCAGGTATGAGGTATTGATCAGAAGGATTGAGTATTTCTATGTCGTCTTCTAAGGGAGCAAAAGTTTCAATGTTTTCTGAGGTGTTGAAATCTGTGCTGCGTTCATAGGGAGGATAGCTAGGGTCTTCCTAACTAGCATTGGATTGTGTGGCATGGTCATTAGTAGCAAGGAGAAGATTAGTGATGGATACATCAATATCTACCCTCGTGGCTGTAGACAAACTTGAAGGGTTGGAGTGTCCCGGAATATCAGAGATAATATTGTTCCTGTTTTCATTTTCAAGAAACAGGTTAAGCACATGAGAGGTAGAAGTGTCTGCTTCCAAAGCAGCTGGTAGATTCTTCTAATCAAAGAACTTTGACTCATCTACTTCAACATCTCGACTGATTTCAACTTTGTGAGAGGTAAGGTTTAGAACCCGATACGCCTTGCTTTTGTTTGAATAACCCAAAAATATAGCCATATCGGATCTTGTGTCTAGCTTAGCTCTTAGTTCTTTTGGCTTAAGAATGTAGCATACTGATCCGAAAATTCGCAAGTGGTCTAGATCTGGTCTCTTATTAAACCAAAGTTCATATGGTGATTTTTTCTCTTTCTCTATGTTGGTAGGCGATTCAGAATGTAGACAACTGTATTTACAACCTATCCCCAGAATTATAACAATACTTTCTTTTCATATAGAAGGCATCTAGCCATATTCATAATAGTACGATTCTTCTTCTCATAGATTCCATTCTGTTGTGGAGTGTAAGGGGTGGTAAATCGATGCACAATCCCATTGATTTCACAAATATTTTTCAGCTCAATTTAGACCTATTTGTCCCCATTATCAGATCTTAAGGTATTCCTTCCACTTTGTGCTTCTGCCATAGCTTTAAAGACCATGAAATGTTGCAGCACTTCTGATTTTCTCTTGAGAAGATAGAGCCAAGTATATTTGGTGAATGCCTCTAAGAATAGGACATAATATCTGTTTCCTCCATTGGAGACGATGTTCATTAGTCCACACACATCTGAGAGCACAATATCAAGCTTGTGAGAGGGTGTCGTACCAGTTTTGGGAAAAGGTTTTCTATTTGTTTGCTTGGAAGACAAACACTGCAAGTCTTCTCTTGATGTGTAAGATGGGGGATACCCATGGCTAGTCCTTTGCTTTGAAGGGTGGTGATAGATCCGTAATAATGGTGGCCTAGCCTCGTGTGCCATAGCACTGATTCTTTGGAGGCTATGTAGCAAACTTGTGATTGCAAGGAGAAGTCTGAACTGAGGAGAGGAAATATACGGTCTACCATGGGTGAGATGAGTACAATATTGTTGTTAGCGTCTTTGATTATGCATTGATTGTCCTGTAGGTGCACTCTTAATTGTTTCTCCACTAGTTGTCCAGAGCTCAATAAATTGTGTGAAGCCTCCGGTAGATAGTATACATCATTGAGTTTTAGGGGTTTCTAGGGTGTCTCAATACACACTGCTCCATGTCCCTTGTCTGGTATACTCTTTCCGTCATCAATTTGACAAATTTACTTTGTAAAAATGAAAAAGTGTTGAACAAAGAGAGGTCATTAGTAAGATGATGGCTGCATCCACTGTCCACCAGCCATGCTCCTTGTTTTCTTAGATCAGTAAAGGATGTGAGCAAGGTGCTTTGACACTCAGAGTAAAGTTCCACAACACTTTTATTAGAGGCATCTTAAAGAGTTACATTTGGCAATTTCCCTGTGATTTTTTCTATGCTTTCAGATTTCCTATCTAGGAGGTGATACTTCCTCAAGGGACAGACTTTCTCCATGTGGCCCGACAGCTTACAGTAAGCACACACTTCTTCAAGATGCCACCAGCATGCAGAAGGTAGATGGTTTCTTTGTTTACAAAACAGATAGAGGTTCTGATTATTGAATCTTTCTGTGCTGATAGGTGTAAGCTTTGCCTATGGTGAGTCCGTTTTCTACATGACATGAGAGGTAGTTGTCACTTATGCTTTGAAAGCAGACTCATGAGAGTTTTGTTGCTCGTAGTTCTGCTAGTGCATTTCCACCCCCTTGAGAACTTCTAACACTTGTTTAGGTGTCATGGTATGGATGCTACCATTGAAGATGGAGGCATTTATGGTAGATGCGTACTGAGGAGGGATGATGCTTATAATCTTCATGCGAATCCGATTGTCATCCATGACTTTGCTGAGCTGCTTCAGATCATTTACCACTTTAGTCGAGAATTTCTCAAAAGCCGCTATGCTTTGACCAGAGAGCATCTTGATATTCTCAAATAGCTGCCATTTCATTGCCTTCTCCAAAACTAAGGCTTGTTGGTTTTTTCCATAGGCTTCGGCGAGAGTGGTCCAAACTTCCAAGGCAATGGAGCAGCTATTGATTAAGTCATAAGCATCATTTGCCACGGCTTGATCCAACAGAGATTGGGCTTTGCGGAGCTTGTAATTCAACACTTTTCTTCATTTGTAATAAAGCTTGTGCTGTGTAGGGTCAAACACGTCCCAGAGCTTGCAAGCAAGAAGGTAATTGACCATTTTTTTCGACCAATTTATGTACTTCGTAGAGGTGCCATCAAAGATGGGAGGAGGCTGTGAAAATATATTCTTCATAGATGTTGTGAGGGCTAAAATTGAGAAGGCTTTTGTGTATGATTGAGTTTCACATCGGATTCACCATGCAAGTATTTGATATTGACAGAGGAAACTTCGGGTGCTATTGTATAGAATACTTGAAAAACAGGATACACTAAATGAGTTGTTACATGGTCTATTTATACAAGAGAAGATAACCATTGTTCTTTGAGAAGTCATTGTTCTATCGTTATCTTTCAGATTTCATTGGGTAGATGGACTTGAGTAGATGGGCTCTGGGAAATATCCATTCATTGGATTGCACTTCATCTAACTTGAACCCAACACAATTAAACCCAACTTCTAAAACGAATAGGTGTTCGTCTTCTTCACATTGAGACTCTCTTCAACAAAATCCTTACTTTCAGGTGCAGAGGTAATACGAGCATGCGAAATACCTTCAATTTGATCATTACCTTCCAACATGATGTTGGGGCACTTCCTACCTTGGCTCCATCGTGCTAGTGGCCCGTCATTCTTCCCGTACACTTGGTGTTTTTCACAAGCAGGTATTCCACAAGCACGTCACATATGGAGATAGTTTTTCAATTACTTTTTGCCCATCTCTTCTTTATAACAAGATAGATATTCTTCAGAGCACTTCACAAGCCTGGTTTCTCGTGCCCAAAACCTCTTTCAAGCGCGTTGCTGTTTGGGCGTTCCTACCCTAATATTTTTCTATTCGATCACTATTATTGTGACTAATCTGATAATTGCTGTCTACATCAAATTCACTTTTAGACTACATATTAATAATTTTTTTAAAAAAAATTGAAATGGTCTGCCTACTCATGAGCCTATTTGGGCTCATAGTTTAAGAATAGCAAAATGAGATTGTGGGTGTAAACGATCCACATTATGACAAAAACTGCTTGGTTGCCTAATGCTGTAAGAGAAAGTACATGAATTTTGCCTCGGTGTCAGTCACTCTTTTACCAACCTCGTCGCTAAGACTGGTGTTTGAACAGACTCACGTTACACTACAAAAGTGGAGATGAAATAAATACCAGCTCCTATATAATAATAGTTGATGCATCACATAGAAATTTACCATTTTAATGCATCAGTGCCTCTAAAAATTACAAAGTGCCTCGCGCCAGACAAAAGAGCATCTCACTCACGTCATAGATTGAGCTCATCCTTGCCATAAATGCGTTGAATCTCACGTGTGGCGGCTTGGAATGATTCTGTAGGACCGAAAGCAAGGTGTATGTACGGATATGAATCACATGAAACCTAAAACTAAAAGCAAACCATTTTCACCACCTTTCCAAGTGCGAAATGCCTTTTGGTTTATGGGAGATCCCGTCACATTCTGAATCGTGTCAAACAGTCTGCTCTGGGGTGTGGATCTCAACTCCTGGACGATCTGATAGATTGTCTTTCCATTCTCAAAGTATATATGGTTGTTAGGGTGCTTCGTTTTTGAACCAGCGTGCAGCTCAAACTCATATGCATTAAGTGCCTTCACAACACAAGGTGTACTATAAGTCCCTTGAACAAGTTCAGTTTCAGAACCAGTCAATGTCTTCCTACAACCATAACATGAACCCGCTTACCTTGGAGTAGTTACAGTCAGGGCATCCACAGAGATAACCAGAGCCCTTAATGACTCCATGAAGCTCCTAACAACATTCCCATTACGACCCAAAAGGAACAATACGAAACAGCCATAGGGAAGAGAAAAGTTACAAGCATACCTCCCGGGAAACAGATACATATCGCACAGGTGTTCCATCCAGAATTCCGGTTGTGATCAAGCTCCTTACATTCGATGGGAAACTGTTGGGTGCTTCCTTCCTAGGAGGTTTTGTATCCAACTTATTCTTACCACAATATTCATCCTTAGGTTTGGTCGACAGCGAGGCATTAACACAAACACCATCACTTGGAACGGCCACTTCCATTCTGATTGGTGATTCTTGAGTCTGTGCTGAAGATGATTGCTCAAAGAGCAAACTGTAGCAAGTAATCGGTCTGTCCAGAGCTTCAAGTACAGAATCATCTTGGTATCCACTGAAAGACAGTGCATGGTTGTCTCCTTTATTATAGGCCTGTGTCACCAATATATTATCGCCAAGATTCTTATTATATTTGGCTGTCACTGATCTGATATTCTCTTCCCTGATATCATAGTGATGGTTCATCAGAAATATATTTCCACTTTCCTTAGCGGAAGGCTGCCCCATGGATATGAAATTGCTTTCATTAACCCTAGTGAATGTCTGCTCCACTGAAATCTCCATCCCATGTTCCATAGATGTACTTAATCTATTGCTCCCATCTTTCACCTGATTCACCTTAACTCTTTTGAGTTTACCACAACTTAGCCCTGCTTCTATGTCTTCGAGGCAATATGACATTGTTGGGCTAGAAGATGAACTAGATTGAAGTGCTACACTACAAGTGGCATTTCCTATGCTTCCACTATGTGCTGCGGCCATGGACATATTTCTATCTACCACGGTAACAGGAACTGCAGTCTCAGATTGAAATTGCCGACCCATGATTTCATTAGCCAGAGGGGGGACCGATGGAAATCCTGAAGATGCGTCCCAAGCTTGCTTCTTGCAAGGCGACACCTCTGTTTCAGAAGAATCTAGTAACCACTCGTGGCTACGCTTAGGTTCCAACTTGGGGGAGTTGGCAAGAACTGAACTTGTACCAGTGACATGGCCACCGACTTTTGGGATCCAAAATTCCTTCTCCTAGGATATCACGAACATGAATATAATGAAATGGGATAAAAGTTCATGAAGCCACAATCAGCCTCAATGAAGACATGCATCAGATAACCCTCAAAAAAATATACTTGCACATTCTGGGAAACAATGCATCTGAGCATACAGCTTTCAGCGTAACAATTCAAAAACTCAAGGTTTACGATTTCGCAAAATAGTGGATTCGAGAGAACGAAACATCAACACAAAATTTAAGAACTACTCAGCGTACTATTGCGAGAGCGAATTGACAGAAACCCCCATGGGATGTGGCAAGAAAAAAGGCGTAATTTTAAAACACCTACCATTCTCGATGCTGCCGCTCCGCCAGGCGAAAAAATCCCAGCATTCAAAAAGTTGGATGCTGGCATCGAACTCTAATGCAGTTCATGATCCCTAAATAGTCAAGTGCTTCGTTCATTTTCGGGGCATTTGGAATTTCAGTTGCGAGCCACTGCAAGGGAACATTTCCAAGTGTATCCCATGATGGAACAGAAGATGATCCCCGCCCGTGAACGCCAGGAGAGGAGAAAATGCTATCTTTTGCTCGGTCGGTCGGGTTCATCGAAATGGTGGCCCGGGCCGTGTATAATAATAATGTATTAATTAATTAAAATAGTCCATAGGGATAGTTAAACGGACCGGGCCGGACCGGGCCGGACCGTAGATTACATTACAAAGGCCCGTTGAATAAAGCAAGCATATGAATGTGAATGATCCTCCTACTAATCACCTTTCAACTGAATTATTCCACCAGTGCGAATTGCGATCGACACAGATTTTAGCAAACCAGACCAGACCAGACGACGCCCAGCGTGATCAGATCAAAGTGCCCCCTTCCTTGTGGCGCTGACGCCCTTTCCTCCACATCAATTGCGGTGTTCTTCTCAGGAAAACATGAATCGCGCCTCCGGACCAGAAAATGGGAGTTCGGGTTTGACTTGCCAGCAGAACGGGAGGTGATGATTTCGGTCGCTCTTTTTCTTGCCTTGCTTTCGCAAATTTGATTGACGCTGAGGGAGACTGGGTTCGACTATCGGAGAATAATGGCGTACAGAAAAAGACAGCAAGTAGGAAGGCTCGATGTTCCTTTCACATATAATCACGATTCTCCGGCACCGCATGGGTCGCTGGTTGATGCTTCCCCCGAAATCTACTCTCCCGCTTCCTCTGCGTCCTCCCTAGCCGCAAAAGCTATACGAGCTTCATCAGCACACAGAGATTCATCGCTTTCATCACTCTACGAGCAGTCGGCCATGTCTTATCCACATGGTTATACTACGTCCCCCTATTCAAAGGTGCAAGACTTTCTTTGCGTGTGTTTTTCCCCTTGCTTTATTAGCGGCGTGGATTTCTATCTTCAATTACTTTATTATACGCAATGCAACTTATTTGTGAAAAATTGACGCGTGAATTTGGTATTGTTCTGGTTCCCGTTGAAATTGTGCGGAGTTTACGGAATTCACATTACAGCTGGAGAGCTTATGATGTAGGACTCGTGCGGGACGAGCATTCGCCGAGTATGAATGTCAGTGAATCACCTAACCGAGGTTTCTGGGGGACTCTAGCTCGTAAAGCTAAATCTATTCTTGATGAGGATAATACTATGGACAAATCACATGAAAGACTAGTCTGGCCAGCAAGGCAAAGAGTTGGTGGGATAAAAAAGGATGAGGTGTGATTTTTGTTTTATTTCTCGGCTTCCCATCATACAAAATAGGCCTCTCCTGAACAGCTTAGTGCACTTATTTTGTGAAGTTGATTTTTCCAAAACTTCCATTCGGCTTTTTGCTTGCAAAAGGCTTCTGTTTTAGAAGCCAACGACTCTGCATTTGCAATTTTGGTGAATCGGCATCTGTTAGTATCCCTTAAGTTCTTTTTCTTTGCTATGTTTGCAGGCGGAAGGCTTCGATACCATGCCTCAAATCCATAAGAAAACTGTTGGCCCGGACTTCCGGAAGGGTTTTGATGCAATTACGTCTTCCCTCAGTTACATCGGCAGTGCTCTTGAGGTAGGCTGCTATGTACATTTTCTCCTTTTCTGTCATACTTAGTTTTGGTTATTCATCTAATTGTATATATAAGGTGATGAAAAATAACGCAGACATTTGGTTTACATCCCATATCCTGAATTGTGCATGGTACCTTGATTTTTGAGCAGGTTTTCAGTTATGAAATTTGGAATGCGTGTTATGATATTTTTGTATTTGCTTTAATTTTAGGAAATAACTGAGAAGGCTATCACCCATGTGTATCTATACTGCTAGCATGCTAATTGATATGTAGTGGACCTGTTTTGGGTACATAGTTCTGCTTTTGCCACCTCAAAATGTGATTGCTGCAGGAGGGGATAGCAGCAGTGGAGAACCGTACAGCAGGCATAATCCAGGACACTCGCAAGTTTCAGATTAAGAAAAAGGGTGGCAAAGCACCACCGAATGAAGCTTCACAAATTCACATCTCAAGGCAAGCAATGACTCTGGGGCAACCTCGGGTGCATAGTGATTTGGAGACACAACTGAAGGCATCTCGCGATGTAAGGTTGCAACTGCATTGCATTAGTTGTAGGGAAATGATATATTGCCTGATTTTCTGCTATCTAGTTTATTCCTCTGGCATGTCTAAACTAAAGATTCCATCTACAGCACACGCCAGTTTGTTGTTTCTCTAGTTGATTTTTCAGATGCCTAAACTGAAGACACCATGTACAGAATACGCCAGTTTGTCTTTTCTATAGTTCATTCCTCAGGCATGCCTAAACTGAAGACTTAATGTACAGCACTGTTGGGTATATTAGTTGGTGTTGGTTGCTTCTTAAACTTTTTCACAGGATCCATATAAATGGCATGCGTAATTGTTTCCAGATAATTCTTCCTTAGCCTGTCGTATTCCCTACTGAAATAATTCGAAATATGATGTTTGTGGTGCAAGTTTCGACATTATGCTCAATGGCAACTTTACATCTTGTTACACTGCCATACATCACTAAGAATAATGGGGGGTGACATTACCAAATCTCAGGTGTCAATGGCAATGGCTGCAAAAGCAAAACTTCTTCTAAGAGAGCTGAAGACAGTTAAAGCTGATCTTGCTTTTGCAAAAGAACGCTGTGCTCAGCTAGAGGAAGAAAACAGAATCCTTAGGGAAAGTCACGAAAAGGGAGACAACCCAGAAGATGATGACCTGGTGAGTTGTCACTAGAAGCATATTTTCGTGGTTTTTTTCTTTATTTTGCGTAGAGATTATGAATGAAAAGTTGAGGCTGCGGATGGAACTATTATATTTACATTCCAGATAAGGCTTCAACTGGAGTCTCTTTTAGCGGAGAAAGCGCGGCTTGCCCAAGAGAACTCAGTCTATGCACGAGAAAATCGATTCTTGAGAGAGATAGTTGAGTATCATCAGCTGACGATGCAGGATGTGGTATACCTGGATGAAGGCAGTGAGGAGGTTACCGAAGTGTCTCCAGTGAGAGTAACTTCAGCTGTAGGCATGCAATCCTTCCCTGCCTGGGCTCCAACCCCTAATACCCCCCTGGGAGCAGCTACTCAGTTACCATTTGATGTAGGTGGTAATGAAGCTTCGCAAAAGCCTAGAGATGACTTGAAAAAATAGCACTCAGCCTGGGTTCCGGGCTGGAGATTGATGGTGAATCTTTCTGGAATACTTGATTTAAGGTAAAATCATCACCCTTTCAAATTTTTTTTGGTTACACCTTGATGTGCTGTGAGAAGTGTACATGCATGAACTGAACTGCATTTTGTTGTGTTAAATGTGAAGTCAATTTTGGTGGTTCCAATTCTTGTTCTATATTGTAAACAAGGTGGTGGAGAAGTGGTATTAGCAAATTCACAACTAAGCTGCTAATGGAAGGAAGATAACTACACTACTAGGGATATTGGTAGGGGTAGGGGTAGGGGTAGTGAAAGATTCCGATCCTCCATCCAATTCCGGATTCCTTCCATATCTGGTTAAGCTATACTCCCAAACCGAACATTATCCATAGCATCACAAAATAATAACATAATAGCAGCAGGATCGGATCGGGCTGCCCCAAATGCTGCTAGGCCATTGTAAGAGAATGTTGTAATAGAAGAGAGAGCAGTGTAGGTAGGTAGGCAGGGTTTCGGTTTTAAAATGAAATGAATTCATTCGTTATTTACTCCTCTAAACTCTCACATAGTTTCATAGTGAAATCTTTTTTCTCTATCACATCCAAAGCAATATGATTTTAGTGGCTTCACTCCTTTGGAAAACCATTGGAGGTAGCATTATTGATACCGTAACAAGTTAAGTTGGGCCTTGCAAATTGTCAAATCCCCATCCCCAAGAACTCAAGTGCTTCTATCAAGTTATTGATAGCAAAATGCAAGTATTGTGCCAAGCTCTACGTTCACCCAAAAGAAAATGGAACAGGTAATTTATTGCGTCATGTTAAAGATAAACATTTGAATAAACTATCAAGTTCTTCTATTCAATCTCAATTAAATGTAGTTGACGGTAGCATAAGTGGTCGTTTTGCTTCTGATCTACATAAGGCTCAAATTGATTTAGTGCTTTATTTAATTTGTAGTGAACAACATTTTGTTGTTGTTGAGAATTCTTATTTTCATGATTTTGTTTGTAGTCGATTACAACCATGTTTTATTCTTTTTTTTAGAAAGAAAGCTCGCAAAATTGCTTTAGAACAATTTAGTGATCAAAAAAGGAAATTGATTTCACTCTTTTCTTCTTTAAAATGTAAGTTTTCTTTAACTTGTGATGGTTGGAGAGGAATCAATGAGGATGATTATATTGTGGTTACTTGTTCATGGATTAATAACAATTGGGTCATGGAAAAAAGAATTTTATTCTTTAAACCATTTAGCCCTCCACATAGTGGCCCTCGTATTGCTACTATAATTTGCGATACTTGTCTTGATTTTGGCATCTTAGAATGCATTACTACTTTGACACTTGATAATGCTTCAAATAATCTCAATGCCATCAAATATTTGAAGGTTAAAATGAATCCTCCTTTTGAAGGAGCTTTTTTTCATAATAAGTGTATTTGTCATATTATGAATTTATGTGTTTAAGATGTTTTAGAATGCCTTGATGACTTGCTTGCTTCATTTAGGAAATTGGTTTATCTTCTTAGAACTTCTAATGCTAAGAAAAAAGAGTTTAAGCATTTATGCATATTGAATAATATTGCTTGGAAACGTTTTAAAATAGATGTACCAACCCTTTGGAATTCTACTTATGATATGTTGTGTTCTTTGTTACCTTTTAAAGATGTTGTTGTGCAATTTTCATTATTGGAGGATTCATTTCAATCAATAGAAGATGGTGAGTTTCAAAAAATATTTGAATTGGTGGAAATTTTAACTGTTTTTTATCGTTATACCAAAGAATTTGGTGAGATTTATTACATTACTACTCATCTAGTACTTCCAGCTTTAGTTAATATTAGTTTGATTTTTAAAAAGTACTATGATCATGATGTCTTTGGATATAGTATTAAGTGTATGGTTAGGAAGTTCTTGAAATATTTTGAAATATTCCTTGTTTATTACTTGTTGCTAATATTTTGGACCAAAAGTGAAAGATGATTGTATCAAAGGTGAACATGATTTATTCGCTAAATATTATAATAGTCTTGGTTTTAAAGATATCTATGTTGATGCCGTTGGGATGTATAATACTGCTATGGAAGGGCTACAGATTTATTATCAGAATTATGCTAGAGAAAATAGAATGAATGTCACTAATAATTCTCATGAAAATGAAGAGGTTCAAGATGATTATTGGAGTGCGCTCCTTGTTGAAGTTCCTCATATGAGCAACATCTTCTTATGATGAAATTAAGTTATATAACTCAATGGAGTGTTTACAGGGTTGCAAAGGTGATCTTTTGATATTCTAACATGGTGGAAAAATAATTCCACACATTACCCTATGTTGGCTATAGTTACCAAAGATATTTTCACACCTCTAATATCTACCGTTGCTTCAAAAAGTGCATTTAGTGCAGGTGGTAGAATTTTAACGGTGAAACGATCTTGCTTAGCACTAAACACTTTGAAAGCATACATTTGCTTGAAATATTGGATTGAAGCTTCAAAGAGAGTTCAAAACATAATTTCAAATGAGCATGAAGATGAAGATGGGGAAAGTGATGATGAATCATAGAATGTTTTACTTTCTTTTTAAGCCTAATCATTAGATTTTGTTTTAATGTTGTTAGATTTTTAGATATCTTGTTTTGTGCTCTATTTTGTTTGTATTTGGATAATGTAATATTCTATTTGGAAATGATAAAACTTATATGTGTATTTAATTCTAAACACTCTCTCTCTTTCAAGTTCCCATTTTTTATGCTACCAATTTTCTATATTTCTCTATTCCATTTGTATTGCTCTTTAAATTAATAATATGTACAATTCTATTGGCCCATATTTGTTTTAGATATCTATTTTAGATATTTGTTTGGAGTGTTGAAAGATTTATAACCAATAGTCCAAACCCACAGTAGGCTTGTAATTGAATCCATGAGTTGGGTCTATAATTTGATCTGTGGGTTAAGTCCATAATTGGAAAATGGATTGAAACCATGTGCGGTTCGGTTTTCAACTTTGATCTACGGTTCTGAACCGTAATAAACATTTGTTTTAGCTAAAACTACATGTCCAGCCCGCAACCCATACCAACTGAACCCAAGCCCAGCTCTAGTCATCCATCATCTTGTGAGTTGTCACTTTCAAATGCATCGAACTCTGTATTTTCTGTGTTGGCTTCTCCACTTGAGTTGTCTATTGTTAATGAGTTTGGTGATTCCTCACACCCTTGTGTATTTTCTAGGGTTTCAACTTATTCTTTGTTGATATCCTTACTTTCTTCAATCACTATCACTAAATCTAGCACTTCCTCCATTTCTAAACCACCTGAGTTGTTTCATGCAATATCTCATGGGGTTGATTTCAACCACTGTCATGACCCTCCCTTACTTGAAACTAATGTGGGATACTATAGTCATCACTAAGTCCCTGGCCTTACATTCTTCGCCTCTTAGACACTCAGCATCCTCTCTAAGTGCCACCTCATTCTACCATTGGCATGAGCTTAGGTGTGGCTCTGACACCAAATGTTACAATCCAATCTCCTCTATAACCAATATGGGATATCATAACCGTCACAAGTCCCCTGGTCTTACACATACAGTTTGGTTAGTATTCCAATCAAAATACTTTCCTTCATCAAATTTTGCTCTAAGGAATAAGGAACAATGAAATAATGAATTATCCATTCTGTCTCATAGAATTTTTCAAGACTTTTGGAGATAAACTCTTCATCATTATATGTCCTTGTAATTTTGATTTCCCCTCACTCTATCTTTCAACCATAGTTTTAAATTTTTTGAAACACTACATAAATCTATTTCTTTTATTTCATGAAGTATATCCAACAATATCTTGTGAAGTCATCCATTTAAATATCTACATCCACTCAATGAAACTTCCTTGAAAAAACCGACAAGTTAGTGTGAATTAAATTTAATTTACCTATTTCTCAATTAGTACTGAGAAGAAATGGGGCTTAGGTGATCTTTCCTTTGCTGCATGTTTCACAATTCACCTCTACAAACTTCAAATTTGGCAACTCATCAACTATTTCATTTTTCTGCATCAGTTTCAAGTTTTGGATTCCATAATGTACATTTTTTCTGCATCAGTTTCTGAAAGGGATCATTTAGTGCCATTCTTGTACATCCATATTTAGTGTTGATGGAATAATTGATAGTGCATCCCATTGGTTGTTGATGTTGTGCCTATATAGATGTTGAGCATACTCAAATGTTGGCAAGAATTGCTCTCATCATTGAATTGGGGGAGCCTCTCATGCGCTTGATAACCAGGTCTAGAATATCATTAATGACTTGGAGGAAGAAGGGGTATTAGGTATACATGTTCAACAAACAGCTCATCTTCCTCTTATCCGTTTGATACGCCTCCACAACTTGCTTCACTAGATCTATCCCTTGAGGATAAACTCCATATACAATGTTTTCATATGAAGAGTAGTTCTTGGGATCTCTACACCATCCACAATTGTGTTTTGGATATGCTTCTTGTAGTTTCCAATTCAGCCACTAGTTTCACGGACCTCTTGGCATCAAGATCTTCCAATTGCTTGTAGATTTTCCATGTGAACAGCGGAGAAACAAGGATGGGTCCCTACTCATGAGAATGAATCTCTATGCTTCTCCCTTCATCCTCTAGGTAGTATGTTGGGTGGGACTACTTCTCACACTATATTAGTATGAGCTACCCTGAAAGTTAGGCCTCACTTGTCTGTTGCAACTTTTTTTTCAACACCTTTATATTTAGGCTCCTCTTAAATGGGTTGTGTTGATTTCTAAGTACTCCTAAATGAGATCCGAAAATGCTTATATCACAACCTTCTTTTTCTAAATGGCCCAATTTTAGGGAAAGTGTTGCTTGTGGCCATGATAACACATATTTTTGAGTGATGGGGTACATGAAAATTACTTATATTGTGCTACAAAAATCATATTTTATTGCCTAGTTCTATATTTTTGTGCATAGTATCATAGTTATGTTATTTTAGTCTTAGTTGGGACTAAATTGCACTAATAGTTTCCTTCGAGCAATGCAATACATGTCGACAACACGAATCCCAAGGAGTCGAATATGAACAGTGTAGTGGTAGAGGATGAGGCAAAAGTTTGAAGAGTACACACAAAATACAAGGAGAAGAAAAAGTGGGATTTGGGGGACAAAAAGGAGGAAAAGGGGAGAGATAAAGTAAATCTCCTTCATTGGAGACTCACAACATTCTTTCTAGAGAAGGTTTTCTGGGAGGAAAGAAGGAGGAAGACGAATAGGAACTAAGTTGATGCTTAAAGACTATTTTCTATTTCCAAGGATTATTACTCTTAGCTAAGAATAGCTAGCGATGTTTCGATCTTTCTGTTACACTTTTAAATTCTCTACTTGTTTATTTTTTGGTAGTCAATTGTAAAATGAGTACAATGTGGTTAATGTTTTCTTTTCTATTTTCGTTCATCTTCAGCATAAGTGGCTAAGCACTTAGGGGTGCCTTGGGGTGAAAGGGGGATAGATGTGCTAATCAATCTTTAGACCTAATCAACCATAAGTCACGTCACTTCCTTAACAAATCAAGATAGATCTAGGAGGGGGAAGTAGTGACACCCAACTTAACAATCCTAATTAGAGATAGACCAAAGATTAGAGAGAAAACAAGAATCCGGGTAGATCTAGACCTTGTGAGTTAATTCTATGATTTATGGTTTGTGTGAGCGTGTTTAGTGATAAGCATGCATCCCTTAGGAATCCCAAGGCATCACTCATTTCATTCCAGAAACAACCGAGCTCCAAAACTTATTACTTTTCTTTACTGTATTACATTGTGATTCTGCCTTAGTTCTAGTTAAGACCAATTCTACCAATATAACACTGATTCTTTGCATTGACTTTCACATAGTAACCACCTAGCTCCTTGTGTTTGACCCTAGTCCACTATGCTCATATTTTTTTGTATGATTTGATGTGAATTAGGTTTATAAATTTTATTTGATAGAAGAAATTCGAAAATTAATGACTTTGCATAAATTTTTTATTTACCAGGCCACCATTGAAGCATGAGTAATAGAGGTGTGCTCTTTTGGACCAACCCCATTGTCAGGACCCATGCCTAGAGCCTGAGGCATGACTGCCAAGTCCCATCAAACGTTAGGACTCAAGGCGACCTAACCCCTTTGTAGCATGGAGAAATATCGTTAAGATGGCTACATGTATACTAACTCACAACCGTTCAAACATGCAAAAGGAACTATGCCCAGCCTACCATGCATATTCCTCACAATGTAGCTAAGGTTCCAAGAGCTATTCTTGATCTACCACAACTTCTACAGCTAAACTCCTACTTTGGTTGATCACCAGACCTTCTGTCATTCCCCTCTACACCTGGAACAAGTTAAAACATAGAGTGGTCATGCTACTGAAGTTTGGTAAAAGATAAACATGAATGAAGTGAAGAAAAGGTGTTTGAGCATAAAGACTCAAAGTCAAGCACATATCCAAGTAGTGAGTCCCATTGTCTATCTTTGCCCAATCCCCTTGACCTTTCAGCTTAGGCATCACCTCCAGATCTTAGGAAATGGGTCATGTATTGCCTAAGTCCTTTAGTAGTGTTCAGAAGAGCCACCAACCGAACACCACCTCTAAACTTAGACCATAGCATGCATAAAACATGTTCTCTGATCTTTCTTGATTAGCTTATCCCATAGGGATGCCTCAGACATGTCTGACATATTTAGCCATGAATCCCATGGTTAAAACCATGTTGATAGGAGTGTGGGTCCACACTCCTCTCCATTTCTTAACATATATTCACATAGCACATAAACAATGAACATTGGGCACCTTATACACCTCGAAAGGGAACACTTGTTTGGAAACCGACCAACAAGGCACCTAATCCTTGGAAGAAAACTATTTAGGTTTTGAAAGAAGAATTTTAGAGACTCTAAATAGAGTTGAGGCAACAAGACCAGAAGGACGTGCCCTGCTGGACTTTTCACACATTGAAGAACAAGTAGGAGAAGCAAGTTCATGAAAACAGGGAAGAATACTTTCCAAAACAGAACAGTAACACATATGCAATCAACCACATATGTTCCAGAGAAGCATCAAAACATGCTTCTAAATAAAACAGTAGCACTCATCCTACTTACCTTATTCCCTATAGAAGTAAACCCTTCCTACAACTAGAATCAAGAACTTTCCCCTTCTCACTAGCTGTATTCTCTACTCTCCTTCCTCTTCAACTATGATTCTCCAGCTTTTCCAACGTGACTCTATTCACCTAAACCTAGGAGACATCATGAGTCAGCATCCCCTCTATCTTGAGGTTGCCATGTGGCCTTTCCTTTAGATAGCACTTGCTTCATCTCCATTGGTTAATAAAAACAACCTCCATACTGGTGTGGGCCCCATTCTATATTGATTTCATACATAACCATGATCATTAGAGAGGTATTATGTTAAACTCCAGCAATGGATGTCGCAGACCATAACACCCATGATTATTGTTCTGTAGCTTCTCTATTAGAGAAACAAATTTGTAACCATTATAAGCGGTCCATGCTTCTTGATTTCAATAATAATAGAATACTTGTAGAAACTTGAGTCTACATCTATAGATTGGTTAAGAGAACTAAGTGAGGGACAACTCTCATTCCATAGATGGCACTAAATGTTATGGGTTTTAGGAATTGTTTGTGTTTTTAGAGATTATCCTAGTTTTAGGCAATTTTTGTTAAAAACAAGTTAAAAGGAAAAAAAGATAGTAATTTGGAAAACAAGGAAATCAGGGATGAACACATGCCATGGAAATAATTTCAGCGCTCCCTGCTCGCGTGGCCGCGTGCGAGGGTGCGTTAGGATGCCGCGATCTCTTGGCTTTGGAACGTTGGGCGGTGTTTTGGTGGTGCCTACGTGTGCCGCTGTTTGCTCCCACGACACGAGAAAGCTTTTTAACTGAAACAACTTAAATATATGCTATTGGAGCTGGAATTACCACGGCTGCTGGTACCAGACTTGCCCTTCAATGGATCCTCGTTAAGGGACTTAGATTGTACTCATTCCAATTACCAAACTCGTTGAGCCCAGTATTGTTATTTATTGTCACTACCTCCTCCTGTCAGGATTGGGTAATTTGCACGCCTGCTACCTTCCTTGGATGTGGTAGCTGTTTCTCAGGCTTCCTCTCTGGAATCGAATCCTAATTCTTGCAGCGATACTGATGTGCAAATCGTTCGTCTGACTTAGGTATAGGGGCGAAAGACTAATCGAACCATCTAGTAGCTGGTTCCCTCCAAAGTTTCCCTCAGGATAGCTTACTATAAACTGGTGAGTGAAAATAACAAACTCATCCAAGAAGCTATAACAACCTTGGAAAGAATGGTTTCGCCTTCTTTGGGAGCTGTTTTCTTTTGCCAAAAGGTTGGCCATTGTTCATTTCTTACATCTTGTTTATATACTTGCACAAAGTAAAGTGATTAGATATAATTTTGCTTTTTGTGAGAATTTGCTTCTATTATCTTTTGTTAGTAGTGCAGTAGTCCTCCATTTGCATGGTTTCTAGCCTCAATTTGCATGATAAGCAAGGAAGAACACCTCGTCAAGCAATAGGGGGAGTTCCTTGATACCCCAGCACCGATTCGAAGTTCTTTGGGCTGATATTATGTAAGATGTAGTTTTATAGGAAAGGTTATAACCTCCTTGGGAGGCGTCACCCTTATCTAATTTTATCAATCCAATCATACTCTTATAATTTGAGGGTGTTGAATAATCTCGTTAGGTGACCTCAATCCTCTTATGATGATGAGTGAGAAATTTCTCATGGATGTGATGGAACAACCCACTACTTTGGTAGAGAACTATCTAAAATGATTATTTGAATACAATTAACATCTAAGTATGGAAGAGTAAATAAGCAATTGGGTCATTTTACAACTCCTTATTTGCTTTCTCTATGCTTCTTGAATTGCATATTTTGTGTCAATTCTATCCGTTTGGACACAAAATTTATTTTATAATTTTTCAAGGTAATTTTCGCCCAATTTTGAGAGAGATTGTGACCCAATATTGATGGGCTTGAAAAATGCACAAATATGAGCCTAAGGAAAGGCCCAATTAGCATAGACAATGAAGATTTGATTTAAAATTGTAGGATGACTATATAAATATTTGAATAAAAATTTAAAAGACTTGGATAAAATATTTGATTCAATCTCATAAAAATCCAACAAAAGATTTAAATACTTTGCTCTATAAAAGGCCCTCAACACCAAGTTTGATAATTATCTAGAATTTTGGAGTCCTAGAATCATGTCTTACACTTTTATATTTGTATTTACCTTTTGGTTTTAGTGTTTCTTGTGTTTTAGAGTTGAATATATTCGTTAGAGTACTTTATGACTAAGGATCTATATGGTGAAATTTTATATGTAAAAATCTTTTCCATATACTTATGTTTATTGTATTCATCGATATTTAAATTTATAGTTTGATTTTGTTTCATAGTGAATTAATGTGCTTAAATTAACACTAAAACTTAAGGCATGTTTAGTTGAAAGTAAAGTAATGAACTGTTTTAGTTTTATTAAGCATTATGTTTGGGTTTAATTATAATGAAGTATTTTTACACAGTTCCACCCTATGATTTATTTTTTTTTCCTTTTCACAAAGGAAATCTCATGTTTTATTTTTCATGGGTATAATAAATATTTATAAAAACATACCAAATACATATCTTTACTCATTAAAATACCAAACTCATCAACCATTCATGGTCTAAGTATATATGTGAGAAAATCTAATATTAGCTTCAACCATCAAAAAAGAAATGCTTAATTAGACACTATTGTCAAAGTGTGTTTGAGATAACCTATTTATGAGGTGTGAATTTTAAGGATTAAAATCGAATATAGAAAAATATTGATTACCACAAAAGATAAAATATTTATAATAATGTGATTAATTTTATAATTACACTAAATGAGAAATAGTGTTATAATAATTAATAAGTAACATTAATTTATAATAGTATCCCAAAATTTATGCAATCATGTCAATTTTTTAGGTTTATGCAAATGTATATGGAAGAATTTCTGAATTGATAGGTTCTTGATCCAAATCTATTATTTATTTTTATTTGTTTTAAAATCCTAAATAATTAATTTTCTATAAAAATAACCTTATTTATTACTTTAACATTTAGAGAATTACCATCATAATTCTTATTTTAAGACTCCCTACATATTTTGAGCAATTGAAACATCCCCTTTTTTATCCCAACAGCAACTTGCAGCGTGGCTCCACTTTCCCAGTGGTTGGATTGAACTACAAATTACAATGTACTTCATGCTAGATTTGAATTCGTGTCTATTTTACTCCTAAACCTAAAGTCGTTGCTCACAGAGCCTGGGGAATCATCCTTTTCGTCTTTCGTTTCCTCTGGCGTCCAGCTTGCCGATCATCGCCAAACATTCAAAAAAGTGCACCTTCGATGAGACTCTTGGTTCGAGGATGTCAAGATTCACAAATTCCCCTTCATCACCAGCGGTTTCGAAGATGAAATGCCCTCCGGAAGCTGCACCATGAGGACGAAGATGTTGCAGATTCAATTGCTGAAGAAGCGGATGCCATTACTGCCATACGAAACAATTGGACCCTAGCCTTGAATTTGAGGCTGGGCTCGGGGTGCCCTAAAAAACAGAATAAAACTGGGTTGGCGTCTCTCAGTAGCATAATTGTTGGGCGGAAGGAACGTGGCTGATGATCCAATCGAAAGCGGGAAAAGTCTAAATTGGTGGTTACCACGATGGGAGCTGGTACGGAGCTCAACTCTGCGGCGGCGACATCATCCTCTTCTTCTTCTTCTCCGGCGGCGGGTAATAAAAGGTGTAGGGACCCTGAGGATGAGGTCTACGTCGACAACCTCCACTCTCACAAGCGTTATCTCAGCGAGGTCCGTCGTAATTCGGTTTCTTATTCTCAGGGTATCGTGTTTTCCCTCAGTCCGCTTGCAGATCCGATCATCCTTTTGTCCGGCAGTTTTTTTTTTTCTTTTGCAGCTCAAAAAAGCACATAGTTGATCATTCTTTTTGTTGTTGTAGTTAAATCGATTTCCCATTATCTGTTTTCCTCCAGAAAGTTTTTTGTTGGTGCCGTGGGGTGATCTTTTTCGTTGACGCATTTCAAGGACTCTTTTTTAGTAGGCTAGTAGTTTTCTTGCAGATTATGGCTTCAAGTTTAAACGGACTGACAGTTGGAGATCATATGCCGGAGAATCCTGCGGAATCTCCTGGGAGATCTGAAAGCATGTACCATTATCTTAGGTTAGTTTGAAGTATCTTGTAGGGGCACTTCCTGTGTTTGTCTGCTTCTTGTTTCATGATTTCTTTATGGTAGTCAAGAAGGATAAACATAAGAGATACACGACTGAACTCAGTGCATTTGTGTTGCTGCTCATGATCAACCTGTTTCAGAATCTGGTTGTCTTTGTTAGTTTCTTGATGTGTACATCTTACTTAGCTCATTCTTCTCTTAATACCATATGTTGTTTCAGGGATGACATGAATGTGCAGTATTCTCCAATGTCTGAAGACTCAGATGACTCCAGATTCTATGAGAATTACGGAAACACTTGCTCATTCCAGCCCGAGAGTTCTACCAGCCCGGTGACTTCTCCCTACAGGTGCCAAAAGCCCGTAGGTGTATCCGGCGCAGGGCCTTCATCAGCAAACCTCTCACACTCTCACATTTCTGCTTCAGTCTCCTCAACGCAACCACAACCACGTCAACGAAGCTCAGACACCGAGGGCCGGTTCCCACCTTCACCAAGTGACATCTGCCACTCAGCCGATCTCAGGAGAGCCGCGCTTCTAAGATCTGTTCAGATGAGAACACATCCTTTGGTGCCATCCCCGTTCGAGTTGCAGGGACCAGAATCCACGGCTGGGATGGACCAAATGATGAAGCTTAACGTTGATGACAGGGCCTATCAAATTGCTGAATGTGTCCCTGAGAGCACCTCGGAAGGCGAACTGGAGGAGAAGTCGTGTGAGAATGAAAATTCGGATATGAAGTCAAAAAGAGACCAATTCCCGGACGGCTGAACTCCTCCTTCCAGGAATGGTGGAGTTACATCCTCTAGCCTAGCAGATAAATCTGATTGGATGCCTGGTAAGCGCTTTTATGTGAATCTGCTTGACATGTTTTGAAGTTGTAATAACTAAGCTTTGTTTTGGATTTGAACGTAGCGATCCTTCACAGATATTTATTAGATATTACTTTGGTGATGAGATTGATAGAGTTTAAAGTAATTATTATAAATTATAGTGCATTTAGTTTTGGATTTATATGATAACTTCACTGGTTATTTTAATTCTATATATTGTCAAGGTTATCGGAATTCATTATAAATGATAACTTCACTTGTTTAGATGAGTTTAGAATGAGCGAAGAGCTCTTTGCAAGGTTGTGTGTCCATTTGTAAGATTATTAAAGGTTATGAGCATCAAAATATTTGACTTCCCCGAGATGATGATATTGGCACACAATTATAAGTACTATAGAAAATCAAATGCACTCAAACACTAAACATGATCAGCCAATAAGATGTTCAAAAATGTACTTGTTGTAGTCATCAAACTACATGATAAGGTTCTAGAAAAGGTTCAACTAATCGCTGATGATGATGTTGTGTGTTTCAATTACTTCATGGTAATATGATATTCTTTATATATCTTTCTACCTTGTATTTATCTTGAAGACTTGTTATTCTAGCTTGCGGGTCGAAACCGAAGGTTTATCGGTTTCGAACTAATAGTTATATCGGTACCAAACAGGTTGGAACTACAATTTCTTAGTTTCAAAAATTTCAAACCGGTCCGAAACTATACGATTCCGGTTTTCTAAATCAAAATTATACGGAAGCACACAAACCTGAACCGAACCGGAGGTTCCGACAGATTACAACACTAATAACTTACTCTCGCGAACCATACAACACATTACAGTTGAAAAGAGACGACGCAAGTTGCGGGCATTGATAAGAAGGCCGCACACTGGATATGCAAAAATATGAAGGGAAGGGAAGGGAAATTATCAAATAGCCCAGATGATGGTGGGGCGCCACGTGTCCTCAGATCGTTAGCTGCATTATCTTCATAGACTAGACTCGGCACGCCACGAGAGGAGCCAGCCCCTCTCCTCCCCTCGTCTTCTTCATCTTGTTGATCCCACAACATCATCCCAACCTCGTCTTCGGGAGAAAAAGGGGAGCTTTGTGCGTGCGCTTCACATTTATTGTTATTCTTCTCATGGAGACTGCCGGCATCTCCTGCTTCATCTCGCCGCCTTGTGCGCACAATCACTCCATTGCTGCTGCTCCCCGCCATCTTCGTCCTCACTATGCCACCACCTCCGCTAAGGTCCCTCCCTATCTTCTCTTGTTCTTCGGCACCCCATACAAACGAATAACCACTTGGTGAGTTCTTAATTGCGCAATCCGATGTGATGTGATGTGCTTCTCAGGATTTGAAACCGAGCTCCATATTTGGCGAGTCCCTGCGTGCTGCTCCCAAATCAAGACTCAACTTCGTTAAGGGCAAGAAATCCAATAGTTCATCTTCTTCCTCGGTCACAAGATGCGAGATTGGTGATAGTTTGGTAAATTCCCTTCCATTTCCTTTTCGGTAACACAAGCGCAGAGAGGCATTAGCTAATCATTGTGTTGGTCGTGTTTGCGAGACAGGAAGAGTTCCTGACAAAGTCGACTCCTGATAAGGGCCTCATCAGGCTGCTCATGTGCATGGGCGAAGCACTGCGTACCATCGCCTTCAAGGTGAGAACTGCTTCCTGTGGAGGAACCGCCTGCGTGAACACCTTTGGAGACGAGCAGCTCGCTGTTGATTTGCTCGCAAACAAGCTTCTTTTCGAGGTAACAACACACCTCGCCTTTTGTGTTCCTCCCAAGTCTGGATGGATGTTTGTTGATTCGGAATCAAGTTTATAGGCGCTGCAATATTCCCATTTCTGCAATTACGCGTGCTCCGAGGAGGTCCCTGAGCTTCAAGACATGCAGGGACCATCCGAAGGTCTGCTCTATTTATGCATCCGAAGGTCATAAACAAGTATTGTCTGACAAAAATTGTGTGTTTGAATGATGCAGGGGGGTTCAGTGTGGCGTTTGATCCACTGGATGGTTCGAGCATCGTTGACACCAACTTCACAGTGGGCACAATTTTTGGGGTGTGGCCGGGAGACAAACTTACGGGAATCACGGGAGCTCAGCAGGCTGCGGCAGCAATGGGGATATTCGGGCCCAGAACCACATACGTTCTTGCTCTCAAGGATGTGCCTGGAACACACGAGTTCCTCCTGCTTGATGAAGGTGTGTGTTTAGCGCATCCTGCTTGATGGGTTGTTTGCGTATCCTCTTCATTCTCCCCATCCATCAGGAAAATGGCAACACGTCAAGGATACGACATCCATTGGAGAAGGAAAGATGTTCTCACCTGGCAACCTCAGGGCTACTTCGGACAACCCCAACTACGCCAAGGTTGCTTTTCTTTTCTTTCTCTCTTTCATTGTTTCAGTTTTTTTTTTTTTAAACACTGTGTGATGGATGGGGCACAGCTGATCGACTACTACGTCCGTGAGAAGTACACCCTGCGCTACACAGGAGGAATGGTGCCTGACGTGAATCAGGTAATATTTTAGCAGCAGCAACTCCAGAGAGAGAGAGTGTGTGTGTGTTCCTTGGAAATGAATGGGGTGCTTGCAGATCATAGTGAAGGAGAAGGGGATTTTTACGAATGTGTCGAGCCCGTCTGCGAAGGCGAAGCTTAGGCTGCTATTCGAAGTGGCTCCCTTGGGATTCCTCATCGAGAAGGCGGGTGGGTACAGCAGCGATGGGAAGCAGTCGGTGCTGGATAAAGTGATCGAGAATCTTGATGACAGAACCCAAGTGGCCTATGGATCCAAAAATGAGATCATTCGATTTGAGGAGACCCTCTACGGCTCATCCCGGCTCAAGGCCACGGAGCCAGTTGGGATCGCAGCTTGATGATACCCTCTGAATGGAATGGAATGGAATTAATTCTTCGTTTTTTCTATCGTGGAATTGCACTTTTTTTCGACTTGTGGAATCAATCGTATCTGATCCACAGAAAGACTACACTACTACTACTACTCGCATTGATTTTGGATGGCAACAATCACATAATACCCAACTGCCCAAAATATATGAATCATGTTTGTGTCTGTACACATTTCCACCCAGCAGAAGCACAAGGCAAGGATTACACAACAGATGATGCATCAGTCAGTAATCCATCTGTCGATCAGGATCGGATGATGGGGTTTCAGCTTGTTGCTCGGCCAAATCATCCTCGCTGCCGCATGGTTTCTTGGACAGCAACACCAGCCCCACGCTGCTGGTGATAGCATCCACGTCTCTTGTTCCACAGAACAGGCCCCTGCTGCTGCTGCTTCCTGCAGCAAACACACTTGGCATGTCACAACCGCCGCTGGTGAGGACGCAGGGCAGTATCTCAAAAAGCTGCGGTTTGGGTAGGCTTGAGCTGCTGCTGCTGCTCAGAAGCATGCTCAGTGTCTCCCTGGCGCCTTTCTCGATGACCGATTCAGCCTTGGGAAGGGGGTCCACAAGACTGGCACTCAATGGTGGAAGAGACGAGGATAGAGCGGGGCCGGGGCCAGCACTTACCAGGTAACCCTGACCTGATGAACAGAAATCGATCATAGGAATGTGGACGATTGGGTCCGACATCAGAGGGGTGAATGTCGGGACCTGCTGGGAACCTGGTAACTTGAGCAGAGGGGGTTCAGGCATTATGCTTGGGAAATCCAAGGGTTGAACCTCTGCAAAGCTTAGGAGAGGTTTTGATGCAAAAAGGGTGGATGGAAGCGAGCACAGGGGCGGGATGGTTAATGGTTCAGACGACGACAGTGGATGACCCACCGTGAATTGCTGCAAAGCAGATGCAACAGGAGGGCACCAGCAGTAGTGAGGGGAGACAGGCAACGACCCAAATAATGGAGCTCTGCTCTCAGGGCTCGAAAAAGGGAACTCGGTGCCTTGGCTTAATATGTCAAAACCAATGAAAGCTGCTGAACATGCGTTTGGCCCACTCGTCTCAGGAAGCTTGTCCTTCTGTAAGCATGTTGAATCGGTAGAGTAAGAAGTGGCAAGATCAGAGAAGCCTGCCAATGAAACGCAGCGTTGCCTTGATTTCTCTCTGCCAAGACTTCTCCCTGTAGACAAACTTTTCTGCGCATTATCCTTGAAGGAACTTGGCCTAGGACTCAAACTGCTACTCAGGTTTGCCTTACACCCTTGACTGCCACTCTGTCTCAAACGTAAACTCTTTTGACACTGGAATGAAGACTGAGACATTTGACGATCAAATAAACTGGATGAAGAATCATTGAGAGGGGTTGTTGAATTCACAGTAACAGCATCAGTACTGATTGTAACCAATCCAGCAAGGTAGGCACGAATTTGAGTTCCAAAACAGTTGATACGTGACTCATTGATTCCAGTTAATTCAGCCAGAGATGGTTTTTGAATAAGCAAATCCTTCATCTAGCCCAGACAAAAAAGAAAAAACGAAGGTCAACTCAGTAGCCGAACAAGTTATTTATTTCAACAAAAAGAGAAAGCAAATCCAGTTATTTATTTCAACTAAATAGCCGAAGAAAAGATAGGGTTTACGAAAATACCTTTCTGAGCAACTCATCCCCCAACAACTTAGATTTTTCAGAGCACCAATAGTAGAAAGTGGATTCTGGGGTTCTAATAAAGAAAGACCTTCCAGATGAGTCAGCAGATATCTCCTTGATTTCAATGTCACTGCACTCAGACATGGAGTTTGATGATATTTTTTCAACCGAGCCATCATCTCCATTAAAAGATATGCGCATGACCGAATTAGGCAACAGTGTGAGACACAGATTACCCCTGCAAGACGAAGGTACACACAATGAAATTTGTTAATTAGTCGTATCCCCAATCTTCAACACAGATAAAAAGAACTGTCAACAATCCACTGCACTGCTGCCCTAGAAGTCTCAAAATACCCCATAATACAATTTTAAAAATTTTCTCCAGATTCAACCGCTGAACCAAATAGGCGATGCCAATGGTTTGACAATTTTCACACGAAAATTTTACTTTGTATTTCGTTTCATATTTCTCCTAAAGAACTGAAAGGAAAGAATAATATATAATATATGAAGTAGGCTAAGAGTGACAGCAACTACTGTTATCTGACAGGTTCACCATTGAGAAGATCAACAAGTTCATACTAAAAACTATTTTAAAAAACTACAGCAAAATTAAGTTATTGGAATCTAAATCCTAATCATACGGGAGTACTCAATATGCCATTATGTCCCAAAGCATTAGCGTAGAAAATAAACTGCAAGTAATGATGAAAAACAAGGTAAAAATGAAGAAGCAAATATAACGATGGTAAGAAAACATGTCTCTAAGGTTAGCGCTACAGAAGCAAACATAACAGAAATAATTAGCACCCAACCAAACAGAAGATTGGAATCGTGAATGATGATAAAAAGGATGGCTTCGGATACAGTGGATGGGTAGCGAATCATGAAGCTACCTTTAAAATAGGATGAACTTATATTGACTACAAGTGAGTGTGACTTCACACAAAATCACCTAAAAAAATCCCCAAAGATGAGAAAACCAGGCTCATAGAACAGGAAGAAAAGATTCGAGACTATGACATAATGCACAGTGAATTGAATAAAAGGATGACATAGGAAGCAACGCATGGGATAAATAGGATTCATAAATAGAGCATCACCGTTTGCTGGAATTTCTACTAAGATCCATCACACTGTACCCGTATTACAAATATCTACATCACACAAACCTTCACAGGTGTCTGTACATGTCACAAGCACCCACCTAGATAGGAACAGTCATATCAAGACGAACGATTCTAAGACAGAATCCAGCATGCAGTGCCGCTCAAGATTTGATTAACAGATGTCTGCAATTCACACACAAGGACACTCAAAATATGAACCCTAATGATGACCAGGGGTCAGATGTGATAGCATAACAACGTACACCAGCCAAGCAGTTAGCAAACACGAAGAATTCCTAAAAAATAAGATATCCAGTTAGCCAAATATCGCATATCAGTGAATGCTACTAGATATAAATTTTTACAAGTTGGAAATGTATGAATAAGCATGACCACGAACATAATCAATATAATGTCTGTTATAAATCTCATAGACAAGCAATAATAGTATATATTGTTTGATTCAACTAGCTTGCTAAATTTCAGGGATGTGAAATTAACATCCCTAGCTGAAATCTTGGTAACCATACATATAATAAGTCCCATACTTCCTAATACCTAATATACAACTGCAAAAATCTTAAATAACAACATAGTTTTTAACACACTACATATTCAATTATACAAGATAAGATATTAATCAACCTCCCCATCGCATATCTCTGATGACAACCTCATAGAAGGGCTATTGTTAGTAAAATCACAAAAATGCCAACAAAATAAATAAAGTGCTTTTCAAGTGAAGAAAGCTGAAGGTCAAGCCCCGTGAAGGAAAATTCACAAAAGAGATGCTCCTCATAATAGTTTCGAGATCAATTGCCAAACCAGAAGTAAACATTGTTTGAATGCCTCACACTATATATAGCCGCAACCAAGACAGACTGGGTAAAGCAATGGCCCCCTACTAGCAATTGATTGAATACTAGAAAAACTTGTGTTTCCTAATACCTTGAAGCTGTAGGAGATAAGACTGTTCCTCGCTGACTAATCTTCCCAACTCGAACAGAGACAAGTGGTATGCACAAGCACCTTGCAAGCATACAAACTTCAGGTGGTTCAAAGTGCTGCAATGAAAATATGGTAGATTAGACTAGTAAATCTGCAAGGAACCACAAAATAACGGTCAATTCACATTTAATCAGTGCATCATAATTGGAGGACAAGGTGTTCAGAAGCCATATGGTGGTTGACCTACCGTAGCGAATATGACAATCAGAAAAACTCTTATCATAAAGATTAAAAAAAAACGACATACAATGAAAACCCCCATCAATCAAACCTGACTCAGATGAGTGAGAAGGCCATCATCCTCCAAGGCAGCGGAGACATTGAATTTCAGCAAAGGCTTCAATCTCTCATCCGCACGGCAAGCCCCCATCACCTGCATATCAAGAGCCCGGAGCCATTGAAGGAAACCATCCTCTCTGTCGCTGTTCTGCATCAATAGGTCAACATCGCCATCGCCTGTAAATATGTCCCTCAACCTCCGCGTGACAGATTGATCAGGTGTCGTAGAGGTCTCAGCGACTCTGGATAAAGCGTTAGAGGGATCCTGGCCATTGGAAATCTGATCCGGATGATCCAGATCATCGCCGTGACCGTCATCCGTAGGTTGCCGTTTCTCGGAGTCGGCCATTCTTTGACTCGAAGATGAAGCGAAACAGGAAAGGTAGCACAGGTTAGGGATGAAGATGAGGAAAAATATCAGGAGAGCAGGTGCAGATAGCCACAAATAGCCCTTTTCCTCCTCCCCCAGCACCTCACCTCGTTTTATAAACCGGATAGATATCAGGGAAGCGGGCGGGCGCATCCGGTTCGGTTCGGTTCGGTTCTTGTGGACCAACAATGGACATCATTTATACTTAAACCCAGCTTGTTGTCCACATCAGGTCCGAAGTCCGAATTGGGCCCCATAATGGGCTTCACAACGGCCCATGTAAACAAGCTTTCAATGGCCAGGCCTATTTTTTCAAATAAGACCTACTATTCTAGAGAGAGAGAGGGCCGACGCCGATATAATTAGACCTACTATTTAAAGTCCTTTGGTATGTAGGTTTAGATGGGGTGTTTTAAAGTTGGATTTGATAATTTATTCATATTTAATGTGCAATTTTTATTTGACTTTATTTTTACCCATCCATTAAATTAAGCTAAACGTAAATTCATATATACCAGTAAATTTAAAGTGAGGGTGTGCATCCACGTTTTTGATATTATCCCTACAATAAGTATTTTTTTTAATAATAAAATGTATTCATATGCGGTGATGTTGTACAATTGTTGTGGAACCAAAATCTTCACATCTATTTGAGGGTGGTTTATATTGATTTTTCAGCAAAATAAGTTAAATGATATCATTACGAATTGGTACCAATTTCAGGCTTGATTTGCTTTAAGTTCTTCACACGGTTGCAGTGTGCACCATTGGTTGGAGGTGAGTGAATCTTACTCATGACCATTCTATTTGGGCTCCATAGCCACACCATAGGTCACTGCACCAACCGAAATTCATTTTGTATTTGGTGGGATTGGAGTTTAAAATATGCTGATTTTATGTCAAATCTACATATTAAAATAAAAAGTAACACTTAAGCAATGAACCTTAATTAAGGAAAAACAGTTTTTGAAAAAACAACTTATTTTCTTCATTGTCTCACATTATCTCGACTTTTACTAATTTCTTTCAAATAATCTATTATAATAATAAGGAATGAGATACATTCCCTTACACTCTCTTAGAGCATCTTTAACTATTCCCAGAAATAGAGAAATGTTTTTGGAAATGAGTACATTTGTTTCTCATTTCTTACGGAAATGGAAATGAGGAAACTTGGTTTCTTTCCGAAAACAGTTTAAAATATAATTTGTACTATTTATTTTAATATTTTGATTTTCAGAAATTGATACAAATGTAAAGGAAACTTAAAAATGGAAACTTAATGACTCAATTTCTGGAAATGTCACATCAACATTTCCGGAGATTAATAAAGATGCTCTTATAAGGAGCCACAAGAATAATTTCATGTTATTCCCTTTTACATGATTGAGGACACAAGAGAATTATTATCGATTGCACTTAAAACCAAATCATGCATGTGTTTCGGCTATTGCCAATTACCAATGACTCAAGTACAAGGTCACTACCCATTCATTATTTAAATATGACAATCCCTTCTTAGGTTTCTCTTAGACATCGCATGTCATAAAAACAATGGAATTTTAAAATTTTTAAAAAGCCCAAATTGCAGGTCTTGGAATACAGTACACATAAAATAAAGCAATACTCAAAGTACCTGTTAATGGACTGTATGGTTCAACAACCGCCAATAGTAAATGGATTCTATAGTATCCACATGTAAAGTACTCCATTGTTAACCTTAAGGCTAGCAAATGATAGTCAACTATTTCAAATGCTAGTAGAGAGAATCACCGGTCACCAGATAAATTCTAGAAAAACGAATCTTCCATGTTATCTTATATAGATATTTGATAATATATCTCACAAATCTCCGTGATTATCTTATTTCACGAAAATCTAATTGATAACACATAGTTTTGAGTGCCTCAAAATAGGAAAATGATTAGTATTATGCAACAAAACTTGGATTTTATCATGTATTTCTACGTTTAGTAATTTGCAAAAGTGTTTATATCTTTAAGTCATAATTGGGACTAAATCGTAGATTAGTGACATCGAGCAATCAAGTGGAGAATCTCTACATGAATATTGAGAGTGATTTAATCACTTGCTTGGATCCTGCCCACACCATGGTTTTCAGACCAACACCTTGGTGAAGAATTTTTATGATGGGCTGCTATGCACAGATAAAGCTATGGTTAATTTTATTGCAGATGGATTTTTAAGAAAAAAAACTCCCATGGAAGTTCTTGCATTGCATGAGGAGCTGACTGAACACTCCAGGCATATTATTAGAAAACACGTTTCAAACAGAAGAGTTTATGAGAAGCCAAAGTCATCAGAAAGTAAGCTGATGAGAAATGTGCCAGCTATATCTGAGATGATGAAGGAATTATTTTTATTCCAAGCTAAGAATATGTCTCGTGGGAATTGCCATTGAATGAGACACATTGTTGATAAATGTCCCAACTTGTTAGAGGAAGAACATATGAAAGCGATGAGATATTTGGAGCCACAAAGGAAAAAATATAATCCCTACTCAAGCACCTACAATCCATGGTGGAGGGATCATCCCAATTTTCGGTAGAGCAACAATGACCACTCCCACAAGGGCGAAAATTCATCTTTTGGAGCAAGGGTTCTAGTAGAATTTTCAAGAGCAACAATAGCATTCATATAAGACTCCACTATTTCAAAAGCCAAACTAGTAGGTGCAACAGTAATTTCAGCTTTCAAACTAGGATAATTCTGGAAATTCTTTAGAGGAGATCTTGACGACTTTCATGACCCAATCTATTAAAAATGAAGCTGAGAACCAACAAGCTATCAAGAAATTGGAAATTCAAGTCACTCAATTGGCAGTAGAGATTGGGGAACTATAGCAAAAATGAACCCTACTATTGCAAGTCAAATAGAATCCTAACTCTGGGGGAGAGCAAAATATTAGTGTAATGACATTAAGAAACAGAAAAGAAAAGTGTTGAAGAAAATCAGTCCAACCTGAGTAATTCAGAGGCAGGAGATGAGTATGTAGCTATAGTGAAAGGAGTTATTGAAGAACATGAGGTGGAGGTTGCTACAAAGCCTCTCATTGTGAAAGTAACCTCTCCACCATTACCAAGAAGGCTAAAGGCAAGAAAGGAACAAAATGAGAAGGAAAAAATATTGAGAGCTTTAGGTAATATTCAATTAATTTGACATTTCTGGAATATATTGACTTGGTACCCAAAAGTGTGAAATACTTGAAACAAATGTGTATGTCTAAGCGCATACTAACGAAAAAGGCAAAGTGAAGCTGAGTGAAAGTTTCTCAGCTCTTCTCACTTGGAAGCTACCAAAAAAAAGCAAGGACCTTAGAACTTTTTTTATTCCTTGAAAAATTGGCAACTTGAATATTAGGAGAGCAATGGGTGACCTGAGAGCCTCCATAAATGTGATATCATTTTCTTTGTATGAGACTCTCAATTTAGGACCTCTACAAGCCTCTAGATATGATGGATAAATTGGTTGAAGAACATTTTGGAAAGACTATTCATGAGAAGGAGAAGAAGAGCATAAGGAATCATTTTTCGCTGAAACATGTTTCAAATAGAAGAGTTTATGAGAAGCCAAAGGCATCAGAAAGTAAGTTGATGAGAAATGTGATAGCTATATCTGAGATGATGAAGGAATTTTTTTTATTCCAAGCTAAGAATATGTCTTGCGGGAATTGTCATTGAATGAGGCACATTGTTGACAAATGTCCCAACTTGTTAGAGGAAGAACATATGAAAGCTGATGAGATATTTGGAAAGACTATTCATGAGAAGGAGAAGAAGAGCGGAAGCTGAAACAAGGTCAGATGAAGTGAATTCTATGCAAATTAAGACCCTGAAAGAGAGAACATTAGAGTTGAAGCCATTGCCAATGCACTTGAAGTACTCATTCTTGGATGAAAAAATGAAAAATCTTGTTATCATCTCTAATAATCTTAGCTTAGACCAAGAATGCAGCTACTCGAGGTGCTGATCAGAAACAAGAAGACGATTGGCTGGACCCCTGCAGATATTGAAGGAATCTCTTCTTCTATATGCATGCACATAATTCTTTTAAAAGATGAAGCCAAACCTGTTTGCCAACCATAAATGTGCCAAACATGATGGAAGTGGTAAAACAGAAAATTATCAAACTTCATGATGCACGTATTATCCACTCCCTCACTAGTATGACAATGATGGAGAATGAGAAGGGAGAGATGGTGCCACAAAGAATCTAAAATGAGTGACGCATGTGCATAGACTATAGGAAGTTAAATTAACTGACTAAAAATCACTATTACCCTTTACTTTTCATTAATAAAATGCTCGAAAAAATTAGCAAAAAAAATCTTTTTATTGCTTTTTAGGTGGTTATTCTGGATATAACAAAGTTGCAATTTTAGGTACAAACCAAAACAAGACCACTTTCATTTGTCCATTTGGGACCTATGCCTATAGAAAGATGTCCTTTGCATTGTGCAATGCCCCTGCTACCTTGCAGAGGTGTATGACAAGTATCTTCTCCAACTTTGGTGAGGAATTTATTGAAATTTGTATGAATGATTTTACAATATATGGAGACGATTATGAGTCATATTTAGACCATTTGGATCAAGTCTTGTGAAAATGTGTTGAGAAAAATCTTATTCTTAATTCTAAAAAAATATCATTTTTCAGAAAAATATTTCTTAATTCTGAAAAATATCATTTTATGATAGATCATGAAATTGTGTTTGTCCATGTTATTTCTAGGAAAGGTATTGAGGTAGATAAAGTAAAAATTAAGATTATGACTGAATTACTGTATCCCATTTATGTAAAGGGTGTGAGATTATTTATAGGACATGTTGGTTTTGAGATTTATTCAGAATTTTTTTAAGATTGCTTTTTCTTTAGTAAACTTTTGCACAATGATGTGAAATTTAATTTTGATGATTTATGCAAAAATGTTTTTAATTGCTTGAAAGAAGCTACGACCACTACTCCTATGATACAACCACCTAACTGGAGGTATGATTTTGAAATTATGTATTATGCTAGTAGTCATGCTGCAAGAGCAGTTTTTGAGACAGAAAGTTGAAGGGAAACATCATGTTATTTCTTTTGCTTCCAAAATTTTAGATGAGAAGCAAAGAAATTACACTTTGATTGAAAGAGAATTTTTATTTGTAATATTTTCTTTGGAAAAATTCAGGTATTATCTTTTAGGTAGCAAGGTGATTATCTACACGGACCATTCAGCTGTAAAGCACTTGATAGAGAAGGACTCAAAACCAAGACTTATCCAATGGATTCTTCTTGTACAAGAGTTCAACATTGAAATTAAGGACATACTTGGGAATGAGAACATGGTGGCCGACCGTCTAAGCAAGATAGATGGAAAAAAGAATGATAGTCCTATCATTGAAATGTTTATGCATGGAAAATTATTCTAAGTTAGGAATAACATTTGTGAACCACGGTTTACTGACTTGGCTAACTTTGTTTTCAGCAGGAGTGATGCCATCGGGGAATTGATTACCACACGAAGAACAAATTGAAGAGTGAAACCAAATATTATATCTAAGATGATCCTTATTTATGGAAATGATGCAATAATGACATCATTAGAAGGTGTGTTCATTAGCTTGAAATTCCTAAGATTATCAATTCTTGTCATGCAGGACCCTTTGTGGCCATCATGAATCAAACCGGATAGCGAGAAAAATTTTAGACTGTATATTCTATTGACCTCACATTTTTAGAGATTGTTATCCTTATTGTAAGGGTGTGAACCATGTCAAAGAGTGGAAAATTTACTCAATAAAGATGAAATGCCTCAATAAGGAATCTTGGTATGTGAGTTATTTGATGTTTGACGCATTGATTTTATGGGTACATTCCCCACTTCTATAGGGTTCAACTACATTTTAGTGGCCATTAATTATATCTTAAAGTGGGTTGAAGCCATTCCTACAAGGATAGATGATGCAAAGATTGTCATTGATTTTTTTCATAACAATATTTTTGTACACTATGGGACTCCTAAGGTGCTGATCAATGATAGAATTGCACACTTTTGTACTTAGGCTTTAAGTAGTGTTTTGAAGCAGTTCAACATTTGATACAAGCCATCAACAGCATATCATCCACAAACAAATGGCCAAACATAGGTATCAAACAAGAAAATTAAACAAATTCTGGAAAAAGTAGTCAACCCGAATAGGAAGGCCTAGTGGGTTATAAAGAGGTTAAACCTTGATGAAAGTCTGACTGCAAGTCAAAAAAAAATACAGCTCTCAGAACTAGAAGAGTTGAGAAATGATGCCTATGAGAGTTCAAAGTTGTTCAAAGTTAGAACTAAAACTTATCACGGCAACCACATTTCCTGAAGAACTTTGGAAGTTGACCAAAAAGTGTTGCTGTTTCAATCTAAACTGAAGTTGCATCCAACGAAAATCAAATCTCTCTAGGTTTGTTCATTTGTGGTGAAGGAAGTTTTCCCAAATGGAATGGTGGAGATTTATGATAGAGACACCAATATAATTTTTATTCCGAGGGATACAGTAACAATGTAGAAATGATGGAAGTCGAGTTGAAGACTAGAAATAGGGACGCTCTTGGGAGACAACTCAAGTTTGTAATTATGTCAGTTTTTATTTTTATTTTTATTTTATTTTGTTCTATTAGATTAAAGTAGGAGTTATTGTGACGTGCTTTGTGTTCCTGAGAAGAAAAAGGGGTAATATGTCATAGTTGCAAGGGAGTTATTTTCAGGAATTGTGATTAAACACTGGATTTTACGAAATTACCCTTATCCCTTGTGAATTTGGGGGTAAATGCACTCCTAATGTTCACTTTGTTTCAAAATCCATCACTTGTTCTTGAGAATTGCATAAAATCTCTCCCAAGATGCCTGCTAAGCACGAACGCCAGGATGATGATGCTGCTAAAACCAATGATGAAGTCGGTGTTGACGGGGATGAAGAAGCTTAGAAAATAACAAGAGTGCATGGAAAATTTAAAATGATAGTGATTTGGTTGGGTTTTACCCCAGGGTTTGAATCTTGTGTCACTCAAGAGAGACCATAGACTTAAACCTAGCTTTAACAAACCCAAAAACAGAGCAAAGGGTCATATGAACAGTAAACATGTTAAACTCAAGAACCAAAGATTGAAGAATTCAAACATAAACAAGTTCATAAGCTAAAATAAAGTATACATGATGTTTCTTATTCACAACCAAGCACCAAGAACATAAAGGTAAGTATGGAAACGTAGAAGGTAACAGTAGCAAGTTCAATGGAAACGGGAGTGCAAAAAATAAAAATAAAAGTTTCAGGCTGCTTCTATGGGCTGTAGATCGCTGGAGTGTGAAGTTTTGGGCGGAAATACGATCTAGAAATGTAGATTTGAGGCTGGTCAGAGCTTTTCGCTAGAGAACCCCATTCCCCTCTGCTCACGCTCCTTTTGTAAGCTGTCTCTCTCCTACTTCATCTTTTATTTTACCGCTCAAGGGAAGGGTATCTCTATCTTTTCAATGGGTTTCTAGAAGGAATATCTTTGATCCATATCTTATCTTTTCAGAATGTGGTTGCTTTCGGCGAAAAATAACTTTTTCAAAGTTTTTCTGTCACTTTTGACTTATCAACATGGAAAGTATGCTGTTAGTACTAGCTCTTATCTTGTTAAAACTTAGACACAAGCTAAAAGAAAATATTAGAGTTTTCGGCTCAATTATTGCCAAATGAGCCAATTTTCACAATAAACATATTCCTACCGACTAGACACACAAAAAGGAAGCAATTAGACACACGAAACAATATTTTACCATGTAAAACATCCTTAAAAATACATACAAAAAATGCAATAAAAACGATGTTATCAACAGCTATCCATATGTGAGGGATATGTCTTATGGGATTATTATGCATTCATATGGGATAGTTAGAATTAACCTCTAATATTAGTTATTGTGAACAATCACATTGTAGTTGGCACTCATACTGATTTCCAGTGAATGGTGATCCGCTAGATCAATTTTGAGGCACTCATACTGATTTCTAAGAGTGCCTCTGATCATACTCGACATGCATAACCACTATTAAGTATGTTTGGGCAGCGTATCCTTTTTGGTTGTGGTTATCGAATTGTCAAGCACTCATATTCATTCCAAAGGGTGCTTAGGATCTACTCTAGCCACCCTTAATGACTGCTAAGGGTGTTTAGAAACGGTTATGCAAAATAGGTGTGAAATGTGTGATTTTAATTTTGTAAATCTAATTTATATAATTTTTTTATTTTTCATTTCCAAAATAGATGAAATTTAAAAAAAAATTTATGAAATAGATGATGTTTTGATTTTAGTTTTCAAAATAGATAATATTTACAAAATATTATATAAAAACTATCTATTTAAATATAAAATAAATACACAAAAATAGCTTTATTTGTTTTATATGATTTCTAATTTTGTTGTATTTTTTTTAATAAATTAATTTTATCACATGTATTCTCAATTGCTATTAATTTTATAATTCATTAATTCACAAATTATATTCATTTTGATTATAATTTATTAAGATATTCTAGAAACTATTCTAAATTAAGGTATTTGATAAATTAACATAATATATCACATAGATTTTGTGATATACAAAAATTGATATTATTTGATAAGTGATTTTGTGTCACTTATATTGATATTTTGTATGATTCACTTAGATGGGTTTCGCATTCTTTTTATCTCATTTTCCTTGTGTTTTTAAAAAAAATTTATATCTTTAATATCACTTTAATCTTTTTGGAGGTAAATTGTGTTTTGTGATTTTTCAAAATAATTTTGGAATAATTTGGAGTATTTTCGAGTTAACCTTGATGGAGGCAAATATTTGGTCTATCTAGATGAGATAAGATTCGTATCATATCTTAAAAAATTTGGATCTTATTTTAGAAGATTTGTATCAAATCTTAGAAGATTCAGATAGAAGATTTGATGTAAGCCTATTAAGAAAGCCCGACAAGTTCCGATCATTATGTAAAGATCCAAACCCGAAGATTGAATTGTCGACGATAGAGTCAATTTTAGGGTTTAGAGTCGAATCTAGCATGCTTTGGATTCCTTTTTTTTCATCTTTCATCAACTTTTGTTGTTTAGAGTCGAGCATGCGTGTGTGAGCGCTTGCAGTTCAGGATCTACAGTGAAGCCTTTCTTGCGCAACTCCTGCGTGTTTGACTGACTTACTATATTTTCCAGCATTTAATTTGAGGTTTGATTCTGTTTTTCACAATGTCTTTTTTTACCAACGTGATCTTTAGTATCATATAACCCTAATGGAGTTTAGGAGAATCAAAGGTTGGCCTCAAGCACTTAAAGAGAAGGGCTCAATTGGACATCATTGGTAAGACACATTCTGTCTAATCTATCTGTGAGGTGAGGGCATAGGGGTTAGATTTGAGTGTTGGGAAAACATAGATTATTACAAGAGGTGAAATGTCTCTGGTTGATTTCATAATCCTACAAAACAAGGAACGGTGCTATAACGGTCACTAAGTAATACTATTTTAGAATAACACTCTCAAAGCTTACGCAAGCAGGTCATTCTTCAAGGTTTGCACATACGCAAGGATGAGTTTTAAGGAAGTTGGATCTTAGATCAAAGACCACTTTTCTTATTGTTTTTAAAACCAAAGCTTTTCTTTGTTTTCAATCTTTTTCAATCTTTGTTTGAAAAGTAAATTCCAATATTGAAAAGTAAATTCCAATAAAGTTCAATGTGGATATAACCTTATTTTATTACTTTGACGGTTTCTGTGCAATTGTAAAATTACCATCAATATTAAATATATTATTTGCTAATATCAAAACATATAAAATTAAAAATTATTAAAAACTTCATTACCAGACACTCACAATGGTTCATATGAGTGCCTGGAAAACGCATTCAAACATTAATCGATTAGTTTAGATGCCGATTTGATTCAAGGTTATCGGTTCCAATTTTGAATCAAAACCATCCGTACGGTTCCAATTTTGGTTCAATTGAAGGTTTCGAAATCTGGTTTTGAATTGAAATAAAAAACTTGAGGATTAATTATACCTATTAAATAAAAATTAGGGAAAAACACTTTACTCCCACACCCCCCCGCCTTCGAATCGAATTTGATTTGATGGAGCATAATTCTCAAAGTCTACAAGAAGAAGACGTGTTACTCTAAAAATGGATAAATCAGCTCTACTTGATTCTATGAACATCTTTTTATAATTTCACACCCCATTTGCAAATTGCAAGAAATCTCCAGCTAGACTAGAGAGAGCCAACGGAAGCTTCTAATTCCAAAGGTATCGCAAGTTGAAAAAAGGAGTACAAGATCAACGACAAGTGAGAGTGCAGCAGCAGAAGCCGGGCATAGCAGCGCAGCACGCGGCGAAGAGGATCCGGTTTTGTTTTGCACATGTGAAATCCATCCCATCCATTTCCTAGTAGCAGTTACTCGAGTCCGGGGACTCGCTCGGGCTTGCGGATGTGCAACTCATGCGCTCCAACATGCTCACGGCTTCGCTCATTTGTGGCCGATGGGATGGCAGGTGCGATGTGCAGAGCAGCGCTAACTTGGCCACATGGATGACGCTCTCCGCCGGAAACTTCCCCTGTAGACGACTGTCCACGCATTCCTCAACTTTCCCTTCATCCAGCGCTCCTCTGATCATGTCTGAAAGAACCACAACGTCATCCTCCATGTACTCAACCGGCCTCTTCCCACTCACAATCTCCAGAACCAAGATCCCGAACCCATACACGTCACATTTCTCAGTTATCTTTATGGTGTTGCAAGAGAACTCAGGCGCCATGTAACCGAGTGCACACTGGATCTTGCTGCTCAGCACGTAACGGTCCAGCATGGGAAGGAGTCTCGCTAGGCCGTAATCCGCAACCTTTGCCTCCCCCTTGCTGTCGATCAAGATGTTGCTTGATTTTATATTGTAGTGGATGACGTTCATTTGGTGGAGATGAGCCAACCCTCTTGCTGTACCAAGAATTATGTTGAATCTCTCGTTCCAGGGGAGGCACCCTACCTCAGACTCTTCGTGCAGATGCTTGTATAAATTCCCACCAGAGACGAATTCATATATGAGGAGTTGCAGAGAAGCAGACCAGTAATAGCCATCAAGAGCCACCAGGTTGGAATGCCTGGCTTTCCCCAACAACCTCACTTCCCTTTCGAAATCTTGTTGCGACTTGACGATGCTTGAAACGGTCAACTTCTTGATGGCCACAGGGCGCCCGTTGCCAAGCATGGTCTTGTAAACAGCTCCAAATCCACCACGCCCCAGCTCACAGTCTTTGTTCAGCAGCGCATGTGTTGATGCGCGAAAATCAGGATCACCAGAAAACATAACCAGCTTCCCTGACTCACCATCTGTGGATGAGGAGCGGCTAAACTCATCACCTCCGGAGAAGTTAAGAGGTGCAGCAGAGTTGGACGTTGCAGTACGCACATGAAGATTGAGTATCGTGATACCGACCACGCCAATTACAATAGCTGCAGCAGCTCCTATTGCAATGAGGGCAGATATGCTAAGAATCTTCCTTCCAGCACCAAAAGCAGGGGGCATCAAACCGGGTGCTGCATCAGTTGAATTTGGATTGAGAACCAGCGGCTTAGGAACAACAGTGGGGCAGCTTCTTTTTACTGCAGCTCCACAGAGGGATGGATTTTCGGACACTGAAGATGGATCGATAGTGTCAAAGAATGCACCCCCGGGCAGTTCACCTTGTAGCTCATTGTGTGAAATGTTGAACAGCTTAAGATTCAGAAGATCAGTCAACTGCTTTGGCAGAGTGCCTGTCAGCTTATTAGAACTCAAGTCCACGTCTTCTAGGTGACTGAGCTTTGCAAGTGATCCAGGTACAGAACCGGCTAACTGATTACGAGCAAGAAATCTTCCAGATTCAACAAAAGACCAGATTATTAGATACATGGAATAAGAACTTGATAGAATAATCAACTCATGAAATTGAGAAGAAACTTACAAGGAAATAAGAGCCGAACAATAGCTGATGGAGATGGGTATGCTGCCGTTCAGTGCATTATCACTCAAATCAAGGAAGTCCAAGCTCCCCAAATTTCCAAAGGTCAGTGGAAGGCTGCCGGTGAGCAAGTTCCTTGCCATGCTCAAGTACCGCAAGCTGCTAAAGCCTCCAATGGCAGAAGGAATTTCACTAGATAGCTTATTATCAGAGACATCCAAAAACAAGAGCTTTTCCTTGGAATTCTCCACAGCTGATTCAAAAACATAATTTAGACTTCCACTGAATCCATTATTGGAAACCAGAACCTGCTGCACTCCAATCTTAAATAACCAAGATGGTAGACTGCTTGTTAAAGAGTTATGACTCATGTCAAGGACAAGAAGATTCAGGCAGTCTCCAATAGCCTCAGGCACGCTCCCAGAAAGGGCATTGCGTGATATATTGAGGAATTTCAAAGATCGAAGCATGCCAAATGAAGCAGGGATGTTGCCAGTAAAGTTGTTTGAAGAAAGATCCAGAAACTCAACGCTAGTCATTTCTCCAATCCATGCAGGCAACTCGGCTGTCAATTTGTTTCTTCCCACAACGACCCTGCTGCACAAAGAAAGCTTCCGCATTGTGCTTGGAAGCAACCCCTGAAAAAAGTTGTTGCTCAAATCAATTGATCTCAACAAAAAGCACCCCCCAATCCCACGAGGAACTTCCCCAGTAAACCGATTATTCCTCAAGTTTAATGCTCTGAGATTGCTCAAATGCTCAATCGCTTCAGGGACTTGATCACCAACAAGTTATTGGACATGTCGAGAGATCTGAGACCAGATAATGACCAGAGTCCTAACGGCAACGATCCAGACAACTGATTACTTGAAAAGTTGAGGGATACAAGTGAGAGGCAAGAGCCCAAACTCTCAGGGATTGGGCCAGAGAACGCATTTGCTGCCAAGGAAATGGATCTCAAAGACCCGCAGCGGGTGAAAAAGTCGCTGGGGATACACCCAGAGATACTGTTTTCGTTCAAGTCGAGCCATTTCAAATCAGGGAGCTGTGTTAAACTGAGAGTTAAGCTTCCCGTTAGGTTGTTTCTTGCCAAAGACAGCTTGCGGAGAAAGTGCAGCTGAAGAAGCCCTTTGCTCAATTTGCCAGAGAGGCTAAACCCGTCAAGGGAAAGTTCAGAAACTCTTTTGGATCTGGGGTTGCACTTTACACCAACCCAGTTACAAGGGCTGTCATCTTCTTCATTCCAAGAAGCTAATTTCCCAGCAGGATCTTGAATATCAGCCTTGAAAACAATAAGCCCCAAGACGTCGTCATTCAAGGAAGGAATGATGGAATTCACCAAGACTGATGATAAAGAAATGAGCAATAGAAGAGCATATAGGCATCTCATTTTTTTTCTCTTGTTTTGAGAATCGGGTGATCCAACCCTTTTAGCACATAGCCTGATTGATCCAAAAGAATGCAATAACGAAACACTAAAAAGAGTATGCTCTAAAAAGACTAGAGTTGAAACCCTGGAAGGTCCCCAGGGAGATCTATACAGCTCTTCGCAACAGTCAAGAATTCCGCAAAATACAAACAGGCGGGCGAAATGCACCGATGGAATGCTGCTTTCTCATAGGTAGCGCAGACACACACCCACAAATTCCAAGAGCAGCTCAGGAACACAACCTCGTTGGCTAGAGAATTCCCGGTCAAAAGGAAAGCAATACCCGTGGGGAATCTTGTTCCTCGATGAGGGGAAACGCTTCCGCCCCCAAAATTACTACTTTCACCGGAATGGTCTTGGAGGCGGCAAGAGGGCAAATTTACAGGGGGAAAGCAGGGGTAGGGAAAATCGAAAGAAGGGAGGCAGGAAAAAAGCGGGTTGGCACGGCACCCCGGGTGGTACACAGCTTGAAGTGTGTTGGTTGTGTGAGACTCCCCTCCGAAGTGGAGAGTGGAGCATTAAATGGAAAAGGACGAGGGCATCGCGCGGGCAGTTGAAGCGGATTTTATTACGGCCTGGCGCGCGGCAGATCCCTCCGGTTGGGGCAGGGACATGCATCCATCCTACGTGGAGCCGCGGTTGGGGTGAGACCAGTAAATGCTTCCCTTCCCTTCCCTTCACTGCACCTACCCAACAAAGGGGGTTTTCTTCTGGGAGTGGTTGGCGGAGCTGAGCTGAGCTGCGCCCATGGCCTCGTGCCTGGTGAGAGAGAGCGACTTGACATGGGAGGGAAAGAGGGACCGAGAGAGAGGAGGAAATCAGTAAACCAAAAGAGTATAGATATATATGTATACAGCGGATTAACTGGAGGCGGGAATTATTTTTATATGGAAGCATTGATGAAAAAGAAGCGTGGGAGGGGCCCGGGAAGGGGCCGGGGCCGGGGCGGGGGCGTAAAGCGAGACAGCCCCAGCGATGAGCTAGCTGTCCAGATGAGGACTTCTTTTTTCGGGACAGGAAAACGCAACTCTTCATGAGGCACAATTATGCATGAAAATAATTGCATAAATAATCTTTATTTTTTTATCAGTACATATATAATCTTTCTTGCTTATCTAAATAGTATATTAGGTTCTCAAAAATCGAACAAAACAATAGTCACTGTGTTTTAATTATGATAAAATTGACTCCTAATTTGAAATTCTTATTTTTTTCTTTGGATTACCAACCACCGACACCGCCGTCCATCCATTGTTGAATGGGCATCTATTGAGTGGAGGCATAGTCGGGAGTGTGCAAGGTGTAGGCGTGCATGCCATGGGTGGGAGGCAAGCCTAGAAGACAACCTTGTCTTAGGTTGTATTTGGTAATTGGTATATGCACATATTCACTGTATACTTAAATACATAATTTGATTTTAGTAATTAATATATTTTTTTCATCCATTGTTAAATTTATAATAATTTATTTCATTTCACGAAATATATGAAATTACCACATTGTCCTCAATTGTTTAGTAATTTACACTTTAACTTAAGACTAAAATCGAATAAAAAACTTAACCCTTTTGTTTCTTGAATTGAGGATTGCTAAATTCATCATACTGAAACTCCAATTTCAATCTTGGGTTCGAATTGATCGACCCACTAGTGATTCTCACTTGTCCAAGTGAAAAAAGACGTGTTTGACAACAGAAATCGTTCATCGCATCAGTACGTACATCCCTCGATTTTCGATTTGTTGTATTTGAATTTGGTATTCAGTTGCTTCTTTCTCTTTTTATATAATTGTGTCCATCGTATCCTTTGCTATATAGTAAGACTTATGATTTTTGATGTTTGCGGTTTTCTGAATACGATTCAAAGTCATTGATTGTATTTCAATTTTATATCATGCTGTCTCTATTTTCACTAGGACTTCTTGTAACTTCAAAATAGATTCATTTGAGGAGCAGAGCGATTTGTTGGTGTTTGCTGATATGTTGAATAGGAATTTAGCTATTGTCTATATTATTGTGATATTCATTCTATTGCAAATGTGCTCTTAAATTATAACCAGCACAATATTATTGTCCACATTATTGTGATATCATTATTCTTATACAATACAGATATCAAGATAATTAGAACATTTTCATGACCTTGTTACTGATGTTCACACATTGTTAGAGGAAATCCGGATGAATCATAATTTATTTAGAAGGTTGTGTGTATTACTCTGTGATTATGTAGGCATCACTAATTCTTGGTATACCGTATTATTGAGAAGGTGTGCATTTTCCTTGGTATTCTAGTGATAAATGGAAATATTTGTGTTGTTGCAAAAGAAAATAAATTTACGTGTCAAATAATTTTATAATCTCTAATCTTCATAAAATAAAATTTCAATATAAATCATATAGTGGATTTTGGGGTCGATTATAAGAAGCTGGTGCATGCAATGCATTTTTCGAGATGTAGAATTCAGAATAAATTTTACTCTTAATTCAAGGTCAAACTAATTATGATATCTAAGCTCGATAATTAAAATCAAATCACAACACAGAAAGTAATAAATACTAGACTTATGCACTAAATAATACTAAAATGACTCAAAGTAACTCAGTTGATGTGATATTCAAGTTTCTAATCTAATATATAATTTGCTTATATGCAAACACTAAACAATCTAAGTCTAGCCATATCGTTTTTCATATTTTTGGCTAGGACAATCCTTAGTATCCTTACTCATTTTACACTTAGGTCTACCTATGTACAAAATATGTAAAACTAGATCTACTCGATTTTACCAAAGATTAATACCTACTATCTACGTCTTAATTTGTTGGTTTACCTCTAAATCAAACATTTCAGTTGCAATATTGTTCACTTTCCTCCCTTAGGTCTACTCGAGGAATGTAAAAAATGAACTGTTAATGTACATAATTGTAAATTATCTAGCAAATCCTTATACCTTAAGACATCTCTAAAGTCTAGCCACTAATAATGAAAAGTAGAATCCTTACTTCATAAACTGAAAATATAAGCATGTTCATGGTCACAAATTCAAAAGTGGAACAATAATCATAAAACGTTCACAATATATAAAGGAAAGTAAAGTTCAATTATGGATTCTCCGTTAGCTACAATTTTTGGCTCGAAATAGTAGCATGGAATTGGTTTCGGTGTTGGAGAGCTTTAGGTTGAAATTTCTTCTCAATTGCCTCCTTCCTCCCACTGTTGGGGTCTGATTTCATTCTTTTCTCCTTGTCAAAATAGCTTTGTCCACCTTTATTTTTTTCATTTTTCAATATATTTCACTATTACTTACATCATTACTGCTCTTGGTCTAAATCTACAGACTGTAGGCAACTGAATATCAATTATGTTTCCTCCTTATATTTTGTGCCCATCGACTTGTGCATACAAACTACATATATGTGATCTATAATGCTATTATTAACACTTAGAAGAATATTAAAAATCATAATATAGACTAAATCATTAATTTAGTATATATTATGCATAAAAATACAAATAATACTACAATTATCAAAATATTCAAATAAGAATTAAAATACTTAAAAACACTAATAAATTGTGTGTTATCATCTAGCATATCATAAGAAAATAAGGGTGCAAAAATATTCATTCTAGAGATCCACATGGACAATTAGCTATCACTTCAAGTTTGTCTTTGCTACTTTTTTGTACATACAAGAGAAATTGCTTGCAAAGGTTGAACCGATAACAAGTAGCAATGCCACATCAAGATTCCAGTACTTTGAGGTAATTGTTGAATGTATTTTCTTTCTATTAACTTTATAGTGTATCTATTTGAGTCACCCATGTGTTTGTGTTGGATGTTGAACTGTTTAGATGTTTTAGATAGTTCATACATTGAGGCAAGGGTGTATGTTAGAGTATCTTTACCAATTTTTTGAAATGTTGACATGACATTTCCTTAAGATATTAAGTTTCCTTTTATATTCATTTCCAGAAATCGTAATATTAAAATAAAGATTCTAAACTATATTTTAAACCGTTTCTGGAAGGAAACAGGGTTTACTTATTTCTGTTTCCTGAAAAAATGAGAAACATGTTTAATCATTTCTGAAAACATTTACCCCATTTTCGGAAATGCCACATCAGCAGTTGGAAATGAGTAAAGATACTCTTAGTGAGAGTACTAAGCATCGAAAAAAGAATGATATATTACTTTCAACATTTTAGGTGTGTGCAATCAAAATATGAATTTTATTTATATACTTGCTAGTGAGAGTACCCCATAAAAAAGGATCGACAACCGATAGTAAAGTATTAAAAAGCACCTTGTCGAAAGAAGTTGGTAGTCTTTGAATGCATAGAGATTCGTAATCTAAGTATTGTGATGACTACTGCAAAATTTTATATAGTATGTTGATGTGCGTTTGCTTGGTTGTAGGTTGTTACTATCTTTGTGATAATGGGTACACTAATTGTCAAGAATTCCTCATTCTATATTGAAACGTCAGATGCCACTTAAAAAAATGAGGATAGAGTAATTTACACCTCACAATGCGAGGGAGTTATATAACATGCGGCATGCCTCTACAAGGAATGTAATCGAGCGAACATGGAACAGAAAATACTACGATCAGCATCGCACTATCCAATTTGACACAAAATTACATCATCCTTGCTTGTGCATTGTTGCAGAGTTCATAAGGATGAATGTGGAGTGTCACCATATGGAGAATGAGGTCGTGGAAAATTTTTGTGAAGTTGCAACTAATCAAGGAAACAATGAGTGCATAACTATGGAGACATCACAACAATGGTGCACTTGGTGGGATGAACTTGCTGCTAATATGTGGAATGACTATAGCAATAGATTGCATTTTGTGTTGTAACATAAGACAATTTGTCTAAGTTTGTGGACTTTATTTTTCTATTGAAATGAGGACAGTTTTTTTCTTTGAGACATCAGTAACTTTCAACTTTTTACTATTAAGTATAATCCCTATTTCCTTTGCTGATTCACTACCTCTGTTTACTCGATTTAATTTGCAAAACATACTATCTATCTTCATGTGCAATTTACAAGGATTACAATGTCATCATCATATTGCCTGTCTTCATGTACAATTGGCAGAACATACTGTTTGTTTACTCGATTTATTTCGGTTACATGAATGAGATCAACTCACTTTGTTCATATATTGAACATCGAGTACATCTTCAGATTGCAGAGAACTTGCCTATGTTAGGTTTGCGTGATGATATCATTGTAGAGATTCATGAAGAACCTATTGGTGTGTACGAACCATCTGAATTAATTGCAAAACATGGTTCTCCAAAATCTAGATTATATTTTAACTTTCTGTCAACTTTTGTTTTGGGTAGCGTTCTGCATAGTGCACAAACACTGGAATCCTTGCTGTGGATTTAAGGCTATTTACATAAAAAAAAGAACCAAATATAGAGTAAAAAAATACCTGAAAAATATGTTAGAATACAATCATAATCTGATTACAGATAATGAATCCCACAAAAGCTAGCTACAGCTTGATTATATGTATCTACCCCAAGAAACTTGAACAAAAAACTGACTGCAATTTGGTTACAAATAGCAAATTGAACTAGAGTCCAACGAAAGATAATATACCAGCTATTGTCGACCATCTTCTTCATCACTTGGGATATCACCTTCTATTTGCCATATCATTGCCTTATGCTCTGCAATAGATAGACATAAAAATAGCTGCACATCCTCTTTGTCTTCACACCTCCTAATAAGAGATAACTTGATTTAAAAACAACATCCAAAATAAGTCATAGCTATCAAGGCAAGGCATGAGACATAACTCAAGACCCATCAAGTTCATGCCACGGAGCAGAGACATCGCTTCATGTTGTTGTGATAAGTGAGCATCTGCTATGGCAACAAGTTTCTATTGATTATGTTTGCCATAGCATCTGAGCCCTTTCACAATTCCTTGAGCTCTCCTACATGATCTACAACAACATCATCAACTCTTTGCCTTTTAATTCTTTTCTTCTTTTAGGGCCCCACACTATTGTTAGCATTAATAGATGATTTGCCTTCACAATGAGATGCATTAGTGGTTTTTGAATCAGCTACAAAAACAGAAATTTGACTTTGGGGTGATCCTAGTTCAATGTTGGGTGGATTTGATTTATACTCAGTATCATAAGCAACAATTGAAGCATGGTTAGAAGTCTCTTCATGAGCTACTTCATTCTTCCTAGTACCTCTTTCTGAACCGAAAATATCAATCCAATCCTTAAAAAAATGCCACACTCTATATCTCAACTGTTTCAATCCCTTGATGTTAGCCTAATAAGCAATGATAATCACATTCACATCAAAACTTTGTTGGATTATTAGAACAATTGACAATCTCCCAGAAATTATATAAGCTCTTAGAACACCAAGCATAAAGAACTCATGTAACTAGTTAATAATAATATCACCCATTAACATACTAACCAATTCATCCCATAGCTCATTTGAGGCATCTATCATTTGAGTGGTGCTATTCTAGCTAGTTTGAGATCATGTGAGTGCATCCATAATCATACAGTATTCATTCTTCCAAATCTTAACCTTCGATGAGATATGAGGGATTGCTATCAAAGTAGCATCTGGTTTATGTTTCTTCAATGCCTTATGTAGTGCAACGTAGTACCCATTCTAAAAGCCATTTTTCCTCTTCCAACCACTATCAATTATTTCATTGAACACCACAACCAGAAGACATTCCTCTTCAGCATTCCAATCCCGCTGTGATTTGGATTGAGCATTGTTATTATCGATGATAGAACTCATCATGGATACTTATGCGAGAGAATTGACTTGACAGGTTACAATCATAAGTATTTGCAATCGAAGCAGCACAATACACACTAAAGAACCCTAGAAAGAATTTGGGCAAGATGTCAAAGGGTAGATAAGTAATATCAAATTTATTAATTGAAGTTATCCCAAGCTCTAGTACTTGCCAGACATCGAACAAACTTTGTACCAAGAGAGAAAAAACATGCGACCAAACAAGATACGTTAATATCTCATGACATCGTTCATTTTTCAATAATCAATACAAACTGTCCATCCATTTTTCACTCGAATGATGACTTGTTTCCTCCTAGCGTTTGTGATAACTGTAATTCCTATCTTCTACAGCAACACGTGAATCGAGCTGACCCATTTTCTATTCAAAATGGAATAAATTATCTCCTCATTCAATAGCTTCTCTATTTCTTTCTTCACAACTTCCATCAAGGTTGGATTTAATCTTCTTTGAGCTATCAGATTGGCTTGGCATCATCCTCTAGGAGAATTTGATGCATGCAAATTAATGAGCAAATTCCTCGGATGTCCTTGAGTCCAACCAATAGCTTTCCTATCTTTCTTTTCAACCTTTGAGAGCTTTTTGGCCTACTTCGGAGTGACATCTGCACTAATAATAACAAGAAAACTATTACATTCTCTCTCAAAAAAATATGTACTTCAAGTATTTTGGGAGCAGCTTCACTTCCTTCCTCTTCTCGCTAGTGACATCCATAACTCTCACTTCATCTAAAGTCCTCTCAACATCCAACTCGGGTATCAAACATGCTTCTTCATCCACTTTGTTGAGATAAAAAATCAGTTTTATCGAAGAGAATCAGTTTTCGAGTTAAGAAGCTGATTTGTTCGTAGTCAATTTATGACTTTTTGCTTGTGGGTTGCTGTTAGGGTGAAAGAAACGAAAGAAAAAGATTTTTACATGGAAAATATTGGGATGAAAAAACTACGGAGCTGGGGAAGCTCACTAGAGAAATGGATTTCACTAGAGAGAAGGGTTGAAGGGATACAAAAATGGTGTGTCGAGAGTTCAATCCTTTTTTCTTTGAATATTCCCTAATTTATAGGAGATGTTCTCCTGACCGAATACTATGGATGTCAATTGCTTTCTATACCTGGTGATTGCACATGTGGTCCTACTGGCACATAACTGTCGGATGCTCTAAGGCTCCTACAATTCGGCTACTTTTCAAGCTTTGTTGAAACGGCCAACATTATCCTACTCTGATCTTTGTTACCCCATCCGTATGTTGCAGATTGGAAGGAGCCGCTTTCCTCTTCCCAACCGATTTCGGATAGCGAAAACCAATTTGGTACTCTACTTCCCATCTGGAACACATACAACTTCCTTGTAATTATTGTCACATGGCACGCTCTGATTTCAAGCTCCATCATTCAGACCCTTTGTCGTGTGTCATTTCCTCAATAAATTTTAAATATATAAAATGTAGAACATAAAAGAGCGTAGTACGAGTATCGATCTTAGAGAGTTGAGTTTTACGAAAAGTGTTTTGTAGAAAATTTTCACAAATTGTCACGGATTTGTAAAAGTGGGTTTTTGAGGTACAAGAATAAATGTTATAACCCAAGTAATGGACCTTGACTAGGGGATGTAGTCCTTGAAAATGGACTCTGTTTCCTCCTTTTGTCTATGCTTGTCTCGATTTTCACTAATTCCTTCCGAATAGCTAGTTATAGGAGCAAGGAATAGCCTACTTTCCCTTACACTCTCATTGACAAGGAGGCATGGGAATGGCCTCATGTGATTCCCCCTTGGATGATTCAGAAGACAAGAGGATTGTCGTCATTTGCCTTCAAAACCGAATTGTGCGCGTGTGCCCAGTGGCAATTACAAGGTCACTACCTGTTCAATGTCGCAGTACCTCGGTCACAAACAATTCGCTACTTCCCTCGAACTGGTAGGGTTGAAGTTGGTTCTTTTCACCTTACTCTTCATCAAGATCCACAAGAAGTTGACGGCTACTCATGAATAGTGACTAGGAGTCATTACAGAAAGACTGAACAAGACGCATGGAAGTATGCAAGATTTGGAGTGAATTCAGAGATGAATTGAGTTTAGTGCTCAAGATTTAGAAGGAAACTTTATCTATTCCCAAAAACTAAAGAAGTTTAGCCACAAAGGACCATGAAAACATAAATGAAATTGGAAAGCTAAAGTTTTCTTCCTTGGAGTACTGAAAGAACCCTAAAAGTTCTCAATCTAGAGAAAATGTCAAAACTTCGAAAATAAGTATTCCAAGTTGGTTTTATCTCACTCCCCACATGCATTAACTCCTTTTGATCCTCTTCCCATCATTCCTTCTGTCTTGCATGTGTCACCAACTTTTCCTTGCGTGCAAGTTACCACCCAATCATTGCTACAGACTCTGACATGCCATAAGTCAAGGGACTTGACTAGTGTCAGTCTTCTACCCACAATTGTTCCATGTTGCGTGCAAGGCACGATATGCCAGTGTCTGATCTCCTGCAATACTCCTGCAACACTTCACATCTACCTCCTAACATGTTTTGGTCAAAGTGCACGAAAAAAACAAAGAAAATATATACAAAATAGAAAATAAGATTTTTCTAAGGAAATAGAATATTTATCAATATGAATCCTAAATTGGGTGACCTAACACTAGATTAACACATAATAATACTTAATAAACAACTAGAAAATGATACTTAACATATTCCCCCATACTTAAATCATGCTTGTCCTCAAGTATGAAAATCATAACAATCCACCAAAAGGGGAAGAACCTAAGTCATGATGCATTACTAAGGCACATTCATCCTACATCAGGTATTTACTGTTAGTGTATGTGTTCTAGAGACAATCAACTCATTGGAAAATCTTATCTTTTGATATTTACTTTGAATTGTGATCAAATTTATATCATTGATAAAATCCTCTACTTGATCTATGTGCTATAGAAATTATGATAAGATCATAATGTGAGATTCTTCAAGCATTTATGTTCAAGTTAAAAAACTCTCTGGCTAGAGTGTTTGTGAAATAAGCATATCACAAATACGGATAAGCTGGCACACATTGAGTTCCCTAAACTGTTTATACAATGGTTCTCACAATTGACGTAATGAGATTACTAGAACCTATGTGTGGGTGTCGATTAGAGAATCGATTCACTAGATGACTCATCTTCGAGATGCTACTATGAGAAGCTAACCAAGTGTCAGTAGCAAGATCTCGAATATGACAGCCGTGCAAGTAAGCTTAGACTTGAGGTCAACAAAGTTATCTTAATCTTAAGCTCACATTTTCGCTCATTGCTAGTGGGAGTCTAACCATGGCTTGCCTAGTATGGATGAGTAGGGATGTGACTCCATAAGGTTGGAGATAGTTGATTGATCAATAAAGGATTCATCACTCATGTTAGCGATGAGATCATATCTCAAGTAATTGCATCAAAGCCTAACAGTAAGTCCTGGGCTCAGGGTAATGACACTCGAATTGTTTGAGTAGGTCATTGAGTGTTAGTGCTTGAATGCAATTATAAGTTCGATACATCAGAAAGACACACACCCATGCTCTAGTATCGAATGAGATATAAGTATGATGAAAGCTGTTCATTGCATGGTGGCTGGTCATGGAAAGGCTCAATCAGTTCACCTGATTATTCTTACATCTTAGGGATCATGATATGTTGCTAGACATCACTCATGATCGATAATGATGGATTTGATTAATTAAGAGTTAATTAATAAATCCATTATTACGGCCTTGATTGAAGAAGCCTATAGGGTGACACACAATAGTGGAGTCACTCAACGATATAAAATAGAATGACACAATTACATGAGATGTAATTGAATTGAGAGTACAAGATAAATATTGAACGATGTAAAGTGGATAAATTAAATTGAGAGTTATTTTGAGATTAAATATTGATTAAACTCAAAATAAAAGATCATATATAGATAAGATTTGGAACATATACATATCTCCACAAGATAAAATCTTTACGGAGATATGATTTGATATGTTACCATATATCTATCGAAAAAGATTTAGATCTTGAGATCTGCTCCAAGAAGGTCTTCATGCTTTCTGAGACTGATCCACAAGGAGGCGTTTTTCTCTACTAGCACTTGAAAAATTCGACCAGCATTGAAGAGCCTTGAGAAGGTTATCGACGGAGTGCTCCACGTGTGGATACCATAGAGGCCGTCTCCTATTGGCGGCTGGTGAACAACGGAGTCATCTGAAAGGTATTTCAGCATCCCTTAGTCTGATGTATACCGTATTCCAAGATCTGCGTTGGGGGTTTCTGAAAATTTTTAAAATTCCGCTACTTTTGAGACATACGATGTCTACGAGAAACCTAACATTTACAATATGCTACATATGCTTACTGGTCACTACATGGTGTTCTAACCTAGCACCAACCTGGGTTATCAACTGTTGGACAATGGGCGATGTTGAATACCTATTGTTGGGTAGTTGAGAAGAAGTCATGTCAACATGGATCCTCAACAAATTCAATGGTGTCGTGTTTAGTGTCCCCTCTTCAAGGTATATAGGGCAAAGCTTAGCTTAATAGTCAGTCTACGAGTGAAACTTGAAGGAATACAAGGTAAAAATAAAATGTAGTTTTTCCTTGACAACAACAATGTAGTTTTTCATTGTATGACTTCCTTTTTTAGGTTGAAACTTTTAAAAAACATTATGGAAGATGAGTTCAAAGTATAAATGATAACAATGAGCTATTATTGAGGTTCTATGCTAATGAGCGTTATTCTCCTAGTTTTCCAAAGGGTAACCTCCTTAAACCCAATAGGGTTAGTTGCTTGTTTTCCATCAGGTTCTTCATGTGTTCAAACCTTGTCAACTAATGGTGTGTTTTATTTTGATGTTTTTATGATTAGATATCGGTAAGAAATATGCATAAATGCATGAAATTAGAGGTGAAATACCCAAAGAATATTGACTTCATCTTTGCATGAATTAAACTTGAATAGACCCAATTTCCCTTTAATCTGATGCTAATGTGGGCCTATTGTTCCTCAAGGTCTATATGGGTCCAACCTCTTTGGTTGGGCTGTATGAACTCACACTCTAGAAGACTTTTTTAGAACAGGGAAAAAGTGGAATTATAGGTCTGCAAGAGAAGCTTAATTAAGAAGAAAGGATATTTTCAAACCAATTCACAGAAAAAGAAAAAAAAAAGATCTATTGCAGCCCCAAAAGCAGAATTACAAGTCTACTGCAGCCGAAAAATAGGATGTTGACAACTCTGATTTTTAGGATATGGGACGGATTGGCATGATCTAATTGTAGGGTACATGAATAAAAATCAAAAGAAAAGATAGATGATTCTGGAGGGAAGCTCTAGAGACAAAAAGGAGAGCTGGTCTTGGAGAAGAGGAATTTTCCAACAACTTTGGGAGGAAGATGACGAAGGAAAAGAACTTCAAGTGTGACACTTGAACTAATCTTCAACATCTAGAAGTGCAATTGAGATCTGCATAGAAGAGTAGGAGAATTTCCTAAGGCTTTTGGGAGTAGATGAATGGTTGATGCATGTTGTTTTCATAACAAATTTTAAATATATTTAAAACTCGTAAAAAACAAAATGCATAGTACAGGTGTTGAACACATGGAGTTGCTTTTCCAATGAAAGGTGAAGTTACATCGAATTCAACTGTTACGATTTGTAAACAGGTTTTTGAAATAAAAGATGTTAGAAACGTAAATAATGAAGCTTGGGAAAGCAAATTGTCAACAAACAATTGAAATGAAAGGAACTTAAGCGATAAACCTTAAATAAAGAGAATGTTCTTGAGATTGGAATCCTATCCAAGTACTTTTGTCGCATTTCTACTATTTTTTGATCTTCTTAAGTACTCAGTAATAGGATGAAGGAATTGCTAACTCTTACTTACACTCTTTTGCAAGGAGGCGCGAGAATACCCGATGTTGCTCCCCCATGGATGAACGGGAAGATAAGAGGTCATCACATCATACCCTCACTGTCAAATTGTGTGCATGTGCTCGAGTGTTACCAATGGCCCAATGAGTTTAAATACAAGGTCACTATCGGTTCATTGATATTGAAGTACAGCCACGACAAAACATTGTCTCCCTCGAATCAATAGGGCATGAGGTGCTTTCCACCTTGCTCCTTTTCAAAACTTATAGGTAGTTATCATCTAACTATGAATCTTGAATAAGGGGGTGTTATAGAAAGACTGTAACATAATCGTACGTAGATATATAAAACCCTATCAGATTCAAAGAAGAAATGGAGAATAACTTGCAAAACGTAGAACTAGAAGTGTCCCCATACAGAATCAAGAGTTTCTAGCCATTAATGGTCATACAAAGTAGGAAAACGAAAACAATTTCTAGAGAGAAGCTAGAGGAAAAATCCTCTAAACAGACAAACTAAAGTCTAAACTAAAGCTGAAACTAGAATGAAAGTCTAAACTCAAATTGAACTACTCTGTCTGAGTTTTTATGTGTTCATAATCTTGTTATGGATTGGAGTGACTTGCGAGAAAGCTCTTGCTCAGACACTAGTACGCTAGTGATGTCTTCTGTTTGAGACTCTCGTGTACCTCATGTCAAGGCTCATCATTAGATGTCTAGAGTCTTCCGGAAATCAAGGAAATATCACTTCAGGAATATCTATTTTGTCGCCATGTGATGCTATCTTTCTCACAATTTTGACCACGTATTCACCCCTAATAAAACTTAAACAAAATTAGACAAAAAAATATTAGATAAAACACATCAATTAAAATAATTATCCTAATCTAGATAAAACCTAAAACTTATATTATAAACCTACAATAGGACAATCCTAATTACATTTAAACATCTAAAATGATCGAAAGATTAGTAAGAAAATGACACTCAACAGTAGTGCTAGTAGAAGAACTGCATTTTCCAGCAAACTACAGAGATGAAGAAGAGTTCCAGCATGACACCCAAACAATATTTCAGCATTCAAACAGTCTGTTGAGCAAGTACGAGGTTTAGATTGAAGGAGAAGATGTCTTGCAACCAACTATTGAAAGAGATTATGGATAATCTATTGAATGATTTTATTTGAAAGCCTTGCATGAAGGTTAGTAGGTATAACTATTGCCTTCAAATGTATTTGTCTTTCAACCTCTCAACTAAGGAGCCTTGAGACATCCTTTTGATCATGAATTTGAGATTGAGAATTTCTAATAAGTAAACCTCCAAAGATAAGTAGCAATAGGGCTTTCATATTTGAGGATGTTTGAGTTCTATCTCATTCTCCATTGCATTAAGGTGAATTGAAACATAAATAGAGCATATGATCAATAGTCCCAATGTCAGTAATAGAAAATAGAGTTCATTCCTTAATAGATAGAGAAGACAAAGCCATATAGCAAATAAGTGAGTCACAACCCTAAGGCCATGTTTGGCTGTTGGGTAACACTTAAACCCGGGTTTAGTTTATTTAAGTTTAGATAAATGGATTTGATGGGTTTAGAAGATTATTCGTGTTTGGATCGTGGGTGTTAAGTGTCATTTTCTAATTATTTATTATGTATTATTACGTGCTAATTAATTGTTAAGTCGTCCAATTTAGGATTTATATTGATAAGTATTCTATTTTTTCAGAAAAATCCTATTTTTGTATTTTTCACATATTTTTTTGTCTTTTTTCGTGCACTTTCACCCAAAATGTCAAGAAGCAGGCTTGGAGTGTTGTAGAAGACTAGATACTGACGTTTGGTGCCTTTGACATGACTTTGGTGGGCAGAAGACTGACATTAGTTAGGACCCTTGACTTACATGTTAGAGTTTGTAGCAACAATTGGGCACTTACTTGCATGCATGGGAAAGCCGGTGGCACATGCAAGACAGAAAGAATGATGGGAGGGGAAAAAGAAAGTTAAACCTTAAACCCTAAATGCATGTGGGGAGTGAATTAAAACCAACTTAGAACATTTTGGGAACAATCTTTCAGACTTTTTTGTACTTTGTTTTGAGACTTGATGATAACACATATTTTTGAGTGACTCAATACATGGAATTTACTCATTTTGTGCTACAAAAATTAAGCTTTATTGCCTAGTTCTATATTTTTGCACATAAGTATCGTAGTAGTGCCAATTTAGTCTTAGTTGGGACTAAATCTGTGATTTAGTCCCAATCTTCTAATAGTTTCCTTCGAGCAATGCAGCACAGGTCGCAACACAAATCCCAAGAAGCCGAATATGAACAGTGTAGTGACAGAGAAGGTGGCAGAAGTCTGAAAAAGAGTACACACAAATTCCAAGGAGATGAAAAAGTGAGATTTTGGATAAAAAGGGAGGGAAGATGAGAGAGAAGACAGATCTCCCCATTGGAGACTCACGAACAGCTATTTGAAGAAGGTTTTTCTGGGGAGGAAGAAGGAGGAAGACAAACAGGAACTAAGCTCATGCTTGAACATTATTTTCTCTTTTCTAACAATTATTACTCCTAGTTAAGAGTAGCTAGCGACGTTTCTAGTTTCTGTTGACATTTCACATTTTTCGCTTGTTTGCTTTCTGGTATTCGAGTGTGAAATGAGCACACTGTGGGTGATGTTTTCTTTTCAACTTTTGTTTACCTTAAGCATGAGTGACTAAGCACTTAGAGGGTGAAGTAGTGAAACCCAACTTAACAACCCTAATTAGAGGTAGACCAAAGATTATGGGGAAAAACAAGAATTCGGGTAGACCTAGATCTTGTGAGTTAGTTGTATGATTTATGATTTATGTGAGCTTGTTTAGTGATAGGCATACATTCTCTAAGAGTCCCAAGGCATCACTCATTTCATTCCAGAAACTATCGAATCCCAAAACTTGTTATTTTTCTTTATTGCATTCCATCGTAGTTCTGCCTTAGTCCTAGCTAAGACCAATTTTACCAACGTGACACTAATTTCATGCATCAACTTTCACATAGCAAGCACCTGCTCTTCGTGTTCGACCCTAATCACTATGCTCATAATTGTTTTATGGTAGAATGTGTATTAGGTTATAAATTTATTTGATAGGAGAGATTTACATTTACGACGTGTGAATTTTTCGTTTATCACTTGAACTTTTGGTTCTTGCTCTCCACGAAAGAAGAACACCTTAGCTTTCCTTTTTTTTTCTGTTTTCATGGCCATTCGTGGTTAAACCCTTTTAGTTTCGGGGAATAAATGAAGTTTCCTTCTAAGTGTTGAGCATCAATCTCGGTTCTTTGCTAAATTCATTCCAGATTTTGCATACTTCTATGCCTCTTGTTGCAGTCGTTCTATAACATCATCTAGTCATGGTCAATGAGTAGCAGACCCTTCCTTACGGATTTTGATGCAGAGCAAGGTGAAGAACACCATCTCCATCCCTAATAGTTCGAGAGGCGTAGCGAATGGTTTGTGATCGAGGTACCACGACAGTGGATAGGTAGTGACCTCATACCTGTCATTGGTCATTGGCAACAGCTAGATAAACGCGCATAATTCGATTTTGAAGGCAATGGATGACAATCCTCTTGTCTTCTGAATTATCTAAGAGGGAATCATATGAGGCTATTCCCATGTCTCCTTGTCGATCAGAGTGCATTAGAAAGTAGACTATTCAGAAGTAATTAATGAAAGCCGAGGCAAGGATAGACAAAAGGAGGAAATGGAATCCAATTCTCAGGAATTGCAACCCTTAGTCAAGGTTCATTACTTGTGTTGTATCTTTTATTTCTGTGTTTCAAAAACACCCTTTTATAAACCCGCAACAATTTTTAAAAGTTTATTGTAAAACACTTTTCACAAAACTCAACTCCTTGAGATCAATACTCGTACTACGCTTTATTGTGTTTTATGTTTTTCTAAATTAAAATTTGTTGAGGAAGCAACATGCAAAAATGGGTTTAAATTTTTTGGGTTTAAGATGAAAATATGCTTGGTACGTGGTTATAAAATTAGGTTTATAATAAATGTTCACATGAAATTACCAATATAGGCTTTCCCAAAATTATTACACCTTTTTGTGACAATTTGTTTACCCCTTTCACCACCGACATCATCCATGGGGATGCGGTGCTGCTGCGCAACGAGATCTTCAGGGATTTAACCGGTAAGTGAGGGCTTTAGGCCATGAGTTAACTGTAGATTGCGTATGCCGTTCCTTGTGTGGAGTTTCTCACTTGAAATTTGTTGATTTCAGAATCGATTATAGAGTTTATTTGTCGTAAGTTGTCAATGCTTTTACTTTTTTATTGCTATTTTCTTTCCTCAAGTATAGACCGCAAGTATGCATAGCCCAAATGTCATGGAAGACTCCACTAAAACAACAAAATGAGCTTGGAAGCCAGATGAGGAGAAGGACTTTTTGCATGCTCTGAAGCAAAGAGTAAAAGAAGGTTGGAAAATTGAGAAAGGTTTCAGGGGTGGGTATCACCGAGCGCTAGAGACAGAGTTCTTTTAAATCTGCCCAGGAACTCACATCCGTACACACCCGCACATATTCAATAAGGTGCATAGATAGAAAAAAGACTACTACCTCCCTGTAGATTTTTTCATCAAGGTCGGGCACTGATTTTAGCGAGCTAACCTACACTGTAGATTCTGACGAGGAGGCCTTGAAGGAGATTGACCAGGTACGTATGTCCTATAGTCAGCGGTGTTATATCCCAAGCTTGTCGTGTGGTTATGCCAGCATGCATTGAGGCTGTGTGTACTAAGATACAAAGCGTGGCCGTATTACATGGAGTAGTGGGAAATCTTTAGAAAGGATCGAGCTAATGGAGATAATACTATGACCTATATAGTGCGACAAGGAAGAGAAAATTCATCGAAGACATTGCTGAGAATTTGGATGCATCTTCGGATTGTCTCCTAGATCCAGATATCACTGGATAGCATATGAACGGACAAATCTTGTGACCCATTTGATTGTGGCACAGAGGGTGTGAATGTCACCCCTGAGAGTCGGGACTCCAAGTCACATAACAGCATCGACTACTTGCGGCGGTCTGGATGAAGCGAACGGGGGCCGAGGGGAATCGATGATGATATGCAATTCCTGAGAGAATTAAAGGAGCTGAATGTGCGCACATGCAAGGAGCTACATCACTTGGGATTAACAGTGGTGTAGCAAGCGCAAGAGTTGGTGGACAATGAGCATGAGAGGTATATTGCTGCAACTTTCTGCAATCCAACGTTTTACCATAGCGGAGATGATTAGCTTCAACCAGGTGAGGTTGTGCTAGTTTCTTGCCTCGATTGATTGCGAAAGAGAGCTGATTGTGCGTATTCTAGCATATAACACTAGATCTTAAATCATTTGTGCACTTTTGGCATTTTGTTGGACTCATGGACTGGATGTATTTCATCTTCTAAACATTTTCTAAGCAAATATGTATGGTATTGCACATGAAAATGTAGTAGGGAGATGAATATATGTAACTTGTATATGCAACACTAGATTGAAGTGGCGGGGTTGTGTGCAAGGCGTGAGCACTATATTAGAAGACACATTACAGTGCAGTGTGTATGAGCAAGCACGGTGTTATGCTTTGAAGCACTAATTCATAAACGCAATGCTTTGAACGAGGATGCATTACAGTGCAGTGCTATCAAGAAGTGATGGAAGAGCATCGCATTGGTGTTGAGTGTAATGAAGCACTGCATATGGACACACTGTGCAGTTGTCAGATATGGCACCGGATCTTAATACATGCGGTGCATTCGCAATAGTTGTTTGATCACATAATAGAAAAGTTAGAATACCATCGTTCATGCAAGATTCAAGCAAATTAAAGGTATGTCGTCTACCACAATAACCTTGTAGTGCTTCCATAGCAGGTGTTACTTGTTTATTGGATGTTGACCTACTCGTCGACAATCGACGTACATGGTAACATCCATTATGTCAATGAGCACTTCCATGAACGACCTGATATCAACCCTCGAACAAGGAAACAATTGTTGTCCGTGGTGTACTTGTAGGTTGTTGGGAATATGGCATTCTTCGGTTGTCCAATGAAAGTATACCATCACCAAATACACAATGGCATGGTGCAAGAGAGTGATGAGACACTCACCGGGTTGCATAGTGACTTGTATGGCACATCGTAAATGAGTAGTGTATTAAGACGATGAGTCAATAGCTTTAGTTTAACGATGTTGTTCCTGTTGTCATTCACTGGACAAGTAGTGTCCATAGTCCAGGATCCATCCCATTTGAAGACGAGCTTGCTAGCGGCTACAGGTCCTATTAACCACTAGATCACATCATACAATTGTTCATTGAAATTTGTTATTGATAAAATCAAGCATCAGTATCATGCGGACCCCACCACATAATCATGCATCAATCTTACCCCACCAAATAATCAACTCACGTGCTCCTAGTCGGAGATACACTACAACTATAATAATAGTATTGAAACATGCTAAAAATATTAAACTGATATCAAACTTGAGAGTATCGCATCGTGATGGATGCACATGGTTGAATTTAGCACATTACCATTTTGCCTATAAATAACCGCATCTGGCCTCAGAGTTCCCCACTTGACATCCTAAGGATACACAATGTCTTCAAGTACGCCATTTACATCAAATATTAATAACTTCCGTGGTGGGATTGTGCACTCATGCCAAGCGAGTCGTCAATAGAGTTCAAGATTCTCGACATACAATCTCTCCAACTCGGTGTACTTTATAGTGGCAATGCCATACTGATGCGTGTCGTTTCCACAACAAATTTTCATATTTTTAAAACTCGTAAAACACAAAAGCGTAGTACGGGTGTCGAATGTAGGGAGTGGTTTTTCAATGAAAGGTGATGTACACCGAATACAAATATCATGATTTATAATCGGTTTTGTAAAGTAAAAGTGCAAGAAATGTAAATGATGAAGCTTGAGTAAGGGGATAAGAGGGTTGTAAACAAACAAAAGAAATAAACCTAAGCGATGAACCTCAAATAAGCGAATGCTCCAGAGTTTGGAATCTTGCCCAGCTATGTTTATTGCGTCTTCACTCTTCTTTGGTTAAATAAGGGGCTGTTATAGAAAGACTGTAACATAGTCGCGTGAAGACATACGAAACATAGATCTGGGAGTATCCCAACTTAGAAACGAGAGTTTCTAGCCGCGAACGGCAATACAAACTAAAGAAAACGAAAACAAGGTTCTAAAGAGAAGCAAGAGGAAAATCCTCTAAAGAGAGAAACAAAAGTTTAAATTAAACTGAAAGTAAAACTAAACTTGTCCGAACTTAACTGAGCTGGATTATTTTGTCTTAGATTTCGTGTTCCTCTGGTTCTGCTAGACTGGAATGACTTGCAAGCCAACGTCTGCTCTGACTGGTACGTATTGATTTCTCTTGTCAGAGAGTCCCATGTTCCGCACGTCAAAGCTCATGATTAGGCGTTTGCAGTCTTCCAAAATCAAAGGAGTGTCATCTCGGGAAGATCCATTTTGTCGCCATTTGCTTCCCTCTTTCTCTCACTTCCTGCCATGTGTACGCCTCTAGAAAAACTTAATTAAACTAGCAAAATTATTAGATAAAATACAAGATTTAGGATAATTACCCTAAACTAGATTAAAACCTATATCTAATATTATAGACTCCTAATTAGATATTTTTAATCACAATTAAGCAAAAAAAAACCCTAAGAAATAGTGAGAAAATGACACTTAACACGTACCCATCGTCTAGTGTCAAGATCGGCTTTGGTCTATTACTGTTGCCTTATGGGTGCACGTTTTCACCCTCTTCATGGACCACATCCTCCGCATCATTGTTCATACTCTTACATTGTACGGTGTCGAAGGGCTCCACACCACAGGTGTTGTGTTTTAGGGGTATTAAAAAAGGGTGGCAAGATGTCCTCAAGAGACTTTGTTATGCTAGAGAACAAATTTAATAACCGCTTTGCTGCACGCTTTGGATAGACCTCCACTCCTACAACTCCTACAACAGGACGACAAAAAACATGCCATTTGATGCACATGAATTTAGAATATTTAAAGTATTTGCATGTGATTACCTGATGGGTGTCCTACATTCTCTAACATGGTCAATCTTGTTGGCCATTTTGCATCGTTGGGTGGGCATACCCATACAAAAATGATATGCGCTTCTAACGTTTTTAATGCTAGGTTTCTTGTAGACATCACATGCCAAAAAAGCAGTGGAATTTAAAGCTTTTGTAGAAACCCCAAATGCAGATCTTGCAATACATTATGAATCAGATAAGGCGATTCTTAGAATACTTTTCAGTACACTCCGTTGTTTACCGACCATCAATTGTAGATGGCCTCTACGGTATCCACGCATGAAGCACTCTGTTGATAGTCTTCTCAAGGAAGAAAAATGATGGTCGATCTCCTCAAGTGCTAGTAGAGAAAATCGTCCATTTTTGGATCAATTTCAGAGAGAACAAAGATATGGAAAATCTCTACAGATCAAATCTTTCTGATAGATATTTGGTAACATATCAAATCAAATCTCTGTAAAGATCTCATTTTATGGAGATATATGTATGTTCCAAATCTTATCTATATCAGATCTTTTATTTTGAGTTTAATCAATAGAGAATTATTTTGAGATTAATATTGATTAAACTCAAAATAAAAGATCTCATATAGATATGATTTGATATGTCAAAAATATCTATAAAAAAAGATTCAGATCTTGAGATGTGCTCCAAGGTTATCGTGCTCTTTGAGACTGATCCACAAGGAGGCGTTTTTCTCTACTAGCACCTGAGAAATTTGACCAGCATTCAAGAGCCTTGAGAAGGTTATCGACGGAGTGCTCCATGTGTGGATACCATAGAGGCCGTCCGCTATTGGCGGTTGGTGAACAACGGAGTCATCTGAAAGGTACTTTGAACATCCCTATGTCTGATGTATACCGTATTCCAAGATCTGTGTTGGGGTTTCTCAAAATTTTTCAAATTCCACTGCTTTTGAGACATACGATGTCTACGAGAAACCCAACAATTTGCCATAAAGAGAATAGTGCAGCCTCCTCTTACATTGCACACACATGGAGACTGCAAAGAAGACATGCATTTTCGGAGATATATTCTCCACTTCACAAATATGCAAAAACGCGAGTATGTGCAGCACATAACGTGGAGTAGAGTATGAGAGTGGGATCTGGAGTGCAGCAAGTATCTACATCATGAAAGGAGGCGGGGGCAGTCGCAATCCACACTAAAAGTGCTCGGTGCTGAAGGCAAATATCATTGCTCCAACTCTAGCTGGTGTTTTAGAACATTGTGTATCCATTTGGAATTGAAAAGCAGGCATGTAGTTTTTCACACATCAACATCTATCAAAAGAAAAACAGAAATCACACTATCGAAAGAAAGGAAGATTCTGAAATGCATATGAATAGGTCACGTACTATTCTGCCTCACGTCGCGAAGCTCTTCTGATGGGGCATGATGGAATCATGTTTATGCGGTGCTGTTGAACGTATGGCGGAAGCAAGGAGGTGTAAGAGCATGATTAATATAGTTGTTTTGGAAAGTGAGAAATGTCAAATGCCTTTATTGTGCATAGGTGAGAATTGATAGCCCAATGTGGTTAACACCCTCCCAGCGCATTTAATGCTAGATAATTGCATCATTTAAACTCATTTCTTATTGAAAAATAGAATACTGGATAAGGTAGCATGCAGTGCTGCTCTGTGCGTAGTGTAACACAGGCATTCAAAAGCATTGGATTTTACGACTCATGGTGTTTGGTAAAAGGGAGTAGTGGTGTTCTACCAATTATACCCCGATAATATGGGGCAACTTCAAACTCATGTCTTTCCAAAATTTCGAAGCACCAAACAGTGCAACACATAGTGCTACGAAGCATGTAATGTCTTATAGGCCCTACGAAGCACCTCGTCCCCAAATCGCGATGCTGTGTCCAATGGTCCTCCATGTAATACCTTGTTATCTCATGGTAATACACATCACAATGGTAGAATCCCACCACTACTTGTAGCAAGCACTGGATACTATGAGTATCAGTGTTCATGTTAGAGTATGCCTGATGTATTTATGACTGTGCATTTGATATGTATCTATGTGATGCTTGTTCAATCTTTCTAATGCATACAAGTTTCGATTAACAAATCTAGTACAAATGTCATGATAGTTTCGAAATGGTCATTTAGAAAAAGCAATAACACAACAATCTAAAGCAGGCCTACATTAGCGATGTCTGTGAATTGCAAGCCACTTGGTTTACATCACCTGAGCTTGCTTGTCACGCCATCTATTCCATGCCTAACTTCCTCCAATAGACGATGTGGCGTCTTTTGTATCACTCGTTTCCCTGACTTCATTCTGGAAGTGCAATGGGACCTCATCCTCTAGGGGATCGATGACCATCTCCTTTTGAATGAGGTTATAGAGCAAAGCACATGCTAATACAATTCGATTCTATGTATCTACTAAATAGTAGCTAGCCGACCGTGGCATACCCCACCACATCTTCATCAAGCCCCAAGCTCGTTGAATCACATTTCTAGCTGATGTGTGCCACATGTTGAATAGCTCTTTCAATTTCTGAGGTACTCCACTTCCTTGTACCCAATCCTTCATGTGATAACCAACTCCATGGTATGGTGCCAAAAAGCCCTAATTGATATATCCATTATCGCATAGGTAATATGTTCTTGTGTCATAACATATTAATTTCCATAAAATAATTGGAATCTCATGCAAGGACTAAACAAGTGATATACCTGGGCGTATATGAAAGCCATTGGATCTTGAGAGAGCATCGTTTAGCACCTGACTGTTTGCAGTAGACCCCTCCCACCCAGCAAGCACATATATAAATTTCATGTATTCATCACATACACTCAACACATTTGTGGATATCACACCCTTTCGATTTCTATACCTTGCAACTTCAGATTTCTTCACTCATATACCAATGTATGTACTATCCATGGTCCCAACAAAACCATGTAATTACATAGTCAATTATAGCTACATTCTAAAAAAAACATATATAAAAGATGTGTCTACTTGGAAGTCTTAGAACTTTCCTTCGGATCCACTTTCTCCAGCAGCTATTGGGTATCTAGTAGCACCTCATAAAGGCAAAGGACCGCATGCAACATCTTTTGGAAGCACCGAGACTCAGTTTCAATGCTTCTCCTATAAACATGATTCTTCACCCACATTTTTTTATGGTGAACTAAGATTCCTTAAAACATTTTTTTATGCAAACCATCTGTAGAACTGTAACATATTTTCCAACCTTTCTAATAGACATAAAATACTGAAGGCATCTCGACTGATTCTCAAGTTCTCAGTTGATGCATAGTTAACTTCACTCACCAACCTACTAATACACTCAACTTTTTTTGCAATCTTATTTGTAAGGGAATACCTACATCTCAAGTTCTCAGTTGATGCATACTTTTTTTGCACTTTTTTCCCGTATGATAAGTTTTTCAATATAAGTATATTAACAGATTCATCCCAACCAAGTATGTTAATATAAGTATATTAACAAGCCTCACCCCTTGTTTAGCTAAACCGACCACCCCCCTCCCTCGGTTTAGTTAAACCCTAGCTCGGCGTGTTCCCGCCGGGTATATAGGCAACGGGTGGGTATATTTTTACTTGCTTGAAACCCATGCACCAAACGGGTGCTTATTCTAAAACCCACGTGGAAACCCACCTAAACTACCAAACCAAATGTGGCCTAAGGTAAATAGAGTTTGATAAATGAAAAATTTAGTAATGTCGCTAAATTTCAATTTTCCCTATCAAATAAATTTATAACCTAACACACATTCAAGCATAATACAATTATGAACATAGTGATTAGGGTCGAACACAAAGAGCAGATGTTTGCTATGTGAAAGTCAATGCATAATCAGTATCACGGTGATAGATTTGGTCTTAACTAGGACTAAGGTAGAACTACGATGGAATACAATAAAGAAAACTATTACGCTTTGGAACTCGGTAGTTTCTAAGATGAAATGGGTGATGCCTTGGGACTCCTAGGGGATGTATGTTGATAAACAAAATTTACTAATGTCGTTGCAAAAATAGAAATTTCGTTATCAGATTAATTTATAAGCCCTAATCTACACGAAGATGTCTTAAGGATCTGCAGGTGGTGTTATTCTAAGGTGCCTAATTTAATTTACCATGTTCCTACACTCACAACTTCAAACAACCTATGTCTACCCAGGTCATTCATCATATTTTCAGCTAAGCTAGTCCCCAATATCATAACCAACATTGCAATTAGGTCTACCCTCATGCAAAGCATATAGAACTAGGTCTATCCGGTTCTACTGGTTCTACCCCGGACTAACACCTACTATGCCCGTCTTGATTTGTTGGTCTACCTCTAAACCTAGTATCTTAGTTGTGAAACTACTTGTTCCCCCTCCTTAGGTCTACCCATAGATTGATCGAAACAAGAGCTAAGGAACAAACATAAATTTCATTATTAACCCTAAGCACTCACCACCATACTTCACCTTAAGTCATCCCTAAGGTTCTAACTACTCATACTTTGAAGGTAAAACATGATAACATTAACATAAAGCAAAGAAAATGTCAAGAACATCATGAAAGAGTTGGTTGCAGAAACTGAATATATCAACAAATGAAAATAAAGCAGTAAGAGTTCTGGTTTCCATCTACTACTGTTCCCGGGTCAGAACAGTAGCGCTGGACTGGGCTCCGATGCTGTTCTTGAGGATGAAGTTCTTCTTCTCCTCTCCTGGTTCAGTGCACGTCGTGTTCAGGGAGAAGCTCCCTCGTCGGCTCTACCCGTCGCTATACGTTCTCTCCCTTTCAAAAAATATCTTCCCTCCTTTACTCCATTACACTGTTCCTGACACCAGCATTGTTCTTGACTTGAACCTGCTGGTGGACAGCAGAACAGTACATTATTTCTCCTCTTTTAATGCTGCCCATTTCTTCAAATCTCTACATGCACGAAATTCATGTCTCTTCCCTAATTTTAGAACTTTGCTGCTGGACTAGGAAAAATATTAATAACATGGGATGGGCTAAATCAAAGGATTTAGACCATTAACACATAAAATCACATTATGTCCTAAAATTTGGTAAAAATACTAAAAACTATAAGATAAACACTTAAAACATGATTCAAAAGCATAATTTTCTTATTCTAATTATAGGAAAATTCGTGTGTTATCTTATGCTTATCACTAAACAAGCTCACACAAATCATAAATCAAACAACTAACACACAAGATCTAGGTCTACCCGGACTCTTGTTTTCCACCTAATTTTTGGTCTACTCTAATTAGGGTTGTTAAGCTGGGTTTCACTAATTCCCCCTCCTGGATCTATCCTAGTTTTTTAATGAAGTGGCGTGGCCTATGGTTGATTAGATCTAAAGATTAATTAGCACATTTCTCCTTCTTCACCCCAAGGCACCCCTAATCACTTAGCCAATCATGCTTAACATAAACGAAAATAGAACATAAAATATCATCCACATTGTACTCATCTCACAGTCGACACTAGAAAATAAACAAGCAAAGAATTTAAAATGTCAACAGAAAACTAGAAAATGTTGCTAGCTACTCTTAGCTAAGAGTAATATTCTTTGGAAAACAGAAAATAATCTTAAAGCATCAGCTTCGTTCATGGTTCGTCTTCCTCCTTCTCCCCCCCCCACCCCCCTAGAAAAATTCTCCAGAAAGTTGTGTCGTGTGTCTCCAATAGGGTAGATATTTTTGTCTCTCCATCTTGCCCCCGTTTTGTCCAAAATCCCACTTTTTTTCTTTCTTTGATTTTGTGTGTACTTCTTTTCAGACTTCTGCCTCCTCCTCTGCCACTACACTGTCCATATTCGGCTCTTTGGGATTGGTCCCGCGACCTGTGCTGCATTGCTCAAAGAAAACTATTAGAAGATTGGGACTAAATGATTTAGTCCCAACTAAGACTAAAATAACACAACTACAGTACTTCTGCGCAAAAATATAGAACTAGACAATAATACTTAATTTTTGTAGCACAATATGAGTAATTTCCATGTACTCATCACTCAAAATCATATGTTATTAGAGTTCATGGTTGTATAATGCAGGAGAATGCCTTATGAAATAAAGAAAGTGAGGGAGGTGGCCCATAGTTCCTTGATCCGCTCCAAACAATTAATCTCTTTGTAGAAGGGGGTTTATGAATGGCTTTGGTAGGGTCGATTGAATGCCCTTAGATGCCTTCCCTTTCCTTGTTGGGTCACTTGACTAGCTCTATTCCAAACATTTCTTTTAAGTCATGTGCTCCTTCTTTGATGCTTTAATTTGGGTGAGCCTTGGGAGGTTGTACCCGTTATTCTTCCTTGAGCTCCTTTGGGAGTGAACCTCACCTCAAGGATCATCAAAAGTCCTTGGTCGAAAAGCTATTCAAAGTTCATGATGCACAACACATATTCATTAGCATAATACGAGGTGGTATGGTGGAACTTACATAACATGCGCATGCCCTAGGTCTGGTTCTGATGTTCAAGACCTCTAGGCATGATATTTTCTTTTAAGGTTTGAGGGTCTTCTGGCTCTTGAAAACCCAAACATCCTCCAAAGTTTCCATCACCTTGATCCTAATGATGTCTTTATTCTCCTTCTCATTAAAAACATCTCTCAAGGTATCATCAAATACAATGTACTTGGTGCACATGAAAATGAAGTCCACCTAAGTCTATGAGTTTTTAGTGAGCAAATTTTTGTTGAGTATGCAAGGACCCAAGCATTTTCTCTATTTCTCCACTCTTTTTTTAATGAGAGTGACATTCCTTATGCCACATTGTTGAAAACGCTTTAAGAAGCTTTTCAAGGATTCCCTTTTGAACTTGTACTCAAGAACTCCTAGCATAATTTTTTGTATTGAAATTCACGTGTTTGTCATATATTGAGTGAAGAAAAGGAAGATAAAATAATTGAAACAACAAAAGGTACCCAAGCGGATTGTATGATACCATCGATTCTTTGACATCCTTGTTGAAGGCGAAAATCGGTATCCGAGAGGAGGCCAATTTTCCAATTATGGGTGCAGCCGGATATGCCGCACCTGGTTATGTTTTTGGTGTTCCGCTCGGCTCATTTAGCAGAAATGAAGTGAGGTGGAGCATTTTACGTGGAAACCATCGAAGAACGGAAAAACCACGAAGTTGTTGGAGCTCGCCGAGAAAATCTTCACTAGACGGAGATGGTGGGAAAAGATACAGGTTGGAAGGCTTTTAGTCGAACCCTTTACTCTTTAGGATTCCTCTTACTAATAGAACAGGTCGATCTGACCGAATCCTGAATTTTGTAGATGTCAGCTACTTTCTGCGTCTGTACAATGGTCCTGCTTTTCAGATAACCGCCACCTGCTCTCTCGTAATTTGGCCACTTCTCAAACAATGCCAAATGGCCGCCGCTGACAGATCTTGATGATTATTAGTCTGTCGTCCTGTGCTATCCCACTAAAGCACCTTTTGACAGCTTTTCAGGGACCGATTACCCATATTTGATTTGTACCCCTATCATTCAGCCCCTCTAATTTACCAATATTGACCTTTTTAGGTCAAGTCGGTGAATCAGAATCACTGCTATGCCGATTTCGGGCATGCCGCTTTCCCATGAGTAAGTCTCAACCCGATTTAGAGAGACCTCTATGCCACGTGTCGTCTACCGGGTGCTCCGTGTTTTTTCCCGCTCATTTTGGGCACCTCAAATGTTGCGCTGTTTCGTCTTCCGAATATCTCCCTTATAAATATGCGCTCCTCCCGTCATTTATCCCCTTGGCTTTCTTTGTTCACCCGCGAGACTTCAGCGCTGTTCATGCTCCGTCGTGTTCGTCCATCGCTTTGTTGCCGTCATGTTCACCGGAACTGCAGAGGTATCTATTGGGTCTTCGTCTTCCTACTTGATTTCTTAGGGTTTAACCGAGTTCCCTTTCTTCCTTTTGATTTCTTCTCTCCTTCGGGTTTTGCTTCGTTCTAGGGTTTGATCCTTCTTTCGTTTTTCCAAAAATGGGTAGAAGATCTAGCGAATTAAACATTCCTTCTCTTTGCATTTGGTACTCAATTCTAGATGAGTACCGATTGCCCTGGCTTACTTCGAAAGCGATTTACGCTTCCCTCTTCATCCCTTGATAGTCCGCTTTCTTTACACTTTTGCAATACCACTTTACTGCCTTGTGCCGTATTCCATCTTTTGCTTCACTACCTTTCTATTCTATTCGGCTAGTATGGATCCGCCTATGACTTTGGTAGACTTTCTTCAGCTTTTCAAAATAGCTGTTTGTAAAGCAAAGTCTTCGATGGACGGTTGATCTCATTTTCAGTTTCACCGATTCAAGGATAATCCTAATTTTATTATGAAAGCCCTGGATACCCACTACAATTGGTGGTCTTCTTTTGTCTGGGTGGCACCCTCTCTAGGTTTTCGGTGGAACTTCTCGGTTGATCCTCCAACACCCTTTAGAGTAAAGCTTTTCGACACATATCGGTCCTCTTCCAAATCCCGTCAAGTCCTATACGAAAGGCTTAGTACAAATCTCGCGCCTTGATGTTTTTAGGGGAATCTGATAAGACATATTTTTTTAATGATTGAGTACATGAAATTACTCATATTGTGCTACAAAAATTAGCTTTCTTGCCTATTTCTATGTTTTTGTGAAAATTATCGTAGTTGTGTTTCTTTAGTCTTAGTTGGGACTAAATCGATTTAGTCCCAACCTTACTTCTAATAGTTTTATTTGAGCAATGCAGCACATGTCGGCAACACACATCCCAAGGAGGCGAATATGAACAGTGTGGTGGCAGAGAATGAGGCAAAAAGTCTGAAAAGAAGAATACAAAATCCAAGAAGAAGAAAAAGGAGGATTTTGGACAAAAAGGGGGAAAAGATGGAGAGAGAAGGTAGATCTCCTCATTGGAGACGGTTTTCTGGGGGGAAAGTCACAGAAGAACCATGGAGGACGAAGAAGAAGATTTCAGCTACACTTGAACTTTTCATTTATCAGGAAAACTATTCCTAATTAGGAATAGATTTAGCTTTTAGCATGGGCTGTTTATCATCTTCTGTCTTTGTTTATATTTCTTTCTTGTTGTTGCACAACAACATGAACATGTTTTGGTTTCTAGGTTATGAAAATGTTTTTCTTTCCCTTGTTATGAGTGGCTAAGTATTTAGGGGGTGCCTTAGGGTGAAAGGGGAGAAACATGCTAATCAATCCTTAGACCTAATCAGCCATAAGTCATGCCACTTCTTTAATAAACCAGGATAGATCCAGGAGGGGGAAGTAGTGAAATCCAACTTAACAACCCTAATTAGAAGTAGACCAAAGATTCGGGGGAAAACAAGAATCCAGGTAGACCTAGATTTTTGTGTGTTATTTGTATGATTTATGGTTTGTGTGAGCTTCTTTAGTAATAAGCATATGCCCTGTTCTGTGACAGCTTCCGCACGGCATGTTCTTGGCTTGGAATAAGAATAGCCCCTTCATCATTTCTGACATAGCAGCAACATTTTTCGTGAGATCAATCTCTGAAACCCTGGGCTTACTCTCCACTTCATATACTCTCTTGTTTGAGGTCTGCTTTCTAATAATATGCCTAGAATGCTCAGCCAACTCCTCAAGCAAAGAAAGAGCTTCGATTGGTGTCTTTTTTCTCATGAATCCCCCTGCTGCTGAATCAACCATGGATCGATCAGTGTACATTAATCCATCATAAAAATATTTGACCAAGGAAGCAGATTGAAAACCATGGTGAGGACAAGATCCAAGCAATTGATTAAACCTCTCCCAATACTCATGAAGTGACTCCCCATTCATTTGCTCAATGTCACTGATTTTCTTTCTAATTTCTTCAGCTTTAGAGGCAGGAAAATATTTGCTCAAGAATGCTTTCTTCATGTCAGCCCAATCTGATATGCTTTTTGGCTTCAAGGAATTTAAACCACATCCTTGCTCCTCCTTCCAAAGTAAATTGAAATGCCCTCAAACAAATTGCTTCTTCCATCACCCCAGTGTTGATGTATGTGTTCTAAAGACAATCAACTCATTGACAAATCTTATCCTTTGATGTTTACCTTGAATTGTGATCAAGTTTACATCATTGATAAAATCCTCTACTTGATCTATGTGCTATAGAAATTATGATGAGATCATAATGTGAGATTCTTCAAGCATTTATGTTCAAGTTAAAAAACTCCCTGGCTAGAGTGTTTGTGAAATAAACATATCACAAATACGGATAAGCTGGCACACTTTGAGTTCCCTAACAGTAAGTCCTGGGCCTAGTGTAATGACACTCGAATTGTTTGAGTAGGTCATTGAGTGTTAGTGCTTGAATGCAATTATAAGTTCGATACATCACAAAGACACACACCCATGTTCTGGTACCGAATGAGATATAAGTATGATGAATGCTGTTCATTCCATGGTGGCTGGTCATGGAAAGGCTCAATCAGTTCACCTGATTATTCTTTAATCTTGGGGATCATGATATGTTGCTAGACATCACTCATGATCGATAATGATGGATTTGACTAATTAAGAGTTAATTAACAAATCCATTATTACGACCTTGATTGAGGAAGCCTATAGGGTCACACACAATAATGGAGTCACTCATCGATATAAAATAGAATGACACAATTACATGAGATTAATTGGTATAGTGGATAAATTAAATAGAGAATTATTTTGAGATTAATATTGATTAACTCAAAATAAAAGATCTCATATAGATATGATTTGGAACATATACATGTCTCCAACAGATAAGATTTTTATGGAGATATGATTTGATATGTCACAAAAAATATCTATCAAAAAGCTTCAAATCTTGAGATTTGCCCCAAGGTCTTCATGCTCTCTGAGACTGATCTACAAGGAGGCGTTTTTCTCTACTAGCACCTTAGAAATTCGACGAGCATTCAAGAGCCTTGAGAAGATTATCGACGGAGTGATCCACGTGTGGATACCATAGAGGCCATCTGCTATTGGTGGTTGGTGAACAACGGAGTCATCTGAAAGGTATTTTGAACATCCCTTCGTCTGATGTGTACCGTATTCCAAGATCTGCGTTTCGAGTTTATCAAAATTTTTAAAATTCTGCTGCTTTTGAGACATACAATGTCTACGAAAAACCCAACAGGTTGGTGCCAATGCGGGTCATCTTCTGCATATCCTCCAATACCAACTGAAATTTTTTGTATCCTACCGATTCCATCGCTTGCCTGGGAGGTTCATGATATTCTCTTTCCACCATCATCATTCTTGGCTTCTTCGCGAAGGGATCTCGGCAGGAAGACACATAACAGGATCGGGCAACTGGTTGTTCGATATCCAGCATATAGATGCCTCTTGGTGTTGGAAACCTAACTTTCAGATGCACAGTTGAGGGTATCATACCGAATTGATTGATACCGGGTCGGCCAAGAATGATGCTATATGAGACCTCCGAATCCAGTATCAATAATTCCAACCTTTCCGTCCGATTTCATCCTACAGCACCGAATGTCACAGACAAGGTTATTTTTCCAACTGTCTACACAGCCCGTTGATCGAAAGCATATAACTCCATGCGGATCGGACATATATCTCCCTCCTTGGATGACATGAATAACTCGGCCACCTCTTTCTTCATGATATTGCAGGAGGATTCCTAGTAAATGAGGATCCTTCTCACCTTGGCACTTCCACATATTCCAGCTACCATCAAAGGTTCATTTCGTGCAACAGGGTCGACGAGGACGTCTCTTTAAGAGAAATTGATTTCTTCCTTTTCCCAATCGGCTCTCTCCATCCGATCTTTCCTGATTTCGACAACCCCTCCTTTTGTAGCTTCATCAAGATATCTCTTCCTAGCTTTCCCTGATTCATCAATTTCGGTGCCCCCGAATACCATATGGATTTCCCGAATATAAGGGGGGCTGTTTTGCAACTGATTGGCATCTCTTGGACCTTCTGGTTTGTCCTATCTCCTTTTAGGGGTTAGGTTTCTACCGGTATGTGGGGCAACTCATGATGGCCTAGGAGGGAATTTTGGATATCGGTTTCCCTCATTCCTGGGGTGTTCGTGATGTCCCCTTTTGCATTCCGTCCTTTCTGAGGGGTTTCATGTCACACCATTCATTCCACCGTCAGCATGATACTGCTCGATCATCCTTTTCATCACATGGAAATCGACAGTATCGTGCCCTGTTGTCTTGTGTATCTCACAATAGGTGTCCGTTCTGGTCGGTTCCACTAGATACACTTCGATCGGGGGACCCTGTTGGGCTGCACTTCTTGCTGCAAGATCGGCCAAATTTCTACGTGGCTCTTCATTTCGGCTCTAAGGTCGTCATCAACTCGAATGTATTTCATGATCTTTCTCAGTGATTCCCCAAGGTTCTTTGGTGGGGACTTAGATAGACTTTGCCCTAGTTTGGACGTTCCTAGGGCTTGCTTCATTATTTCCACTCTCTCCTTCAAATCTAGTTGAACATCCTGAACTAAGCAGTTGAATCGATCGATGAATCTTCTGAAGCTCTCTTTTCGGTGGTCATACCGAATAGAGTACATCGATGCCTTTGAAGGTGGAGCTTCGAGGTTGATAGCGTATCGGGTAGTGAAGAGAAACACCAACTCCCGATAAGATCCCACACTACATGGTTCTAACCGCTTGAACCAAGTCTTTGCCTCCTTCTACAGCAAGCAAGGGAATAGCTTGCACTTTATGGCTTTCGAATGCCGGACCGTGCCCATCCTCATGTCGAAGTCGGTTACATGGGATATGGGGTCCCCTTTTCCGTCATATGTGGGTAGTCTGTCGGGGACCCTAAATCCCCTCTCCGATTCTTCCCCGATTAATTCATCCAAGAAGGGGTCGAAGCGTAGTGCTGGGGTTCCTGCTACTTCTTCAACACTGCTTCTTAGAGCCAAATCGATATCAGCCAAAACGTCTCCTCTCCCAGTGCACACGTTCTGGTCGAAGGCATTTCTGAAGCCTCTACTCTCTCTCCCCTTGGGCGGCATTTGTCTGCCGATAAGCCTTCTCTTCTCCCGAATCTCGTTTAGTTCTTTCCTTAACTCTTCTTCCTTTTTTTCTAAGATTTCGCCAATCATATTTCCCCTGTCTGTTCCTAGCTCATAGATGACTTGGTTGCGCCTCTTCCTTCGCAACATCTCCTCCTCGGTTTCGGATTGGTCTCTGTGTCTGGAAGATACTCCGGAATCAGGGGTTGTTTTTCTGCTCGTCGTGCGGTTTCAGGTGTCCTCTCCTTTTCATTGGAGTTCAGCCCTGAGGATGCTTTAAGGTCGGAGAAGATTTTCATCATAAGGGCTTTGAGTTGTTCTTTATTGATAGCCATGAGGCCGGTGTCTTGTATGCCGGCACTCCCCTCGTTGCGTGAGTTGGTGACCATGCTGTTTTCCGCCATAATAAATGTTTGGTGAGCTGCTTCTATGGATTTCTCAAGTGGGATAATAGATCTTGGATTTCTCAAGTGAGTTGGTGGGCACCAAAATGTTGAAGGCGAAAATCGGTATTCGAGAGGAGGCTGATTTTCCGATTATGGGTGTAGCCGGATATGCTGCACCTGGTTATGTTTTTGGTGTTCCGCTTGGTGGTATGTATACCCACATAAAGTGGGTGGCAAGATTGGACTTACTCTTGTGTATACTTGTGTGTCCATATCTATGCTAGTGATGATATATCTCCCATTTCGATGAAAATTGCTAACTCCTTGATGACCATTTTGGAGTTTGAACAAGCACAAGTTTAGGACCCAACCAGTTGGTGAGGAGGACAGTGCACACCTTATCAGGTAATGGAGTCTGCCCTGGATGAATGCAAAAGGATGATTTTTTTGGAACCAATTAGAAGTATATGATGGTAGATTATATCTTAAATAAATTTAACATGAGATATAAAGGTAGAAAATAAAATATCTATATATTTAATTGAAAAATATTTTAGTTTTTTTTTTTCTATTAAAACTGTTTTTTGATATTTAATTTAGGAATATGTTTTTCCTATCAAAAACATGAATTGCAAAAAGATATCTTTTTAGGCCAAGTCCTTAAATAGGCAGTCTTGTATGTGGGACTACGAGTTTGCTTCATAGGCTTCTGTTCGTTATTTCGGGCCGAGGCCCAGAGGATGCAACCCTGAAACCCTAAGCAGACTCTTTATAGTGGCAAAGCTGCCGCAATTTCCTCCGCCCTTGGGTTCCGCTTCTGCTCTAGCCTGTAGTCCAGCGTCTCTTTGAATCCCTAGGCAATTTCATTTTCCTCCTCAATTGCTTTTCTTCTTGCGTTTCTTTAAACTATGGGTAGTTTTGGAGATGATTTTCGCTGTGACGACTCGGAAAATTCAAGCTCAACAGACCGGAATGCAGGTTGATCTCTCTTCAGAGATTTTTGCTTGCGTGTCGACTACCCCGCTGAACCGAGCGATGATCTATATATTCCAGTGTTTTTTTCCCTATCAAAAACTGCTCTTTGGGATTTAATTTTTCTTTGGCCATGAGGATAGATAAGCTCCCTCTTCTGAAGTGAATTGAGGAAAGCTTGCTGGCAGAATCGAACCTAATCTCCAAATCGCCAACTCTGAGCACTGCATTTCCCCCTTTCTAATATTATTTTTTTTCCATGTGGCGTTTTCTTCATTTGCGGTTTCAGTGTGAAGGGGTCTGTAATTGATGTTGATGATGCGAAAGTTTCGTCATTTCCAACACTTGGGCTGAGGGTTTGAGATCTCTCATCTCTCGTGATGCTAGAAACCTGCTTCTGAATCCTTTACGGACCCGAAAGAGTTGCCATATCTTGGCTTTCCAGTTCACCTCTTCTCACGATGTAAAATCATCAAGTGATTAGCAACGCATAAATCTTAGGACACCTTTGGACGCAACATGCGTTAGTTGCGAATGAAAATGGTATTGCAGTTTGTTCTGATGATGATTTGATTATCGTCCCCTTTTCACCCTGTATACAGCAGCTAACACCGTGTCTTGTTTGCGACGGTCCGATGGTGATGAGTCCGTGAAACAGCTATGGGGTTGCTTGAAACCCATCTTTTGTTGTTGTTTGAAGGATTCCGAACGCTTGTGGCAGGGGGATCTAGACCTAAAGAGGAGAATGATAGAAAAAACGCTATAAATCTATGGTTAAGAAGAATATTGCATAAAAGAAAATTCATGATTGAATAATATTGTTTTAAAATGATCTCACAATATTTTTCAACAAATGGCTAGACTTTAAAATGATGATTGAAAATGATCTCACAACATTTTTTAACAAGATTGGATGATATAACATTCTTACAAAATTCCATTAATGAGTTGTGAATATCTAATATTACACATAGATTAAATGCCTAGACTTTTAGGGAATGTGAACATTGTAAATTCAATAGGAAAATTATATTTGTGTAGGATGTTGATAAGCGATTTTGTGTCACTTGAAATCTCGACAAATATTAGAAGATTCGGACAAAAGATTTGAAGTGAGCTCATCAAGAAAGCCTGATAAATCTCCACCATTATATAAATATCTTAAAGAAGGGTAAAGTGGTGGATGACCATAGAGTCAATCTAGGGTTTAGAGTCGAGTCTAGCATGTTTTGGATTCCTTTCCTTTCGTTTTTTATCAACTTTTGTTGTTTAGAGTCAAGCATGCGTGTGTGAGCGCTTGCGGCTGAGGATCTGCTATGAAGTCTTGCTTGCGCAAGTCCTGCGCGCGTGACTGTCTTAATATGTTTTTCAGCATTTAATTTGAGGTTTGATTTTGTTTGTCGCAACGTTTTCTTCACCAACGTGATCTTTAGTACCATATAACCCTAAGGGAGTGTGGGAGAATCAAAGATTGGTCTCAAGCATCTAAGGGGAAGGGCTCAATCGGACATCGTTGGTAAGGCACATTCTATCTAATCTGTCTGCGAGGTGTGAGGTGTAGGGGTTAGATTTGGGTGTGGGGAAAACATGAGTTATCACAAGAGGTGAAATGGCTCTAGTGGCGTGGTTGATTCCATAATCCCACAAGACAAGGGACGGTGCTATAACGGTCATCGAATAGCACTACTTTAACATAACACCCCAAAGCTTGTGCAAGCAGGTCAGTTCTCAAGGTTTGTACATACGCAAGGGTGAGTTTCAAGTAAGATGTATTTTAGATACAAGGCCACTTTTCTTATTATCTTCAAAAACCAAATCTTTCTTTTGTTTCCAATCTTTTTAACTCTTTGTTTTGAAAAGAATATTCCAATAACAATTCTCTGTGGATACAATCTTATTTTATTACTTCGACGGTTTCTGTGCACCTGTAGAATTACCATCAGATGGTATTCAACAAAAGTTTAATCAAAATATAAGTAATCTAGTATTAAACATTTGTTTGATTAAAATGATATGATTTAGCATTGCTAGTTAACAAAATGGAGCACTTGCTAGTGGTAGTTCTAGAGTTTTTATTTAATTTAAAAATTATTTTCAATTTTTACTATTTCATTTCTACTATTTTAAAACCATGTAATATTATTTATTAGTTTTGAAAACCCTTGCAAAATGAGTCCTCTATTGCAAAGGGTTATAGTTGCACGGAAATCTGAATCATCAAACTATGAAATGGACATTCAATATTTTCTAATGAAATAAAATCAAGTAAGGTAGTCCCACCTATTTTATCTACTTTACGTTAGTTCATATTTACAAAATTTATTATGATAACAAAGTTGGAAGATCTTTGAGGTGCACATTAGTGCAATAAAGTTTGGTTTTTTATAATCTCATAAATCATGATGGAAAGTGCAACTCCAATTTTTTATAGGAAAAACTATTTCGCCTTGACCATCCAATGGCTACTCACCTAAGGGCATTCAACTTGTGGGATGTAGTTGAAAAGAAGTGACTGAAGAAATCACAAAAAGTCAACTATAGCAGACAAGAAGACCTATTGTGAGAAGATTGAGAATAAATATAAGACATTGCATGTGTTGCACCAAGCCTTAACTCGAGAGATGTTCAACAAGGTTTTTTTCTGCAAATCTACAAAAGAAATTTGGAATAGGTTAAAGGAAATTTATGATAGAAATGATAACATTACGCCAATCGACATGAGAAACAAGATGATGGATTTTGAGTCTAATCACATGCTTGAAATTGAAACATTACAAAGTTATTTTGATAGAACTATGCGGCATGTTAATGAAATCAAAACACTTGCACGAACATTATTAGAAGAAAGATTGGTGGAGAAGGCAATGTCAACTCTACCTCTAAACTTCTAAGCCCACGTTTGTGCATTGGATGAATATAACAAATTAAGGAAAGAACTAAAGATGGATTTTGCAAAACAAACATTTGGAGATTTTATCGGTTCACTCCAAGCCAATGAAAAGAGAATCACCATGATGATTACTCAAGTTGATCTTCTCCATTCTAAAAATGTAGCATTTTACAATAGCACAAATGGATAGAAAAAGAGAGAACCAAAATTTGGTGAATAATTAGAAAAGGAACCAGAAGTAAGTGAATCAGTGAAGTGCATCTATTGTGCATCTATTGGCCATACATCATATGCAATTATTGTAAAGACAAAGTCACATTGAGAGGTTCTATAAGAAAAAATTTATTGAGCAAAAAAGAGAGACTAGTGTTAGTGCATAAAAGACAAATATAGTTCTTACCACATTCTATGAAGGTAAGAAGGTGATTTGTATCTTTGATAATGATGAGAGTTAACCTTGAGTTTACATTGCAATGCATGATTAGTGATCAATAGGAAACATTACAGCAATTTGAAATGAAGAAACCTTTGATGGATAATTGTATAAGTAATGGGTCTCAAGTACCTTCAAACACGGGATTTGTACTGAAGTGCAGCATAAGTGATGAGGCCATAGTCTTAGAATCAAATTGCATATGAGTTATAACTAGACCTAGGCATAGGTATGGGCCAACTCGTATCAAAAGATAGAGATTAACAAAATATTATAAATTTTTATTTTATTGGTATTTTACATGTATTACAATTTTTCATTTGCAATCAATTGGAATTTTTTGTTCTAATTTGTCAATTACTTACTTTTTTATATTTCTTTGTAAAATAATTAGATCTATAAATTCATTTGTACAATAATGCACAAATAAGTTTAATACCACAAATTATATATTTTATTTTATGAAATTACTTAATTTTTTTATATTTACGAAATACCCTAATTTCCATTTTTCATTTATAAAATACCACATTTTAATTAAATTCTAATTATTATTTAAATTTCAACTATTATATAATAATAAAAACATACTTTAAATTAATATTGAATTTATAATTTAATAGAATTATAAAACATCTTTTAATATAATTTTTCTATATAAATACGATTGGCTGGCTGTTTTAACAAGTAGCGCCAAGCTTTGGGTGCTGCATATGTGCCACATCCAGTTATTTCATTTTATTAATGTGGTTTTTTATAGAAATTTTTTAATATTAAATTTTACAATAATAAATTTTAAAGAAAAAAATTAAATATTACATAAGAAAAAAATTTAAAAAGATTTAAAATACAAATTTAAATTTATATTATTCATTTGGTTTTTATGATACCCATTCGCACCATCTTCGATCGCTTATTTATCTTCATATTATCCCTTATAATTCACAGCCACACAATATAAAATATGATAATCGTTCCCATCATATTATCCTTAGTATGAATCATCTCACTTTTTTTCTCAACTTCTCAACTACAGGTGGTGCTATATTACAGTAGAATTTGGCAATCGCATGTGATAGGTATTGTATTCACTTTTAAGTAATTTTTTTCATTAATTTCTCTTCTAAAATTTCCTTTTTCATTAAAGGATAATGATTAAGATTCTTGTCAAAGTGTGCTACGTAGGAAATCTAATTCAAAATACATCTGGATACAATGTATATGATAGAGACCCTGTAAAAATCATAAAGGTTAAACTTATAGAAATTATAGGTATGAACTTCCAAATATCACCCTTGCATTTTCACTTTACCATAAATGCAAAATTCTATTATGCTATTTCCGTAAAATGAGAATTTTACGGAAATTTCAAGTACCGACGTATTACCTTATATTTTATTACCTACCAATTCGGTATATGGAATTCAATTGTTTGTCCAAACAAACCCATGATGGGAGGGGACTTCTAGTAGTCATGCTCCACGTGAAATTTAGAAAAATTTTGAGGTTTTAAATCATAAGTTGCAATATAAAATGGTATGAACTTTTTTACAATTGCAGATTAGAGGTTCAACTTGAACAAACAAACTAGTGAGGTGTGCAACAATAACAATTATCCGACACAAGACTTGGTTGTGCCATTTGATCTTTTTTGGGAATCTTCATCTCCTTATGGTTAGAATTCTTTCAATAAGATACCATTTTAGTAATATTTTGAATATTTTATAAAAATCAACATTTTCAGAATTTTATAAATATTGAAAATTAAAGTCAAATGAAATGATATGTTTTATTCGACTTTCGATTTTTTTTAACAAAAATACGATAAATTAGACTTCCATCTTTACATTCTTATGTTGGTGAAATTCTCTAATCTCTTTATATTTTTTAACATTACTATTTTCTATTTAATATTTAGTATTTTAAACTTTTATTTCAAATGATCATGAATATGTTTCTATTATCATATATGTTGATGAGATATATGATAATAGAAGCCACGTAAATCAAACTTGTATGCTAATGATATTGATATATCTGTTCACAATGATTCATATGCTAAGGAATCAAATCAATTACGACAAGTGATGCATTTTCCAGATAAACAGACCCTTATTGATGCAGTTGCTCTCTACAATACTTCTATAGCATATTGAGAGACCCGCATGATGGCAAGTGATAAAAAGACATATGCTTGCATTTGTCGTCAGGCAAAAGAAAAAACTTCTAACTGTCCATTCTATCTCAGGGCAGGTTTTGAGACACAATCTAACACTTGGAAGATCTCGAAGCTTGTAGAACCGCATATTTGCAATGTTAAAGCTGATCTTGAGACATCTAATGTTAACATACAATCAAATTCATTGCACCACGTTTGGTTGCACTTTTGGATGGAAAGATAAATGTTAAGTTTGTGCAAGTCTATGTAAAGCATCAATGGTATTATGAGATATCCTATTGGCAGACATAGGGTTGTATAACAAGAGCCTTTGAGATTCGCTATGAAACATGGAAAACTTCTACTACTAAGCTACTACGATATCTAAGAAAGCTTCACATTCAAAACCCAGTCACAATTGTGATATGACATCATGGTGGTGATCTAGATGGGAAGAAGGTGTTCCGAAATATGTTTTGGGCTTTAAGGTTTGCTATTGAAGGATTTCGATACTGTCAACCCATGCTTTTTATTAATGCAACTCACATGTACAGACGATACGACTACAAGTTGTTGGTTTGCGTTGCTGTTGATGCTAACAACTGTGTCTTCCCAATCGCTTATGCATTCGCATATGGAGAATCATTTGAGGATTGGGATTTTTTCTTCCATAATCTCACTAATAATGTTATTTGTCAAAGGAAAGATGTCTGTATCATCTCTGATCGTGCTTCTAGGATTATTGACGCTTATGACAATTACAAGTGCTTTAGCCCTCCCTATGGCATACATCGGTGGTGCAACTTCAATATTAGAAAAAATTGTATATCGTATGTTCATTCGAAATCAAACGGTTTGGGACAATGGATCAAAAGAGCTTCCTATGTTAGAACCAAAACTGATTTCAGTATGGTCATGAGCGAGATAACAAGACATTCGATTGATGCCTATTACTATTTCGAAAGAATATCTAAAGAGGAGTGGAGATTGCTTTATGATGAGACTACGGTTCAAGGGATGCGAACACGTTGTGCTTCCCTTTTTGAAAATATAAACGTACATTTAAGCGAGGAAAACAAAAATAAATTCTAGAATCATGAATTATGTTGTGGTATTCCTATTCTTGTTCATATAAATTTAATGGATTTATATTTCTACGTTTTACTATATAGTTAATACAAATAATACATTTTGAAAAAATTTTTTATAACAATTCTAAACGTAAAAATTTAAATATAAACCAAGAATATTTATATGCAAATTAAGATAGTGAGTAAAGATTAATAGAATGAACTTCTCTTTTTTTTTTTATGAAATAACAAATATTTGTATAAATTTCTCTTATCAAACAAAAAATTTAATAAAAATTTGTACAACTACTATAAAGTTTAAAAATAGTGTTAAAGATAAATAAATAAAAGATTATATAAGATAATAACTATATAAGAAATAAAATTATTAAATATAATATTTTTAAATTTCTATATATTGTAAATAATATAATATTTATTGATTATAATCTTGTATTTTTATTCCTATTCATGTAAATTTTACGGATTAATATTTCTTTATATCTCTATGTTTTATTTTGTAATTACTATAAATAATGCATTTTGAAAACAAAATTTTTTAAAATTGTAAATGTAAAAATCTAAATATAAACCAAGAATATTTGTATACAAATTAAGATGATAATAAAGATTAAGAGAATGAACTTCTCCTTTTTTAGAGATAATAAATATTTATATAAATTTCTGTTATCAAACAATGAATTTAATAAAAATTCGAACAACTATTATAAAGTTTAGAATAGTGTTAAAGATAAATAAATAACAGATTATATACGATAATAATTAAACAAGTAATAAAATTATTAAATATTTTTTTAATTTCTATATATTGCAAATAATATAATTTCATGATTATACTCATTGTATTTTTATTCTTGTTCATATAAATTTTATGGATTAATATTTCTTTATATCTCTATATTTTATTTTGTAACTAATATAAATACTACATTTTGTATTTAAAATAGTATTAAAGATAAATAAATAAAGAGTTATTAATGATAATAAGTATGTAGGAATTAAAATTAATAAATGTAATTTTTTTCAAATTTCTACATATTTACAAACAATATAATATTTCATGATTATAATCATTGTATCCTTATATAATCAAAAATATGATCAAACCATTGTATTACTTGTATATTATTTTTAAGTATTACATGTTAACATTCTTTTAATTGATATATATCTTTTACAAAAATTTTATTTCCAAAATGATAACATACTCCATAAAGCATACTATATATATTGATTTTTCATAGATTCATAAATCTACCAATGTTCATGAATTTCTTCAATTGAAGCTTGACCACATCGAAACATTTCCACATAGCTAGGCACATCATCTGTTTCATATAATCCTTCCAAAAACAATCGCATGTATCCATTGTTATGTAATGCATTGTCATCCATTTGAGTTATCTTGTAAGAAAAGGAAAATATTGCATTGTTTACCTTTGAATATAGTAAAAATACTCAACACTAGTATATTCTGGAATATTGGAAGAAAATGATAAGTTTGTTACCAGATTTAGAAGCGATTTCTTGAGTGAATCATCAATCAATAATGTGTTACTTGGATTGTAATGATTTCTGAACGTTGTAGCATTATTGATTGAATCATCAATCAATACATCTTCCAGTGTCAGTGCATTGACTTATACCCCAACAAAATGCAAGTTCTTTACAACTGCAACTTGACAGAATATAGTCAATTATTTTATGCACAAGATCACTGCAAAACAATCAAAGTTATTATAAGTGTTTTAATGCAATGACATATAAAAGTAGGAGTATTGGTGAAACTTACTCTTGATGCGAAGACTAAAATGCAATGTCGAACATTTCCATGCACCAATCCAAGAAACCAATTCTGTTTGGTCTTATGAAAACTACAGTAAGAAAATGAACATCATAAGTATAAATCATTAGGATAATAAAATGTATTATACTATTTACCTGCTCGCCGTTCAACGATGAAATCAGGCCTTCCCGCTGCTCGTGTCTTATCCATGTACACAACATCTGCTAGCAAACCGTTAATGTCTAAGATGATTAATTTCTTAGGTCTCAAGTTGTCATTCTCCGGAATGAATACTGAAAATCTTGATTCGTAATGATAGATAGTTTCCCTTAGCTCCTCAATCTCATCCTTGGTTGCTAGAAACTGTAAACGCATCTGAGCAATATCATTCTCCTCCTTTTGTTATCAAGTAGATGAACCTATGTTGTTCTCATCATGTGCTCTATTATATGTCAAATTCTCTTCTTCGACCACTTGCTCTTGAGATTGAGTCCGCACAGTCTTTCGAGAAGTGCCACACCATATACAGAATGAACCTTTTTCAATTACAATTGGTGGTTTGACATCCATCCATTGCATGTCCTTTCCCACTATCAATGCTTTCAGACATTCTTTATCATATTTATCCAAGAATTGGACACCTTAGGATACAATAACATGAATATAAAAGATTAATGAAAACATTAAATGAAAAAATGTGTAAAAAAAATTCTTACCAGATGGTTTTCCAATATTTGATGTCGTCAAAAATTGTCTAGATATCTTAATCCTCATGTTATGGAATGTCAGAGCCTGCAGCAATGATTGGCGTGCTTGCACGCATGAGAAAGCTGGTGGTGCACACAAGATAAAAAGAATGATGGAAAGAGGACCAGAAGGAGTTAATGCACGTGGGGAGTGAAATAAAACAAACTTGGAACAATATCTTTCATACCTTTTTTTCACTTTGTCTCTAGACTTCACTTTTAGTTCTTCCTCTCCACCAAGGGAGGAAGATTAGCTTGCCTTTTTGTTCTTTGTTTTCATAGCCATTAATGGCTAAAACTCTTTAGTTTCTGGGAGTAGATGAAATTTCCTTCTAAGTCTTGAGCATTAATCTCATCTCTATACTAGAATTCTTCCGAATTTTGCATACTTCTACATGTCTTGTTGTAGTCTTTCTATAACGTCTCCTAATCATGGTTCATGAGTAGTCGGCCACTCCTCGTGGATTTTGATGAAAAGTAAGGTAAAAAGAACCATCTCTATCCCTATCGGTTCGAGAGAAGCAGCGAATTGTTCGTGACCGAGGTACTGTGACAATGGATAGGTAGTGAACTCATACCTGTCATTGGTCATTGGCAACAGCTGGGCATACGTGTAGAATTCAGTTTTGAAGGCAATCGACGACAATGTTCTTGTCTTCTCAATCGTCCAAGGGGGAATCACATAAAGTTATTCTCATGTCTCCTTGTCAATTAGAGTGTAAGGGAGAGTAAGCTATTCCTTGCTTCTATAACCAACTATTCAAAAGGAATCAATGAAAGCCAAGGCGAGTATAGACAAAAGAAGTAAACGGAATCTCATTCCCAAAAACTACATTCTAGTCAGGGTCCATTACTTACGTAGTAACTTTTATTTCTGCACTTCAAAAACCCTCTTTTACAAACCTGTGACAATTTGTAAAAGTTTTCTACAAAAAACTTTTTACAAAACTCAACTCCCTGAGATCGACACTTGTAATACACTCTTTTGTGTTTTACATTTTTCTAAATTAAAATTTGTTAAGGAAATGACATGCAACAGGAAGCTTGGTGTGATGATAGGAAATATGGAAGATGTAAAGGTGGGAAAAGCCACGTATCATTCGATTTTTTGATCTATTTATATAGTTTTGTCAGCCCTGTTTATGAAAGGGTAAAGTGGACATTCCCATCATGTGTGATTCCCAATCAAGTTCTTCTTGTTTCTCATTGCATACCTCTGCAACGAACGATTATGTTTTTGATTAATATAATCTCTAATTTCATCATCCATCCTAAACTTCGGTCTATTCATGTGCGAGATATATAGAATTAGGTCTACCCGACTCTACTAGTTCTATTCAAGACTAACACCTACTATTCCCACTTTGATTTGTTAATTTACCTCTAAATTAAGCATCTAAGTTGCGAAGCCATTTCCACCCTTAGGTCTATCCAAGAAACGATAAAAAAAAAAGCTAAGAAACAATGATCAATTGTCTTATGAACTGTAGCGCCACATCACCATTCTGCACCTTAAGTCATCCTTAAGTTAACTACTCATATGTGAAAAATAAAGTATGATATCATTAAGATAAAGTGGTGAAAACATCAAAAACATCATAAGATAGTTAGTCATAGAAACGAAAAATTCAGCAAACTAAAAAAACAAAGTAAACTTGTTTTGTTCCCCATCTGCTACTGTTCATAACCCAGAACAATAGCATTGGACTGGTTCTTGATGATGTTTTTCAAGTTGGAGAGTGTTTATCCATAAAAATTGCCTTCTTCTTTTTTGTTGTTGGTGTTGTTCGTGTAGAAGGAGCTCTCCACGTGTGTGTTCTTCGTTGCTCAAGCTCCCTCCCCTAATCTTTTCTTTCTTCCAAAATATCTTCTCCTTTTAGTTTCCAAAGCAAGTACTGTTTTCTGAAAACTGTACTATTTCTGTCTCTGATTTGCAGTTTTCCATCATGAAAGTGCACTCATTGTCTTCTTCTTTTATGGTGCTCCTCTTGCTACACGACGCTACACAAAATCCTCGTTTTCTTCCCTGATTTTTGAAACCTGCTATTAGCATCACAATTGGGTTAGAACATGGAATGAGATAAATCCTTGTGTTTAGCCCACCAACACACAAAAATCACATATTTTCTAAATTTTATAGAATAATTAAAATCATAAAATAAACACCTAAAACATGATCAAAAGATTATAATTTTCATAGCATAAAATTAAAAAAATTTATGTATTATCAATACTTTAGAATAACACTCTTAAAACTTGAGCAAGTAGACCATTACTCAAGTTATACACACACATATGGGTGAGTATTAATATAGTGGATCTTTGATTCAAAGTCTTTATTTTTATTTTTTCTAAAATCGTTTTATTATATATTGTTATCAAATATTTTTATATTATTTCTAAATAATTAATTTACTGTAAATATGATCTTTATTTATTATTTTGGCAGTTTATATGTACTTACATAATTGTCATCATAAATGAATATAAAATATGAAAATTAATAAAAAATAATAAGAAAATAAAGTATAAAGTGGATACAAACAACTATAAATTGTGATAAAAAAATATGTTTTAAGACGATATAAAATTATTTATCATTATACTTAGAAATCATCTTTAGTCAATAATGAAGAATAAAATGATATTGAAACAAGCATATTTCAATATATGATATCTAGAACACTATTTGTTGTGCCATTTGTTCTTCTATTATGAAAATTGAATTACAAGATGTAGATGAACATATTATATGAATTTGATCGTTGGTTATCATGTTTTCAAATAATTTATGATATTAAATTAACATAAAGATATTTTAAAAAGAAAAATAAAAACATTTATGTTGTTAGTGTTATAGCCTTTTAGCCATTCTTATTCTTAAAAAATGAGAATATAAAACAAAACAATGTATAGAACATGCCTTAGTATAGAAAACATATATCTATCGCAGTAATACCACTCACCGTAATCATTGGAACACGTGTGTGTAAAAACGACAATCAGGAAACAAGCATTCGGATGCATTGTTACAATGGCAATAAGCACATGAAGCCTAGACGTAGTGTGCACATGTGCAATTGATTAGCGACGTGTGACTACTGAATATAGGTGGCGTGGATTTAGGAGGGTATTCAAGGGCATTGGTGTATACACAATGTTTTGAGATCCACATAATTCAAATCCACAGTATGGACAAACCTACGACCCCTAAAATCCATTCATGGTTTTGGATTGAACTCATGGATTGTATCGGAGGAAACAACAACATTGGTGTAACCAAAATTTTTGACAAAACAAGCCAGGAGCCTGTCCTCGATCACTTGCTCGCAAGGAAGAGCTTCTTTAGCTTCTTTTTCCAACGAAGTTACCTCTTTATCTGCAATCCCACAGGGCACAATATGCTGGAAATAACTCAAATCAGTACTGATGTTGAACGCCAGACCGTGAGAAGCAATCCCAGAAGAAATGCGAACCCCGATCGCACCTATCTTTCTCTCCCCAACCCAAACACCCCATTCACCACCTGCACCTCCTGCTCGGCAACCTACCCCATACAACGAGGCGAGTTCGATCATGGTCGATTCCAGCTTCTCCACGTACTTTCTAGCTTTCAAACCAAGCTCTTTCAGAGAAACAATGGGATACAGAACTGCCTGGTGAGGGCCATGAAAGGTGACGTCTCCCCCCTCTGTGTGTAGTGAACTTCAGCACCCATGGCTTTTAGCTCCATTTCAGATTTGAGAAGATTGTGATCCGTACGCCGTTTCCCCAGTGTGTAAGTTGGTGGATGTTGTAAGGAGAGAAGAGTGTCTGGGATCCTGTGCAGCTTCCGCTCTGAGACCAGCTTCTCTTGGAGGTTCAATGCCTCTGCATAGTTGACGTTGCCCATCTTCCGTATGACCAGCCTTCGGACTGCTGCCATGTCCTGAAAAAGGAGAAACGAATCATACAGATTGTAGATGCTCCATATCAGAAAACCGGGAATGTTTAAACTTTAAAGGAAAGAGGACAGGATATTGTTAATGAATTTCCAGGTAAGTGACCTAAGGACTCGTGGCAATCCTTTCAGAATATATACATCTTCTGTGCCATCACAAAACAGGAAGGGGGTCAGTTCCACAAACTTCAAGTTGCATGGAATTATCGAACCCTCAAGGCCTAATTTAACAGGGAAATCCCAGATTACGATTTGATTCAAGAGTTCCTTCAAGTCAACTCATTCCCGAAGCAAGCCAAGATTGACCATTTAGGAACAGATGAGAAGAAGAGCACAGGCGGTGGTGGTGAAGAAACTGAACACCCCAATCAAAACCATATGCATAATCATCTTGCCTATCTGTGCCACAATGGGTTTCCTAAACCATGCTTCTGAGGTGGATTGCCGAGTGAAACCTGCATTGTTGCAAAGATAGCGAAGATGTTTATGTTCAGTATCTTCACCGCGAGTGCTCTTCTTCTCATCTGTTCCTAAATGATCAATCTTGGCTAAAAAAATCCAAAATCCACAACCAAAACTCATACACTAGCAACGAAAGAAAGAATTGGGGAATGGTTCTGGGGATGCTACCTGAAGATCTTCCCTTGACAGTGTTCCTACTGTTCTACCGGGCCTTGAGGCTGGAGAAGAACAATAGCAACGCGTACGCAGTTCTGACGCGAGTCCTAGGGCTTTCCGCCGTCCCTCGGCAGATTTCTCTGGAGGAATTGGGGTTGGGTGAGGGGAAGGAATAGGATTCAATCTCTCAGGTTTAAAACGAATAGTAAACTCGTTTTTTTGATTGTCCGAGGAGGGAAGGGAAGTTTGTGTGTTGTGTGGTACTGCTATTTTTAGATCCTGGGTTGGGTACGGTGGTTGCTAGATCCATCCATCACCTTGCACTTTCCTTTGAGCAGTTACGAATAGTATTTCTTTTACATTGAAAACGAATTCGCGGGATCTCGTTGGTTATTTTGTCTTGTCAAACGTATTCTGGTGGATTAGATATGAAAATGATACTACATTCATTTTTTAGATGCTGTTAATTTTTGGAGATCAATTTGGATCGTTATCGGTAGGGTATTTAATAGCTGAGGACATTATGTTGCGATCCTAGAATTTGATTGCATTGCAGCGACTACCTGTTGAAGCTTCTATTCTGGTGTGGGAAAATGATGTTGTGCCTTCTCTTAAGACTTGGCGTAAGCCTATAACTTTTGTTACGCTTTCCAGATATGTCGTTTTTTTATTCATGTGCTATGGTATCAACCAACCATTGTTTGTTTTGAGTGTGCTATGATACAATTGGAGTTGAGGTTGTATGGATTGGGTTTATGTATGTTTTATCAGTTCTGGATTTGCTTGAACTTGTCAACTTTCGTTCAGAAAATTCGAACGCTGAGGAACAAGATTGAGAAATCTATAAAACTACTCCAGACTGTAAGGTTGTGTTTGGGTTGTTGTGTTCGCCTGTTGTTTGAAAATGCTAACGCATTTTGTGGATTGGGTTTTGTTGCTATTCGTTGCCTGCCTCTATGGAACATTGGATCCTGTGTTTTTGTATATATAGTTATTAGATTTGGTTTGGTAGTTTGGAGGGTCTCTGGGTGATACTGTTGCGTGCAATGGGATTCAGAAGCACAACGAGTAGTTACTTACTACTAGGGCTCATTGTATTCGGCTGCTCTTCCTATGCCTGATATTACATCCTTTATCTGCAGATTGTAAATTATAATGTCACTGAGCAGGAAAGCTTTAACAATGTCAAGCAATGGTGGAATGAAATTTAGCGCCATTGCCAGCAAGGATGTGGTGGGAAACAAGAATGATCTGTCAATACGATACAGCAAAGGTAGAGCAGAGCATACACATTCAATACACTGCTCTGCTCGTGTGACCTTTTTTCACACAATGCGACTGAAAAATTTGTTGGAATTCCAATTCCTTTCATGGAAACTTTAACTGCTAAAAATGAAATGCCAGTAATGTGGAGGAGGGGCTTTCATGCGGATATTAACAACAGTTTTGCTTATTCTGCTCTCTCAGACATTTCTTTGCATCATGTGTTAGGATGGCAACTCAGCCTGCATCCAACACAGCATTGGTAACAGCTATGTGGCACCGCACCGCACCATTCATGTCTCTTCTATCTGGTTTTACATTCTTTCAAAATATATGTATATCTGCGCACTTGGTTTCAGTGCTACAGTTTCAAGTTTCAACTGCCACGCCACAGAGGGAGGGGGCAGGATGGATGGATGGATGGATATATGTATGTGTATATTTCGATTTAAAATTTCATTCATCCATGTGAAACGGTTAACTGAGAGAGGCAGGCGCAACTAAGAAGGCCAGTTTCGGTACCAGCCGGCCCAAGCAGAGATGAGGCCACTGATGCCCAGTGTAATCACATGGCTGCAGAATGGGTTGGGCTCCACCTCCGCCACCGCGATCGTAAAATCGGCGGAATCGGCGGCTATGCCCATCAGTCTCATCACCCGATCCATCTTGATCTTCTCGATTCTCGCCCTCCCCTCTTCTGGGTCACCTCCCTTGATAATCTTCCTCTCTTCCCTGATCCCCGCCGTGATCAAAATCAGATCCGCCGTGATGTTGAACACGTACCACAGCGCCTCCCCGAAGGCAGAGATGAAGCTCATTCTGGATGCGATTCTGCCGTCGACAACGCCGACTCGCGCGAGCCAGAGCAAGTGGTCGAATAAGTAGTAGACCATCTGGCCGGCGTTTCCGAGAACAGCGAGGGTGCGGAGGAGACGTGTGCGTCCGGGGCTGCGCCGAAGATCGTTGAAGGCAGTGAGGAATTGGCCGGTGCGATAGGCCTTCCGGCTGAGTCCGGCGGTGAGTTCCCATTGTTTGGCCCGGTTGGCGATCTCGGGGTGGGTCTTGAGCAGGTGCCAGTGCGCCAATTTGGAAGTGTACTGGATGGTCTTCACGAGCTTATCGATCCCGCTTCTCTTTCCGAGGAAGAGCACGAGCTTGTCCACTGCGTCATTCATGGCGTGGTGTGAGGGATGGGGGGTGGAGACACAAGTGATTTTGTGTGGTTCGGATCCCGGGGTTCAGGGGCTGCCACACCCCAAAGGGTAGCTATGTGGTGTATGGTTGGCTCGGGGATAAGGAAGCCGGGATAAGAGAAGAGATCGGGATCCTCCGCTCCATATGATATACACACACGATAGTAACAAATATATATTTATTAAATAAGTAGCCGATGGGTTGGATTACCCCCATAACTTTTCCTCTCTTGTTTAATATTTTATCATTTCAAAATATAATAAAAAAACGTTTATTATGTGTGTTGTCTTTAGTTCTTTCAAAATATACAACACACCTCAAGCCATGTTGCCTCTTCACACATTTTAGAATGCCATCCTTCATATAATTAGACATTGGCTCATAATCCTCCAAGGGGTCATTTGGCTGGAGTGCAGAATTATTATCTTGTTTATATTTATTTGAATTTAAATTAATACATTTTGAATATTTGAAAAATATTTCGTGTTTCATGAATGCATGTAATTTCAATTTATATAAATTGAAATGAAGACTATGCATTTAGTGGAAATTGTTTTCACCACAAAGCTAGGATATATTGGTTTGGGTGCATAGATTCTTAGATTCATGGATTCGAATACATCAATACTTGATTTGAAAAATTATAAGTGTCAAATTAATTTCAATTTATAATATATAAATTATATAAATTATTTTTGAAATATTAAAATAAAATAATTTTTAATCAAAAATTGAACATTTATAAAAAGAGAAATAAAAATTAAAGTGATAATCAATGAACAATGATTATCAAATTTTGGATGACCGACAACGATGACAATCAATAATTAATTATCAAACATTCAAGGTGAGAATAGATGAAAATATGAGAAAATGATTAGGATTTTAATTTGTTAATTAAATGAGTAAATATATATTATTAAAATTAATATTTTAAAAAATATTAAAACAAAAAAAGCAATGTACAACGAATTACATCATGGCATCATCATTGATGGCACCTTGCTATGTGTTACTGCAAGGCACCATCCATAGTGATGTCTCTGGCTTCCAATGGCAACGAGTCCACCCTCCCATCTCATTTCCAATGGGAGGCTCACTCGTCCTCTTATTATCTTATTAATATATATATTCTCATCATACTTCATATTTTGTAATTGTAAAATTTTGAATAAAAAATATTTTGATTATAATGATGAGATTATTAAATTTTTATATATATTTTTTATATTCGTAAGTTTTGAAATTTTAATTTTTTTATTACACGAGAACAATCAAATTAGTTATTTTATTTTTTATTATTTGATTAATCATTTTGTTTATTAATTTTTCATATGATATTTATGAATTTTTTTAATTTTTTTTACATTAACATAAGATTTTTTTATGAATAATATGTTTTTATTATTGATTAATATATTTAATTTATTATTTTATTATACTATTTCTTATTAAATATGTAATTTTTTTTTGTAGATTGACATGTTCTCATATTTAAGAGTTCATGATCTTCAGGATTCAAGTCTGTTGGATATGCAGCAGCAACACATTACTTATGGTCTATTACAAAAATCAGATTGTAAAGCGATGCAATTCAAACTCAACTACAAATTCTTGACAGACAAATCATGGGAGGAGAGGACTGCGAGATATCTCAATGATTGGGGTTTTTATAGGGTTTTTAAGACATTACGAATGAAATCAGACTTGAATTTACTCATTGGTTGTTGAGTCATATAGCTTAAAATGTATTTGAATTGTAAGTAAATTATGTGATTCTAAGTTAAAGGGACATAGGAAATATGTATTCCATGCTTGCAATTATCATTTATCCATTTGGTTTTTCATAGACATCGTATTTCACAAAAATTGCAGAATTTTAAAACTTTTTGAGAAACTTAAATCGTAGATCTTGAAACACCACATAAATAAGATAAAGCAATACCAAAGTATCTTTTAATGAACTTAGTTCACCAAACTATCAACAATAGATAGCTTCTATAGTATCTACATGTGAAGCACCGTATCAATAACCTTTTAAGACCAAAGAATGATGGTCAATTTCCTCATATGCTATCAGAGAGAATTACTGTTCATCATATAAATTTAGTAGAGCATGAATGATCAAGAACCTATAAAAATGAATTTTTCATCTTATTTTATATAGATATTTGATTATACATATGTATATATATAAGTACATATATATGTATATCTATAAGAATATGAGTATGAATGAATGCATAATGGCACCCTTATGGCCTTAAATTTCTAGGGTTTAGGAAATATACATGTGTGAGATGTGTACAGCAACGCCATTGTTCTCTTTTCATTATATAAGTTGTTTTGGGATCATCTTGTTGGGCTTGCCCTCATATACATGTTGTTAGACTCCCCACACAATCATGCATTACAAAATCTTTAAACAAGATGATACGTATTTATGTATATTAGTCAAGCTTTGGCTAATTTGAGCGTTGGAGAGTTTTGTTGTTTTGAATCTATTCAAATTATAGATGAATTATGTTGTTTACACCTACAAGATATAGAAAATATCTTTCTTCTTCTTCTTCTTCTTCTCGAGTTCTTGTGTGTTCAGGAAACCATGAATCACATTTCCATCGAGATAAGACTCCTGAATTGCAACATTTCTTGTGCTGTGGGTTGTGTTTTTTGAACATATTGCATTGGAAGCAAAAAGTTCACAAACGCATCAAATGCTCTAAGGACATATCTAGAGTTCGATAAGATAAGGATTAGAGCTTAGGATCCCATCAAAAACCCAACATTGTACATCATTCAAAAATAAGTTCGATAAGTATGGTGAAAAACATGTTTTGAAATTACACAAAATTACTTATCATTTAGTAGGACTATGAACTTGTTTTGCATCATTTTGTGTTCAGAATTGTAATTGAGATACGATTTTGAAATTGATTTACATTTAGGGTTAGAGTTAGGTTAGTTTCAGGTTTCATTGAAAATTCTCTCAAAATTGCAGTTTTGGATATTTAGGATTTAGGGCTTGAAATCATGACCATATTATTTGTAAAATGAAAAATTAATCATCGATTAGAGAGTCTACTTTTGGGCAATTAATCATCGATTTGATAAATTCTCTTTTAGAATGAGAATTTAAGGATAATTTGTTAACAATTTCCATTAGTTTCAATAAATTCTTTTTGATAATCATTTTTAAACATAATTCCATGTATTGTGAACAACAATTGGATTTGTATAAAGGTGTGTGATGGAATGTATTATTTAAAGTGCATATGTATTAGGTATTTAGTTACCTTCAAAAGTTTTTAAATTGTCTCAATTTATAATTAAATAATGATATATATCGATTGTAGAATTGAATCAAAATTCTATAATAAATAGAGTTCCCATTTTTTTATGAGTACTAAGGTTAGTGAGACTATTGACAATAAGCCGCAGCCCACTCGATCCCATTTCATTCCTTCATCGCTATGTTAAGGGCATAAAGAAATATGATAGGGAGACCCTATTGGCAGGGTGGTGAAAGGTTGAATGATGTCTATGATAAACAGTATATAAATTTTTTATAGTGATATGCATCATTTATATGAATGGCATGGTTGATCAACCTAGTCATGATAGAGTCAACATACTTCTCGATAGATAAATGGAGTATGGGACATCTTTTGGGTTATTTATTTGTTATTGTGATTTTCATAATCCTATCTAACTCTTGATAATTAAACATTTTGCTACTCATTTCATATTATGAAATTAGAGTAATTTGATATTTTCAATATTTTGATAATTTAAGTATTTTTTTAATATTTTTATGGATAAATATGATATAAATCAACAATTTAGTTCACTTTATGTTTTCTAATATTTAACTAAGTGTTAGAAATAAACCATGCCTGATTTATATTTATAAAATCGATGAAGCACGACATATGCAATGGAAATATGGTAGATTAGTGTAATCACCTAGTTTTTGAAAAATGCAAATTTGAACTCAAGGCTGAAAATCAGGCATTGGAACCGCAGACAATCAAGCGGAATCCAATTCACAAAATAAATCTAAAAAAAGGCCATGAGCAGTATGATGGTGATTCTACAAGTAAACAGAAACCGTCGAAATAATAAAGGAAGATCGTATCCACAGGGAATTGTTATTGGAATTTTCTTTTCAAAACAAAGACTTAAAAAAACCGAAAAAAAGAAAGATTTGGTTTTGAAGACAATAAGAAAAGTGGTCTTGGATCGAAGATCCGCCTTGCTCAAAACTTGCCTTTTGCGTGTGTGCAAACCTTGAAGACTGACCTGATTGCGAAAGCTTTGGGGGTGTTATTCTAAAGTAGTGCTACTCGGTGACCGTTATAGCACCGTCCCTTGTTTTGTGGGATTATGGAATCAACCATGCCACCAAAGTCATTTCACCTCTTGTGATAACCCATGTTTTCCCCACATCCAAATCTAAGCCCTTACATCTCACACCTCACAGACAGATTTAACAGAATGTAGCTTATCAACGATGTCCGATGGAGCCCTTCTCCTTAGGTGCTTGATGCCGATCTTTGATTCTCTCACACTCCCTTCAAGTTATGTGATACTAAAGAGCACGTTGGTAAAGAAAACATTGCGAAAAACAAAATCAAACCTCAATTTAAATGTTGAAAAATATAGTAAAATAGTCACACACGCAGGACTTGTGCAAGTAAGGCTTCATTGCAAATCCTCAACCGCAAGCGCCTACACACGCAGACTTGACTCTAACATGAAAATAGACATGAAAATAGGAAAAGTACAAAGGAAAAGTGGTCAAAGACGTCTCTAATGGTTGAAAGGATGAGGTATTTATAGGAGAGTAAATTCAAGTCTCCGTATTGAGATTATTCGATAGGCTTGGATAAAATCTTCTATCCAAATCTTTTATCCAAATTTCGAAGATCTTCTTCATATCTCTATCTTTTCCACGAATCTTGGACCAAATCTTCATTGTTTGATCAAGTCTTGGGTTGAGATTTGTGGCCCATCAAGTCCATAATTTGGTGGATCTTGTTTCTTTTCAAATTGATCCAAAAGTACCATAAAAATCCACAAAATACAATTTCTCTCCAAAAAGATCAAAGTAGTATGAAAGATACAAAATCAATTGAGAATAATGAGAAAATGGGGTCTAAGATAAGTAAAAACAACACTCAAAAGTAGTGGAAGAACATGTTTTAGAACGACATAAAATCACTTATCACAGTACAGAATATAAAAGCATGAAGATATTTTAGGAAAATGGAAAACAAAGGGGGATTATTATTGAAAGAATTCTAATAAGACAACACTAGAAAAACCAAGAGGGAGGGAAGAAGATGAACTAGAAATAAGAACATGGAGAAATTTTCTTTCAGTTGTCGAACTCATTCCGATTTCAAGGCATCACTGCTCCAAGCAAGGACTAGTGCCATGGTTGATGTAAGAATTTTGGTTTATGAAATTGGACATTGTTGATGAATGTTAAAATCTTGCTAAATGCCATGGTTTAGCATTTCAATACATTAAAAGAAATTTATACAACTAAGTATTCCTTTAAATAAATCATAGAAATTAATGTAGTGTAACAAGTAAAATTCGAATCCATTCGGAATGATTGCAATTCCTCTAAGTCCTTTACACTTACTGAAAATAGGGGCCTAAAGAATTTAGTTTTTACATGCATAAGATATAAAATAACAATAAATGTCGTGAACACGTTACAAGGTGAAAAGAGTTTAGAGAATGTCGTGAATGCTCATGAAACACAAAAGGGAAGTGATTCGATTGAGGTTTACAACATGATCTAGTTCTTGTCACTTAAAAAGTCTTTAGGCATAAACTCAACTTAATCACACCTAGCAATTAAGAAAAAGAGTGTGAGGTCTGATGCCATATTAAACTCAAGAACTTGGAATTGAAGAAGTCAAGCAGAAATAAGTTCATAAACTAAAATAGTGTATACAACAAGTTTCTCGTTCAACCAAGTACCAGAATTGCAAGAAAAGCATAAAATACACGAACACATTCAAAGTCAGAAATAGAAGGGTAGAAAATGAGGGCTACATCTATTAGAACTTAAAGTTTCGGTGGTAAATCTGCTCTCGAAATGTAGATCTGGAAACTATCGCTCAAAAGAAGGGTATTTATGTCTTTTCTATGAAATTGTAGAAGGAAAATCTTTGATCGATATATTTTCTTTTAAGAGGTCGGCTGTTTTCAGCTAAAAGATGATTTCTCTCAGGTTTTCTCCCCTTTTTACTTCTTAACATAGATAATGCACTTTCAATATTAATTCTTACCCTGTTGAAAGTTAAACATAGACTAGAAGTACATATTATAGTTTTTAACTCAATTCTTGCCAATTGAGCCTATTTTTATAATAACCCATTCCTACCAACTAGATACATAAAAGAAAATAATTGACACACAAAACAACTTTTAACCACACTAAATACTCGTAAAAACATATATGAAAATACAATAAATGTGTAGAATTATTTCAAGAAGAGCATGTTGAGGATATGCAATATTAAAAGCCTCAACTCAAGGATAAATATGATCCATATTCAAATTCTTATAACCTTAGATGGAAAGATCGTTGAAATTTTTGATGGAACAACAATGACAATTTTTATGAGTATGAAAGTTCAAATGTAGGTTAGAAAAATATAAGAAATAAGCTCCATTTTTTCAGAAACAAGTCCATCAATTTGAATCTTGAGATCAAAACAATGCTGAAGGAAATCCAAGAAGTTTTTTGGAGGAAAGGATGAAAACTTTTATGCCATAATCAATGAAAAACAAATTAGAAAATTGCCATCCAATTAAAACCATAGATATTCAATTCTATTAGTATGGAGAGTTGAAACAAAAAGGAAAACTGCCAACATAAGAATCAAATTCTCCCAAAATACTGAATTGCAATGGAATGGTTTTTAGGAATTGAAAGTAGAAATCAATAGCAAGTTAGTCCAATGTGAGACCAAATAGGAATTTGATGTTGTTAAAAAAAGATGAAGAGGATGCTTACTTAGGTTCCTTAGAAACCTATTAAGGTGAGGTTAACTAACTCTCTTTCCTTAGAAACCCTAAACCCTAAACCAAATCAAAAGAACAAATTGAAAAAGTGAAGATTTTCAATTCATTGGGGAAAATTCTTTGAATGTCCAAGCCCAAGTTGGAATAAAAATAAAATGTGTTTTTCAATGATTATTATTCAACAATGCTTACTTGAAAGTTATCAAAAAAAATGTACAGAATCGGACATATTTTTCATTCCATGCAAAATTAAAGATTTGAATATAAGAAGAGCCCTGGATGATTTAAGATCTTCTATCAATATGATGTCATATTCAATTTGTAAATAACTTAAATTGGGATCTTTGCAAGTCATAACACACGAATTTTCCTATTAGAATAAGAAAATTATGTTTTTTAATCATGTTTTAAGTGTTTATCTTATAGTTTTTAGTATTTTTACAAATTTTAGGACATAATGTAATTTTATGTGTTAATGGGCTATATCCTTTGATTTAGCCCATCCCATGTTATTAACATTTTTTCTAGTCTAGCAGTAAAGTTCTAAAATTAGGGAGGAGACATGAATTTTGTGCATGTAGAGATTTGGAAGAATGGACAGCATTAAAAGAGGAGACATAATACACTATTCTGCAGTCCACAGTCTGCAGGTTCAGGTTAGGAACAGTGCTAGTGTCAAGAACAACACAATGGAGTAAAGGAGGGGAGATATTTTTCGAAAAAGAGGGAACGTGTAGCGAACAGGGAGTGCACGAGGGGGCTTCTCCCCCAACACGACGAGTAATGAACCAGGAGAGGAGAAGAAGAACTTCATCCTCAAGAACAGCAGCAGAGCCCAGTCCAGTGCTACTGTTCCAACTGGGGAACAGTAGCAGACGGAAACCAAATCTCTTACTGCTTTATTTTCGTATGTTGATGTTTTTCAGTTTCTGAAACCAACTCTTTCACGATGTCCTTGACATTTTCGTTGCTTCATGTTAATGTTATCATGTTTTGCCTTCAAAGTATGAGTAGTGTCACGACCCACTTTTAGGGCCCGGGAAAGATGAGTCATGACCACCTAGCCCTAGCTAAAACATTAGAACTCATGGTATCTTTCATTACATGATCTAATAACAGTAAATGGGTAGTTACATATGTAAACTGGATATAACACTTTATCCAAGTACTTTTGTATAACATAGTTCATAAGTCCATAATGAAATAGATTCAAACCAAAAAGTATATTATACATACATATATAATCATACAAACCTAGTAAACAAGCTACACTACTATATACTCATATTCATAGAACTCTGGAAAGCATGGTTGATCACTGGACCTCTACTGGCTCCTTTCATCCCCTAAAATAAATAAAAGAGTGGTCATGCTTTTGAGTTTTAAAACAAGTGAAGATCAAGAAAGAATATAAAGAATTTATAAAAGAAACTTGAAACACATTGTGAGTCCCCATAGCTATCTTTTCTCACTTCTCATGTCCATCTAGCCTAGACCTTGCTATCAGTCCATGATAAGTGAGATATAAGGTGCCCTTGTTCATGGTTCCACGCTCAGACATGTCTAACATATTAGCCATAGTGCCCGTGGTACAACCACGTTACTGAAGATATGCGTCCATATCCCCTCCATTCTTTTCTATTTTGTTTATCACATAGTACATAGAGATACATATTGCAAATATCATCTTAAAAATAACAAGGGCAGCTATCAGTGGAAAGAATCATACTTTTGAGACTCAAAAATAGCTTTTTCTGAAATAACATGAAATAACCCACTCCCTTGTTAAAACTTTCATGTAACATAAAAGGGTTCTGAGTATAGACACAATCATGTCCAGAGTAATGGAAATTAAACACTAATATTCAAAAGCAATCATGCCACTTACCTTAACACCTTAGACTCCAAACCAACTCTAAAGCTTTATTCACTGAAGTCACTATAACCTTTCCTTCAAACCTCTCCTCCTTACCTTTTGTAAAACTCAAAAATAAAATAAAGTAACCTTACATTCCATCATATATATATTCCCATCTACATCTCCTCCTTATTTTGCATGCCACATGTGGCACACATGCATGACGTACAAGTGGCGCACATGCGAGATGACACATGTCACGCACTTAGTGGTTGTCACTTGGATACATTTGATTGGCTAGGTTGGTATAAAGTAAAACAAGTTAAAACTAAAGAGTAAAGTCCTTAAAGCTTGCATCCTCACAAGTAGCTAGAACCCTAGGGATGTTTTAAGGTGAAGCATGGAGGTGTGGATCTAACATTCTTACTAAAATTCATCATTGTTTCTTAGTTATTGTTTCTATCAATCCATAGGTAGACCTAAGGAGAGGAATAAGTAGCTTCACAACTAAGATGCTTGATTTAGAGGTAGACCAACAAATAAAGACGGGAACAGTTGGTGTTAATCCGGGGTAGAACCAGTAGAATCGGGTAGACCTAGTTTTATACCCTTTGCATGCAGGTAGACCTAATAGCACCACACCACCTGCATACCTTTAAGTCATCTATGTATTTTTCTAAGTTAGAATTAGTAGTTGTTACCTATTGCATTGAAACCTGATTTCGTTTACTGAACTCACTTGCCACTGCTAGTCCGAGCTTAGACTAAGATCTACTGTTATTTGGAATTATGCATTTATTAAAACACTTAGCAAGCACAAGCTCCTTGTGATTGACCCCGACATCCACTATACAAGTTTTCTAAATTTATATTTTGTGTAGATTAGGGCTTATAAATTTATTTGATACGAAATTTCTATTTTTTCCACAACATTAGGAAATTTTCGTTTATCGAATTGGCGTCATTGCCGGGGAACAGTGTTCAAATATTTTGCATTTTTAGTTGATGCATTTGTCCTTTGGTGCAGGGAATTTCGATTTCAATCTTGAGGTCAAGAGGGCTGCTTGAGGGAACCGCAAAAAAATCAAGGGAGGTGGTTAAGTTGAGGAAAAATCATACCGTAACCCCCCAAATCTGAAAATGGCCGAACAGGAGAAGACATAGAATGAATTAGATGCTGCTGATCACACTTACAAGGGATTGTGTATCAAATTTTCAGATGACGCAGTAAGTAAACTTAAACCAGCCATGATTAATTTTTTGTCAAAGTTCTATGGAAAGATTATAGAAAATACACACGAGCATTTAAAAGTTCTGGAGTGATGGAAAAAGCAATTTGTTTGAGGGCATTTCAATTTACTTTGGAAGGAGGATCAAGGATGTGGTTTAATTACTTGAAACCGAAAAGCATATCAGTTTTGGCTGGCATGAAGAAAGCATTCTTGAGCAAATATTTGCCTGCTTCTTAAGGCTGAAGAACTTAGAAAAAAAATCAGTGACATTGTGCAAATGACTGAGGAGTCACTTCATGAGTATTGGGTGAGGTTTAATCAATTGCTTGGATCTTGTCCTCACCAATGGTTTTCAATCTGCTTCTTTGGTCAAATATTTCTATGATGGATTGATGTGTACTGATAGGTCCATGGTTGACTCATTAGTAGGGGAATTCTTGAGAAAAAAGACACCAACCAAAGCTCTTTCTTTACTTGAGGAGTTGGCTGAGCATTCCAGGCATATTATAAGAAAGCAAACCTCAAATAAGAGAATATATGAAGTGGGGAATAAGCCCAAGGCTGCAGAGATTGACCTCAAAAAAAATGTTGGTGCTATGTCAGAAATGATGAAGGAGCTATTCTTATTCCAGGTCAAGAACATGCCGTGCATAAACTGTCATAGAACATGGCATGTTTCGGACAAGTGCCCAGATTCATTTGAAGAAGAGCACGTGAAAGCTATGGAATATTTGGAGATCCAGCAGAGGAAGAAATATGATCAATATTCAAATATTACTACCCAAGCTAGAGGGATCATCCAAATTTTCGTTGGAGCAGCAACGAAAATTCTTATAAGGGGGAGAGCTCAGCAATGGGGCAGCAAAATTTTCAGGAGCAAAGATCATATCACGCACCTCTATTTCAAAGACAAAACCAGCAAAACCAACAGCATTTTGAAGGCTCAAATGAAGGCAACACTGGAGGGTGTGCTAGTAATTCTTTGGAAGAAATGATGAAAATGTTCATGATCCAATCTAACGGAAGAACAACAATTGAAGATGAAAATAGAAAATCTATCAAGAATTTGGAGACTCAATTGATACTGGAGCTTGGGGAATTGAAAAAGTAAGAACAACATCATCTTCAAATTCTAACGGAAGATTGAATTGCAGCACCATGACATTGAGGAACAGCAAGGAGAAACCCGATAGAGACTTAGTCCGATCTAAGACTAAGATAGACGAGAAGCAGGAATTTGGTGTTGCGGTTAAAGACAATGAAGAAGTGGTGGTTCGTTGAGAACCTCATAAAGTAAAGATCATTCAATCTCCATTTCATGAAAAATTGAAGACAAAAGAAGATCAAGATGAAAAGGAGAAGATTTTGAAGATCTTGGGTAATGCTCAACTTAATTTAACTATTTTGGACTATATTTCCATGGTACCGAAAATTGTGAAATATTTGAAGAATCTTTGCATGTCCAAACCCAAGATGAAGGAAAAAGGAAAGGTATTTTTAAGTGAGAGTTGTTCAACATTGCTCACTCAAAAGCTTTCTAAAAAATGCAAGGATCCAGGTACATTTTCATTCCTTGCAAAATTGGAGATTTGAATATCAGGAGAGCTGTGGCTGATTTAGGGACTTCTGTTAATGTGATGTCATATTCAGTTTATGAAGCTCTTAGATTGGGACCCTTGAAAGCATCCGGAGTGCAAATTGAATTGGCGGATCGAAGTGTCATTTCTCCCAAAGGTTTGGTAGAAGATGTCCTAATTGGAATTGAGTATCTAATATTTCCAACTGATTTTTATGTAATCAATATGCCTACTGGAGGATCAAAGGACACTACCATAATTTTGGGATGACCATTTTTGAGCACCTCAAATGCATTTATTAATGTCAAGATGGAAAAAATTGAGATGTCTCTTGATGAAGAAAAGATCATACTTCATATGAAGGATATTATAAACTCTCCAAGTGATTTTAAAAGAGTTTCTTCTATGGAGCCAACAGGAAAATTTGTTGAAGAATACTTGAAAGATGAAATCTATGAAGAGGGAAAAGAATATGAAGAATTATTTCTTGAGAATACAAACATTGAGACAAAGTTAGAGTATTTGAGTGCTCTTGGAGGTGAACAAGAAGAGAAAATCTTGAATCTAAAGCTTTTGGATGCTCACATGCAACACATTTCAATGGATGATAAGCATGAAGATTCTGTTAGACTTTCTAATGGTCTCAGCTCGGATCAAGAAACAACCTTGTTTGAGGAATTCCTCTAGAATCCAAAAGAAATTTTGGATAATATTGTGGGGACAAATGTTTTTGTCAATAATTCTAGGAAACTCAACAGGATTGAAGATTGCATAATTGCAAAAGCGTTTCCCAGCGAACAACTATTCTCAAGTAAGACTACAAACTGGGAACGAGGTTCTATTGATATTGTTCATTTTATTACTACAGGAATGATGCCAATTGGAAATGAATGCCATGAAATGAGCATATCTTTGAATGCTGAAAAATATGACCATTAGGATGATCCATATTGGTGGAGGAGATGCAAGGATGGAATCTTTAAAATGTTGAACATGATAATCTTGTGATGATTAGGATGCATGAGCTTTGTTTGAAGCCTTTTGAAACCTTGTGAGCATGAATCTCAATTATTTTCTTACGTGAGTGCAAGCATGATTAGAGGAACCTAGAGAGTGCAATCTACATTTGTTTTCATGAGTTGATATATTTCATTGGTGCAAGGATTAGTGATTGTTAGTGAAAAAAAAAAAGGAAAAGAGAATAAGGGTCAAGAAAAGCATCATCATTTGAAAAGCGATGAGACCCGAGTCTAAAAAGCAACAAATAATTTAAAAGCGTGTGTAGACTCATTGAGAAGTGAATGAATAAGCAAGGATGAATTAGTTTAGAGGAGCGGAAGTAGACCTGAAGTTATAAGGTGAGAGTGCTTGGTCAACACTCTTCGTATTAAGAGATGTCTTGAAATTATGCCTAGATTGATTTTGAAATGTTTGTTCATTCACTATCTCATATATATGAAAAAAAAAAGAGGGATAGATGCATGAAACGAAAAAACCTATTGAGTTGAATATGTTAATTCATTGTTTTAATCTTTGAATATGTTAATTCATTGTTTTAATCTTTGAAAGCACTCTCCAAGAAGAATCTATTCATGCATGCTGGAGTATTACCTATTTTGCACACAAGCACACCCATGATTCATGCATCTGAAATCTAAACATGGTCATTCATGTCTGTCATGAATAATTTCGAAAACAGGATTTTATTAGTCTTAGTTTGAACTTGAGGACAAGTTTGGTGTCGTTGTAGCATAGTGTGATAACACACGAATTTTCCTATTATTAGAATAAGAAAATTATGCTTTTGAATCATGTTTTAAATGTTTATCTTATAGTTTTTAGTATTTTTACCAAATTTTAGGACATAATATAATTTTATGTGTTAATGGGCTAAATCCCTTGATTTAGCCCATCCCATGTTATTAACATTTTTTCTAGTCCAGCAGCAAAGTTCGAAAATTAGGGAGGAGACAACAATTTCGTGCATGTAGAGATTTGGAAGAATGAGCAACACTAAAAGAGGAGATATAATGCACTGTTCTACCGTCCACAATCTGCAGGTTTAGGCTATGAGCAGTGTTGGTGTCAGGAACAGTGCAATGGAGTAAATGAGGGAAGATATTTTTTGAAAAAGAGGGAACATGTAGCGAATAGGGAGTGCACAAGGGGGCTTCTCCCCCAACACGATGAGTACTGAACCAGGAGAGAAGAAGAACTTCATCCTCAAGGATAGCATCAGAGCACAGTCCAGCGCTACTGTTCCGGCCAGGGAACAGTAGCAGATGGAAATCAGAACTCTTACTGTTTTATTTTCATTTGTTGATGTTTTCAGTTTCTGCAACCAACTCTTTCATCGTATTCTTGACATTTTCGTTGCTTTATGTTAATATTATCATGTTTTGACTTCAAAGTATGAGTAGCTAGAACCCTCTGAATGTTTTAAGGTGAAGCATGAAGGTGTGGATATAGGATTCTTACTAAAATTCATCATTGTTTCTTACTTCTTGTTTCTATCAATCCATAGGTAGACCTAATGAGGGGAACAGGTAGCTTCAGAACTAAGATGCTTAATTTAGAGGTAGACCAACAAATAAAGACGAGAACTATTGGTGTTAGTATGGAGTAGAACTAGTAGTTCCGGGTAGACCTAGTTCTATACACTTTGCATGCGGTTAGATCTAATTGCAATGTTGGTGATAATATTAGGGACTAGCTTAGCAGAAAATATGATGAATGACTTGGGTAGACTTGGGTTATTTGAAGTTGTGAGTATAAAGACATTGTACATTAAGTTATGCATTTTAAAATTGAAACCTGATTTTATTTACTGAACTCACTTGCCACTGCTAGTCCGAGCTTAGACTAAGATCTACTGTTATTTGGAATTATGTATTTACTAAAATGCTTAGCAAGTAGAAACTCTTTGTGATCGACCCTGACATCCACTATACAAGTTTTCTAAATTTGTATTTTGTGTAGATTAAACCTTATAAATTTATTTGATACGAAATTTTTATTTTTGCAACGACATTAGGAAATTTCCATTTATCAGCAAGCTTTTGAAGTTGAAATTGTATTGAAGGATGGAACCGTGGTTTGAACGAAAACCATGGTTACGGTTCTTGTATGGTTATCAAAACGGTGAACAGTTGATTTATTTTAAAATATTCAAAATATTCATTAAATATAAAGCAAATCATCCAATGGTCATGTTGCTTTTTTATAAACAACTATCAATATTTGTTGGTTAATATAAAATCAAAATAAGATTAAAAAAATATAAAATATGTTACGAATTATTAAAATAACAAATAGATATATATATTGCTAACCATGGGTAATGGCTAGTTTATGCATAAAATATTTAATATCCATTCCTATTTTTTAATAAAAAATTATCTACATATATTTTATGAATATCATATAATTTTAACATACTCTCTCTTAGTACACTTTTCACTTATCTTAGTAAGAATTTTATTTCAACTTCTAAATACAATTTGTGCTTGAAGGTACTTTCGAAATTCCAATTTGGACGACATCAGTTAGCCATGAACGATAATATTTTTATAATATAGTTTTGTGCTAGTAGTATACTGTTTTCTTATTTCTTACAAAATGGACAGATTTGATTTACAAAATTCTTCCAAAGTTTTTCAAGTAGGTTCTACTATATCTTGTGTTTTCGAAAACGATTTACATTTAGGTTTGGGTGAAGAACTTTTACTTTTGCAAGATTTTGAATCTAGCCCGTTATCCGAATATGATGATTTTGTGGTTCTCAAAAAGTGGGTTATTCAACCTCATCGAATCTTTTATATCAGAAAATATTGAGAAATGACAATGATGACTTTTTGGATATTCAAGATCATCTTGTTATTTCTAGTCCTGAGAAATAAGCAAGTATTGTTATAAGCAATACACTTACAAAAAGAGTTGGAAATCGGTACATATAAAAGACATATTAGAAAGAAATATAATGATAAATTATCTCAAACTTACTAAATGAAGTTATGTTTAGGGAGTGATAATAGTATCGAATTATTTTTTTCAATTCTAAGCTTTTTCAAATTATTATTATATGTTATTTGATACTTAATGAACTTATTTTTTATTAATTGAATTTTTTTGATGATATATAGAAATATACTCAATCGGGTTACAAAAACTTTTGTAAAAAAATGTTCGTAATATTACACTTAATTTTAAAAACATACGTAATTATTTAATTTTTAATTTTAAATCTCTATAATGTAATTTTTGGTAAAATTGCAATGGTTGGAAAGTTTATAACAATAAAAGTCATATTATTATTACTTGTTCTTGGGTCGATATTTTTTGTGGTATAAAAAATAAATTTTAACTTTTCAAAAATAGTTATTACCACATAATGTTTTTTTATTACAAAAATCATAGAAGAAATAACCGCATATTATGAAATTTTTTATTCAGTTTTTTCATTTCTTTAGATAACGTGTCTTCTAATACAAATGTCATTGAGCTTTTGAAAAATAGCATGAATCGCATATTAAATAGTATTTTTTCCACACTAGGTATACTTATCATATTTTAAATTTGTATATTTAAAGTAGTTTGAAAGAATGTAAAAACTTTTTATTTCTTATTCCCGATTTAATTAGTACAATTAGAGTTACATCTAATAGAATAGATAAATTTAAAAAGATTGATTAAAAAAGAAATATTTCTTATTGTTTTAAAATTAATTGTCCAACTACATGAAATTTTATATATGATATATTACGATTTTTTATTCCTTATAAAAATGCTCTTATTAAATTTTATAAATTTTTTACAGGTTATAATTTCATGACTCATTTCGTTTTTTAAAAATTATGAAGTTTAATGAATTTATAAAAATGATTTTTATCTTATATAAAGATTTTGAGTAGTATTTATTATCCAACTTATCAATTTGTTTTTTCATGTATTTGTTAAATATCGTTTGCTTTTTATGATCATCCAGGTGATGATAATTTTTTATTAAATGTAGTTTGAAACATGAAAATTATGTTTTTAAAACACTTTTATGAAATTACACATTTGTTTCATATTGCATCTATTTTGCATACGATAACTAGTGTACGTAAGTGTTGTTCATAGTAATGTGCATGATTGTTTGGATATCCTTTAAACCTAATCAACATCTATATATTTAAAAAAATTTGAATAAATATAGCCACCATTAATGCTTAATTATTTTTTGATGTTATTCATGATTATCGAAGTATGAAATTTATTAAAATTTGAATTTGATTGTATGCTTCAAATTCATACTTTTTTAAATTCTCTAATCTCGAGTTACTTGTATGTATGATTCATTGATATTTTAATTCATGAGATTTTTAATTGAATTTTAAAGATATATATTTAAATTTATATTTTTATCATATATTATATTGTAAATATAATTAATTATTTTTATTCTTTAAATATAATCTCCTATCATATAAAGAGTAGGATTATTTGGTAAATAAATAATTGAAATCAGGCTAATTGAATGATAAATTTTCACAAAAAATGAAAATGCTAAATGCTCCCTTAACTGTATCGCCTGGATCAGTAATTATTCATTGTATTCGAGAACTTATTGAACTTTTTGGCGAAGCAGTTCTGAATGGTGACAAGAGAGGCCCAGCCGCAGCGTGATTGCTCCTGGTCCATTCTCCCTGTCCTTTCTCCCCACAGAATCTCTCACCCATTCTATTTTATATCCCCAGTCCTCAAGCTTTTTCAAGTGTCGCAATGGCACCGCTTCTCATCTTTTTCAACTTGCTCTTCTCATTTTCCGGCGGGTTCCCATCGCCGGCGGCCGCGGAGCAGATGAGCTGCACTATGTGCTCCTCCTGCGAAAACCCTTGTCAGCCGATCCCGTCATCTCCTCCCTTTCATCCCTCCTCCCCGCCTTCGCCTCTACCTCCCACTGGCGGCTATTACTACTACTACCCGCCGCCGTCTCCGCATCAGACTTACTATTATCCGCCCGCCAGCGGTGGGTCCTATTACCCTGGTCCGCCCCCTCCTAACCCAATTTTCCCTTACTTCCCGTTCTACCCCTACAATCCTCCTCCGGCGGCGTCCGGCTCCTCCTCCAACAACTTTCCCTCTCCGGGCACCCGCCTCGCCATCACTCCTCTTCCAATCTTATGTCCCCTTCTCTTCTTCGTATTAGCACTTTGAAGTCTTCTTCGCATAAATCTTACCACCCGGGTGCACGGGCAAAATGCTGGTGGAATTGATGTCGTTTCTTACCTTGTAGCAATACCCAGAATAATCGATAATTTGTATGATGCTTGTTGGATGAATTTTCCATTGCTGATGTTCTTAATCGCTGTTCTATGAGCAAGAAAGAGAAACGAAAGGGCACCTTTACGACGAGGTGGAGAGAGCAGGCAGATGTTCGATGAAGAGAGCCGACAACAGACCGACAGCGGGTGGTGGACGCCCCCATCCATGTGACTCCTTCATGTTATTCATTTGTCGCTTCTTCATTACCATCTAATAACTGCGACTAGCCTCGCCATCATTCTTTGTTGGAAATTACCCTTCAAATAAGTATTTGATAAATTAAATCTTGAGTTTGCAGTAAAACAATCCTTCAATAAAAAAAATTTGACTCTCAAGAAATGAATATCTTTAAAATTTAATGTATAAAAATTATGTCAATCCCACATAAAAAGAAGAAGATAAGATTTATAAACCACACTAGACATCATAAACAAACCCTGATACATATAAACTTCTATAATAACTGGAAGTATAGAGCATGATTTCAAAATAAATTAAAACGAAAATTGTACATCAATAAAAGTGAATCTCTTATTATATAGATAGATAAATGAGCATATTCATGTTTGGTACGTTGAACTCAAGGCATATTCTTCATAATTCAGTTCATTAGTCCATAATCCCTTAAGAACCTTTAACAAATCTTAAACTAAACTAAACTAAAAAGATTAGATATCACACATTAATTAAGACAATTATATTAATCTAAATGAAACCTAAAACTTATATTATAAACACTTAATTAAACATTTCTAATGACATTTGAACCTAGAAAATGACATTTAATGTGTTCTTAAGATCACACTTAACAAACTTTTTGATTCCTTCATGCTCCAGATCTTGTGATTGGACCAAGTGAACCTATCAAAGTGTTGGGTTTCTCGTAGACATTATATGTCTTAAAAGCAGCGGAATTTTAAAAATTTTGAGAAACCCCAAACACAGATCTTGGAATATGGTATACAACGAATACAGGGATGCTGAAATCCTTTCAAATGACTCCGTTGTTCACCAACCGCCAATAGTAGACGGTCTCTATGGTATCCACACGTGGAGGACTCCGTTGATAACTTTCTCAAGTCTCTTGAATGTTGGTCGAATTTCTCAGATGCTACTAGAGAAAAACGCCTCCTTGTGGATCAGTCTCAGAGAGCACAAAGACCTAAGTAGGTTACTGCAGATCTGTAGATCTGAATCTTTTGATAGATGTTTGGTGACATATCAAATCAAATCTTCACAAAGATATCATCGTGTGGAGATATGTATATATTTCAAATCTTATCTATACAAGATCTTTTATTTTGAGTTTAATCAATATTAATCTCAAAATGACTATCTATTTAATTTATCAACTTTAGCAATTACATCTCATGTAATTGTGTCATTCTATTTTATATTGATGAGTGACTGCACTATTGTGTGTGACCCTATATGATTCTGATAACACACGAATTTTTCTATTATTAGAGTAAGAAAATTATGCTTTTGAATCATGTTTTAAGTGTTTATCTTATAGTTTTTAGTATTTTTACCAAATTTTAGGACATAATGTGATTTTATGTGTTAATGGATTTAGATTTAGCCCATCGCATGTTATTAACATTTTTCTAGTCAAGTAGCAAAGTTCTAAAATTAGGGAGGAGACATGAATTTCGTGCATGCGGAGATTTGGAAGAAGGGGCACAAGACACAAGGAGGAGACATGATTAATATTCAGCCGCCTATAGTCTGCAGGTTCAGGCTAGGAACAGTACGGATGTCAGAAACAGTGGACTGATTTTGAAAAATGGAAAAGAGATGTGAAGATATTTTTGGAGAGGGGAGAAGGAAGAGAAGAGGGGCAGACCCAAGGAGGGGGCTTCTCCCCCAACACGACGAGTACTGAATCAGGAGAGGGGGAAGGGAGGCCTTCATCATCAAGAACAGCACCGGAGCCCAGTCCAGCACTATTGTTTAGGGCTGTGAACAGTAGATAGCGGGCGGAAAAACATTATCTATTTGCTTTCTGTTTTTCTGAACATTTCAAGCTTCTGCATTTGACTTGTTACAATGTTTCTGCCATTTTGGCTAGCTTATGTGAATGAAATCGTGTTTTATTTCCAAAGCATGAGTGGCTAGAGTCTTAGGGATGCCTTAAGGTGAAGGGGTGTGGTGTGTTCTTAGGGTTAATGATGAAATTTATGTGTATTCCTTAACTCTTGTCTCTAACAAACCATGGGTAGACCTAAGGAGGGAAACAAGTAGTTTCACAACTTAGAAGCTTGGTTTAGAGGTAGACCAATAAACCAAGACGGGAGCAGTCGGTGTTAGTCCAGGGTAGAACCAGTAGAACCGGGTAGACTTAGTTCTATATACCTTGCATGCTGGTAGACCTAATTGCAATGTTGGTTATGATATTGGGGACTAGCTTAAGCCAAAAATATGATGAATGACCTGGGTAGACCTAGGATATTTGAAGTTGTGAGTGTAGGAAGATAACAAATTAAGTTAGGAACCTTAGTATGGCACCACTCGCAGATCCTTAAGGCGTCCTCGTATTAGTTTGAGTCAAAACCAGTACCTGTTACCTTAGCGTAGAAACCTGATATTGCTTACCTACCTTGTTTACTGAACTTGTTTACCACTGTTAGTCCGAGCTTAGACTAAGATCTACTGTTATCCGAAATTATGCATGTACTAAAACACTTAGCAAGAACAAGCTCTTCGTGATCGACTCCGATATCCGCTATACAAGTTTTCCAAATTTGTATTTTGTATAGATTAGGGATTATAAATTTATTTGATACGGATTTTCTATTTTTATTTGCAACGATATTAGGAAAATTTCCATTTATCAGGTTCTTCAATCAAGGACGTAATAATGAATTTATTAATTAATTCTTAATTAATCAAATCCATCATTATCGATCATGAGTGATATCTAACAATATATCATGATCCCCAAGATGTAAGAATAATCAGGTGAACTGATTGAGCCTTTTCATGACCAGCCACCATGCAATAAACAACTTTCATCATACTTATATCTCATTCGGTACCAGAACATGGGTGTGTGTCTTTCTGATGTATCGAACTTATAATTGCATTCAAGCACTAACACACAATGACCTACTCAAACAATTCGAGTGTCATTACCTTGGACCCAGGACTTACTGTTAGGATTTGATGTAATTACTTGAGATATGATCTCATCGCTAACATGAGTGATGAATCTTTTATTGATCAATCAACTATCTCCAACCTTAAGAAGTCACATCCCTACTCATCCATACTAGGCAAGCCATGGTTAAGCTCCCATTAGTAATGAGCGAAAATGTGAGCTTAAGATCAAGATAACTTTGTTGACATAAAGTCTAAGCTTACTTGGATGGCTGTCATATTCGAGATCTTCCTACTAACACTTGGATAGCTTCCCATAGTAGCATCTTGAAGATGAGTCATCCAGTGAATCGATTCTCTAATCAGCACCCACACATAGGTTTTAGTAATCTTATTACATCAATTGTGAGAACTATTGCCTAAACAGTTTAGGGAACTCAATGTGTGCCAGCGTATCCGTATTTGTGATATCCTCATTTCACAAACACTCTAGCCATGGAGTTTTTAACTTGAACATAAATGCTTGAAGAATCTCACATTATGATCTCATCATAATTTGTGTAGCACATAGATCAAGTAGAGAATTTTATCAATGATGTTTGATCACAATTCAAGGTAAACATCAAAGGATAAGATTTGCCAATGAATTGATTGTCTCTAGAACACATACACCAACACAGAGTATTATTAGTTTTGTTTACTTCATCTTCATTCTCCTTGTCTTTGGTATCCATGATCTTATCCCCCCTTTCTTTAGCAAATTCATCCTTGACTCATCACCATCTACATCACAAGAAATCAAGTGAGTAATGTTGAATGTAGAATGAACAAAAAACTCATCTGATAGGTCAATTTTGTAAACATTGTCATCGATTTTCTTAATAACTTGAAAAGTGTCATTTCCTAGAGGTGAAAGTTTTTATTATCTCTTAGAAATCTTTCCTTTCATAAATTTACCCAAACCCAATCTTATGGGAATTATAACTTTTCTTGCTATGTTTCTTTGTCTTTGATTGTAACAAGTAAGGTAGATAAGATTCAATTTATTACCTAGATCTGTTCATCAGTTTGTGCATGATAGTGGTAGAGAAAAGAAGCTTTATTCACTACTTATTCCAAAATGTGCGCAAAAAGTGGATGAGAAACTTGGTATCTCAATTACTTACAATTGCAAGTGGCATATCATAAAGCCTAACAAGCTCCCTAAAGAATACATTAGTAATATGGTTAGTGTAATCAGTTTTGTGGCAAGTAATGAAATGTGTCATCTTAGATGACCTATCAACTATTACAAATATTGAATCATTTCCTTTTTAAGTTCATGGTAAGCTTAAAAGAAATGTTATTGGAGCATATCTCAAGCATTTTGATGTCCCCAAAGTATCCCATAATTCCTCTACCACAAGCTTCCTTTATCAAAACTCTCGAATGGAACATTGAGGGATGCATAAATTGTTCATCTTGAAAAGCAAGTCTTGATAAATAAAAATTCCTAATGTTGTTGCAAAAATAGAATTTTTGTATCAAATAAATTTATAATCTCTAATCCTCACAAAATATAAATTAAACATGAAATGTAAAGTGGAATTCACGGTCGATCACAAGAAGCAAGTGTTTGTTGTATGTTTTAGTAGATGCAAGATTATAGAATAAACGTGATACTCTTAGTTCAAAGTTTGACTATCAGCAGTAGACAAGTTTAATAACTACGATGAAATCTAAATGTAGACAATAAGTAACAAATACAACTTCTAAGTATAAAATAATACTAAGATGCCTCGAGGTGGTGTAGGTGTGATAAACGGAAATTTTAGCATATCGTTGCAATTAAAGCAAACTTCCATATCAAATACATTTATCAGCCCTAATCTACACAAAATACAAATTTAGAAAACTTGTATAGTGGATGTCGGGGTCGATCACAAGGAGCTTGTGCTTGTCATGTATATTAGCAGATGTATATTAGCAGATGTAGAATTCAAAGTAACGATAAGTCTTAGTCTAAGCTCGGACCAACAGTGGTAAATAAGTTCGGTAAACAAGATCAGTAAACAATATCAGGTCTCAACGCTAAGATAACAAGTACTGGTTCTAACTCAGAATAATATTAAGGTGCCTTAAGGGTCTACAGGTGGTATAGTGTCAAAATCCCTAATCTAATCTACCATGTTCCTGCACTCACAATTTCAATTAACCTTAGTCTACCCAGGTCATTCATCATATTTTCGGCTAAGCTAGTCCCCCATATCATCACCAACATTGCAATTAGGTCTACCTGCATGCAAATCATATAGAACTAGGTTACCCGGTTCTATTGGTTCTACCCCAGACTAACACCTATTGCTCTCGTCTTGATTTGTTGGTCTACCTCTAAATCAAGCATCTAAATTGTGAAACCACTTGTTCCCCTCCTTAGGTCTACCCATGGCTTGATAAAAACAAGAACTAAGAAATAATGGTGAATTCTATTAAGATTCCTAGACTCACACCATCATGCTTCACCTCAAGGCACCCCTTGGGCTTTAGCTACTCATATTTGGAAGGTAAAAAGTAATGACATTAACATAAAACAACGAAAATGTTAAGAACATTGTGTAGAAGTTGGATGCAGAAACTAAAAACATTAACAAACGAAATCAAAGCAGTAAGAAGTCTTGTTTCCGTCTGCTACTGTTCTTGGACCGGAATAGTAGCACTGAACTAGTTCTGATGCTGTTCTTGAGGATGAAGTTCTTCTTCTCCTCTTCTAGTTGGTGTTCTTCGTGTTGGAGGTGTTGTTGTTGATGGAGAAGTTGTCCCCCCTCCCCTGGAGGTTGTTGAATGTTGGAGGGAAAAATCCCGCCATGTGTATTCTGAAAAACACGTTATCCCCTTGCGATTCTCTCTCCTCTCCCTTTCTCTCGCCTCCCACTACCCAAGGCAAGTACATTCTCTGACAATCTGCTGTTCTTGCCCCTGACTTGCAGATTGTTGTCAGGATAGTGTATTCATTACTTCCTGGTGCGTGGTAACATACACGAAATCCTTGACTTTTCCATGATTTTTGGGTAGCTGCTAGGCTCAAAATTGGGTTAGAACATGGTTGGGCCTAATCAAAGGATTTAGCCCACTAACACACCAAAAGTCACATTTCCCTAAATTATATATAAAAATACTTGAAATTATAAAATAAACAACTAAACTTAATTAAAAACTCATGATTTTCATATCCTAAAAACACGAAAATTTGTGTGCTATCAAGGTGATGTAGTACTAAGGTCTTTATTTAATGTATAATGTTTCTATTCTCACAACTCCAAATAATGTAAATATACTCAGGTAATGCCATGTTTTTGGTTCACATAACCCTTGATTTCATCACTCATCTCACCCTTAGGTCTACCCATGTGCGAAATATGTAGAACTAGATCTACCCATTTCTATTGATTCTATTTAGGACTAACACCTACTATTCCCACCTTGATTTGTTGGTTTACCTCTAAATAGAGCATATGAGTTGCGAAACTAGTCATTTCCCCCTTAGGTTCACTCGAAAAATGATAGAAACGAAATCTAAGAGATATTAATCAATTTTCTTATGAACGCTAGCCCCCACATCACCATTTTATACCTTAAGACATCCTTAAGATCTAGCCACTCATGTTCAAGATAAAAAGCATGATTTCATAAACATAAATTGAATAGAGCATCTCAAACATTACTCAACAAACAATCATGGCCAAATATTCAGCAAGTAAAAGAAAACAAATTAGAATAGTCCTGTTCTCCGTTTGCTACTGTTCACAGTTCGGAACAATAGTGCTTAACTGGATTTTGGTGCTTGTTCTTCACATTTGATATTTTTCTTCTAGAAAATCGTCTTCTTCTTTCTTTCTTCATGTTTTTCCTCCCCTTCCTGGGGTTTGGTTCCATTTTTCTTCCTCTTCTCTCTCCAAAAAACATATCTTCATTTTTTTTCCATTTTCCACCCTATTCCTGACATCCGTACTGAACCTACAGACTGCAAGCAGCGACAGTGCACTCATTGTCCCTTCTTTTTATACTGCTCCTTCAGCAATTAGCTGCTTGCATGAAATCCATGTTTTAGCTCTGATCTCATGCCTTGCTGTGGGCTCACAATTGGGTTATAACAACACAAAAAAATTACATATTTATTAAATTTTTGTAGAATAATTAAAACTATAAAATAAACATCTAAAACATACTTAAAAGGTTATAATTTTAATATCATAAAAGTAGGCAAATTTGTGTGTTATCTGTCATCTTGTCCATAATAAGTGTTTTGAAATTTATACTTATAAGAAAGCTTGATATCATTAAAACCGTGATCAAGAGTATAAAACTCATTTATCGTTGAAAATCTCATCATTTGACCATCAACAGTAGCCAAAAGTGTATACCTTCGTCATAATGCATCAACAACAATGTTCTCTTTACTTTTCATATATATGATAACATATGGAGATGAATCTATGAATTTCAACAATTTGTCATGTCTTCTATTGAGATTTACTTGACTCTTCACATGTTTCAAACTCTTATGATCACTATAGATGACAAGCTCTCTATACCATAGGTAATGTTTCCAAGTTTTTAATGGTCGTACCAATGAGCACAACTCCTTATCATAAGTTGGGTAATCAAGCATGGTTCCACCTCGCTTTTCATTAAAGTATAATGTGGACCGCTCTTCTTGCATTTGAATAGTATTTATTCCAACTCCAGAAGCATCACATTCATTTTCAAATCTTTTCTAAAAATTAGGTAATGGAAAAAGCTGAGCTCTTATGCTTCTTCTCAACAAAATTAAAAAAATGTGAACATCATTTATGTATATAATGAGTTTAATGAATTTTGTAGTAAATGGGTATCATACATAAATATAGTCTGTATATATATCATATATATCTCAATGTATCTTATGCATAAATTGTCTCTGTATATATTGCAATTATTTTTATGTATAGTATTTATAATGGCTTCCATACCCATGTGTATGTATCAACAGATATAACAAAAACTATTTTTTGTTTAATGGAATAAGAAATATTTTTGTATATCTAACAAAAATTATACAAATTCACAAATAATATACAAATGCAACCTATGCATGAAAGGTATCTGTATGCACAATAAAAAATAATTGTAAATTTATACGATGCTGATTATGCATAAGCTTCATGTGGCAAAGTAAGGTGTCTATATATATGGGTGCAATTCATGCAATATCTTATTTTATTACTGGATTCATTACTTGTATTTGACTGTATGTTTTGTATTTTTTAATATTGTGACTCAAAGTGAGTTTTACTTGCATATGGCCCTTTGATATATTAATTAATGTGGTTTTCAATTAGACTTTAAATATGTAGATTTAGTTTTGTATTTGTATTATGTATAATTAGTTATTTTTAATGTGTGAAATATGGTATCATGTAGTATGAAGAAAAAATAGATGTATTTAGCAAATGAATATACAAAATAGGGCTAATTTGCCAATGTTTACCAAATAGAGTCATTTAAACAATAAGAAATTGGTAGATAGCTGCTTTTCTAATTTACTCCTCAAGATTTGAAGCCAATTTTTTGTCTATTTCCATTGAGGGAAACACAATGGATACATTGCAAACCCGTGACCAATCAATTGGGTGCAAATTTCTTACATGGGCTGAAAATATTGAGCTTGTTTGCCATTCGGTTCAATTCGGATACTTGAATCAATACAGAATTATTATTCAAATCTCATTTGGTTGGTTGGTTGGTTCAGGTTTTCATGAGTTTTTATTATTTTAATTTAGATAAACTTAAATATGTAAAATTGTGTACAAAGTAATATTTAGTATATCAATTTCACATATGTAAATAATACAATTTCTTTTTATGTTTCGTATATTTGCTTAATACTAATGAGTTTATAAACCAAACTTTTGGGGAAGACCAAATATCATCACAATGACAATGAGAAATAAGGAAGAAAAACTTGGAATAGAGTTAATCCAACTGAGAGTGAAATAGGTATGGGGAAAAAATATGAAATGATTGTGGAAGAAGAACATGAATTAGAGATTGTTACAGAACCCATCATAGTGAAGGTAACACAACATTTATTGCCTGGAAGGCTAAAAGCAAGAAGAGGAACAACACAAGAAAGCGAAGATGTTGAGAGCCTTAGGTATCACACAAATGAACTCGATGCTTTTAGAATATGTTGAGTTGGTGCTAAAAAGTGTTAAATAACTGAAACACCAATGCATGTTTAAAAAAAGCTAAAAAATAAAAGAAAAGAAAAATTAAATGAGATTTGCTAAACTCTTCTTACATGGAAATTATCAAAGAAAAGCATGGATCAAGGAATTTTTTTATTCCTTGTAAAACTGGGTACTTGAATATAAGGAGAGCAATGTTTGATCTTACATGCTTTGAGATCAATGGGTAATCTCTCCTATGTGACTAGTTGAAAATATTTTGGAGAAAGTTGAACAGTAAGTGTTTCAACTAATTTTTATGTAGTGAATATGCTTGTCGAAAGTTCAAGAGGTTTTTATGGGGCATACCCACTATTTTACTATAAATTTTGGTATGCCTCTTTTGAGCACTTGAAATACCATAATTAATGTGAAGATGGGCACTATCGAGTTGTATTTTGATGAAGAACTATTTTAGTGGATGTCATTGATAAGTTAGTTGAATGCTTTTAGAAAACTATTCTAGAAAAGGAAGAGTTTCATGAAGAATCATTCTTTGCAAAAATGGATGATGAAACAACATCAAAGCAGCTAAATGCTATATGGACTAAGACCTTGGAATAGAGAATATCCAAAATGAAGGCATTGTCTACCATCTCTAGTATGCATTCTTGGATGAGGAAATGAGTAACCTTTTTATCAACTCTAATAGTCTTAGTTCTTACCAAGAGACAATTAATCGAGGTGGTAATCAAGAACAAGAAAGCAATTGATTGAATTCTAAGGGATATTGAAGGAATTTGTCCTTCTATATGTATGCACAAAATTCTCTTGAAGGAGGGATCTACATCTATTCATAGAAAAGGAAATTGTGAAGTTTTATGATGCATAAATTATCTATTCCATTTTTTACAGTAAGTGGGCAAGGTTAATCCATGTGGTATTTAGATGGGGTTGATTGTGGTGGAAAATGAGAAAGGAGAACTTATGCCACAAAGTGTCCAAAATGGGTGGCAAGTATGTATAGATTATAGGAATCAAAATGAAGTGATGAAAAAATTATCCTTTCCCTATCATTGATTAGATGTTAAAAAATCAGTAAGAAAATCATTTTATTTTTTTTGGATAGGTATTTTAGATATAAAAAAGTTTCTATTTTAGGAAAATATTACCATTGCTTCCTCATTTGGAATCTATGCCTATGAAATGCCCTAGCCACCTTCCAAAGGTGTATGATGAGAAGCCATATAGTAATCCAAAGATAGTTTTATTTGTTATATTTGCTTTAGAGAAATTTAGATCTTAACTTTCAGGGACCAAAGTTGTCATTTAGACAAACAACTTGATGGTGAAACATTTGATAGAGAAAGACTCCAAACTGAGGCTTATTAGAACCCAAAAAAGAAATCTTGGGTAGATCTAGAAGAAATCACCTGTTAATTGACCATCTTAGTAGGATAACATGGAAAAGCATGGTAACTCTGTCACAGAAACATTGTTGAAGAACAATTATTCTTTGTGAATGCTATCATTGAGAACCTTACTTTTCCGATCTTGCTAATTTTGTTTCAATAAAAGTGATACCACTAGGAATGGGCTACCATGAGAAGAACTCAAGAGTGACCTCAAATATTATATTGGGATAATTTATTTATTTGAGAGATGCTAGTGGTGAAAAATTCTATAGATATTTCAAGCCTAAAAGTTTTCCCAATCAAACATAATTTGTATATTGAACATTCAATCCACACATAATTCACAAAGATATTAATGTAGTAAGAACAAGTCCAAATCAAGAGAGCACAGTTGTTGGTTATGCACTTAAGTTGGATTAAAAAGGGTGGTTTTTCTACAAAAAAAGTTTCTACTTTAACTAAGGTAATAAAATTCTTCTAATAACTCCTACACTGGAAAGCAGGAAATAGAATGCATACATCAGCATTTCAAATAGAAAATAGTAAACTCTTTTATTAATCTGAAATTGAGCTGCATGTAAACAAGTAAAAATTCATTGAGTTTCAAGTTCTAGTCTAGAGTTGTGCATGCAAACATTAACATAAACAAAAATCACTTCCATTCGAATAAAACATCCAAAACAACTAGTTGTTAAAAGCAAAAAATGTTAATGTCATGCAAGCGCAAGAAGTAAAAAGTGCAAGAATTAAAGGTGTTGAAAATAAAATGATTGTCAAGATTTTGCAGTATTTTTCATCTTCTCTACGAACATCATGGTTGCAAGACTTCTTCTATTTTTTCACTGTCTCAAATTTGCTCAGCCGAACATCTAAATGCCCAAGTTTTGTTCCGTGTCATACTAGAACTAAAGTCACTGGAAACTCTCCTTCTCTTCTATTTGGGTCTTGGTTGCACTTTTGGAACTCCTCTACATCCCTCTAGTTCACCATAAATTGCATAAAACACTGAGGGGAGAAAATGTCTCCAGGTAGAAGATCTTTTCCTTCATCCACTCACTCCAGCCAAAGTGCCTCCACACTCTCTCTCGCATAACGTCCTTGTTGCTTGTTTCCTTTTTTTGTGCTAACTTCCCTCAAACTTCATGGTATACCTATAATTCCTATTTTGCCCATGTACTAAAAAACAACTTCATATATTGGTTTGATCACATGGCCCAACCCAAATGGGTTAGGTGAGCATGAGCTCGGATGAATAGTAATCCCAACATGCACTTGGACTAAGTAAAAAATGGCCCAAATCATGTTTCTACTAAAAATAATTTGACCGTGTATTTTGACATTTTTCTTATTTAACTTCACTAAATTCCAACACTTTAACATTGAAATTGACTCAAATACATTAAAATATGACACAACATCGATGTATTGATGAATTTGAAATCAAAAAAAAATTTCAATCATGTTGTACAACAGTGATCTTACTTAGTGATGTGTTTCCATTTTAAATTCACATTTAACAGTTTAGGATAATTTATTATCAAGGTGGGAGTTATTATTCAAAAAAATCCAAATTTTTATGCTTGATACGCCATGGATAGTTCAAAATGTATAAGAAAAATTGTAAGGCCAAAGGTCCAATGATAGTACAGTATCCCACATTGGTTATGGATAGGAGGGGGGGGGGACATGCACGAGATCTTTTTCCCAGGAGGGTAGAACATAAAATTGTGAGGGTTGGGTGTTCTATGCGGAAAATATCATGCAAGGCGAGGGTGAATCGTAACATCAATAATCAATTTTAGCTCGAATAATTTGAAGGGGAACCTACCCTCTTTGATCCATTCGACATGTGCAATTTCTTTGCCATTGATATTTTCTTTTTACTTCGTAGTTCCTATTAGAAAAAAAGGAAGAAGAGAAGCTAATACATATGGAAAAGAAAGGAATTTAACTTATAGTTAATAGAGGAGTATTTTTCTTTATGATTAGATTTTAAACTTTTAAATAATTACCCCCAAGGCCTTTTGAATTGATCTTTGTGAATCAAGAAGTAAATTCTAGCAAAAAGATTGCAAAAAGAAAAAGGCATGTAATGCTAGCAAAATGTCAATTTTGGAGCACTATTGTGGAAAAAGCTAGCAAGAAAATTATGGTTGAATGTAGCTAGAAAGGGGAAAATTGAAAAGACAACTACTATTGCTCCCACTTATAAATAACACGACGCATTGAGAGTGACAAAGGAAAAATTTCAAGGGCTGGAAGCCATTTTGCATGCTGCACATCTGGGAAGACTACTTGCCCTACAAGCAGGAGAGTCTTGTGAAGTAGAGCGACGAAGCAAGGAATTGAAGCACTTGATTTTTAGTAGAGTTACAAAGGCAAGGGCAAGTAGGTAATGGAGTAAAGACTTGATGTGCATCACAAGTCATGGCTTGGAAGAAGAAAGGAAGAAAGACAATGGGTAAAAAGAAAGCAAAAATTAGGAGAAAGATGGGTAAAGAAGCACTTGTATGAGTAGAGGAAAATGTTTACCTGAAGTCAAAACCTTCGAAGCAATTGAAGAAATCTCAAAGAATCCAAAAAATGGAGAAAGAGATATAATAGTAGAATCAGAAGACCTAGAACCAATTCATGAGGGAGAAGTAAGGTTAATTTATTCACCAATCCTCTGATGTGATATGTTCATTTGTTGATTTCTACTATGCCTTTAGCCATCATTTTTTAGATTGAATTTACTGTACAAGCATGAGTTATTTGTCATGTGGTGTTTATTGCATGAAAAACCTTTGAATTTAGAAACTATCTAAGTAGAACAAACAGGAAGGGAGAAAGAGTGAAAATAAGGGAGAGGAAAAAATTTCAAACATTAGATCCAAGAGACAAAAAGAAGAGGAGAAGAAGAAAGAAATCAAAAAACAAGGAGATGCAAGAGAAGAAGATATATTTTTATTGGATCATCTGAAGAAGTCAAACACAAAAATACTACTCCCAACTAAGAGTATAGTGAAAACATATTACTTTCTTATGTAGAATTTATTCTACTCGACATTATTGTTTATTTTATGTTTGGTAGACTTGGATTATGTGCATGTCATTAATGCAGTTCAACATGTTCATTTTGTTTATGTTCAGCCAAAGTAGCTAAACAAAACATGACACTTAGGGTAGAAATGGGCAGGCTTGCTCATAGCTTTCTAGTCCACTATAATCGCTTATATTCATTTTTTTCTTGCGAAACCTGGATGGATTCCAGAGAGGAAAAGATGACTTGGATAATCAGGTCTACCCAACTTGGATAATTAAATTTACCTAGATGTATACCAAAAGTTTGGAAAAACTAGCTGGGTAGACTAGAGATTTTTATTGGATAATCAAGTTCATGATTATCCATCTATTGTTCTGGCAAAGGCGTATCCATCTATAGTGAGAAGATATAATGCATTAACCTTGATGCAACAAGTACAAAGTTTCTTATGTTGGACCATGATTCCATTATGTCACATTTGATGTGTTTGATTTAGAATTTTGTTTTATAAATTTATTTGGTATGGAGTTTAGTTATTTTGGAATGATATGAATATTTCCATTTATCATGGCTATATCCTTTTCGAACTACAATATATTCCTCATTTTGGAATAAAGTTGCTGACCCTCGATTGACTACCTAGATGAATGCATTGGAAGGACAGTCTTATGTTGTCTTGCTTGTTAGGTCCTAATCGATGGTGAATATTTTATCATCAATTTATTGGGAGAAAAATCATATTAGGGTAGTCTCATATCACCCATAATGGACCCACATTGGAACAAGTGTGTCTCATCAAGCTTATGGTCCTTACAACTCAACTCGTTGAGTAATGCTTAACATGGTCGCATGAGGACAAAGGTAGTGGGGAAAATACCAACAAGTGCCTAGTGCTATTTTTTCTTCTCCATACTATTATACCCTTGTGTCTCATTCAACTACTGGTTTGTCTCGGGGTTCAACCTTACTATGATAAGGAAGTTTTCTAGGTTTCGGAAACAAGGCATATTTAAGGGTAAGGCACCCACCCATCAAGGGTTAGCTTGCTTTTGAAAGTCCTTTAATAAACGGAAATTTTTGAAGTGTTGTAATAAAATCAAATTTTCATATCAAATAAATTTATAATCCCTAATCCTCACAAAATACAAGTTAAACACAAAATGTAAAGTGGAATTTGGGGGTCGATCACAAAGAGTTGATGCTTGCTATGTATTTTTCGTGATCCAAAATTTGGAATACCAGTGGTTCTTAGTCTAACTTCAAACTAATAGTAGTATGCAAGTTCAATAAACAAGATCAAGTCTCAATGCTGAAAATTCGGGGTCTAAGGTTAGCTCGCTTTTGTAAGCCCTTTGATAAACAAAATTTTTTGAATTGTTGCAATAAAATCAAATTTTTGTATCAAATAAATTTATAATCCCTAATCCTCAAAAAATACAAGTTAAGCACAAAATGTAAAGTGAAATTCAGGATCGATCACAAAGAGCTGATGCTTCATATATTTTTCGTGATGCGAAATTCAGAATAACAGTGGTTCTTAGTCTAAGTACAAACTAACAGTAATAGGCAAGTTCAATAACATATATTGGTTCTAATACAAAGTAATTCTAAGATGCCTCAAATGTATGCAGGTGGTGTGGTGCTAAGATGCCTAATTTAATTTATTATGTTCCTATACTCACAACTCCGAACAACCTAAATCTACTCAGATCATTCATCATGTCTTCGGCTAAGAAAGTCCCCAATATCATCACTAACTTTGTAATTAGGTCTACCCACGTGCAAAATATATAAAACTAGATCTATCTGATTCTACTGCTTCTACCTTGGACTAATATCTACTGTCCCCACTTTGATTTGTTGTTCTACTTTTTAATCAAGCATCTAAGTTGCAAAGCTATTCATTTCCCTCCTTAGGTCTACCCATGAAATGATAGAAACAAAAGCTAAGTGACAATGATGAATTATGTTATGAACCCAAGATCCACATCACCACGCTTTACCTTAAGGCATCCCTACAGTTTTAGCTACTCATACTTGGAAGATAAAACATGATATCATTCAGATAATGTGGCGAAAATAACAGAAGCATTGTAAGTAAGTGAGTTACAGAAACTCAAAACATTCAGTAAACGAAAAGAAAGTATAAATTGTTCTGATGCCTGTTTGCTACTGTTCACCGTCTGGAACAATAGCATTGAACTGGGTCTTGGTGGTGCTCTTCAAATTTAAGGGTCTCCTCCCTCAGAATCCTCTTCTTCCTCTTTTGGGTTCAATGTTCATTGTGTTGGAGGAGCCCTCGTGTGCATGCTGTTGGAGCTCTCTCTCTACTATGAGGTCTCTCTCTCCTCTAAAAAGATCTCTCCTCCATTACTGCATTGCATTGTTCTTGACACTAGTATTGTTTTGAGCCTGAACTTGCAGATTGTAGGCGGTAGAACAGTGCTCTTTGTCTCCCTTTGGATGTTGCGCCTCTTTAACTTGATCAACACGTCTCATAGTTTGATTTTTACTGCTAATCTTCCTGCTGAACTTAATTAAACATCAGTAACAAAAGTGGTGGACTAAATTAAAGGATTTAGCCTACGTTTCAACATAAGCACAAAATTAACATAAACAACACATAAAACATGAAAAATCACACAAAGCTAACCTAAATCACAGTAAAACATAACAATTTTGCATCATAAAATGCAAAGAAAACGTGTGTCATCATCCTTCCCAAAATTTGGCTGTCTGATGCATTAAATCAATCATCAATTTGATGCGTAGGGAGATGATGTTTTGGCTTTCAATTTGCTTTTTCGAATTTTACTCTCATGGCACCCACCTATACTAAGTGTAAATTGCTGGTCCCTAAAAATCTCAATGAGATTTCATATTTCAGCCACCATGGGGTTCTAAAGTAAGATTAGCACCTTCCCATAGCCTACACCACCATCATGTGTTAGGATTCCTTCAGAAGGTGCCCTCCTACATTTGGGTGCCTTTAATGTTGGGCTACGGTTTCCAGCTAGTCTCATTCATCACAAGCTTTATGATAACATTGAGGATAGGAATCTATGCTCTTCGTCTCCGTGTTTTCACTATCTTATTTCAGATATCCACATTTGGTGCATAGGCACAACATTGCACCCACCATGGATGATGTCCTTCATTTGTATGATGTATAGAGTATTCAAATTGGCGGGACTAAAGAATTTGGGGAGATCTCAACCCATTTTAACATTCATTCATCAAAGTCTAGAAATCTCCCTACACAAGCTTTCCAACACCTAATGCTCACAGTGGCAATGCATTGGTAATGCTACCTCAACTCTAATTGGTTTAGACAAGGGAATTTTTGCCAATCTTTGATCTAAAATTCCCCTGTCTTCCATCCAACAAGGCTATTTCTCTGGCTCATTGCCTTCGAGGTGATGTAGGGTTGTAGTCAATCATGCATTTTCACCAATAGAAATGCTTAACTAAAATCTACAATCAACACAGTTGGGTTGCAAAAAGTCCATAAAACCTAATGCATGATCCAAGCATTTGGTTCCTAGTTTTGGCACTCTAGATTCATCTACTTCTAGACTTGTGCTTGTTGAAGGAGATTGAGATGACAACTAGGGATGAAACTCAAGGCCCAAGCTCGTGGGCCGGCCTGGCCCAGCCCTAAAAACGTCGGGCTTGGGCCTAAATATTGATGACCCGAAACTTGATCAGGCTTTGGAGCCCGAAGCTCGAAGCTCGAAGCCCTTAGGGCTGATTGGGCTTAGGGCTCGAAAATACATCAGCAGCCTCCATAAATAATTGATTAGGTACAAATTTTTTTGATATGCATTCAATGTAATTATCCTATGATTCTATTTTTTATATCGTCTTTATTTTTTTTTATCATTTTTATATGTTTATTTTTACATGTTAGGATGGATATGAATAATGTTGAAGAAGATAGTTGTGATTTGCAAATATTACGATCATCTTGGCCATCTCTGACATCTTCTATTGGAAAGGATTCAGAAAATGTCAGTGATACTATGCCATTATCTAAGAAGCCCAAGTTTGAAGTATGACATCATTTTGAGAAAATTGGAAAAGTTAATGGTGTAGAAATGTGCAATTGCAATTATTGCAAGAAAATGTTGACTTGTGGTGGCAAGTCAGGTATATCTCACTTATTAAGGCATTCTCGAAGTTGTTTGAAGTCTCCAAAATTTCATGATGTAAGTTCTTTACTTAGTGGTCAAACTACTTTGGTTAGAAAAGAAAAATTTGATCATAATGAATTTTGAGATTCAGTAGCAAGACCAATTATCATGCATGATCTTCCATTTTCTTATGCTGAATATGAAGGAGTTAATGCTGCAAATAGAATTCTGAATCCTGATTTTAGATCTATTAGTAGAATTACTGCAAGAGCTGATTGTATGAAAATCTATGCCAATGAGAAGGAAAAATTGAAATCTTTATTGTCCTCTATTTCTGGAAGAATTTCTTTGACATCAAATACTTGGACATCTGTTACTATTGAAGGATATATGATTGTGACTGCTCATTATGTTGATGAAAATTGGAAATTGAACTCTAAATTGCTTGCATTTGTGGAATTGGATGGTCCACATACTGGAGAGTTATTAGCAGGTAAACTATATGGAGTATTGAGAGATTGGCGAATAGATTCAAAAATCTTTCAATCACACTGGATAATGCAACTTCCAATGACAGTATGATCAGAATTTTAAAAGAAAGGTTTCAACTGCAGAATGGGTTATTATGTGATGGTAATTTTTTTCATATAAGATGTTGTGCACATATCTTGAATTTGATTGTTCAAGAGGGATTGATAAATGATTTTGTGTCACTTATATTTGAGCTTTTTAGGATCCACTTAGATGGGTTTTGCATTCTTTTTATCCTACTTTTCCTATGTTGTTAGAAGAATTTTATATCTTTCATACCACTTTGATCTTTTTGGAGGGAAAGTACGTTTTGTGATTTTTCAGGATAATTTTGGCATAATTTGGAGGATTTTTGAGCTACTTTGATGGAGGCTAAGATTTGGTTTATCTAGATGAAGACTTGGTCAAAGATTCTCGGATAAGATAAGATTCGCATCTTATCTTAGAAAAGTTGAATCTTATCCTAAAAGATTTGTATCAAATCTTAGAAGATTCAGATAGAAGATTTGATGTGAGCCCATTAAAAAATCCCGATAAGTCCCCACCATTATATAAAGATCCAAACGCGAAGATCAAAGAGCAGTCAATTGGTGGATGACCAAAGAGTCAATCTAGGGTTTAGAGTCGAGTCTAGCATGTTTTGGATTCCTTTCCCTTTGTTTTTCATCAACTTTTGTTGTTTAGAGTCTAGCATGCGCATGTGAGCGCTTGTGGCTGAGGATCTGCTGTGAAGCCTTGCTTGCGCAAGTTCTGCGCGTGTGACTGTCTTACCATGTTTTTCAGCATTTAATTTGAGGTCTGATTCTATTTTTCGCAACGTTTTCTTTACCAACGTGATCTTTAGTACCATATAGCTCTAAGGGGGTGGGAGAATCAAAGGTTGGCCTCAAGCACCTAAGGAGAAGAGCTCAATCGGACATCGTTGGTAAGGCACATTATGTCTAATCTGTTTGCGAGGTGTGAGGTGTAGGGGTTAGATTTGGGTGTGGTGAAAACATGAGTTATCACAAGAGGTGAAATGGCTCTGGTGGCGTGGTTGATTTCATAATCCCACAAAACAAGGGCGGTGCTATAACGGTTACCGAGTAGCACTACTTTAGAATAACACTTGTAGAATTACCACCAGGGATTGAAAGTGACAGATATTGCTTTGAAAAAAATTAGAGATTGTGTTAAATATGTTAGATCTTCTCAAGATAGAATGAGAGAATTTGAAAAGTATGTCAGGGATGAGCACTTGGAAGATGTTAGTGGTAGTTTCTTAAAGTTAGATTTACCTACTAGATGATATTATACTTATTTGATGTTACAAACTGCCTTAAAGTATCGTCTTGCAATTACTGCTTTATGCTATAGTACTGGTAATTCTCTTATTAGTCTTACCAAAGATGAATGGGAGAGAGCAATGAAGATTTGTGATCTATTGGGACCATTTTATGAGATTACAAATTTGATATCAGGATCACAGTATCCCACTTCCAACTTGTATTTTATACAGGTTACAATGATTGAATTGAAGCTTAAAGAACTTTCAAGTTGCACAGATGAAGTGATAAAAACAATGATATTAGCAATGAAAGAGAAATTTGATAAGTATTGGGATGAGTATTATATCACTCTTGCATTTGGATGTGTTCTTGATCCAAATATAAAATTGGAATTTCTAAGATATTATTATGAAAAACTTGATCCTTATACTTATGAAGAGAAGATAGATAGAGTTAAAACAGCATTGAGAAGATTATTTCATGCTTATGAACAAATGTGGATATTATCTGATCAATCTAGTGTAAATATATTGAAAGATTCCAGTTCATATGCACAAGAATGCTCAAAGTTAAAAGGCTCAAGTACATCTTCTTCTAAGCTTTTTCTTGAGGTAAGTTTGATTTTTTACCTTGATATATTTAATTTATCATAATATTTGTTATAATGTGCATACTTTTTTCTTTGTACAATTGTAGGATTATCGCAAAGAAATAAAACAACGACTTTCAAGTAAGGGTAAATGTGAACTTGATATATATTTGGATATGGAGAACGGAGATGATGATTCTGATATAAATGTTCTAGATCATTGGAGGAAGAACAGTTATCGTTTTCCTAAATTATCAGTGATGGCAAAAGATATTCTTAGTATTCCAATCACTACAGTTGCTTCAGAGTCCACTTTTAGTATTGGAAGTCGCATTTTGAGTAAGTATAGAAGTAGATTACTTCCAAATACGATGCAATCTCTTATTTGTGCACATAATTGGTTACATGGATTTAAGGAATTTGATACTTCAGGTAATCATTTCTTATTAATATTTATTTTTTTATTAATTGTGCATATTGATTTTAATAACATATTTTGAATTTATATGTTTTATTGAAACAAATGAAGATATGGAGATGGAAGATACTCAAGCATATACACAAGATTCAAATAATGATTGATATTTTGATGTAATGTTATCATTTTTTTGGTTTAAGATAATTTTAATTATGTTTTCATGGATTATGTTATTTTTTGAATAGGTTATATGAATTGAGAATTCATATATTAATTTTAATTTATTTTATGTAAAGTATTCAATGAATATTAATATTAATATTGAATAATTTATAAAATATTTTATGTATTGTACGGTAAGCCCGTGGGCTTCAGCCCGACCCTAGCCCGATTTTTGGCGGGAGCCCTTTAAATTAGGGCCGGGCCGACCCGGCCCGGCCCAACTTTCAACCCTAATGACAATGAGTCCAAGAATAGAGGTATAACTTACCTCCCTATGTTTTTTAGATTTATTAGTGTTAGCATTTTCTGTTTTGCAAACAAGAAAATGAATAGTTTAGTCAAGTCAACTTGAATTCCAAAATAAAAAACTACCACTGTTTTGAAGAATGATGCCTAAACATTGTAGGACCTCGTCCTAGGTGAGGTTGTAGGTACATTAATCTATCAAAATACGATTGATTTTGGTCATTCTTGCATAGCCTGTGATGATTCAGCTAATGTATAGAGTCCTTAGGTATGAAAGAAATTTATATTTTTTCTGGTGTCTAATGTGGAGGAGGGTCAACTATCATTAAGTGGCATGTTTGAGCATATGCCACATGTAGCTTATTGCTTATACACATTTGAAAATAACATCTCCTCTCTTTCCACATTGTATCTATCAGGGTTTCTCTAGAGATTGGATCCACATTGTATCTATCATGGTTCCTCTAGAGATAGGATCAAGCCCCGACTTATTATTTTCACCCTATGAAGGGATAGCCTATATCTAGGCCTTGAAGGCAGAACTTATTATAGTGAAATGTGATTCCAATGAATGGTAGGCAAAGAACCAAGTCCATATTAAAGGAAGCACATATTGAGGGGTTTTTTCAGGATCATTATCCCATCGCAAGTTCTAACATACACAATGAGTTAGTGCATGGGGGTTGAAATAACATCAATATTATTCTCAACATTTTCGTTAATCACATAACCCTAAAGGAATGCGGAAAAATCAAAGGTTAACCTTAATCACCTAAGAAGAAGCGTTCAATCCGGCATCCTTGGTCAAACACATTCTATGTAATCTGTCTTGAAGACATGAGGTGTAGGGTGATTTTAGTGTGGAGAAAATACAAGCTATCTGATAACACATATTTTTGAGTGATTCAGTACATGGAAAAGATTCATATTGTGCTACAAAAATTTAGTTTTACTGTCTAGTTTTATCTTTCTGCACAAAGTACTGTATTTATGTTATTTTAGTCTTAGTTGGAACTAAATCGTAGATTTAGTCCCAACCTTCAAATAGTCTTCTTCGAGAAATGTAGGACTGGTCGCAACACAAATCCCAAGGAGCCGAATATAAACAGTGTGGTGGCAGAGAACGTGGCAGAAGTCTGAAAGAGAGTACACACAAAGTCCAAGAAAGTGAAAAAGTGAGATTTTGGACAAAAAGGGAGGGAAGATGGGAGAGAAGGCAGATCTCCCCTTTGTATCTTTTATTCTTGTATTTCAAAAACCCATTTTACAAATCCGTGAAAATTTGTGAAAGTTTTCTACAAAACACTTTTCGCAAAAGTCAACTCTCTCAAATCGACACTCGTAATACACTCTTTTGTGTTTTATGTTTTAGATATTTAAAGTTTGTAAAGGAAATGACACTAAACAAAGGCATATTGTTATCTTGAAACAAGAATATTCTTCCATCATCTCAGACATCGCAACAACATTTTTCATTAGTTTGCTCTCTAAAGTTTTCAACTTGCATTCCATTTCATATACCCCCTTGTTCATCACTTACTTTCTATGATGTGCATAGAGTGTTCAGCCAAGTTTTCAAGGATTAAGCTTCTATGGGTGTTTTTTTCCTCAAGAAGCCTCCAGCTACTGACTCAACCATGGCACAATTAGTAAAAGTAATCCATCATAAAAAATGCTTTACTAATGTATTAGTTTCACTACCATGGTGCAGACAACATCCTAAAAGATGGTCGAAATGTTTCCAATATTCATGAAGGGATTTACCACTTAATTGTTCAAAGACACTTTTTTCGAATTCCCTTGCCTTAGGAGATTGAAAATATTTGCTCAAAAACACTTTTTTCATACAAGACCAATCAATTATGCTTCCCAATTTTAAAGAATCAAACAACATTTTTGCACTTCCTTCCATTGTAAACTAAAATGCTCTTAAGCAAATAGCATCCTCTGTCATCATTTGCATGGCCCAAATTGCATAATCCTCACCAATGAATTTCTACACACCACTCGATTGAGTTGCATGCTTGTAAAACCAGCTTTGATACCAATCGATAGACAAAAGTTAGATTGAACTCTCAAGTGATTGTGTGTAAGAGACAAAAGGAAAAGGACTTTTTACTAGAAGAAGAAGATGTGGCAACCTATGGATAACAATATATAAATAGCACAAAAATAAGATAATTGACACAAAAAGAGGGAACTAATGTATCATGCAGGAGATCTCAACTACATAACAGAATCCATGAAACCAAGATTGATTGGGTTACTCTCTTCCAGTAGTTGTGAAGAGTTTATTCTTTGATAATAGTTTGATTTCCAACATTATCTTCCAGCCTAGCAACAACTCGCTCAAATCATGCATCTTCTTACTTGATTTGTATAGCTGGTATCCTCAAGATGTGTCGCAAAGCCTCGATCGGCTTCAACTAGGAGAACACTCACCCTTGAACTAGGTGTTCTCTCCACCCTCAACATAAATGATGCATATTGAGATATTCCGGCCTGACTTATTGTGTGTTTCAAGTGGATCACCAATCTTTTGGACCTCTCTAGTAATAGAGCGATGAGTGTGGATTTGAATTTAGCTTGTTCTTGGGAGAAACAACAAAAAATACCACGTATATTTCATGATTTGGCAATTTATGTCACATGTATTTGAAAATAGTCAATTTTACCACAAATTAATTTTATATTATAATTTATGCCATTTTTTTATTAAATAAACATATCCATGCGCCCCCAATTTAAAACCCGCAAAAATCCCTAACGGCAGTTTCTTCAATAAAAACTGTAATGGAGAGACCTAAGAAAATGCACAGACGTGGTGAAGATGAACCTCCACCACCATTGAAACAAGGATATGGCAGAAAAACATCTAGCAAGGTTACACGATGCAAGAGATGCAAACAAATAGGAAATAATTGAAGAACATATAAAAAGAAACATAAGATTCTCATGGAACAACTACATCTTTTACAAATGCACCTTCAAGTTCAAGATAAATTAATTATTTTTTTTCAAATATGGTTTCTTGCATATATCTTTGTTATTTTTTATATATTTTCTTTAATATAATTGTAAGAGTATTATTATGCAGCAAGTTTGAGGAACATTTATTAAATCCATAGCAAACATCCAGTGTACAACATGATGAAAAGGTATAAAAATGTAGCTCATTTTGATAATAATTTATTCACCTACTCTATCTTGTTCATGATAGGTTATTGAAATGAATGATATCAAAATTGATATTTCTGATGAGAATGCCCATATTTCTATTTCTAATGTTACACCAATAATCCAGCCAACATCAGGGATGAGATTGCATGAAACTACAACACTCTCAATTAATGGTATATTTTTAATTAATATACATAGTGTATTTGATTGTTAATTATGTTGAATATAATTTTTGTTTTACATTATTTAGGACGAAGAGAATTAGGAGATCATAGCAATTGGTTACATAAATATTCAATGATAAATTCTCATGACTTTCACCACTTATTATTGTAAGAAGCAAGTTTTACTATGCAAATATATGAATTTTGCTTATTACAGATATATTTAATTATGTAATTTATCTGTAAATGCAGGAAGATATGTGCTATAATACCTGAAGTACGAATGAAACATTATGCATTTTTGGATTTTCTTTATTTTGATAATTGGATCAATGGACATCAAGTAGATGTCATCATGTGTGATTTCAAAAAGAAGCATATATTTAATAAAAATTATGTCTTCATGCCAGTCGTATCAAGGTATGTAATTCATTGATTGTATTAAATATTTATATTCAAATCATAATGTATTATTTTTCATGCAGATGCCATTGGTTTTTGATCATTATGTGTAATCTTGAGTATAAAGATAAAAAAATATATTGTATTAGATTCTTTGGGTAGAAATAATGTTAACATCAACAAGAAAATATTATGAGGTACATGCATTTTAATATTGTGTTTTGATTACATTTGTATATAATACTAAATATTTTATTTTAAATGTCAAATTTATGAAGTATATATTTAGAACGCTCAAGTCTAGAGATGTATTACAGAAAATTTCAATCCTTGCTCCTAATGTAAGTGTTTAATTCAGTTAATAATATACATTTTAGTTGAAATGATTTAGTTTTGTATATCAACTAGTGATTTAGTTGATATAATATCATTATATGCGTTATTTAAATTTAATTTATGGAATATAAATTATACATATAAAATAACATTCATATAGGACGCGAGTAATACAGTTATTTGGGCAAAAATTACAATACAATTATTAATTTGGGGCACAGTTTACCAATATAAAAAAATATGTGGCATAAATTACTAAATCAGAAAACAAATGTGGTTGATTTTGGTGTTCCCGTGGCTTTGTCGGTAGACGCTATAGTTGACCGTTTCTTGAACTCTATTAAAGCTTGTTAATTTGAGACCATTTGTTCTTGGCCATAAACTAAACTTGGTATCATGAATCCTGCTCAATCTCTCATCTGATTATTAGTTTCCCATGTTATTCCTTCTACTATTGCATTATCAAATCCAATTGAAGCCAAAAGTACCACCACGCCTCTCGAAAATCCCATTTCTATTAATTACAAAAATGTACCCACGAAAATCCATTCTTTATTCTAATTATCATCATGTATTAAGAACTCCAATCGTGTATTGAGATTTACAAATACGGCATGGGATAACTTACTATTTCAATATCAAATATTTGAACAAAAACTACAACAAACTCCCATTGAATGATCACTGCTGCACCAACACCGAGCCACCACGCTTCATCTTCAGCAGATTGTTCTCGATATTCTTCAAGACTGGTTTGTAGCTGTGAAAAAGCGATGCGTATCACAGAATGAAGTTAATGTGGCTGAATGCCTGAAAGATATTAGGAAACAGCATCAAATCTCTCAACCATACAGTCGAACAAGATTGTTGTATGAATGTTGAGCATGCTCGAGGCTAGCTGAGAGCTGCAGAACCTCTGCTGAGAGTGCCTCTCCTCTACTTTGTTCTTTAGCTAGCTCCTCCTGCATTAGGTGAAAACCGTTCAAATAAAAAACATTTTTCCTTTTCAGGAGTATTCTTTTCACTTGCTTCAGTTTTGATGAAAAGATAGCCGATTGAGATACCAAAAATAGAAAAATGAAAGACATGAGGTTGGCGAGCGTTGAAAGAATTTTTCTGTGGAAACCTGGAGGAACTGAAAATCAGCAGCATATTGTGATTGCAACACATTGTCCCCAGACGAGTGTAGGGCAGCAGCATCATTGACACTCGTTAGATTAGCCTGTTTGGCTCGCAACTTATCTAACATGCCACGGAGTTCACCATTTTGCAGTAGACATGCTTTTACCTACACACAATGCGTGTAAACAGATCTGGAAAAGTGAACAATGCACATAGACTTTTCACTTCGTTGAACATCATCACTTCCCATTAAACGAATGAGCAACTTTCCTGCATATGTGATTTATCACCTGTTTTTCCCATTTCGCAGCCACCTTCAGTGACTCCTCATAAGCGGATGATAGACCAGAATTTTCTTCAAAAAGCGCCTCTATCTCAGATGACTGAGAATCAATCTGAAATGAATATGAAAAGCAGCTGTTTGTTTTGAAGAAAAAGAAAAGGATTGAATTCGATTCATTAATCATTGTAATTTAAACAAATTTGCCTCCATCAAAAGTTTTAGTCGGCTGTGTTCCAGTCTTTCAACAGCTACAGCCATGTCATGTAATTGCTTCTCAAGTCTCTCCTTGTATTCCTGAATATAACATTACACCCTTTATCAGAAAACAGAAAAAAAATGAAGAGCAACAAACATGAAAAATTGGCAGAAAAAACAAAGCTAAAGCTGCACAGAAGATCAAAGAAAACAAGATGAACTAATGTACATAGAATATCCAGTAATTATTACTGCTTCAATTATAACCAATGTAAATAACACGTGTTTGACAAGAGCAAAAGCTTACCACTGTGAATTTTTTATCATTTGGAAGTTCAGAAATTTCTGCTGCATCGAAAAATGCAAGGAACATTTAGAAGGAAACGACAAGCCAAATGAACAACAAGAAACGTGATGGCATTTTGTATACACTCCAAACAGCTTACACATGCTACAAGGATTAACATTTGGAATGAACATGAATAATCATGCAACATATTCAGATTGAAATGGAGTAATTCCATAATTCATGTGGATGAGAATGTTTGAGTGCACTGACAAGTGAATACAAATGACATGCGGCCATTATATGATACAATTGAGAGATTGGCTCAACCTGTGGTAATCTTAGGGAGAGATGAAAGTTTCTCTTCCAATTCTTGTTTTTGGATTGTAAGGGTAGAAATGCGGGCCTGCTCCTCCAATAGATTATGATAATCTTGCCTTCGCAAAGCTGATTCTTGCTGAAACAGTAATGACCACGAAGCTTCTTGACTTCAACTAAAAATAAGCTTATGAAAAGTGAGCAATGAATCAAATGAAATCTGACCTCAAGCCTGGATCTCAAATTGGATATTTCCATTTCCATAGCCTGCACCTGATCAAATGAATATCCATGGACAGCAAGGACACCTGAAGGATTTTGAATTACATTCTGCTGCAATGAGTTCAATTCTGCTCTCAAAGATGCAGCATCTTCCTCAGCCTAAAATGAGAATACACAGTAATGAAGCTTCTCCAATGATCCCAACTCTTAAATGATTCCAAAAAATGCAACTCACTCTGTACTGTTCTTCTTCCACTTCTTTCATGCGTTTTTTCATAGTTCGAAGCTGTGCAGAAAGATCCTCCTACAACAACTGAATTGGTAAGATAAAAAGTATGCTCTACAATTAAAGAACAGATAATTTGTGCAATCTCATACTCGTGAAACCACAGCAGCATCTTTTTCCATGGCAACATCCTTGAGAGCTTTTCTAAGTGATGGAACAGTGTTCATCTCCTGCCAATAATAAGGAGCTTCCTTACAACAAATTTTCTGTAATTTAGGAAGCCACAATCTCCTAGGCAGAAAATCAACATCAAACAGATTAAAATCCATGGCCCACACTTTCCATTCACAAAAGTTCCTGTGGGCAGCCATGAAGTTCCTAGATTATCTTTTAGGTAGGTAACAGGCCTAATGTCTATGAACTAACATGTGGTTTCCATCAGCAATCGATAGCTTGAATATTCAAATTAGATATGGAGAATGCACACGGATATGAAGTGCCCAAAACCACAATTTCAAAGATGTAACAGGTCTGTTGCCATGGTAGTACTCATCCTGGTTAAGAAGTACGAAAAGAAATAGCTATAAGAAGACCAAGGCGCAAAATATACCAAATCATTGAGCCTCTTCTGAAGAACGTTGATTTCCCCTTCAGCATTCTGAAGCTGAGATAGATACAAAGGAGGATGAAAGTTTCATCACTACCCCAGACTTCATAAAACAAATTTTAACCGAGGTTTCATGGCATGAATGTAACTAATTCATTATGATGTGGTGGGCGCATTAGTTTACCATTGCACTCAGATTTTTGTTTGCTTGATCTAGCTCAGCATTTCTCTGTTGGACTTCTTTTAACTGTGACACCAAGGCACTAATATCATTCTGCGTAAACCATACAGCACAGCATTCAACCCCGAACTTATCAGCTCATGAAGCAATCAGAAAATATGAAAGAGCAGCACCTCAGAAAGTCGGGATACACTCTCAGATTTCCTGATCCCCGGAGCATCTATGTCATCAAGTAGCACATATAAACCATTGTTAAAAAGAAATGCTGCCTGACACGAAGAACCAACAAACTTAAATGATAACCAGCGGGAAGTTTCGCGAGATCTGCTCCAGATGACGCCTTATTCAACCTTTCATTGGCTCGCTTCATCCGAATTTCTTCCAGCTGAAAGAATCCGATCCTAAACACTCGGCTTAATTTCAAAATGAGGAAAATTAGTTTGGATACCAACCGTTCTTCGACCAAGAGACACATGCCGGGCATCCATAATTTGTCTCCGGTGCAAATCGAGGCTTTCTTAGTCTCTGGCCTCTGGGTCTGGGGGCGTCTCGTCTTGTTCGGGTGCTACAGATATTCCAATTGACAATCCCAATTCACATGAAAGCAGCCGAGCACACGAGCAGGCCCACGATCCCCCAATTCAACGCAGTTAGCAGTTAACAATTCCTTCATGGTAAGTGTTTTTCTTAAGCAACTTGACTTCTGAATCATTGTATATTTCTATTTATTTTTTTGGATAAAAGGAGAAATATTAGGAATAAAACTATTAGCTTGAACGAGGATGAAAACAAAATATATGAAAAATTTGGAAATAATAAGAATCTAACAAATTCTGATAAAACAATTGATTTTAAAACGAGAATAAACATTACAAGAAGAGTTATTTCTTATAGTTGATATATCAAATTAATATATCAAATGAATATATGAACTGGTTGAAAGAGTGAAAGATGGTTGGTTCCAAATATCTAAAACATCTTCAAGTAGAAATTGTTATGTTATATTCTCAATCAAATTTGCATGAAATACTTCATATTGAGTTGAAGTCTAATACTTGAAAAATATATTTTATGAGATTTTAAACCTATTAAATAATTCATGAATAGGTTGAAATTACTTGAATTGTATGAATGATGCTGCACCAGAAACATTGATGGTAATTCTACAAGTGTACATAAACCGTCGAAGTAATAAAATAAGATCGTATCCACATGTAATTGTTATTGGAATATTCTTTTCAAACAAAGATTCAAAAAGACCAAAAATAAAAGAAAGATTTGGTTTTGAAGATAATAAGAAAAGTGACCTTGGATCCAAGATCCACCATACTTGAAATTCGCCCTTGCGTGTGTGCAAACCTTGAGAACTGACCTGCTTGCGCAAGCTTTGGGAGTGTTATTCTAAAGTAGTGCTACTCGGTGACCGTTATAGCACCGTCCCTTGTTTTGTGGGATTATGGAATCAACCACGCCACCAGAGCCATTTCACCTCTTGTGATAACCTATGTTTTCACCACACCCAAATCTAACCCCTACACCTCACACCTCGCAAACAGATTAGACAGAATGTGCCTTACCAACGATGTCCGATTGAGCTCTTCTCCTTAGGTGTTTGAGGCCAACCTTTGATTCTCCCACACCCCCTTAGAGCTATATGGTACTAAAGATCACGTTGGTAAAGAAAACGTTGCGAAAAACAAAATCAGACCTCAAATTAAATGCTGAAAAACATGGTAAGACAGTCACACGCGCAGAACTTGCGCAAGCAAGGCTTCACAGCAGATCCTCAGCCACAAGCGCTCACACGCGCATGCTAGACTCTAAACAACAAAAGTTGATGAAAAACAAAGGGAAAGGAATCCAAAACATGCTAGACTCAACTCTAAACCCTAGATTGACTCTTTGGTCATCCACCAATTGACTCCCTTAAGTCTTCGTGTTTAGATCTTTATATAATGGTGAGGATTTGTCGGGCTTTCTTGATGGGCTCGCATCAAATCTTCTATCCATATCTTTGAAGATTTAATACAAATCTTTTAGGATGAGATCCAATTTCTCACATCTTATCTTATCCGAGAATCTTTGACCGAGTCTTCATCCGGATAGACCAAATCTTAGCCTCCATCAAAGTATCTCGAAAATCCTCCAAATTATTCCAAATTCGTTCTGAAAAATCACAAAACACACTTTCCCTCCAAAAAGATCAAAGTGGTATGAAAGATATAAAATTCTTCTAAAAACATAAGGAAAGTGGGATAAAAAAGAATGCAAAACTCATCTAAGAGAGTCATAAAAAGCATAAATATAAGTGACACAGAATCAATTATCAACTCCCCCACACTTAAATGTTTGCTTGTCCTCAAGCAATTGTTCAAGGCGTTTTCCTTCAAAATAGTAACTTGCAAATAGAGTTAACGCAACAATATGCATAAGTTGTTCAATGGCATACCATACACTAGATTCCCTTCCACGTGGCTACTCCTCACAGGTGTCACTCAATACGCTCAAGAAGAGAAATTCATAAGAGGGTAAAATGAAAAGGTTCACTCAATACTTGAATGTAGGCGAGTCAGTAAACTTGCGCAAGTGATCCACTGGTTTTAGCAAGCTTGCGCAATCATGAGGTCTTTTTCACGGGTTCTAGCACGGCAGGAGCTTGGGACAAGTGGAAAATTCGGCTGGAGGCTCCATTTGATGGGTAATACTTTTTCACGGGTTTTTAAATTCCATTACTTTGATGACACATAATGTCTACAAGAAAGTTAACACGCTGCTACCTGTGTCTATGCTACCACCCTGTCGAATACGAATTGATCTTTTAACCAAAATGAGGGAGAACATATCTCTATATTACAGAGATGGACAAGAACGTGTACCAAAGGGGTGAGAGTTGTGATTGATTCCGAATTGATAAGCTTTGGTTTGAAACCGAACGGTTTTTTCAAACCATCGGTCTATAAGCTCTGGTTTACTATTGATTTTAGTTTCAGTTTCAAACAAAAACCAAACCAAAATCAAAACTGAAAACATGAATCAAACAATAACCAGAATCGAATAGCTTTTAGAAATTAATTTTCGCGCAAACATGGGTCATTGTGGGTGCCTACGAAACACATTTTTTTAGAGGATTTTCTAGACTCTCATAATGGTTGCTAAAAGTATCTAGAAACAATTATAAAAATAGAGAATGTTCAAGAATCCTACATGATTGATTGGAGGTGTTTGAGAAACACATAGTTCTATTAAATATTTTTTCAATCTTCTATAATAATTGCTAAGGGTGCCTCAGACCATTTCAAATTGAAACCGATGGTTCATTAGTTTCGAATCGCTGATTTCATTGGTTCCAAATGGATCGGAATTGTAGTTTCCCAGTTCCAAATATCTTGAACCGCCAAAACCATATGGCTCCAGTTCCAAAACTGGAACCGTATAGACATTCACATTCCCAAACCAAACTGGAATCATGGTACTGGTGCAAATTAATTAAACTCTACGTCAGAGTAGATGAAGCAACTTATCGAGAGTCTATGTAACTTTCACGGTCAACCTTGCTCTTTTTCCTTCCCTAGTGGGACCACCTCTTTTTTTACTATTTCTTGGGTAACCAATCTTTGTCTTATGTATCGCTCTTTAAGAATACCTCAAAATTTCTTGATGTTATGAAAATCACAACAAAACCAACCAATATTATCGAACCTTGTTGTTGTTGTTAAAATCGAATTTGGGGTGATATATTGATTTCAGAGAAGTAAATCAGAAATTGGCCGATTTATCTAGGGTTTGATTCTGATTTTGGTTGTTTGAAAAGTAAAAATATGAGAAAATGATTTTCAACATGAAAACCGCCGTAACGGAAAGCCATAGAATTTGTAGAGCTCAGTGGAGAAAAAGATTTCATTAGGCAAAAGTAAGAAGAGATATAAGGGTTGCAAGGGATGCAAAATGTTTTTCTATTAAATTGAGCTCCTATTTATAGAGGCACCCTAACCGACTGATTCTAAGGGAATTAAGGACTTTCTGCACCTGGAAGGATCTACTTGATCTTGCTTACGTTCCTACCAACAGGTAATCATCTACTACTCTTAATTCTTATAGGTTGGCAGCCCTTCAGACTATTGCCAATAGCCACAGACTTACACTATCTCTTTATTGCCCCTTTCTTATGTATACCCAATTAATCAATGATTTCTACGCTGATATATGATTCGTAGGTGGATATGTTACTCCTGCCTGCTTTAGTCAATTTGGGCTTTAGCACTGATTTATGTTCCATGGCTGATTTTCCTAGAAAATCCTTCCAATCAACCTAGATTGCTGATTTATACATCATATCGGTTCTTTTGGTTTTCCTCCAGATTTCTATGGCTTGGGATCCTCTTTTATCTTTTTGTTTTTTGCATTATGTGTATTGATTTTCTGTGACTTGGGATCCTATTAAAATGCAACTATATAGAGTGGCCATTCAAGTAGAGGTAACATGAAGGATGCTAGAGATGTAGGTTAGACAAGTGTTCCCTCATTACTCATGCTTGGGTTTTCATGAGCAACTCATTACTGAATGCTAGAGCTATAGGTTTCTTCTAAAAGATAAAATTGTGATGGAAGCATTCTTGAACCTTCTGGAGGAGTAGTTGTGACTAAATACCACCCTCATGGGGGGAGGTCTAGCCAAGAAGGAACTCAAGAAAGAGCCAACACTCATTTGTGAGGTGATGATCCTTATAAACCTTGTTTCTATAGAACAAGAGAAAGCAAAGACCCTCCTTACAACCTAGAAGATGAGATGTCAAATCTAGAAGTCTAATGCCAAAAAAAAAAGGGCCAATTTTGCAGTCACCATTGCTCAAAAATAGATTTATGGGCACTTGGAAGACCCTAATGCTAGAATGGCAAGAGAGCTGGTGGTAAAACTATAAGCCATTAAAAAGTGTAGCCAACACACCACTATAGAGAGTAAGGAAGCCCCCAGGAACTACTAAGCATACAAGGATGCCATTTGACCTATCTACTATTCATCGAGATACTATTCATTGTTTTAATGATCTTCTCTTTTTTTTCTCCACACAATATAGGATGAACACACATATTCCAAGAAAAAAATGGCACTAGAAGTCTTAGAATATGAACACAAGAGAGAATCTGTTAGAAACTTAGAAAAATTCTTCAAAGTGGCACAAGGGATATCTATCACCTTGAAGAAGAGCATGGAAACCTTGAGAAAGTGCCTAGTCCTTTATGATTTGGGCAACAAGCTCATTTTGAACCCATCAAGGATGCAAGCATATTTAACTTGTATGTGCCAAATATGTGCCAAAACTTGTAGAAAACTCTTCAAGTGCTTAAAAAGGACTCCCACCATGAGGTCATGATGCATATGATTAAAGTTTGAAACACAAAAGTTCTACAAGTCCCATCAAAACACCACTCATAATAATGATAAATGTGTGTTGTAATACTTGAATTTAGGACAGCTTCTAGAAGGGGGACCATTGATGGTCTCCAAACTAAAGAGGGTAACTTAGGAAGGTTGGGGCAGAAATGAAGGTCAATGACCCCTCAAGAACTCTGATATATAGGATCCCCCATAAAGAACATCTGAAAGAGAAGAAGAAATCAGATATCATGGGCTCATTGCGTGAAACCAAGGATAAGGGTAAAGTGAGAGTGATGAATGCCTATTGGTTCCCCCTTAGAAGCTTTTTAGGAAAAACACCCTATCATAGAGAGATCAACATGGTGGAATGAACCAAAAAGGTATCGAAACAACTCTCCTTCGATATTTCTAACATTACTTTATTAAAGCATTTGCTTCTTTGACATTATTATCTCAAAATTGTGTCCCTCAACATGTTAGAATATTTTCAATTTGTTTCTTGAGGGTATGACCCCTAGTATATGACTTTGCTTTTGAAAATTTGTTTTACTCACTTATGAGGCTTTGTACTCAATAACCCCATAAGAAGGTAATGAGGCCTTGCATAGAGCCCTTTCCTATGTGGATTTAAGTCAATTGGTGGTATGACTCATGGGACTCTACACAAAAATTCCTTGAAAAGCTTGCAAAATGCCCATGATCATGACCTCATACTATCAAATTACTCCTAACTTGAACTACTTAACACTAAAATCAAGTGAACTAAAAAGACATTAAAAAAATAAATAAAGTTAACATCAACATTTGGTTACTAAGCTGAGGAGGAGTGCTTCATTATCTGTTTCAGTTTTTTAATTTATTAAATCAAATACTTGAGCCTGTCATACAACAAAATATTGCTATAAGGAGTCCTTTACTCCTATTTTCAAATATCCCTAATTCCACCAAAATCTCAAAATCTATTATCTGACTAGGTAAAACCTTTGCTCCCTTTACCTCATTATACTTTTATGAATTTTACTATTAGGTGACCATGCATATCTAATGGTTGCTCTTAGTATCATGCTCTAGACTTTCCTATTTGGGTTAACCACTTTTTCTAGAATTTGCTTAATCTCTCTATTTGATACTTCTATTTGTCCATTTTTTTGTGGATGGTACGTTGTTTAAGGCTTATACAAAACATTGAATTGCTTTAGAATACTCCTCAATGCTTTATTATTAAAATGGGTGCCCCTATCATTGATTAACTACTTAGGAATCCCATTGCATATAAGAATATCGTTACAAAAGAAATTAATCACCATTTTAGCATCGTCTATCCGTGAAGAAATTGCTTTGATCCACTTTGACATATAATCAATAATCATTAGGCTATAGTTTAATCCTCCAAAAGTGGAGAATGGCCCAATAAAATTGATACCTCAAATGTCAAATAATGCACAAACCAAATTCTCTATTGAGGCATTTCACTTTTGTTGGAGAAATTCAAAACTCTTTGGCATGGTTTGCACCCTTTGCAATAAATATAGCATTCTTTGAAAATATTGATCTATAATGTTCACAATCTAGCATTTTTCTAGTAGTACAATTGGGTCCATGATGTCCACCAAATGTTCCTGCATAGCATGATTCAATAATTCTTAGAATTTCAATGTCATGAATGCACCTTCAAATGACGCCATCTTTGCATCTCTTCCACAAGTAAGAATCATCCCTGATATAGTATTTGACATCATTCTTGAGTTTTTTCTTTGCATGGTATTCCATTCTTGGTGGCATCACTCCTATGGAATCAAAAAATAGTTTGTTGAGGGCGAAAATCAGTATCCGAGTGAGGGCCAATTTTCAGGTTATGGATGCAGCCGGATGCGTCACCCAGTCGTGGCTTTGGCATTTTACTTGATATGATTAAGAGAAATGAAGACAAATAGAGGTTTTTACGTAGAAACCGTTGGGAGATGGAAAAACCACGGAGTTGTCGGAGCTTGCCGAAAAAAATCCTTCACTAGATGGAGATGGAAAAAAATACAAGTTGGGGGGGGGGGGGGGGGGGGGCTTGGTGTCTACCCTTTTTCTCTCCAGAATTTCTTCTATTTATAGAAGAGGTCGATCTGACCGAATCCTGAATTCTGTAGCGGTCAACTGCTTTCCGCGCCTGCAATATGGACTGTGTTCCATCTTTTTAGATAACCGCCACCTACCTTGCTATTGCCGTAATCAGCTACTTTTTCAGTCTGTTCAAAACAACTGCCGCTGACAAGTCCAAAAAGTTATCGGTCTGTCGGCCTCTTGAGATAAATCGGTGAATCAGAATGACTACTATATCACTATCAGAAGTGCCAATTCTCATGAGCACACCTCATCCTGATTCCCACCGACCCCCATGCCACACATCATCTCCTGGGCACCCCATGCATTTTCCCGATCATTTTTGGGTACCTCAATCGACGCGTCGTTTCGTCTTCCAAAGATCTCTCCTATAAATATGCACTCCTCCCGTCATTTTTCCTCTTTGCTTTCTCTGATCACCCTTGAGATTTCAGCGCTATTCGTGCTTCGTCGTGTTCGCCGCTGTAAAGTTCATCAGAAACTGCAGATTTCTTAGGTACCTGCGCGTCCTCTGTTTCTTTCTAGCATTTTCCAGTTATTTTCACTCTTCACTAGGTTTCTGAATCCTTCTCCTTCTTATTCCTATTTCCTCCTAGGTTTTCCTTTCTTCCTTTACTCCCTTTGCGACCTCTCTTCCCTTTCTGATTCTTGAAAACAGGATGGGTAGAAAATCTAGTGAACTGAATATCTCTACTATCCGCTCCAAATACTCAATTCCATAAGAGTACATCATTTCCCAAGCTGGAGACGGCCAGATTCCTTGGGGATCCGAGGAAAGACCTCTTCCCCATTTCAGTCTTCCCATCCCCCTTGCCTACTTAGAAAGCGGCCTCTGATTTTCGATCCACCCTTTACTCGTTCAGTTTCTTAACATGTTTGCCATCCCGCTCAACTACCTTGCCCCGAATTAGATCTTCTGTTTTACCACTTTCCTCTTCTATTCGGCGGGCATGGATCCGATTATGACGCTAGTAGATTTCTTTCAACTCTTCAAAGTTGTAGTCCGTAAAGCCAAACGCCTGATGCATGGTTATTCCCACTTTCAGTTTCACCAATTTGAGGATCACCTTGACTTCGTTTTAAAAGCTCCCGATACCCATCATAACTGGTGGTCCTCTTTTATTTGGGTTGCTCCCCCGTTGAGGGCCAAATGGAACTTTCCGATTAAACCCCCCACTTCTTTCAAAGTGAAACTCTTCGGTCGTTTTCATCCCTCTAACGAGTCTGGAAGAGAGGTATATCGGAAACTCGGCAGATGCACTGCTAAGTTTGAGTTCTGAGCCTTAATGCTTTCTCAGGAATCTTTGATAAACCATGGTGTTCTAGATCATAGCCGAGATAGTCAGTGGCCAGATTTTATTATCCCTCTAGGATCCGAATTGGAGTTCCAGCATCTTCTTTGGTCTCCCTCTAATCCGAATCCTAATTCGGATGCCCCTTCCAATCCGGTTATCCCCGTTCCCACTGATTTTGTTCCAGAACCCTCCACTCAGCCCTTTGCTCCAAAGAAAAAGAGAAGGTTTAAAGTTTGTGCTTAGAAACCCTCGAAAAAAGGAAAAGGTAGCCCGTAACGTTCTCCTAGCCATGAGACTCTTGTTGTCATCATACGTTTTGGCTTGGTGTGCAGTTGAGAAGATGGCAAGGAGGAATGCTATGGAGGATTCAGTGATGGGGCGCTTTTCTGCTTAGATGCGCCGGATGCAGGAATCAGACGCGGCTCCCTCTATACAGGTGCGCTTGGTTTTTGCGATCCATCACTATGGAGCTTCGATTCTGACCGTTTTAACTTTTCTCCTAGGCCGATTCACCTGAAGCTCACTCGGATGTCGCTGATAACTCCTCAGAGGGGGATCAAGTAATTGAGGTTTCTGGGATTTAGTAGTTGACACCTCCCCCCCCCCCCCCTTCAACCGGGAAGGGAAAAGGGAAGCTCTACCCTCCTCACAAATCGCCGAAGTCCCAATTCTCGGTGCAGGATTCAATACGATTGGTGCTTCCACCTCGCCCCCCCCCCCCCCCCCAAATGAGATACGGATGGATTCTGCTCTAATTGAGATACAGGGCGATTCGGTGCTTCCTCCATCTTCGTTTCCAGCTGAATTAAGGATACTAGTGGAGGAAGCCGTGCCGAGTCCTCCGGAAGTTCAGCCGGAAGTTGTGCTTAAGGGAATTTGGCAGGTATTCGTCTTCTCCCTTCTCGGAGTTGTGTATAGCCGGTTTCTAACTTAATGATTTTTTTCAGGCTCTGACTTTCGGATGAGGGATGGCTAAGGGGATGGGATCCCACTCGGAGGAGGTTATCTGGCTTCAAGCCCACATAGTGGCTAGAGATGCCAACGTGAAACTGTTAGAGGAGGAAGGGAGTTCGCTGAGGACGAGTCTCGAGAAGCGCTGTTGTCAGGAGGAGCTTCACAATGTGGTTGACGAAATGGGGAAGGCGATCAATGATGCCAGCTCCGAAAAGGAAAGTTTCAAAGTGAGGTTCAAGGAAGCGGAGGTGGAGTTGAAGCACGCTCGGGATCGTGTTTCGGCTTTGGAGGCCGAACTACTGAACCAACAGGCGTCTCGGCAGGGACTTTGGGACGATTTTGTCAACTCGGCCTGCTTCACTAAGATCTCTGATATTTATGCAAGATAAACCCCCTGACAAAGGATGAAAACATGCTGGACGTTATCGCAGATGTGTTCCGAGCCCAGGAATTTGGGTTTGAAGCAAATTGGGAGTGCCTAACAGCGCTTATTCTAGCTAGGATCGGGCAGGACAATGAAGCCAAACTGAGAGCAAGGATGGAGGGACACTTCGGCCCCTCAACTGATCCCCTCCCTGAACCTTAATTTTTTTTTTTGAGACTGATGTTGTTTGTCCCCGATTTGGGGGTTTTTTGGTATATTTTGGGATCCCAGTTTGGGATTTTTTCTCCTTTAGTTTACTTAGCTTTTGCATATCGCCTCTGCTCTCGCCGATTTTTTGGGTCCGAAGATTGCATATGAATGCATTGTGGATGATATTATCTCTTCTATTTTTGTTTGTCTTAAGTATGAGTAGCTAAGCACTTAGGGAGGTTCCTTGGGGTAAAAAGGGAAGAAATATGCTAATCCATCCTTAGACCTAATAAACCATAAGTCACGCAACTTCCTTAACAAACCAGGATAGATCCAGGAGGGGGAAGTAGTGAAACCCAACTTAACAATCCTAATTAGAGGTAGACCAAAGATTAGGGAGAAAAACAAGAATCTGGGTAGACCTAGATCTTGTGAGTTAGTTGTATGATTTGTGGTTTGTGTGAGCTTATTTAGTGATAAACATACATCCCCTAGGAGTCCCAAGGCATCACCCATTTCATTCCAGAAACAACCGAGCTCCAGAACTTATTACTTTTCTTTACTGCATTCCATCCTTAGTCCTAGTTAAGACCAATTTTACCAACGTGACACTAGTTTCATGCATCAATTTTCACATAGCAAGCACTTGCTCTTCGTGTTCGACCCTAATCACTATGCTCATAATTGTTTTATGCTTGAATGTGTATTAGGTTATAAATTTATTTGATAGGAAGATTTACATTTGCGATGTGTAAATTTTTCATTTATCAGTTCTCATCGGTGGAAAAAGCTCTTTTAAAAAGAATGTTACCAGGGTGTGCTTCTCATACCCGTGATGTGGACAACTCGCATCCAATAGTTATGTAGTGGGTCTCCCATGAATTGATATATATCCGCAATTTTTCTCATCAACTCTTTGGACTTTGTAAATGGAAAATATTTGTTTAAGAACTCCTTCTTCATTTCGGTTTAGCTGCCTATTCTTCCCAATTCCAATGTGTTGAACCACTCCTTCGTATCTCCTTCATGAGTAAACTGAAAACTCATAATAGCAAGTTGTCTTATGTCACTTCCTTTGGTCAAACCACAGCATTGATTGAAATAGACCCATTCAAATGCTAGTGTGCGTCTTCTTTCCCATTTCCATAGAATTTAAGAAAAAGATTGATTATCCTTGGTCTTTACCATGGAATTTATGTAGATTCCATGGTAAGAATAATCAAGGTAATCATATTCCTGCATACTTTTATTTACTTCATTTGCGTTCATGATTGATTTGTGTGTAGCAGCTCCTTGTTTGGCCTTTGTGCTAGCCGTATGCTACTTCTTCTTTGCACATTTCTGTTTCCCTCTTGTAGTTCTCTCAATCTCTGAATCAAGCGGAAGAAGAGTTTCACCTACAAAAAGAACATAAATGTATTAATAACAAAAAACTAAAAAGCATCCAACTCCTCAGCAATGATATCATTTTGATGGATGGAAATTTCTATAGATATCGCATGCCAAAAGATCTTCCCCATCCGAAGTGATTTGTAAACTGAACAAACAAACTACATTTAAGTCGCAAGTCTTCTTTTCCTTTTGTCTACCACTCAGGCTCTCTTAGTAGATTGTTTGAATGCCAAAAAATTTTTTTCAATGTCACACTCGAACTCCTCTGTGTCTTTCCCATCCATCATAAAATACAGCTCGCCGCTTCAAGGAGAGCTCTCTTTTCATCTATGGAGCTTCCCTCCATAATCACTCCTTCTGCTTTCTGATTTTTTTTTCCTTTTATACCTACAATCAAATCATGCTACTCTACCCCTTATCTTGATAGTTAGAGTTGTTAGTATCCTATTTTTTGGTTGTAGGAGATCTCTTTTTCTTCTAGTTTGATACTCAGAAAGTATTATTTCTTCTTGATTCAGCTTTTTGAAAAAAGAAGACCTGTAATTTTGCTTTTGCCTCTATTCTAAAAATATTTTCCCGAATGTTAGTTGACGCGGCCTAGTCGAAATGTGATGGTCCCACATAGACTCCAAGGAATAGTCCACATTAGCATTAAATGAAAAGGAAATTGAGTCTATTCAAGTTTAATTCAAGCGAAATTGAAGTCCATATGCTTTGGTTTATTTTCCTCCTAATTCTAGCATTTATGTACTATTTTGCAAAAATCTAAGCATAAAATCATCATAATAAAACACAATATCAAACCTCCATTGCTTTCTTGATTGTACTTCTTTGTGGCTTCTGAGCACTACATCGCTCCTTGTTTGGTTGGTTCCCCTTCCTACACAATCCTTACTAAACACCTCCCAATCGGCTAGTTTCCACCCATAGGTTTTCTTTAGTAAGGTTTGGGAAGGCATCCATCATGACTTTCACTTTTTGGAATAAAATAGCAACAATGGCTTCAAGGATGAGGTTGGTGGGGACTACCCTAGAGGCATGAGTGATAGTCGTGTGGTCATTTGATCTCTCCCAAGATGGTTGTTCAATGGCACTTCCTTCCATGAACAAAAGAGATCTTCCCTTGCAGCCTTCCAAAGACCCCACACTTGTTCTATCCGTCTTCTTCCCTAGATATGTCACAGCCAAAACTTTAAAAATCCTTGAAAGTGCTATCTTGCTCATAGTATGTTCCACAAATAATGCCAAATGTTACCAATCTTGTGAAATATTTCATTTGTTTTTAGTGATCTATTGTAACATTTAAAGCACTAGAGATTGGAAATTAGGTAAAAGGAACAAAGAAGTGATAGCCCTTAAAACAAAGAAGATTGGGGTACTCTTACACCAAGGATGGGTTTTCACTAAGTAAAAGGTCTAAGAGTTGATGAATACACTCCAAAAATCAAGAAAACATGGGAATGCTGATAAAGTTCCTCTTGGTTGCTCCCCCTCTCCAATTAGTTTTAGAAATTGGTGAGAAGTCACTTATCTTTCTTGTTTTAGAAAATTCTTCTATTCTAACTGTCCCTGAAGATGACAAATATTCTATATATTGAGAAAAAGTGGTTGACATCCCCTCAAATAAATCATTTGGATAACCATTTTCTTCTCAATAGCTAGAGACCTAATGGAATATTGAGAGCCTTATTAGGACTTGCCTTGGTTTTTATTGGCTTCTCTTACATTGTGCTTGAAGGGTCCATACTCCTTTGGACACATGAGAGGCTTATTGAGTTATACATACCTTTTTACCATACAATTCTCTTATTGGGCTTTGTATTAGTTGTGATGGTATGTCTTGTCATTCCTCCCCTAGCAATGGGGGTTAGATTACAAATTGGATATTCGTTCATTCCCTATCCGAATTATTAGATCTGATTACTCAGTCACAAATATTGAAAATAGTAACCAAAAATTGTGGATATGGATGAAAAATTATATTCACAGATCGCATGAGCACTAGTGAATGGTTATTATGGGCCTGAATAGGCCACGGGCCCGTAGGTTAGATATTAGGGTTTAGAAAGTTTAAACGTGATGGCATAGTCGTAAATAACAAGAAGCATGAGCCCGACTCGACGTAGGGCTGTTGAAAAGCTCGAAGAAAATGTGATCCGCTGCTTCATTCCGAGTTCCGCAAGGGGGAGAAGGAAATCCCTTATCTTATTTTCTGTGTCCCTCCCAGCAGTTCTTGGAGTTATCGTGATTGTCATCTCGGCTTCGCTGTGTTGATAATTCACTCTTGTTTAGGTTTTTCTTTTTTGCTTTAGTTTCAGCAGGAGTTAGGAAAACGATGTCGCTAAGACCGGGTGCAAAGGTCGAGGTCCGCCGAAGCCAGTATAAGGTTGCGGTGGATGCAGAAGAAGGTCGACGTCGGAGGGAGGACAATATGGTGGAGATCCGGAAGAATAAAAGGGAGGAGAATTTGTTGAAAAAGCGCCGTGAGGGTCTTCAGGCTCAGCAGTTTCCGGCTGCAGTGAATCATCCTCCCCAGTTTGATAAGAAGGTAATTGAGTTTTTCGCCATTATCTTTTTTATCCAGTTTTGTTATTATTCGTTCACTTTCTCTCGTGAACTATTCAAGTGTTGAAGATCAACTTTTTCCCAGTTAGAATTCCTCCCAGCTATGGTTTCTGGAGTTTTATCTAGTGATCCTGCAGCGCAGCTTGATTCGACAACTCAGTTCCGTAAACTTCTGTCAATTGGTATGTTATTTCCGTTGTGAGGATCCTGCTGTGAGTTAGATGTACATTGATATTATTCTTTCTACTTTTTGTAGAGCGTAACCCCCCTATCGAGGAAGTGATTCAATCTGGAGTTGTTCCTCGTTTTGTCGAGTTTCTTTCCAGGAGTGATTATCCACAGCTTCAGGTAATTTTTGGGATTTCATTGATGTTTTTTTTTTCTTTTGCTCCTTCCAAAATCAAGTCTTTTTTCTACGCCTACAATTATTTGTATCCTAGTTTGAGGCTGCTTGGGCCCTGACAAACATTGCCTCCGGAACATCAGACAACACGAAAGTGGTGATTGATCACGGTGCAGTTCCAGTTTTTGTGTGGCTTCTTAGTTCTCAAAGTGAAGATGTGCGCGAGCAGGTACTCGAGCTGATTCTACAAGTTTTTGAATAAATACCTTGCTCGTATTAATTACTTCATGAATTCCAATTTTCCTGATTTTGATTGGCATTTATATCTAGGCCGTTTGGGCTTTAGGTAATGTTGCTGGTGACTCACCAAAATGCCGTGACCTTGTGCTTGGTCATGGAGCATTGCTGCCTTTACTTGCTCAATTTAATGATCAAGCTAAGCTATCCATGTTGAGGAATGCCACGTGGACTCTTTCTAACTTCTGCCGTGGGAAGCCACAGCCTCAATTTGATCAGGTTTTCAGTCGACGTCTCTCGTCCTTGTGTTTCATTTTATTAGAAACTTGAATTATGCAGCTGATGCTTGAATAGGTTAGAGCAGCACTCCCAGCTCTTGCGCAACTTATACTTTCGAATGATGAAGAAGTCCTAACGGATGCATGCTGGGCCCTTTCTTATCTCTCTGATGGTGTTAATGATAAAATTCAAGCAGTAATTGAGGCAGGCGTATGCCCTCGTCTGGTGGAGCTCTTAATGTATGTACTGAGTTAACGATGCTGCTGACGTATTTTTTCCTGTAGATACTTAAAATTTCTTTTTTACCCACCACTATTTTGTTTGCAGGCACCCCTCTCCAGCTGTCCTAATTCCTGCTCTGCGAACTGTGGGTAACATTGTAACCGGTGATGATGTCCAGACCCAGGTAGGAGTCTCAAATTTGTTGATTGTGCACTCTAAGCTTTGCTGATGTTTGAGGTCTTTTATTTTATTTCTTGTATTCAATGATAGAAGCCTCTGTCAAGTGCTGTAGGATCCATTTTAGCCTCACTTCTCTCTTGATTTGTTTTAACAACCGTAGGTTATAATTGATAACGGGGCTCTGCCGTGCTTGTATAATTTGATGACCCAAAATTTCAAGAAAAGCATCAAGAAAGAGGCTTGCTGGACGATCTCAAATATCACTGCTGGCAATAAGGATCAGATTCAGGTCCTTTTTTTTTTTTTGTGACACCATATTGTGGACCTCTGGACAATTGAGATATGCTCCAAGTGGCTTCTTTTGCATTGCTATGGGAGAGTGCAAGCATTTGCTTAGTGTTTTTTTCAGATAAGTTACATGACTTGTGCAGGCTGTCATTGAGTCTCGTATAATATCTCCCCTCATTCACCTTCTTCAACATGGCGAGTTTGAGATAAAGAAGGAGGCCTCCTGGGCGATTTCAAATGCCACTTCCGGTGGAACTCCCGAACAAATAAAGTACAGCCACCGCTAGCTCTTCTGTTGTGATTTTGAATCGGTTGGTGTGTAACTGAATCCACCCTCAACTCCTCAGGTTTCTGGTTGGTGAGGGATGCATCAAGCCACTCTGCGATCTTCTAGTCTGCCCTGACCCAAGAATAGTGACGGTTTGCCTGGAAGGCCTAGAGAATATTCTCAAGACCGGAGAGGGTGAAAAGAACCAAGGTAGAAGTGGGGATGTAAACATATTTGCCCGGATGATCGACGAGGCGGAGGGTCTGGAGAAGATTGAGAATCTCCAGAGCCATGACAACAACGAAATCTATGAGAAGGCAGTGAAGATTCTGGAGACATATTGGCTGGAAGAAGATGATGAGCAAGAGCAAATTGGTGCAGCAGGGGCAGGGGATCCTAAAGCCAATTTCATGTTCGGAGGTGCTGAGACTGCACCTCCTTCGGGAGGCTTCAAGTTCACTTGAAGGCGGAGTCTTGATTTCATGTGTCCAGCTTGCAACTACTGTGGCGCACTGCTATTCTTCGGTTACAAACTTGTCATAATATAATCACCTCCCCCTTAGTTTTATGGCCTTTGCCTGCGGCTGTGGCCTGTGGGGGGATAAAATCCACATACAAAATGGAAGGCGGTAGATGCGAGCCCTAGGGCTTTGTAACGGCGGGAGAAGGGGACAGGAGGGCGTATAAAAGCCTTCGCCGCGCGCAGAAACCATACATTTTTACACGTCGGCCGCGCTCATCTTCCCTATCCGCAAAACAAACCCCGCGTAATCGCCCAATTCCCATCCATTCCGCATCCTCTGTCACCTCAAATCAGTACCCTAACACGCGTTTTTTTTGTTGATTTGGCGCACTCTATTTCACCAGTCATTGTGTAATGCCTGCGGGATCAAGTATAACAAGAAGCGGCGGCAGCTTCTGGGCATTGGGGCGGCGAGGTGCTGCACTAAAAAGAAGAGAGCAACGTCTTCACTGCCCCGCAGAGCAACGTCGTTTCACCGAGATCTGGGAAGCTGTCGGGTTCACTTTGGGAGAAGGAGCGCGCGGCGCTGCTCCTGATGTCCCTCTCTTGCAGTGCTGTCTACGGTTAGCACGGCACCACTACCTCATGTTCTCGAGATCACCATTTCTAGGCACCGGTGATTTTGGAGCCAACCAGAGAGCTGAAGGGGGAGAAAGAAAACCGAAATCATCCTAACTGCTTCTCTTTAACTAATATCATGTAATCACTTGCCTTAGCGTGCGCGCTGTGACGATCACTAACCAATGCCAACCGTCGCCTAAGTCATTGGATTGCTTAGATTCCATCGTCATTCCGCCGGGAGCCGCCGACGCGACGCACCTGCGATAGCCGGACCTTCCTGTTGATGTTGGGCTCGGAACTGGATCCCTTCTACACGTCTGGCAAGGATAGGATTGTAGGACCATAGGGTGAGTCATGGTGTGCGATTGTGTTGTGTCGGATAAACCATCCTCACACGAAGTGATAAGTGATAGTAAATCCAAGATTGAACACAAAATATAGAGAGCACACTGACGTCAAGAACTAGAGGTGTGGATTACATTTGGTATATTTATACACAAACATACCACTAAATTACAATAATACCATTATGTATTAATTTCAACATGCCCCCTCAAATGAGCCAATCCATGTTTCCGCAATTTGCCTTTCAGGTACTCAAAACATGGCTTTGGCAATGACTTGATCAATATATCTGTTAGCTGTTCCTCATTGCATATATAATGCAGATTGATCTCGGTGTCTTCAATTCTTTCTCTGAAAAAGTGGTGATTGATTTCCACATCTTTGGTTTTTTTGCAAAAAATTGGATTCATGGCAATGGCAATTGATAAGTAATTTTATGTCACTTATATTTGTGCTTTTTGAAATTCACTTAAATGGGTTTTATATTCTTTTTATCCCACTTTCTTTATGTTTTTAGAAGAATTTTATATCTTTCATATCACTTTAATCTTTTTGGAGGGAAAGTGTGTTTTGTGATTTTTTAGAATAATTTTGGCATAATTTGGAGGATTTTCGAGTTGACTTTGATGGAGTCAAAGATTTGGTCTCTCCGGATGGAAACTCGATCAAAGATTTTCGGATAAGATAAGATTCGCATCTTATCTTAGAAAACTTGGATCTTAACTTGTAAGATATGTATCAAATCTTGATTCGGACAGAAGATTTGATGTGAGCCCCATCAAGAAAGCCCGACAAGTCCCCGCCATTATCTAAAGATCAAAGGAGTGAGTCAGAGGAAACGACCAGAAAGTCAATTTAGGGTTTAGAGTCGAGTCTAGCATGTTTTGGATTCCTTTTCTTTCGTTTTTCATCAACTTTTTTTATTTAGAGTCAAGCATGCACGTGTGAGCGCTTGCGGCTGAGGATATGCTATGAAGCCTTGCTTGCGCAAGTTCTGTGCGTGTGACTGTCTTACTATGTTTTTTGACATTTAATTTGAGGTCTGATTTTGTTTTTCGCAACGTTTTCTTTACTAATGTGATCTTTAGTACCATATATCCCTAAGGGAGTGTGAGAGAATCAAAGGTTGGACTCAAGTACCTAAGGAGAAGGACTCAATCATACATCGTTGGTAAGACACATTCTGTCTAATCTATCTGCGAGGTGTGAGGTGTAAGGGTTAAATTTGAGTGCGGGGAAAACATGGATTATCACAAGAGGTGAAATGGCTTTGGTGGCGTGGTTGATTCTATAATCCCACAAAACAAGGGACGGTGCTATAACGGTCACCGAGTAGCACTACTTTAGAATAACACCTCCAAAGCTTTCGCAATCAGGTCAGTCTTCAAGGTTTGCACACAACAAGGGTCGAGTTTCAAGTAAGGTGAATCTTCGATCCAATGCCACTTTTTTTATTGTTTTTAAAACCAAATCTTTCTTTTGTTTTCGGTCTTTTTGAGTCTTTGTGTGAAAAGAAAATTCCAATAATAATTCCCTGTGGATACGATCTTATTTTATTACTTCGACGGTTTCTTTTCACTTGCAGAATCACCATCAAGTTTTTGGCACCGTTGTCAGGGAATTGTATTCTTTTGGATTTTCTTTTCTGATTTCGATCTAGGTTATTTCTTATTTTTTTGTTATTTTCGTAGTTAGTCTCTATTTGCACACTTGCACAAGCAACTAGTTCTCCATATAAAAAAAGAGGTAAAGAAAAAAAAAATCTTTTGTTTTCGATTTTCGTTCATCATTTGCTTGTGTAGATATGAGGAGACTTGATCGAGATGTAACCTTTAATCTCGAATTCGAGAAAATTGATGGGCGAATTAGATCAAGAAATTGGTCTGCAAAACAATATTATCCTTGGGTGGCAGATTCTAGGATGCGGTCTCGAAAGATGGACGACTTGTTTTATCTTGAAGATTATCCTGAAGAATCACGTGTTGAGAGATGTATTCTTGAGCACAAATAACATGACCATCAAGTAAATCATTTGATATCATATTTAGATTTGACACCTTCACGCAAGTATGATAGGGATCAATTGATGTTTGTTCAAGCATGGCCGAAAAAACAAATCACACTTCCAGCAACAAATCATTACTACATCAGAGAGAGGACTGTGAATGAATCTCATAGTTATTGTAAAAGATTGAAGGATCATAAAAAAATTGGGTACGAAAAAGATTGAAGGATCATAAATCAGCGACACACCAGGTATCAATCTTATTCATCATTAGATTCAAAGAACAACAATTCTGGAAGTGATTCTGAAGATGAAGAGTTAGAGGAGAAATTCATGAAGCCTGACAGTAAACTTGCGCAAGGAGAAAGTCATGGGAATCGGGTTGACAACAACCAGCACCCAAATCAGAGTTGGAGACAACCTCAATGCCCATCTTTTAGAGGTATGATGAGCCAATTCGTCGAAAGACAAGAGCAGATGAATAATGAATTATTTGATCAAATCAAGAAGATGATTTCAACCACGCCACCAGAGCCATTTCACCTCTTGTAATAACCCATGTTTTCCCCACATCCAAATCTAACCCCTACACCTCACACCTCGCAGACAGATTAGACAAAAAATGTGCCTTACCAACGATGTCTGATTGGGCTCTTCTCCTTAGGTGCTTGAGGCCAACCTTTGATTCTCCCACACTCCCTTAGGGCTATATGGTACTAAAGATCACATTGGTAAAGAAAACGTTGCGAAAAAAAAATCAAACTCAAATTAAATGTCAAAAAACATAGTAAAACAGTCACACACGCAGGATTTCCGCAAGCAAGGCTTCACCACAGATCCTCAGCTACAAGCGCCTACACGCGCAGACTCGACTCAAACATGAAAATAGACACGAAAATAGGAAAGATTCAAAGTAAAATTGGTCAAACACGTCTCTAATAGTTGAGAGGGTGGGGTATTTATAGGAGAGTAGATCCAAGTCTTCATATTGAGCTTATTTGATGGGCTTGGATAAGATCTTCTATCCAAATCTTTTATCCAAATCTTCATCATTTGACCGAGTCTTGGGTTGAGAGTCGTGGCCCATCAAGTCCATAATTTGGTGGGTCTTGATTTCTCCTCAAATTGATCCAAAAGTATCCTAAAAATCCACAAAATATACTTTCTCTCCAAAAAGATCAAAGTAGTGTGAAAGATGCAAAATCAATTGAAAATAATGAGAAATGGAGTCTTAGATAAGTAAAAACAACATTCAAAAGTAGTGGAAGAATATGTTTTGGAACGACACAAAATCATTTATCATGTCCATGTGTACAAGATTCAGAAATACAAGGGAAATGATTTCGTTTCCTCAATCACTTCTAAGTTTAGCGAGGAAGAAGAAGAATTATTTACCTAGATTAGACCTGGGCACGGGTCGTGACTCGCTGAGTAATGAGTTTAACTCGTTGAGTCATAGCCCTATAATGGGTTCACGAGTTAACAGGTTGACGGGTTTTGACCCCCAACTCGTATCGTACTCGAGTTGACTCGTTATCTATCGACTCTTCGAGTTGACCCGAGTATGGACTCGTCAACTTGTATTTTATCTTATTTTTTATATAATTATTTTATTTTTTCAGTTACTTTTTTTGTTGTGTAGTAATGTTTTTATTTATATATGATCTATTTAATCATTGAATATTCGATTTCAAAAAATGTAATAAAGTTTTCCTTTGTATTTTATGATATTTGAGACTATCAGTATATAATATAGGTGAAGTTAGTTAGTATCAAATTATAAATATTAAATGGAAAGGATATAAAACCTAAATTAAGAAATGAATAATTCAAACTATAAATCATTTATTTTTTCAGGAGTTACCTGAGTAACTTGCCGAGTCGAAAATCACCGACTCGACTCGTATTTGTTTTTCACGAGTATGAGTAACTTGTACCCATTCCATATGGGTCGACTCGCGGCTAACGCGGGTATTTATCCACTCTAAGTATTTATTCACTCATTCTCATAGTTAACTACCAGAAAATAAACAAGCAGAGGATTTAAAAGTTCAACAGAAAGCTAGAAAAATGTCGCTAGCTACTCTTAACTAAGAGTAATATTCTTCGGAAATAGAAAATAGTCTTCAAACATCAGCTTCGTTCCTATTTGTCTTCCTCCTTCTTTCCCCCAAAAATCTTCTCCAGAAAGAATGTGTCGTGTGTCTCCAATGGAGGAGATCTTTTTATCTCTCCATCTTGTCCTCCTTTTTGTCCAAAGTCCCACTTTTTCTCTTCCTTGGATTTTGTGTGTATTTCTTTTCAGACTTCTACCTCATCCTCTGCCACTACACTGTTCATATACGGCTCCTTGGATTTTGTGTTATGACATGTGCTGTTGTAGTGCTCAAAGAAAACTATTAGAAGATTTAGTTCCAACTAAGATTGAAATAACACAAATATGGTACTATTCGCAAAAACATAAAGATAGGCAATAAAGCTTAATTTTTGTAGCACAAAATGAGTTATTTGAAACCTTTTTGTTTTGAATTCAATGCAACTTCCTAAAGTAAATTGGTCAAGTGTTTCGACCTAAAATTGAATATGAAATCGAAATTTAGATGTTGCAAACAAAATCTATAATCTATCATAACCTCATTAAAAACAGATATCTCCTTAATTGTAGACAACATCCCACAGTATAGACCTGGGCATGGGTACAGGTCAACTCGAGTTAGTTGCGAGTTGACCTGTATAAAATGGATACGAGTTACTCGTGCTCGTGTAAAACAAGTACGAGTCAAGTCGGTGATTTTTAACTAGACAAGTTACTCAGGTAACTCGTGAAAAAAGAAATGCTTTATAGTTCAAATTATTCATTTCTTAATTTAGTTTTTATATTTTTCTCATTTAATATTTATAATTTGATACTAATTAACTTCACCTATATTATATACTGACAATTTCAAATATCATAAAGTACACTGGAAAAATTTATTACATTTTTTGAAATTGAATATTTAATGATTAAATAGATCATATATAAAGAAAAACATTACTACACAACAAAAAAAATAACTGAAAAATAAAATAAATATATAAAAAATAAGATAAAATACAAGTTGATGAGTACATACTCGGATTAGCTCAATGAGTCGACAGATAACAAGTCAACTCAAGTACAATACGAGTTGAAGGTCAAAACCCGTCAACCTATTAACTCGTGAATCCATAATAGGGCTATGACTCACGAGTTAGACTCGTTACTCGACGAGTCATGACCTGTGCCCAGGTCTAATCCCACACCATGATCAACAAATAGACAAATATGACGAGGTGCGTTGGTATAATACCTTTGTCAACTACCTTTTTTTTTTTTTGCAAAATACTCTATTTTGAAAATCAATTTGCAAAATACCCGTGTCAGAATAGGGTTCATTTTTATTATTTTTATTATACACTTAATGCAAATTTTCTTTTATTTAAAAAATAACACATTTGTCTATGTATATCAATAATTTTTATTTTATTTATTTATTACATAATAAAGCACATAAATAATAATTATTTACTTTTTGTTTAATAAAACTAAAAGATGTTTGAAGAAATAATAGTTGTTCGTTAGTTAATGTAAATATTTTATACTTACAAATATTTTAAAAAATATAATTTATCAAAATATATTTATTGCATACACCCACACCATTATGGATATTTGCCATGAATTTATTGCACAGGGCATTGGTCTGTAAACCATGCCTGTGTACACTAACATGGTTAAATGACCAAATAACTATTGCACTGGGGTTAACCACGCCCATTAAATTCAAATGAGTAATTAATCATATATTCCCTATTGCTTTGTATCAATTTTGGCTAGAAAAAAATCATTCTAAATAATTTATATTTTATCATTTACAATTTCTACTTAAGTATTAATTTTTTTTAAAAATTTCACAATTCGAATGAAAACCATGCAATTTGATTTTGATTTAGATTTCGATTTAAAATTTACGATTTTGCTTTCGAACTAAAATCAAATTTGCATCGAACCATGATTTATAAATTATCGGTGTGATGAAATCGATTGGTTCAAAATCAAAGCCGACCAATCTCAAACTGATCATTAACATTTCAAAATATAATAAATTTCAAAAAATATATAAAAAAACTTCTTTATGTTTTGAGATTAAAGATATATGGAAAATGAATAAAAAATTGATATTTCATAAAAAAATATTCTTTTTTAATAATTAATTTTTCATTATCCACAAATACAGTTGTTTTTTAAAAGGATTTAAAATAGCAACTATGTTATATGAAAATTTTTAATTAAGCATGATAAAAATATATTATAATATATACTAAATTTGTATTGAACTATTTACTAAAATTTGAAATATTTCAAATTTGTATTATACATTTAAATAAATAATAACATAAATTATTTATTAATGTTTTATGTATTTTACAAACATTATTTGAATTATTTTATTAATTTTATCTAAAAATCTGTAAATCATATTTTGTTTCTGACAATGTATATAAAAAAATTAAAATTAAATAAAAAAGGTAAGGTAAATTACTAATAAAGTCATAAAAGTAATGGAATTTTATAATATTAAGTCAAAAGTAAGGTGTTCTAATAATTTATACTATAATGAAAGGTAATCTACAAATTCATTCAAACACAACGCCCTTTCATCACATGTATAACTAAAAGGTTAAAAAACAATAAAATTATTCAAAAATTCTTCTTTAATAGTAGCAAATGTAAGTGATATTGCAATGCAATTGCCATGAAGTATAGATGCTATGAGAGGGCGATAACGCATTCTGTTGCATTCTATCTATGAATATGCTTTCTAGCATTTATATGTTGGAAGTTTACAGGCGCAATTGTGAGCTAATGATGAGACATAAATATAGTGTCAAAGTTGATCATATTTGTGTTATGATAAGGCATTGATAATGTGTTAGGATATGGAATTAGATGAATTGGAATAGAAAAAAATGTCAAAATTAGTATTGGAGAATTTATTTTGTATAAAAACATGTTTTGAACCTATTTATATTAATTTGCAAGTTGGAATGAACTTTCTATTCATCCAGGCACAGAACGGGCAGTCCATTTGGGCTGAACCACGTATTATGACCATTCTATGTAGCAATTATTAGTCCAAGAGATAAAAATGGGAACTACACATCTACATGTGTGAGGTGATACAACTATTCGATGGGAAATAGGGAACAAGGGGAAGCTAAGCCTCCCAAGGCATGCAATGCAGGCAGGCACATGGAAGATCCTCTTTCGAGAATGAGGGGAACTACACATCTACATGTGACAGAAGATCCTCTTCCAGCATCAAGAAAGAGAGAATGGAGATTTTCGATGCTAAAAGAGGATCTTCTAATGAGTTAGAATGAGTTCAGGGAAGAAAATGAATGAGGTACACTTCTAGAGTTAAAGATGAATGTTGGGCTGGGCCGACCTTATTCAAAATTAAAATGAATTTAAATTATATAAAATTTAAAATAATTATAATTGGGCCTAGGCCCATCGGACTTTAATGCCCGAAACCCAATTGGCTTTAAGGGCTTATTGCTTTGGGCCATAAAACCAGATAATCTTTTGGGTCATTAATATATAGACCCAAGCTTGATGTTTTTTGGGGCTGGTAGAGCCAGCCCATGGGATTGGACTTTCACTTTAATACATATCAGGCGTCACAGTGGAACTTACCTCTGGTACTTGAGACCCTGCAGAATATCAATATATCTATGCGAACAAGATGATGGAAGCAGGCTCAGAATGACACTAGAACCAACTCCATCGCTCAAAATGACAATAGAACACTAGTAACCTTCCCAGTTATCTTTAGAATCAGCCTGCATGATAAGAATTAAATGATCGATACACCAAACTAACTTGGAGACCTGAACAAACTTTTTCTTTTTTGCATTTTATTTTTTCACTTTCACAAGTTGTTAGTTCATGTGACATTTCTTGCTCGAACGTGAACTTGTTTGGATATTTTTATTAACACACCATGCTCCCTTCATTATTTACTTTACTGTTTTCACGCATGAATTGGAACGGTGACCTAATAGTGTTTAGGTTTTTTTATAAGCATGGTTTAATTTTGGATTCAGAGAAATGTTCAATTTTAAATTTCCGAAAATGCTGATCTGCTCATTTCGATGCCTATTTTCAGTATACAAGCAATTTTAAAAATTTTCTTGTTTTCCTTAGAATAGAAACCCACTTACCTCACAAAAACCCACTATTAAATCCCGTTCACACATAAGACTTGCAAGAGAAAACCGTTTGCTTCCTATGAATCGAGCTGGATTTGTCACTACTATATTATTTTCTTTATAAATGTGATGTAGATTGCTTGTTTAATTTATAAATATTTTTTGATGAGGAAAATCTTTTGGAATGCAACACCTTTAGAATTTTCCATTTGTTAGATATCTCTTTTTTGCATATGCTCCGAACATCATATTTTGTTGGATACGTATCATTGACTTACTAATTTTAAATCATCACTGTGTATTGATCAATATTTTATTCTCGATTGCAAGGGTTGAATATTGAATGGATGCTTGGGTCCCTCGTACACAAAACCATTATAAGCCTCTCGTCTTTAATGACTTGAGGAAAGTATGCAAGGCATGTCCCAAATATGACATTTGGAACACGCTACTCATAGAGAACTTGGCATAGGAGGGATTCATCAATCCGATGAGTCTTAGTTTATCAACGTAGATTGCATATGAACTTTCTTTTCATTTTATTGCAAAAAGATTGCATATTTCCCTGTCTTTTCATGAAAGATAAACTGAAAATGTCATCACAACCACTGTAAGAGAAACAGTAACAAAAGTGAAGTGTTCAATAAACAAAATGAAATAAAATAAGTTTCTATTTTTATTTACTATTGTTCATAGCTTGGAACAATAGTACTGAACTGGGTCCATGACGTTGTTCTTCAAGTTGAAGATCATTGTTCTAAAAAAAAATCGCTGATGCATATCGTTTCCACAATAAATTTTAAAGATTTTTAAAAGTCGTAAAACACAAGATGCGTAGTACAAGTATCGAGCATAGAAAGTTATTTTTGAGTGAAAGATGAAATTATACCAAATACAACTGTCACGATTTGTAAGGTTTGTAAAGTAAAAGATGCAAGAACGTAAATGACGAAGCTTGAGTAAGGAGATTGTGAAAAAATAACGAAATAAACTTAAGCGATGAACCATAAATAAAGAAAATGTCTCTGGGATTAGAATCCTGTCCAGTTACAATTCGTTGTGTCTCCACTCCTCTCCGATCTTCTCGAATACTCGCTTAAGGAGTAATGAATTGCCTACCCTCTCTTGCATTCTCTTGCAAGATGACACAAGTATAGCCGGATGTTGCTCCCACTTGGACGAATACGAAAATAAGAGGTCTTGCCATTATATCCTCATAGTCGAATTGTGCGCATGTGCCCAATTGATCAGCTAACCGTGAATCTTAAATAAGAGGGGTGTTATTGAAAAACTGTAACATAATTGAGTAGAGACTTATGGAACCTGATCAGATTCAAAGAAAAAATAGAGATGATGAACTAAACAAAGATCTGGGAGTCTCCCAACCCAAAAACAAAAGTTTCTAGCCGTGAACGATCATACAATTCAGAAATGAGAACAAAGTTCTAGAGAGAAGCTAGAGGAAAAATTCTCTCGAGAGATAAAACTAGAGTGAAACTAAAAACCTAGAAATGAAAGTTGATGTCCCAATTGAGCTGAACTGAACAACTTTGTTTGAGTTTTTATGTTCCTTTAGTCCATGAACTAGAGTGACTTGTACGAAAGTTTCTGCTCTAATACTAGTACACTAATGATTTCATCTTTCAAAATCTCATGCGTACCACACCTCAAGGCTCATTATTAAGCGTCTACAGTCTTCCGAAAATCAAGTGTCAGCTCGAGAAGATCTATTTTGTCATCATCTACTACTTCCTTTCTCACACTTCCTGCTACGTGTTTGCCCTTGACAAAACTTAAATAAAACTAGACAAAAATATTAGATTAAATACACGATTTAGGATAATTTTCTTAATATAGTTTATATTATAAATTTCTAACTAAAAAACTTTAATCACATTTAGATATAAAAATCGACCTAAAAGATAGTAAAAAAATAACACTTAACAATCGTCTTCCTCTTCTTCTAGTTTGTTGTTTGTGTTGTGGAACTTCTCCCTATGTGTGTTCTTCACTAAAGCCCTCTTTCCCTTTTTCCATTCTCTCTCCTCCAAAATATCCTCCTCTTTCATTTCTTAAAACAAGTACAATTTTCTGACAATCGTATTACTCCTACCTTTGACTTGAAATCTGTTGCGGCGATAGTGCACTCATTGTCGCTTGTTTTATGTTGCTCCTTATGTGAACTGGATGCTTGCATGAAATGTATATTTTGCAAATGATCTTAGACTTTGGTGCTGCTCACAAATGGGTTAGAACATGGAGTGGATTAAATCAAAGGATTTAGCTTACTAGCACACAAAAATCATGTATTTCCTAATTTTCATGTCAAAAAATAAGAAAATTTTTCATAGAACTATAAAATAAACATCTAAAATACAATTAAAAGTTTATAATTTTCATGTTATAAAAATAAGAAAATTTGTGTGTTATCAGTTTTTATCAAATGTATTTTTTATTAAATATGTTTAACTAATTAAAAAAAGTTTATAATATATTTCAATACAATGAATTTATTAATAATTTTGTATATGTCAAGTATTATTAAATTTACATACATATAAAAATTACAGTATTAAAAATATAATTATTTAACAAATTTACTTGTCAAGAATTAATTTTGTAATGTTGCTCGATAGTTATAGTCACTATAAATGCATACATAAAATATAAATTTTAGATATTACTTGTCAAGACATGTGTTGGGTTTCTCGTAGACATCGTATGTCTCAAAAGCATCGGAATTTTAAAAATTTTGAGAAACCCCCAACGCAGATCTTGGAATACGGTATATATCAGACATATGGATGTTCAAAGTACCTTTCAGATGACTCCGTTGTTCACCAACCGCCAATAGGAGACGACCTCTATGGTATCCACACGTGGAGCACTCCGTCGATAACCTTCTCAAGGCTCTTGAATGCTGGTCGAATTTCTCAGGTGCTAGTAGAGAAAAACGCCTCCTTATGGATTAGTCTCAGAGAGCATGAAGACCTTGGAGCAAATCTCATGATCTAAATCTTTTGATAGATATTTTGTGACATATCAAATCATATCTATATGAGATCTTTTATTTTGAGTTTAATCAATATTAATCTCAAAATAATTCTCTATTTAATTTATCCACTTTACCAATTACATCTCATGTAATTGTGTCATTCTATTTTATATCGATGAGTGACTCCATTATTGTATGTGACCCTATAGGCTTCCTCAATCAAGGTCGTAATAATGGATTTATTAATTAACTCTTAATTAGTCAAATCCATCATTATCGATCATGAGTGATGTCTAGCAACATATCATGATCCCCAAGATTAAAGAATAATCAGGTGAACTGATTGAGCCTTTCCATGACCAGCCACCGTGGAATGAACAACATTCATCATACTTATATCTCATTCGATACCAGAACATGGGTGTGTGTCTTTCTGATGTATCGAACTTATAATTGTATTCAAGTACTAACACTCAATGACCTACTCAAACAATTCGAGTGTCATTACCCTAGGCCTAGGACTTACTGTTAGTCTTTGATGCAATTACTTGAGATATGATCTCATTGCTAACATGAGTGATGAATCCTTTATTGATCAATCAACTATCTCCAACCTTAAGAAGTCACATCCCTACTCATCCATACTAGGCAAGCCATGGTTAGGCTTCCATTAGTAATGAGCGAAAATGTGAGCTTAAGATCAAGATAACTTTGTTAACCTCAAGTCTAAGCTTACTTGCACGGCTGTCATATTCGAGATCTTGCTACTGACACTTGGTTAGCTTCCCATAGTAGCATCTCGAAGATGAGTCATCCAATGAATCAATTCTTTAATCGACACCCACACATAGGTTCTAGTAATCTCATTTTGTGAGAACCATTGCCTAAACTGTTTAGGGAACTCAATGTGTGTCAGCTTATCCGTATTTGTGATATCCTCATTTCACAAATACTCTAGCCAGGGAGATTTAACTTGATCATGAGTGCTTTAAGAATCTCACATTATGATCTCATCATAATTTTTATAGCACATAGATCAAGTAGAGGATTTTATCAATGATATAAATTTGATCACAATTCAAAGTAAATATCAAAAGATAAGATTTGCCAATGAGTTGATTGTCTCTAGAACACATACACTAACAGCAACATTTCAATGGGTTGAGTTTTAATCCGTATGACCGACATAAAGAAAAGTAGGAAGCCAAATACGCCAAATGATCCTCTTCATTCATTGACTTAACGATCATATCGTCCACATACACCTCCATTGAAGTTCCGATCTCGGAGGAAAAGATTTTGTTTACCAATCTCTAATAGGTCGCCCAAGCATTCTTCAGACCAAAAGGCATTGCGACATAGAAGGTTGTTTTCGGCCGGTCCTTTTCCACGACAAAAATTTGGTGATACCCAGAGTAGGCATCCATGGTGCTCAGGAAACGGGACTCGAAAATGGCGTCCAAAAGCTTGTCTATCTTTGGTAAGGGATAGGGATCCCTTTCACAACACGCGCTGAGATCATTGAAATCAACACACATTCTCCATTTTCCCCCGGGTTTCGGGACAACGACCGGGTTGGCTACCCATTATGAGTATTGGATTTCCCTCACGTAACCGGGCTCAAGAAGCTCCTTTGTTTTCTCCTTGATAATTCGGCATTTTTCTTCAGAGAAGTGCCGCTGCTTCTGCCGAATCGGCTTTCCCTCGGATAGGTATCGATGTGATGCTCAGCGACAGATCGATCGATTCCTACAAAATCTGCAGTAGTCCAGGCGAAAATATCAGCATTATTCCTTAGGTTTTCCGCTAACCTTTTTTCGAACTCGGCGTTCAAGTTGGTGCCAATGTGGGTCGCCTTCTATGTATCTCTTGGTATGAGCTACAAGGATTTATACCCCACCGGTTCCATGGCTCGCCTGGGAGGTTCCTAGGGTTCCTTCTCCACCACCATTACTCTCGGTTTCTTTGCGTAGGGGTCGCGGCAAGAGGACACATAATAGGACCGAGCGGCTGGTCGGTCGATATCTTGCGTGCAGATTCCCCTAGGTGTTGTAAATTTTACTTTCAAGTGCATAATTGAGGGCACATACCAAATTAGTTGATGCCGGGTCGGCCGAGGATCACGTTGTACGAGAGTTCCGAATCCAGAATCAAGAATTCTAATCTTTCGGTCCGGCTTCGCCCTGCCGCACCGAACGTCATGGGTAGGCTTATTTTGCCAACAGTTTGCATGGCCCGTTGATCGAATGCGTATAAGTCCATACGGATCGGGCGGATATCCCCCTCTTTAGATGACGCCAGTAGCTCGACAACTTCCTTTTTCATAATGTTGTAGGAAGACCCCTGATCGATGAGGATCCTCCTCACCTTGGTGCTCCCGCATATCCCGGCTACCACCAAAGGTTCATTTCGTGCGGCTGTGCCTGTGGCAATGTCTTTGTCAGAGAAATGGATTTCCTCCATCTCCCATGCAGCTCTCTCAGACTGTCCTTTCCCGATTTCAAAGATCTCTCCTTTTCTAGCCTCCTCGAGATATCTCTTTCCGGATTCATCAATCTCGATCCCCCCGGACACCATGTGGATTTCCCGGACATAGGGGGGACTACCCTGCACTCGGTTCGTGTCTCTTGAACTTTCCGGTCTATCTCGATGCCCTTCGTGGTTCGAGACTTCGCTAGCTCGCCGGATCCCTCCTGTTAATTACGGGGGGAACTTCGGGTATCGGCTGCCGTCGTTTCCCGTCTGGCCGTTACGTCCCCTTTTTCGTTCCGTCATTTGTGTAGGGTTCCGTAGTGCATTGCTCATTACGTCACCAGTATGATAGTTTCGTGTCCCGTGGTTTTATGTATTTCGCAATAGGCCTCGATTCTAGTTGGTTCCACTTGATATACTTCACGGTGTTTATTCGGTCGAGGGGGCCGGATAGGTTGCACTTCTTGCTGCGGGACCGGGCGGATCTCTATGCGGCTTTTCATCTAGACCCTGAGGACGTCATCAACTCGGATGTACTTCATGATTTTCCGTAACAATTCTCCGAGATTCTTCAGTTGGGATTTAGATAGACTTTGACCCAGCTTTGATGTTCCCAAGGCCCGCTTCATTATTTCTACCCTTTCCTTCAAATCTAGCTGGACGTCCTGTGCCAGACAGTTGAATCGGTCGATGAATTTCCTTAAGCTTTCTCTTCTGTGGTCGTACCAAATGGAATACAACGCTGCATTAGATGGTGGGGCTTCGATATTGACAGCGTATCGGGTGGTGAAGAGTAGCACCAACTCCCAATAGGATCCCACACTACATGGGTCTAACTGTTTGAACTAGATCTTGGCTCCCTTCTGGAGTGAACAAGCAATAAACTTACACTTCATGGCTTCCGAATGCCGAACCGTAGCCATCCTCATGTCGAAATCAGTCACGTGAGATATAGGGTCTCCCTTCCCATCATATGTGGGCAGTCCATCGGGGACTCTGAATCCCCTTTCGGGCTCTTCTCGGATCAATTCATCCGAGAAGGGATCAAAGTGAAGTGCGGGGGTCCTCGCAGCTCCTTCCACACTATTCTTCAAGGCTAGATCAATGTCGGCAAGAATGTCTCCTCTTCCAGTGCAGACATTCTGGTCGAAGGCGTCCCTGAAGCCCCTACTCTCTTTCTCTCCCGGTAGCATTCGCGCAGCGATGAGCTTTCATCTTTCCCGGATCTGATCCAATTCTCTTTTCAGTTCTTCTTCCCTTTTCTCTAGGATTTCATTAATCACATCTTTCCTATCCGTTCCGGGCTCATAAATGACTTGGTTGTGCCTTTTCCTTCGCTGTATCTCCTCATTGGTTTCGGACTCAGTCTCTGTGTCCAGGGGTATTTCGGAATAAGGGGTTGCTTCTCCGCTCGTGGTGCAATTTCGGATGTTCCCTCCTGGGCGTTGGAGTTCAGACCTGAAGGTGTCCTGAAGTCGGCGAGGATTTCCGTTAGCAGGGCCTTCAATTGTTCCCTGCTGGTGATCATAAGACCAAGGTCTTGCACGTTAGCGCTTCCGTCATGAGCCGGGTTGGTGGCTGTGCTATTTTCCGCCATTATCCGTGCTTAGCAAGTGGCTCTTGTGGATTTCTCGAGTGGGACTGTGGAACGTAGCGCCACGGCAGGCACCAAAAATGTTAGGGGCGAAAATCGGTATGACGAAGTGGGTTGATTTTCGGGTTGCGGGTGGTATCGTTTCTTTTTTTTTTTTGTCTATTTGGTTTGACCGGATGGAATGGAAGTAGGTGGGGATTTTTTACGTGTAAACCACCATGAGGCGATAAAACCACAGAGCTATCGGAGCTCGCCGGGGAAAGCTTTTACTAGACGGAGATGGTGAAGAAAGGTACAGGTTAGGAGGCTTGAGGTCCAACCCTTTTCCCACTATGATTCCTTCTATTTCTAGGGGGGGGGGGGAAAGGGGACCGACCCGATCGAATCATGAGCTTCCTTTCTGCACTTGTGCTATGATCTTGCCTTTCAGAGAATCGCCGCTCATTCTGCCGTGGCTCAGTTACTCTTCAACTGAGCCATGCCGCTCTTGTCAGATCCTCTGACAGGTATCAATATGTCGACAGACATTATCTCATCGAAAACCCTGCTTGGCAGCCTCTTTGACAAACCGATGATCCCCAACCGGTTTGTATCCTATCAATATCCTACTGAAATTTCATTAGCATCTGATAACACATATTTTTGAGTGGCTCAATGCATGGAATTTACTTATTTTGTGCTACAAAAATTAAGCTTTATTCCCTACTATATTTTTGCACATAAGTACCGTAGTAGTGCCAATTTAGTCTTAGTTGAGACTAAATCTGCGATTTATCCTAGAAGATTTGTATCAAATCTTAGAAGATCCGGATAGAAGATTTGATGTGAGCCCATCAAGAAAGCCCGACAAATCCCCACCATTATATAGAGATCCAAACGCGAAAATCAAAGGAGAGAGTCATAGTGGACGATCAGAGAGTCAATTTAGGGTTTAGAGTTGAGTCTAGCATGTTTTGGATGTCTTCCCTTTCATTTTTCATCAACTTTTGTTTTTTAGAGTCGAGCATGCGCGTGTGAGCGCTTGTGGCTGAGGATCTGCTGTGAAGCCTTGCTTGCGCAAGTTCTGCGCGTGTGACTGTCTTACCATGTTTTTCAGCATTTAATTTGAGGTCTGATTTTGTTTTTCGCAACGTTTTCTTTACCAACGTGATCTTTAGTACCATATAGCTCTAAGGGGGTGTGGGAGAATCAAAGGTTGGCCTCAAACACCTAAGGAGAAGAGCTCAATCGGACATCGTTGGTAAGGCACATTCTGTCTAATCTGTTTGCGAGGTGTGAGGTGTAGGGGTTAGATTTGGGTGTGGTGAAAACATAGGTTATCACAAGAGGTGAAATGGCTCTGGTGGCGTGGTTGATTCCATAATCCCACAAAACAAGGGACGGTGCTATAACGGTCACCGAGTAGCACTACTTTAGAATAACACTCCCAAAGCTTGCGCAAGCAGGTCAGTTCTCAAGGTTTGCACACACGCAAGGGCGATTTTCAAGTAAGGTGGATCTTAGATCCAAGGCCACTTTTTTTATTATTTTCAAAAACCAAATCTTTCTTTTGTTTTCAACCTTTTTAAGTCTTTGTTTTGAAAAGAAAATTCCAATAAAAATTCCCTGTGGATACGATCTTATTTTATTACTTCGACGATTTCTATGCACTTGTAGAATCACCATCACATGCACATGAGGGGGCTTCCTCTCCATTACGAAGAACACCACGAATACTGAACCAAACACGAGAGCAAGGGCGATTTTCTAGAGAAGAACCTCCAACGTGAAGAATGAAGATCAAGGCCCAGTCTAGTGCTACTGTTCCGGCTTGCGAATAGTAGCAGATGGAAACCAGAGCTATTACTGCTTTACTTTCTTTTGTTGGCGTTTTTAGTTTTTGTAACCAACTTTTTCACGATGTCCTTAACATTTTTGCTGCCTTATGTTAATGTTATCATATTTTACTTTCCAAGTATGAGTAGCTAGAACCTTAGGAATGCCTTAAGGTAAAGCATGATGGTGTGGATCAAGAATTCATGACATAATTCATCATTGATTTTTAGCTCTTGTTTCTATCATTCCATAGGTAGACCTAAGGAGGGGAACAAGTACCTTCACAACTGAGATACTTGATTTAGAGGTAGACCAACAAATCATGGTGGAAGCAGTAGGTGTTGGTTTGAGGTAGAACTAGTAAAACCTGGTAGACCTAATTGCAAAGTTGGTGATGATATTGAGGACTAGCTTAGCCGAAAATATGATGAATAACTTAGGTAGATTTAGGTTATTTGAAGTTGTGAGTGTAGGAACATGGTAAATTAAATTGGGTATTTTAGCACCAAACCACCTGCAGACCTTTAAGACATCTTAGTTTGTTAGAACCTGTATTTGTTATCTTCAGCGTTGAGACTTGACTTTGTTTACTAAGCTTGTTTACTACTGTTAGTTCAACCGTAGACTAAGAACCACTATTATTCCAAAATCTACATCTTCTGAAACACTTAGCAAGCACAATCTCCTTGTGATCAATCCCAAATTCCACTTTACATTTTGTGTTTCTTTGAATCTTGTGAGAATTAGAGCTTATAAATTTATTTGATACAGAATTCCATTTTTATTGCAATGATAATAGGAATTATCGTTTATCAGTAATCATACCCCCACTACAATAGACAGATATTGCTCTCGTATTTGGATCATTAAGTTATTGATCTCGTATCAATTTGTTATAGAAACAACACTAAATATATTTGTAAGCATGAAATAAAAGAAATTGTTTACTCAACTACAATCAAGTTTCTGATTGTACCAATTACATTTTTTTTTTATTGTACCAATTACATATCTTACATTTATTTGCCATGCAATTTCTGTCAAGTCATCTACTCTTCTACCAACTAACATCTCAAAGTATGGTGAAGTGAATACATGAATATTCGATTAAATCTTGATGTAAGTTTCTATTTTACATTTTATATTTTTTTTAGAATTATACTATCATTATTTTAATTCATTTGATATATGAAGGTGAATTACTAGCTCAATATGAGAGAAGTGATTCAAGAATTATGCATTTGTACAGTTCTTCTTCTATGACCTGTTTTCAAAAGAAAAGAATATTAAGGGCACATTTAGTTGTTGGGTTTGGTCTAAACCCATGTTTAGTTTATTTGGGTTTAAATAACCCGATTTTATGGGTTTAAAGGGTATAATTTGTGTTTGGTTGATAGGGTTAGATTATTTGGGTTTAAGACTAATACACGTTTGGTACATGGGTATAAAATTGAGTTTGTGATGATTTTTATATCAAATTACCAATATAGCCTTTAGTTAATTAAAATAAATTATCACATATTTTATTTTTCTATATCATTTTATAATTTCAATTGAGCACCGCATAGCATAAATCACGGTGCTTAATTAAAACTTTATTTTATAACAAGGACTGAGTAAAAATAAACGCGGTGCTTGTCTTCAAACGAAAATTCACATTTTACAACAAGCACCAGATAATAATAGACGCAGTGCTCGTCTTCAAAACGAAAACTTACATTCAGCACCAAAAATGAAAACCCACATGCGGTTAGTACTTTCATCTTTATCTAGGTCTTTGTCTTCATCTTTTTCTTCTTTATTTTCTTCTTCTTATTCTTCTTCTTCCTCCTCTTCTTCTTCTTCTTACTTTTCTTCTTCTTCTTCTTCCTTTTCTTCTTCTTCTTCTTCAACAGATTTGAATATATCTAAACTAATCAAGCGGGTTTATTTTTTCCAGCTTGAAACCCACGTACCAAACGTAGGTTTATCTCTAAACCCACGCCGCAACCCACTTAAATCCAACAATCAAACGCGCCCTAATGTGATCATGCATGCCATCCACTGACTAGACATATGAATCAAAAAATATGTTGTTTTGTCTTGAGTCATAGGGAAACTTTTTTATATTTTTAATTTTTTTTGTTTATTGAAAATTGTTATTATGCTATTAGGGGGACACTATTTTTAGTATCATGTGCAATATTGGATTTCCAAAAAAGAGATGCATTTTTATATTCAATTCCTTAGAAAAAAGTAATGTAGAAGTTCATGAAACAAATATAAAAAGGTATTTATTTTCTAATATGTTATTTTGTATTTATTCTATTAATTACAAATAGGTAACTTGAGTATAGATTCTTCAATATGCTATTTGATCATTTCACAATAATATCAAATTTCTCATATCCATAGTAATCTTCATTTTTATATCTAAAGAGGAAGAGTTTGTACATCTGATCTTATGCAGTATTCCATTTAGGTACCCAAAAAAAAAGATGGAACAAAGTTTGACATAAACATATATTTTTATATGCATTTATTTCTTGAGATGGCACCCGATGAATTTGACAAAAAAGGCTTCCCATATTTTGCAAGTTTTTAGAACATGTATTTATATTACAACATTTGTGTTATTTAGAAGTTTTTTATTGAATCACAGATGTCAAATGAATAATGAATGATTCTCCATAGATGACATTGAGCAAGTCGCCATGTAATTTAGTATTGTTGACCAAATAGTTATGTAGTTGAAAAGTATAATGTTATATAATATTTTTTGAAGAGCAAAATATAAATATATCATTTTTGTTTCATAAATTGACAATTCATGCCCTATGCTTTGCGTAATATTCAATGCTACTACAATTTCATTTTTATTCACAAATTACGTCACTTATGCTATGTTTCAAAGACTAAAATGCCACAATAACCGCCTCGAGTGATTTCTATGTGCTTATGAGTGTACACCATACTTGGTCCATGAACATGGTTCCTTTGTACATGTAAATCATGCGAGGTGATTATATCATTATTCGCACCTGGCATTCCAAAAAAAGCGTGCCAAATCCATGTATTAGCAAAAGCCACTGCCTCTAACATGAGCAAAGGTTTGCGATGGTCTCCACATTTAAATTGACCTTGTCATGCTACTGGGCAATTTTTCCACTCCGAATGCATACAGTCTACACTTCCAAGCATTCCAGGAAATCCACGAGATTCTCCCCATGCAAGCAAACCTTCTAGGTCCTCTATTGTTGGCGACCTGAAATATTCTGTCGAAAAACATGAATGAATAGCAGTAATAAAGTGACGAAGACAATCTATGGATGTTGTCTCTCCAATACGAATATATTCATCAACATCATCTGCCCCACATCCATATGCTAGCATTCGAATAGAAGTTGTGCACTTTTGTAATGCACTCAATCCAAGTCGACCGGTGCAATCTAACTTTTCCTGAAAAAATGGATCTACTCCTTTGACAGTATCAACAATCCATTCAAATAAGCGTCGATGCATTCAAAATCTTCGACAGAATTGTTCATCTGTATAAGATGGACGATCACAAAAGAAATCAGCTACAAACCTTTCATGGCCTAATTCACGATTAAGCTAAATATATTGTCGGGGATGTGGCGCTTCTTCCTCATCATCAAAATCGTTGCAGAAGGCTTCAACCACTTCTAATAACTTTGCCGCACGGATTACATCTTCATCATCAAAAATCACAAGCCAACCTTTTGGCAAATAAGGATCCATTTCTTGTAACAATAGAAACTTGAGTAGTAGCTAGCTATATATATAGGTGTTATGGGTCAAATCGGTATCCATTGGGAGGCCGATTTCAGGTGATAGGCGCGGTTGGGAATGCCACGCTTAGTCACGTTCTTCACGGTTGGTGCGATTGAAATAAGAATGAGCAAGGATTTTTTACGTGGAAACCGCCGGAAAGCGGAAAAACCACGGAGCTGCCGGAGCTCGCCGGAAAAGAGTTTCACTAGATGGAGATCGTGAAGAGGAGAATACAAATTGAAGAAATCTTCTTTTTTCTCCAACCCCTTGTCATAATTCCGTCTATTTATAGGAGAGCTCATCCTGACTGAACCATGACATTTGCAAATATCGGTTGCCTACTGCACCTGCTATATGATCTCGCTTTTTAGATATCGGCCACCCGTTATGTCGTAATTCGGCCGCTTTTCGAATTGTGTCAGGATCATTTTCGGCAGCTTTTCAGAGATCGACTAATTATACCCGATTTGTACCCCAATATTCAGCCCCTCTGATTTGCCGATATTGGCCCTTCCGGGTAAATCGGGGGATCAGAATTAGTACTGCGCCGATTCCAAGCCTACTACTTTTTATGGGGGATCCCCAAGTCGATTAAGACCGAATTCCTTGCCGCGCGTCACCTCGTGGGCTGGCCATGTTTTTTCCCACTCATTCTGAGCATTCCAAACAATGCACCGTTTCGTCTCCTAAGTATTTCCCCTATTAATAGACGTTCTTTCCGTCATTTTTCCCCTTTGCCTTCTTGGTTCGCTCGCGTGATTTCAGTGCTCCCGTGAAATCCACCGGAGAAGGAGGTCTTCAAAGGTACCAATCTACCCTTCATCTCTTCCGCTCAGTCTTTTGGGGGCTTGTTCCCACCCCCCCCCCCCCCTTTTTGGGTCTCTTTCTCCTAGGGTTCTTTCTGCCCATTCTTAATTTTTTTGCTTCTTGACTCCCTCAACTACGATGGGTAGAAAATCTAGTGAATTGAATATCCCTGCCATTCGGACCAACTATTTGATTCCCGATGAGTACATCATTAGTCCTGCCAGGGATAGTCAGATACCGTGGGGGACAGGGGAGTGACCCCTTCCCCGATTCAGCCTTCCTGTCCCTATAGCTTACCTGGAGAGCGGTCTATGCTTTCCGCTCCATCCCCTCATCGTTCAATTCTTGAACATGTTCTCTGTTCCTCTTTTCTGTCTTTCCCCCAACTCAATATTCTGTTTCACCACCTTTCTCTTCTATTCGGCGGGTTTGGACCCGAATATGACTCTGGTGGATTACTTCCAACTTTTCAAAATTGCCGTCCGTAAGGCTAAACGTCCCTTGCATGGTTTCTCTCATTTCCAATTTCTCCGATTTGAAGACCACCCCTATTTCATCCTTAGAGCTCCTAATACCCATCATAACTGGTGGTCATCCTTCATTTGGGTCGCTCCCCCCTCTGGGGCCAGGTGGAACTTTCCGATTAAGCCCCCGTGCCCTTCCAAGTAAAGCTTTTCGGACGTTTCCATCCCTCTAATGAATCTTGTAGGGAAGTATATCAGTGACTAGGTGAATGCTCCGTTAGATTCGAGTCTCGGGCCCTGATGCTTTCACAAGAATCCCTATCCGCATGCAGAATTCTTGGTCGTGATCGGGATGGGCAGTGGCCCGACTTTCTTATTCCTCCGGGTTCCGATTTGGAGTATCGACTTCTTCTGCAATCTCCACATAATATCCCTTCTACCTCGGCTGTACTCCCTACCTCTGATCCGATATCTCCTGTTCCCTCTGATCCGGCCCCCGAATCCCCTACTCGGCCTTTAACCGAAAAAAAGAGAAAAAGGGTGAAGGTTTCTGCGAGGGACCTCCTAAAAAGCAAAGAGGTAGCCGAGTTCCACTTCCTTATCTTGTAATTTCTCTATCGCGTTTCACCGTTTGTCTTTGATATGCAGTTGAAAAGATGTCTCGACGGAATGCTTTGGAGGATTCGGTGATGGCGCGCTTTTCTGCTAAGATGCGCCGAACGCAGGAATCAGGTGTGGCTCCTTCTGCACACGTTTGTCTGACTTCTGGTGGCCCATTGCTAAGAGTCTCTAATTCTAACTTTTCAACTTTTCTCCCAGGCCGACTCACCCTCAGCTCACTCGGATGCTGCCGGTCACCTTCCGGAGGATCAAGTGGTTGAGGTTTCCAGGATTCGGGAAGCGACTCCTCCCCTGTCGGGAAAAGGAAAAGAAAGGCTTCCTCCCTCGCTGATATCCAGTGAAAGTCCCATTCCCGACACTGGGCTTATTTCGGCCGATGCTTCCACATCAATCCCACCGAGTAATGCGGGGGGGATTCCTAGCCCTCCAATTCGGGTAAGGGAGGATCCTGCTCTTCTCCTCTCTTCGGTCCCCTCGGAGCTGCGAAGAGCTTTAGAAGAGGCTACCTCGAATCTTTCGGGAGTTCCGCCGGAGATTGTACTTAAAGGGATTTGGTAGGTATTCTCTCTCTCTTTTGGAATCATATATATCAGGTTCCTTACTTGCCGATTTTGTCATAGGCCTTGACGTTCGGATGGGGGATAGTCAAGGAAATGGGATCCCATTCAGAGGAAGTTTCTCAGCTTCAGGCTCAACTCGCGGCTCAGAATGCCAAGATAAGGTCAATGGGGGAGGAAGGGAGCGCATTGAGAAGAATGCTTGGGTAGCGTACCCGTCGAGAAGAGGAGTTGCAGAACTTTGTTAGTGAAATGGGGAAGGCAATTGATGAAGCCAACTCCGAGAAGGAAGGTTTCAAGGTGCAACTTGAGGAGGCTGAGGCAGAGTTGAAACAAACCAAGGATCGTGTTTCGGCCCTGGAGGCCGAGTTGCTCAACCAAGAGGCATCTCACGTGAGACTTTTGGAGGACTTTATGAATTCGGCCTGCTTTTCTGAGTTATTTGATATTTATGCCGGGGACTTAATCGGCCTTCTCTTATACCGACAAAGGCGTCAGTTCAGCCAGGAGTTTGGGCTATCCTTCACCGATCCGCGTTTCGCAGGGATCGACCCACTAAAGAAGGATGAAAATATGTTGGACGTCATCGTCGACTGCGTTGATTCGGGAGCGGCTGACTAGAGTTCGGGTTCGAGGCTGATCGGGAGCAGCTGACTGCGTTGATTCAGGCGAGAATAGGGCGAGAAAATGACGCCAAGCTGAGGGCAAGGATGGAACGGCATACCGGTTCCTCTGCCAATCCTCCCAATAATCCCCCATCCCCTCCTGTACTTTAGTAATTTTTGACTTGATGTTTTTCCCCCTGCTGTGGGGCTTTTTGGATAATTTTGGTCTCCCCGTTCGGGGTTTCCTTCTAATTTACTCTGTTTTTTGCGCATCACTTTTGCCTTTGGTGACGTTCACATTTCGGGGGAAGCCCCGAGTTGGTTTGTTGTGTCTATTACGTGCTTAGACTTGGAGATTCGCCTATGCTTTTGTGATCCGGGGGTGGGTGCCTCCTCGTCAACCCTTTGATTGGGATTTTTTATTTTAGTTTGCCTTAATACTTCCTCATGCGAGCTGAACTGCTGCTAGGGAAGTAGGTCGGAACCCCTCATGGGTTGAGCGACTTCCCCAATCCGAAAAGGCCCTCTTCTGGCCACACCCCATTGTTTAGAACATGGGTGGATTTGCTTCGGGTGCTCTTGCTGCCTCGAGATTCCGACAATAATGTCAATACTTAAAGGCTTTTCGGGGCTTACGCGTGCGGTTTACATAAACCGGTGCCCGAATCGTACCAGGGCTCATTCTTGCTATTGACGCCTGGGTTGGTGGATTGCATATATATATCGAGGGAGACCCCGAGTTGATTTTCTGTATCCTGCAGGGGACTCCGATTTAGGAGATTCGCCTGGGCTTACGTTACTTGGCCAGAGCTTTAGATCTTTGATGGTCTACCTGGGCTTACGCGATTCAGCCAGGGCTTGTGTTTTGTTTTCCCATCTCCATTTCGGAGGAGTTTATAGGTGCATGAGTGTTTTGGGGAAGAGAATGCCGAATCCTGTGACAGAGATTGATATTGAGTCGGTTAGGCGTAGAACTTCCTTAGATGCGATGCATTCCACGACCTTGGGAGTTCCACGCCATCTAATTGTTCCAGGCGATATGCTCCTTTTTCGATCACCCTTGAAATCCGATAAGGGCCTTCCTAGTTGCGGTCTAATTTCCCGACGTGTCTTTGTGGTTGGATGCTTCGGAGCACCAAATCTCCCTCGGAGAATTCCCTTGGGGATACCGAGTTGTTGTAACTCTTCTCCGTTTTTCTCTGATAAGCCCTAGTCGGCTATAGATGCTTCGTCGCTTCTCTTCCAACAGCTCCAATTCCACCTTTCAAAGTTCAATATTCTCTTCTTCGTTATAATGCTCTACCCGGTAGCTCTTCAAGGTCAGTTCGATAGGGCATATGGCTTCTGAACCGTAAACCAATAAGAATGGGGACTCTTCTATGGTGGTTCGAGGGGTAGTGCGATATAACCACAGTACCTCATCTAAACGATCTGCCCATGACCCCCCAAAATCTTCGAGCTTAGTCTTCATACCTAGTCGGAGCGTTCGGTTCGTTACCTCTATGAGGCCATTGCTTTGCGGGTGATATACCAAGGTGAAGTTGTGCTTGACCGAATACTTATCCAAGAATGCATCCATTTTCCCTCCGGTGAATTGAGTTCCGTTATGAAGATGTTTTTCCACAGAAGATCTTTGCCACGGCTTCAGCCTCTACCCACTTGGAAAAATACTCGACAGCCATGATGACGAATTTCCTTTGACCCGAGGTGTGGGGGAAAGGCCCCATTATATCCACCCCCCATCGGTCGAAGGGGCAGGAGAGTGGGAGAGAGGTCAATTTGCTTACTGGTTTTCTTGGTATACTTGCATGGTATTGGCACACTTTGCACTTCTTCACCATATCGGTAATATCCTACTTCATAGTTGGCCAGTAGTACCCGATTCTTAGAACTTTCCGGCATAAGGATCGTATTCCAATATGGCTGCCGCATTCACCCTCATGTAGATCGGTTATGAGTTCTTGAGAGTGCTTTGCCCCGATGCACCTCAATAAGGGTCCATCTAAGGATTTGCGATAGAGAATTCCATTCACTAACGTATACCTCTTCACTCTAGTCTCTAACTATCGGGCTTTCGGCTTATCAGATGGGGTTTTCCCATTTTGTAAATACCGGATGTAGGGCGTCGTGTAGTCATCAAGGGGACTTAGTTGTGAAGAGATATCGTTTCCCGGTTGCTGGGTGATATGATTCACAGCTCGTAGGTTCACCGAAGGTTGGTCCCGCAACCGAATTGTCACACTTCCTTCCCTTAACTCGTGAAACCCTACTGCGAATCGGGCGAGGCTATCCGCGGACCCGTTTTTCTCACGTGCTACGTGCGACAGGGTGAACTTCTTGAAGGTTTTAGCCAATTCCTTCACCTGGACACAGTACAGAGCCATGAGGGAGTCATGGGTTTCGTATTCTCCCAAAAACTGCCCTTGCACAAGCCGCAAGTCGGTGTAAACTTCGAGTTCTGCCACTCCCAGCTCCTTGGCGATTTTCATTCCCTCGATCAGGGCTTCATATTCGGCCACATTGTTGGAGAAAGGGAATAAGAATGTCACCATAATATAAATATGCTCTCCTTCTCGGGTTCTAATGTCTATCCCTCCTCCGGCGCCGTTGTATGTTGAGCCATCCACGTACATAGCCCATTGGTCATTGGCTTCCATGAAACGGTCTATAGGCCTATTCATTTCGATCACAAAATCAGCAAGAGGTTGGGCCTTGATTGCTGTTCTCAACTTAAACTCAATATCCATTGTACTTAATTCAACTGCCCATTTGGCAACCCTTTCGGAAATCTCTGGACGAGACAGGATGTTCTTCAGAGGCTGATTGGTGAATACCATGGTGTGCCGATCTTGGAAATATGACCTCAATTTGGTGGCTGCCATCTTCAGAGCCAAGATGAATTTTTCTGTTACCGTATAGTGAGTTTCGGCCGGTAACAAAACTTTGCTTACATAATACACCGGCAAGTGATTATCTGCTGAGATGGTTGTCAAGACTGCGCTGATTGCAACGGGCGATATAGACAGATATAGTCCTAAGGGCTCCCCTGCTTTCAGAGCCACAAGAAATGGGGGTGATGAGAGATATTCCTTGAGTTTCTCAAAAGCAATCCGGCAATCCTCGTTCCATTCTAAAGTGCTTCCCTTTCGCAAGACCTTGAAGAAGGATGCCGACTTATCGGCTGACCGAGATATGAAACGGCTGAGGGCAGCCAATTTACTCGTGAGGCTCTGGTACTCCTTGATTGTCCTTAGGGGTTGCATTTCGCATATTGCCTTAATCTTCTCGGGGTCAGCCTCGATTCCTCTCTCCGATACGTAATACCCAAGGAATTTTCCACTTTGCACCCCAAACAACATTTCAATGGGTTGAGCTTTAACCCATATGACCGACATAAAGAGAAACACGAATCCAAATACACTAAATGGTCTTCTTCATTCATAGATTTCACGATCATATCGTCCACATACACCTCCATTGAGGTACCGATTTCAGAAGAGAATATTTTATTTACCAACCTCTGGTAAGTCGCCCCATCATTCTTCAATCCGAAAGGCATTGCCACGTAGCAGTAAACCCCATCCTTAGTGTAGAAGGTGGTTTTCGGTTGGTCTTTCTCTGCAACGAAAATTTGATGATACCCCGAATAGGCATCCATGATGCTCAGAAATTGGGATCCGGCACAGTGGAGGGTAACATATCGAGCAGTTCGTTGGTCGATACCCATCGTGCAAATGCCCTTCGATGTTGGGAATTTGATTCTCAAATGCACAGTGGAGGGTAACATACCGAATTGGTTGATGCCGGGTCGCCCGAGGATGATGTTGTACGAGATCTCTGAATCCAAGATTAAGAATTCCAACCTCTCGGTTCGGCTCCGCCCTGCCGCTCCGAATGTTACGGGCAGGGTTATTTTCCCGATAGTTTGCACGGCCCGCTGGTTGAATGCGTACAACTTCATGCGCACATGGCGGATATTTCCCTCGTTAGATGACGCCAGTAACTCGGCCACTTCCTTCTTCATGATGTTGCACGAGGATCCTTGATCGATAAGAATCCTCCTTACCTTGGTGCTCCCACATATTCCTGACACCACCAAAAGGCTCATGGCTGGGCCAACCGGGACGTCTTTGTCGGAGAAGCTGATCTCTTCCTTTTCTCAAGCAGCTTTCTCAGTCGGACCATTTCCGATTTCGAAAACTTCTCCTCTTCTAGCTTCATCCAAATATCTCTTCCATTCCTTTCCGGACACGTCTATCTCGGTTCCTCCGGATATCATATGGATTTCCTGAATATAGAGGGGACTACCCTGCATTTGATGGGCACTCCGTGAACTTTCCGGTATGTCTTGTCCTCCTCCAAGATTCGGTTACCTGTTGGCTCGCGAGTTCGCCATCCCCGCTTTCGGAGGGAATTTCGGATATCGGTTCCCTTCGTTCCCCGTTCGCTCGTTACGTCCTCTTTTCCGGTCCGTCATTGATGCGGGGTTTCGCATCGCGTTGTTCATCCTCCGACCAGCATGATACTGCTCGATCATCCTCTTCATCAGTCGGCAGTGGGCAGTATCATGCCCGGTGGTCTTGTGTATTTCGTAGTAGGCATCTGTTCTGGTTGGTTCCACCTGATATACTTCACGGCGCTTATTCGGCCTGGGTCCCCGGTTAAGTTGGGTCTCCTGCTGTGGGACTAGACGAATCTCCACGCGGCTTTTCATCTCGGCCCTGAGGTCATCGTCCACTCGGATGTACTTCATGATTTTCCTTAGCAATTCTCCGAGATTCTTTGGTGGGGACTTCGATAGACTCTGTCCCAATTTCGACATTCCTAAGGCCCGCTTCATTATTTCCACCCTTTCTTTTAAATCCAATTGGACATCCTGCACCAAGCAGTTGAATCAATCGATGAATCTTCGCAAGCTCTCTTTTCGGTGATCATACCGAATAGAGTATAGTGATGCATTCGAAGGTGGAGCTTCAATGTTAACAGCATATTGGGTAGTGAAGAGCAGTACTAATTCCCGATAAGATGCCACGCTGCATGGTTCTAACTGTTTAAACCAAGTCTTCGCTCTTTTCTGGAGCGAGCAAGCAAACAGCTTACACTTCATGGCCTCTGAATGTCGAACCGTGGACATCCTCATATCGAAGTCGATTACATGCGATATGGGGTCCCCTTTTCCGTCATACGTGGGTAATCCGTCTGGGACTCTGAATCCTCTCTCAGGCTCTTCTTCGACTAAATCGTCCAAGAAAGGGTCAAAACGCAGCGTTGTGGTTCCAGCTGCTCCCTCAACTCCACTCTTCAAGGCCAAAGCAATATCGGCCAAAACATCTACTCTCCCAGTGGATACGTTCTGATCGAAAACGTCCTTGAAGCCTCTATCCTCTCTTCTCCCTGCCAACATCTGCTTGTCGATAAATCTTTTCCTCTCGCGGATCTAGTCTAACTCTCTCTTCAACTCTTCTTCTCTTTCTTCCAAGATTTTGCTAGTCATGTTTTCCCTATCAGCTCCTGGCTCATACTTGACTTGGTTGTGCCTCTTTCTCCGCAGCATCTCCTCTTCGGTTTTGGATTCAGTCTCCGTATCTGGGGGGTACTCTGGAATAAGAGGTTGCTTCGCCGTTCGTGGTGCAGTTTCGGGTGTTCTCTCCTGGGCGTTGGAGTTGAGACCTGAAGGTGCCCAGAGGTTGGTAAGGATTTCCGTTAGCAGGGCCTTCAGTTGCTCCCTACTAGTGATCATAAGGCCGGGGTCTCACGCGTCATCACTTCCGTCATGAACCGGGTCGGTGGCTGTGCTATTTTCCATCATGAACCAGGTCGGTGGCTGTGCTATTTTCCGCCATGACTCGTGATTAGCGAGTGGCTCCTGTGGGTTTCTCAAATGGAACTATGGAACGTAGCCCCACGGTGGGCGCTAAATATGTTATGGGTGAAATCGGTATCCGTTGGGAGGCCAATTTCAGGTGATAGGCGCAGTCGGGAATGCCACGCTTAGTCACGTTCTTCACGGTTGGTGCGATTGAAATAAGAATGAGCAAGGATTTTTTACATGGAAACCACCGGAAAGCGGAAAAACCACAGAGCTGCCGGAGCTCGCCGGAAAAGAGTTTCACTAAATGGAGATCGCGAAGAGGAGAATACAAATTGAAGAAATCTTTTTTTTGTCCAACCCCTTCCTTATCATAATTCCGTCTATTGATAGGAGAGCTCATCCTAATTGAACCCTGACATCTGCAAATATCGGTTGGCTACTGCACCTGCTATATGATCTCGCTTTTCAGATATCGGCCACCCGTTATGCCGTAATTCGGCTGCTTTTCAGACTGTATCATATGGCCGTACCTGTCAGATTTCTGACAGATATTGATCTGTCGCCTGGCGTTATCCTTTCAGAATCATTTTCGGCAGCTTTTCAGAGATCGACTGATTATACCCGATTTGTACCCCATCAATAGGGTTTAGTTCAACTACAAAATTTATTGTAATGCATATATTTATTTCAATTACCAATGCTATTTCTATTTATTAGATGATTTAATTTTTATTTCAACTACTTATGTTATTTCTATCAAATATATTTATGTTTACTAGATGATTTAATTTTATTTCAATTACCAATGATATTTTTATCAAATATATTTATATTTACTATGTATTTCAACTACCGATGTTATTTCTATCAAATATATTTATGTTTACTAGATGATTTAATTTTATTTCAATTACCGATGATATTTTTATCAAATATATTTATATTTACTAGGTATTTCAGCCACTTATGTTATTTCTATCCAATATATTTATGTTTAGTAGGTGATTTAATTTTTATTTCAACTACGGATGCTATTTCTATCAAATATATTTGTATTTACTATGTATTTCAATTATTGATGTGATTTCTATCAATTATATTTATATTTACTAGGTGATTTAATTTTTATTTCAATTATCGATACTATTTATATCAAATATATTTATATATATTAGGTGATTTAATTTTTATTTTAAATACCGATATCTAGTAAATATATCGTTTAATTCTTATTTCAATTACCAATTTTATTTCTATTAAACATATTTATATTTATAATGTGATTTAATTTTTATTTTAACTACTACTATGTATTTTTATCAAATACATTTATGTTAACCAATTTTATTTTACCAAGTTTGTTTTTATTTATTAAATGATTTAATTTTTATTTCAATTAACAATTTTATTTTATCAATTATATTTTTATATAATTTTACTAATTTTCTTGTAAAACTATGAAGCACGTCTTATGGACCAGTGTGTTGTTAGAAGTAGCAAGATGAGACATAAAAGAAGCCATACAGACCGATTCAGGATCTGGGTCACTCCATCTGCCAGAAAGTATAATAGAGATGGTAGGCGCAACGAATGTGTAAGAACCTCCAATTACAACAGGCAGCCTTGTTCCAAAAGAAGTGTGTAGCAGGGTATTTAGTCCGGCAATAAACAGCAAAGTCTGAATCAAAATGCACAAGAGCATCAATGGTCAAGAGAATCAAAATGCAAAGGACTTTAAAAAACTTGCATTTCCCCCTCCCATTTGAGGAACCAGAGCTGTGAGTATGATGACAGTTGTTCCAAGCATCACAAGATAGTGTTGAAATCCAAGAAGTATGGCTTCAGCTGCAAACAGATGCAATAATTCAAATAACAACACAAATCACCATTTCTTCCAGTAAAACTCCAGAAAATAATAGCATCACAGTGCACATCAATACCATCTGTATTTCCGAATCGGTTGAAATCTCATCAACAGTAAATCTCAGCATGAAATAAGGTCACCATCTGTATTTTCACAGCAAGTTCAAACTGGCCGGTTTGCTGTTGAAATCAATTTTTACTGCAAATGTAATCAGAATCATTGTTTTACACTTAACACTGGCCAAAAGACTAAAGTAGAATGGAACAACTCCGAGGAATAACATTGAACTACAAGAATCAATTCCAGTCTTTTCGCATATTCAGTTGGTATCCAAAACAACAGGCTGCGGTCAAGGAAAATATTCTGTAGAACTCTCAACCAAAACCCAGAGAGGGAATATGCTCCAAAAAGGATGTGCAACATGAATAAATTAAAGATCATATGAAAGCTCTAGAAAATAGACACAAGTTAAGATTAAATACAAGGAGAGCGACCCAAATAAAAATACTGAGAGAATGGGAAGGAGAAATGAACCGACAGCAAAGAACACCACCACAGACCTCTTTAAGTGTGCATAAAAATAAATCCCGAAATTTTGCTGGGATAATGACTAAGATAACAAGTTTTTAATCAACACAGGATTGCATCAAAAAAATACAAACAGAGTTATCCTAAAAACAAGTCTCTAATGGAAATCATGCTTCAAAGTCAAATACAATAATATTAATCATCCGATGCATCCTCCTCTTGGTTTCGGATAATTGGGGCAGAAATTGTTGAAGCATTAGCGAGATCATGATATGCAAGTTCTTGCACCTTCTTTTGTTCCGGAGTCATATTTGCAACATCTACCTTTAAAAGTTCATTTGTCAAGGATGCCATATATAGTTGATTGAATTGCCATATCAATTCATTTCTCTTATCAATACTTATCTTCATTGCCTTGATATCATTTTGAAGTTTTGAATATGCAACTTGTTTAGAAGTTGATCCAACCACTTGTTTTTCCATGCGCTTATGTTTTGCCGCCTTTTGCCCAATTGGTCTTTCTTCCGGTGGAGTAGGTGATGTTTCAATATTATCAAGACCTAAAAAAAATAAGAATAAATAATAAGAAATAAACAATGGAAAGTAAATATAAAGATCAAGTGTATTAAAAATTTACCATGCTCATTTGATAGAGATTCCATAGTGCTTTGAAGTTGAGTTACTTGATTAGCACTTGTCATTCCATTAGTCTTGTAAAAAAAAAAAAAACATTAGAACTAATAACAAATAAATTCAAAACAACATAACATTTCTTAACGACATCCATTTTGGCTCATTGCGTAGTATCTCCCAACATTTGATATCAATAAAATCTTTATTCACTTCAACTTTGTACAACTCTAAAGCTTGTTGCTTAAAATCATGTTCATTGAATCCGCTCCCTCCTCTTGCAACAATACGATCAAAACAACCACTAAACTTGCTTATAGAACGATTTAAACTTACCCCTTTTCAAAAAATTATATCTTGAGTACGACCTCAAGTTGGTTCGGCTTGATGATAATACTCATGTATTTTTTGCCACAAATTATTTCCTTTTTGTGAAGTTCCACGTTCTGAATCATTGTTTACATTAAGCCAAGCCGAAACAAGAATGAGTTTATCATCTTCACACCATCTTGTAGAAACTAATACTCTATCAACCATCTTATAAAAATGCACAATCAAATTTATGTAAACATTAATACCCCTAATTATCCAAAACCTATATTAGAGAAATTCATGTAATTGTCAAAATAGATGCATCTGATGATGAGAGCACCTGATTCAAATGTGGTGTGAGTGAGGAAGAACCTTACGTGCGGAAGAATGGAAGGGTTAGTGGAATTGGTGCTACTGTCGTCCAAGAGTTCCTCCTCTCCCTAATCTCCTACCGCAGCTTTCCTTATAGATCCCTCAAGCTTCTGGCATCGAGTAGATTAGCTGGTAAACCCATGATTGCGAAGGCAGAAAGGACACTGCAGAAGACCAGAGAGCAGTTGCGACAGCGAACATCTGGAGTGGAGGTAAAAAAAAAAGAGATGGCGCCTTATTTTACCGCCCAATTGAATGGAATTTACATAATGTAAATGGAAATTCCATTGTATGGAAACAAATTACATGTATATAACGATTTCCGGAAATTTAATAAGCAAAATGGAATCACCACGTAAGCTTCCATGAAAACCGTTGGAGATGCTCTTATAGTGGCATTTTAATTTCTGAAACATTGCATTAGTGATGTAATTTGTAAATAAAAATGAAATCGTGGTAATATTAAACATTACCAAAAATACACGGCATGAATAAGTAATTTTTGAAATCGTGGGCCGTAGAAAATACTAGGGATAGTTAATATGAAATTTTTGTACCGAAGGAAACACCTGAACGCGAAGACGGCTGAAAATGGCGCTGCAGTCTATTCTGAAAGTTCCGAGTTCGCGTTACCCTCTCGAAATCCACAGCTATTGTCGCCTTTTTTTGTTTTCAAGAAGTCGTCCCAACTCTCCAAAGCTCCCTGGTAATGTTTGTCTCCCCTACGACTTTTTCTTTCTTTGGTTTGTTTTCAGAAAATTTATGAGAAGTTGAACTGGATGGAATTTCATTCGATTTTTCTGTATAAAGGCAAGGGTATTTCCCCTAATCTTCTATATTGATTGATGGGAGGTGATTCAGATTTCCCATCGGTTTAAGGAAATGCTTCTGCGTAAATTTATGCATCTGTCCAAGTATCTGTCGTACTAGCTGGATTAGATTTTTGTTTTTTTATAGTTGTCACATTTCTCTGTGTTTGGCTGCGAACCTTGACTGCTCCTATTTGTATTTAATCAGCAAGCTGCTTCAAGAGGCTGCGCAATAGCCAACCTCTCAGGAGTTTTGCTGCTTTAAGTTCAGAAAATACAGTAGTACACAGAAAGTAATCCTCACTCTGTTTCATCTAGTTTGTCTTGTGCTGTGATGCTCCGCATTTATCTTGTCCTTGACGCCGCTTTCACTTTGCTCCAGGAAAAAGAGGTTGGATCAACTATGCGTTGAGAGATTTCATCAGTATTCTCGATCAATTATACAGTCATGGATTTCTCGGGGTAGACACCAGTCATGATCTCCGTTTTCGTGTGTCATTGCAAAGCAGCTCTTTTTCCAATGTATATGTATATTTTTCCTAGGAAAAGTGTACGTTGATGGAAAAGTGGTAAATAAATCTGGAGCTCAAGTCTCTGATAAGTCTGTTGTGGAGATAAAGGCTGAGATTCCAAAATACGTCTGTAGGTGATAAAGCATGCACTGATTCTGTATTTGAAAAATTTTATTTTCTTTCTCAGAATATGGCAGTAATTTTTTTTTCTTTGGCCCTCTGTTGCTAACACGCTCACAGAGCAGGATACAAATTAGAGGCTGCCCTAGAACAGCTACAAATTGATGTAGCTGGAAAAGTTGTTCTTGATTCAGGACTCTCCACTGGTGGATTCACCGACTGTTTGCTTCAGTATGGTGCTTCATTTGTCTATGGTGTCGATGTAGGCTATGGCTTGGTAAGTTAAATGTATGTGAAACTGTTGAGAAGGCTGCCCTTATCTTGCACTTCTCTTCCGAAATTTGAGAGGCAGTTATGCTACTTAATCGCTGTTTGTACGAAGTTTAGGATACCCTGACAATGCTGCGTCAAACACAGGTAGCTGAAAAAATACGATGTGATCAACGTGTTCTTGTCATTGAGAGGACAAACTTGAGATATCTTTCTGAGCTTCCACAAAAGGTCGATATGGTCACCCTGGACCTGTCATTTATTTCCATACTAACAGTACGTCATATCCTTGCGAAATATATTTTCTTTAGAATGCCGTGATTTTCGTTTTACTATGCTTTAGTTTTGCAGGTCATGCCTGCTGTCGTGGGTGTGATGAAGGAAGATGCCATGTTGGTGACTCTAATTAAACCTCAATTTGAGGCACGGAGATCGCAGGTATGCTTGAAGTATTCTGATACCTTCCAGTGAGATGATTTAGCAGCTTAACGTGGGTTTGATGCTCAGATTGGTGGGGGCGGAATCGTGAGAAGTGGAGCAGTCCATCAGGAAGTAAGGTTTTGTTTTTGTTGATAATGGATGAATATGCATGCCAAATGTCACTGACGTCCTTCTGCGGCTGGGGCATAAACTAATTATGCAGGTTCTTGAAAAAATCATAAACGGTGTGGAGGGCTTTGGATTTGATTGCAGAGGGTGGTTAGAGTCCCCCTTAAAGGGTGCAGACGGGAACAAGGAGTTTCTGGCATGCTTTCTCCGGAGGTGTTCAGATTCTGCCGATCCCTCCTCAACTACTGCTAAGGCGGCAGCAGATATCGCCAAATTGTTCGTTGGTGTCGAAGACACAAAGCTGTAAAATAACAGTAAAATTGTTTCTATTGTGGACATCCAAATTCAATACACTTGGATCATTCACAAACGTCAAAGTATGCAACAAGTGAAAAACAAGAACAAACAAGATCAGTTGGTTGTTGCATGAATTAGGCCTATCTGTTACCTATATATTCAGTGGGAATCTATCAAAGAGGATTTACATAAACCAAGGGGTAGGTGGGGTCATTTATGTAAACACAACTTGCATCTTCCATTTTTACTTTTCGTCCAATACTCAAATTCAAATTCAGTATAGATACGTGGAAAATCTGCACGTCGCGCTCTCTACGAAGCTTTGACAACCAACATGCGTCATGTGTTGTCTTATGATGCACATGAATCGTCAGCTATCTGGGTACGTTTTCATGGGTTCTCTTTAATAAGCATTCTGTTGATCAATTGTGAGTTGTTGCTTTTAGTAAGTTTTGCTCCTTGGTAGCTGTTTGACATATTATTCGTTGTTGATTTTACTTGTGTGATTGACATGAACTTTTCAATGGAATGTCATGTCGTATTGAGTGTAGTTGTGGTTGTGTTAATGGAATATTTGGAATACTTATGGAAAGCCAACATAGACTTCAAGAGCAAATACCACCACATAAACACCTTATTGATCTAGAATGTACGATAAAAGTCACTAACTGTGGTTAGTATTTCCACGACATTTCTTGTTGCATGCATCTTCACCATCTCCAATGTCAACAATTACTCGCTATGTCAAGGGGTGATATTAGGATCTTCCTCAAAGTTTTGGTTAATGAATTGGACATTCTAATGATTCTAGGCAAATGGTGTGCTAGATAATGTTTGGTAAATGAGGATCACCCTTTATGGAAGTACTATAAAGTCATTGCTAGATAGTTTATACTTCAGTTATTTAACAAAGATATTATTTGAAACTTCATATTTTGTGTACTTTGATTATTCTAATGATTACGCATGACAATACCACAAATCATCCAAAGTGGTTCAAAAGGTAATGGAACCCACTGTTTTATGTTTTGTGGTGCTTTCGACGATTACACTTGTAAGCACTGCACAATGCCTAGTGCAGTGATGTCATGTCCAAGAAGCACCACGTTTAACAGCATGGGGTGCTTCCCAATTATACATGACAGCATTGTGGAACACCCAATGTGTACTCAGGGCCAACAACATCGTGCTGAGCATTTTTCGGTGCTTCAAGTGGCTGCAAATGAACCACAATCAAGGTGATATTTTGATCACCATAGCAATATATAAGCATGCGTAAAATGATTGCAAGTTGAATACTAAAAATATAAACTATTAGGTGCAAAAGGGTGCTAAAAGAAGGGCATTAGACCCTTTATAAAGTTCAGGAAATCCACAAGCAAAAACGTACACCACAAAAGCACTACATTCCAAGATCAGAAATCATATAAAATTCATATTCGATTACTTTAATAAACGAACTTAAACAATACTAATCTTCGATTTTATTCTATTAATATCATATCAAAATTAATTATTTTATAATACTATAAAATATATTATCATAATCAATATTATAACCATATTTGATTATTTCGATAATATATGTAATATTAAAAATTATTTTTTATTTTAGTAATCAACTTATAAATGATTTTTTTTTATTTTTTCAATTAAAATATATGAAATATTAATTTCCATTAAAAATGTTATGTTTATATTGAATCACATCTACTTTTAATAATAAAATAAGAATTATAATAATAAAATAATGATCATTAGAACAATTGATATATTTTGATTTTTAAAATTATTATTTAATTATTTTATATGTTATTATTTAATTACTTTATTTGGTCACCAAGCTAAGTACAATGAATTCTTTCATGCAAGAAGTTAGTTCAACCTAATAGGGTTGGAATTAATGGTCTCCCAGATAGTGAACTATAGAATGTTGGTGAGTTCTCTAGCTACATGTTACTTTTCAGTCGAGTCATGAGTCTATTGATCCATTGTTGACCCCAAAAGTCGTGGCTTCGAACATGTACGCACATTTATCTCCACCATTTGGAATGAAAACTTCATGAACTCGCCAAACTCTCAGCCCTCATCCGTTTAACATCGAAAACCTTGACAAGTCAACATTTTTATGTGACTTAAGTCCCAACTCTCTAGGGTAACACTAATGCTTTTCATACTGATAGCACATGTTTTTCAGTGTTTTAGGACTACATAATAAGTAATATTATGTTATAAAACTGAGATTTAATTTAGCATTTCTGCACTTTTTTTATTAGTAGTGTTTTACATGTTTTTATTCCAAATTGAAACTAAATCTTAGATTTAGCCTCAATTTGTGTTTTAATCATTTTATTTTAGCAATGCAGTACTTTTTTCAGCATTCCAAATCCTAAGGAGCTGGAAATGGATAGCAAAGATGGTAGGGAATGGTGAAAAAAGCTGAGAATATAAGATGTTAAAACCCCAATATTGCAAAAATGAGATTTTGAGAATAATGATGAAAGAGAAAATATCTACGTACATTGAACAACATGCCACAGGCTTCTAGAAGGAAGATCTAGTAATAAATCTTAGAAGAACCATGAAGAACGAAGAAGACGAACCCAAGATTAAAGCTTACCTCTGAACATTTCTTTGTTTATCAAGAATATTATTCCTAGTTGGGAGTAGTTTTAGATTTATGCATGAACTATTCATGATTTATGTTTCTGTTTATATTTCTTTCCTTGTTGTTGCACTGTGACATGAATATGTTTTGGCTGCTATGTTATGAACGTGTTTAATTTTACTTAAGCATGAGTGGGCTAAACACATTATCTCGATACTCACACTATTTTCCTACAAATCAAGATAGATTCAGAAGGGAAAAGTAGTAATATTCATCATAAACAAACCTAATTAGAGGTACACCAAAGATTAGGGAAAAGAAGGGTTTAGATAAACTTGAATTCTTCATTTGTTAGGTAAATGATTATTGGATTGAATGAGTTAAGTGTAGCAATGATCATACTACTCCTGGAACCTTCAAGGCTTTGCATTATTTTGTTTTAATTAGCAGTTGAATGTATCTGTTTGTTTTTCTATTGTATTTTATTGTAAACCTACCTTAATCCTAGTTTAGACTAAATCTTTCAAACGTGACGGAAACAACATGCATCAACCTTTACACAACAAGCACATAACTCTTTGTGTTCGATCCTAGTCCACTATGCTTATATTTGATTGTGAATTAGGTCTATAAATTTATTTCATAGGAGAATTTACATATTTATGAAGTGTGTGAAATTTTCGTTTATCACATGCAAGATGGGAATGTTATCACATACTTCATCAATGTAGGAGAAGTTCATTTCTTGGATAGTTTAGGAGAAGTTCATTGGAATGAGTGTTTCATTTTTTTGTAATATTCTTCAAGAGTGATTTAAATAGACATCTTTATGATCTCAAAAAAAATTAAGTTTTATAAAAGCTCCCAATACATAGAATCACCTATCTGGTACAATATCACCGAAATATCCTTCATAAACATTTCATAACAAAAAATAAAAGGAAACGATGCCAAGCTTGCATGTAGCGAGCTGCTGGCTTAAAAAGCTATTACTAGAAAATCAAAGACATGGTCGCCAGTAGCATCCTGTTGTGAGGAATAAGGTGAAAATGGGGGTAGGTGGGGGTTCAGAAAAGTAAATACGAGAGTATTAATTTTTTTTAATTTATTTAATGAGGTATAGGGTAATGTTTATAATTTTACACATAAACTCATCAATACCCATATTTTAGACCCACATATCAAATGTGTTTTGATTATAAACCTAAATAAATCATAGGGATAAACTACACATGAGTTACTTTTCAACATTTCAAATCAATTAATTTGAATCTAAATAAACTAAACTATAGTAAAAATGTTACACATAATCCAAATGGGCTCTCACTATGACTTTGATGTAGTCGGGGAAGATGATGGCTTAAAATCTGGATGTCATATACACAAAAAGATAACAAACTATTAGGATTAGTAATAAGCCAAGATGGTTTTTTTTTCTATTGTACAAGATTTCTGAATTCAAATTTAAGAGGCACAAAGGTATAGAGATTTATTTTGTACATTAAGGTGAGGAGTACAAGCTGTAATACATTAGTCGCCAAAATAAGCAACACTAGCACTACCATAGGAGTGAAAGGAGAAGAGTGATTGATTGGTTTGGAGGAGTCAAAAGCAAAACTTGAAAGTGAAGATGGGATAAGACAAACTACAAGACATAGTATATTCAAGGAAGAAGAAGAGACACTTTAGAAACTATACTAACATAATCTTAACATTTTGAGACCACTTTCTTTTTCCACCCCTTGTTCGTACACACATATAGGGGGGAGGGAGGGCCTCTTAAATCTGCTAGAACAAAAAATGTATCGTTACGATGCTTGATGATTTTGAGTGATTTTAATTTTGATTTCTATAATATCAAACATCTTTGAGGTATTTTTAGAAAGTGATAATGAAGATTAAAATTAGTAACCTGAAAAAATTGGAAAACTAGAAGTGCTCATATAGTAGAAGAAGAAGTTCCACTATGAACTTGAAGAAGAAAACAAACAAGGTTGATCCAAAAAACTAAAAAAAACTTTTGAAAAATTGCTTCATCTTCTTTTGGGTGCTTTTAGATGTCCACAAAGCCCTTTCATTCGCTCTTTATAGTATAAAGATGAGATTTTACTAGTATAAAGACAAGTGTCAAGGTGATATTTTATCTTTTGCTATACCTTCCTCCCATATCTTTGAAATGAGGATATGTTCTCCCCATTTTGGTTAGAAGATCGATTACTAGTCGACAAGAAAATATTATAGACAAAGATAATAGGGAGACATGATGAGATTGCGAGGTGGAGCCTTATTATCTTATCAAGCTCTAGAGCGACTCATTGTTGGACAATGAAGATAACTCAACTGCCGGTCATCCGCCAACAGAACAAAACAAAGTCTCTCTACTCATGAAGTGGAAGTCCATCATTGAGAGATCATGGATAAATCTCAAAAACGTGGTCATCCCGTTTTTCCTTCTATTTGGGTAGTTAGTTAATTTTCTAGTATTTACACTTCAATTGTCTATTTCATGTTTGATTGAAGTCTATTGCATGGTCTTACGTTTATTATAGATGCAAAAGCTCTCTTTCATTTGAGGTTACTCTGAGCATTTCTGAATCATTAGTTTCTAGAATCCAACAAGTTTTATCAAAGCATTTCCAAAAGTACTACGCAAAGATGCATCAGATTATGCACTATGGACTCTATGTATGAAGGCATATCTTGGAGTCATGAAATTATGGGCCGTGGAAGAAAATGATTCACCAATTCTTGAACTTGAAAATACTACTGCTACACAAACTCGGTATGAGGAGTTGCTTGCCAGAAAAGAGGTAGACAAGGTTATGATTTTCTTTGATTTAGATCTCTCCGTACATCACTGGTGATGACCTACAATAGTGGAAAAGAGATGTGGTCACAACTCAAACTTGAGTTTGAAGACAATGATCTTACCAAGGAACTTCAAATCACAACTATCAGCGCCTAAATTCACACCTTCATGAACTTAGGCCTTGATGTCATATTCTCAAGAAAGAAACATAAGACTATATTATCCTATTAACTTAAATTGAAAAGGACATTGGATACATTTAGTGAACATCACACATGATTAAGGTAAAACATAAATAAAGTCATTCACATAACCATAGCAAAGCATGGTGTAGATATCATGTTTTGTTCTACATAAACACAAGGTTTAAAGGACTCACAAGACAACCTAGAAACACAAGAACTAGTTCGGAAGTGAGTCCACTCCAAAGGACCAACCTAAAACCAAAAACGAGAAGCATCAAAGTGGCCAGTAATGAGACCTCTTTCCCTATGACCTAGATCACAACATCTAATCCTTCCATTCCCATATGCTTCTTGGAAAAAATTAGTGGTCAAGGCATTGAATGTGATACATGGATTCAAGAAGGCCATTTAAAGAAAATATGCAACCATTCAAAATGAAAGCTCACTAGAAAACATGAAGAATAAAAAATAACATTTAATATATCATGAGTTCATTATATATATGATCATTTACATGCATGATTGCATCTCTTTAACCTCAGTAATTTCAGTCTTGTGACCTTAGAAACCAACATCAAGAGGTTTTTGCTACTTTGGTCTCATGAAATCAGTAGACAGGTGCCACCTTCTTTACTAACTACACTTGGTTGGAGCCACTCTTTCCTTTTCCTTTCATTTCCTCAACCTCATACTATCTGGTGGGTAAAACTCCATGAGAAGTTTCCTCAAGCATGCTCGACAAAAAGGAGTATATGTCCACAGATTCTCCTATAAGTTTTAGATTCTATAATTTTGAAATGACATGATTTGGTCATATATAGAGAAGTCCTTGTATTTATCCTCCTTATTGCTCTCCCATTATAGTTATATTAATATCATTTCACATATATTGGATATTTGTTGTCGCTCATGAGTGTATAGTGTGTGTTACCACTTGGATTCACTCACTTGGTTTTCGTGTGCTCCCAAAATTAACGTCATTCTTTTGAAATGATGTTTTATCAACATTTGATAGTGAATATGAGCTCCAAGTCTCTAATTCTTAGAGATCTCTACATATTCATCTAATTTGGTTTTGGGGGAGTTGGATCTACAACCTCCTTCATTCAACCATCATGTCATGTTCATCTTTAGGTACCCTCACATATGGATCAATACCCTATACATTTGGGAGCTGTCTATGTGGAGCCTAGCAAGGTCTATACCCATTTCTCCTAGTGATTTAATGAATTAAGTGAGATTCATTGGGCTATTACCCAAACCTCAAAATGTTGTCCATTAGGAATTGTGGATTACTCCCTATGCCCATATTGAGTTAAAAAGGATGAGTACTATCAATCATTATTCGTCTCCTCATATTGTAATACAAAGATAATAGGTCACCACCTTGGTGCTCATATCGTAATACAAGGATGATAATAGGGTCCATTATTCTAGAGCATTGGAATCATTACCTTGGGCCTCTAGTTTAGTAGAAAACCATCTTTCTGAAAGCTCTAGGATCGATTACATGCATTGATCACCTTAGGGGTTTCTTGAAGAGAGGATGCAAGGCTCTTGCCATCACCTTCTGTAGTTTGGACCAATTTTAGCATGGGGACATTATCAAGGGTGTTTTGAGAAGTGGATTATTCAGGCGAGACTTTCATATATTATTCTTCTAGAAGATTATTGGATTACTAGCCATGCCTTCAGTATCTCACGTTATTGGGTTTCTACCCTTACCTATAAAATTTTGGCAAAAGTCGATTAGCATCATATGGGAGGTCATCATTCACTATCCTCCCCTAAGTTGAGGATTGGAAGATTAGTGGGTCATTGCTCATTCCATTGTTAAATTGGAAATTATCGGGTTACTGCCCCATGTCTATTTATTTATTGAAGGTGGTGATATTGCTAACCTTTCAACCACTCTACAGTAGTGGAGTTTTTCAGGCCATAGCCCATACCTCATTATGAATTAGAAGGTTATTGGATTACTACTATGACCTTTGATAAGTTCAGAGTTTACTAGGTTACCACCCTTGCCTTATTTAGTAGCAAAGTCTTATTATGTGAATTATCATGCTAACTCACACTAAAGATTCTAGTTGACTTGTGATTATCGCTTTCTTCCTTGTTCTATACCAATTAGCTTTAGAGCACATCATAGGACACCTTATAGTCTCTCTAGTGGCTTTAACATCTTGTTGGATATTATCTTGACATCTTATTTGGGTCCAATGTCACCATCGATCACTACGATTGGGATTCACTCATTGATGAGAGGCTATAGGATTGTGTTTTGCCTCATCAACCAATAGGTAGGGACTTGGTGATTCTTTTGACATTCCCACTTTAGCCAAAGGTATTGGGTCATTATCCTTACCTTTGTTATTATAAAAGATAATTGAGTCACCAACCTAGCCTTCATATCAGTTGGGATCTTTTGATCACTATCATAATCATTCCAAAAACTTGCCTTCAGCTTTCAGTTGTAGCATCCTTACTTTGTTGGGCAATAGTCAGCATCAAGATGTGTCGGATAATGGTTTATAGCCTCTCACATAGTGTTGATGCCTTGTAGAAACTAAACTAACATTTGAGTTGAGTCTCTGACACTTGCACTCATTAACAATAGTGTGGAGTACCACATTTTCAACTATGACTGAAATATGGGGAAAAGAAGAGTAGAGAAAAGAAAAAAAAAGAGAAAAGATAGAATAAAGAAACAACAAGCATGCAACAATGGCCCATTGGACAAAGGCATATGTTTAAACAAGATGTAGACATGTATTTCTTTGATAGAACTTATGGATTATCATGTTGAGGTTAGAAAGAGAACATATGTGAAGGGAAAAAATTCCGAATAAGGAAAAACATGAGGAAATGAAGGGAGATCTGCTAAGAGTTAATTACAAAACAGTTTGTACCATTGTAGAGTTTATTCTACTAGAGCCATATAGCGGTGTCAAAATTAGGAAATTTCATAGGATTATGGCAAACACATACAAAGTTTTTTTCTTTGGAAGGAGCTGATTTGGGCAAGGGTAAGCGAGATAATAGTGATACGTGTCATTTCCATAACAAATTTTAATATTTTTAAAACTCGTATAACAAAAAAGCGTAGTACGGGTGTCAAACGCAGGGAGTTGTTTTTCAGTGAAAGGTGATATTACACCGAATACAACTGTCACGATTTGTAAACGGTTTAGTAGCGTAAAAGTGTGAGAAACGTAAATGATGAAGGTTGAGTAAGGGAATAAGAGGGGTTTTAAACAAATAATTGAAATAAACGTGAGCGATGAACCTTAAATAAAGTGAATGTTCCTGGGTTTGGAATCCTGCCCAGCTATGTTCATTGCGTCTTCACTCTTCTTTAATCTTCTTGAGTACTCGGTTATAGGAGTAAGGAATTGCCTACCCTCCCTTATACTCTTTTGCAAGAAGGCATGGGAATAGCCCGATGTTGCTCCTCCTTGGACGAACATGAGAATAAGAGGTCCTACCAACGTACCCTCACGTTCAAATTGCACGCGTGTGCCCGAGTATTGCCAATGGCCCAATGAGTCTAGATACGAGGTCACTATCTGTCCATTGATTCTGAGGTACGGCCACAGACAAAACACTGTCTTTCTCCTGCCAAAAGAGCATGAGTTGATGCTCTCCACCTTGCTCTATCGATTTCATGAGGTCAAAACCACAAGAACCTATTGATATTGGTTTCTAAGATTTCCAAACTGAGTTATGATAATCATGAGTTATGATAATTATGAAACATGGATAAATAATTCATTCTGAATTAACGAATTCAGAATCTATTGGTTGTGAGGTGGTCGGAGAGCTGCAATGAGTGCATCCCCGTGAATGGATAAGTCAAACTAAAGAGGCACTCCACGCCCGCTCTCTAGTAGGCGAATACTTTCTGACTATGAGTTCACGAATGATTTTCTTGTCAGAATTGCATTTTTTTATTTTTTATTCTCACTTTAATCTCCTTTTCATCTTCTTATTGCATTTCAATTTTTTTGTTAAAAAGTTTAAGTCATATTTTTTGTATGTTAACAGCTGCATATAAGTGAATCATCAATGCCCACCAATTCTCAGTTTGGAAACATGATAAACAATATAATTGGAGAGATTTAAATGGAGGACGGTTGTGTTGATATTTCAAGAAAACGCTAGCAAAATCTAAGGAGTCTCGTTCTAAACCAGTTTGGAAACATGATAACCAAGTCTCTTTTTAAGTCTCGTTTATAAGAAAAAAATATAAAAGAGCATTTTGTAAGTATATAGACCATGTTACACTCACGACACAAGAGGTTTGAGTACTAAAATTTGATGTCATATGAAAATGAAATATCCTGATAGAAATATTTATAATATCATGCAGTCTATGTTAAGTGTTGTTGTTGATAGTCTTAGTAAGATGGTTTCATTTAATTCAAAAGCTGACCAAGTTTGATTATATGCTTGCTTTGATTATAAGTGAAAAAACCACTTGTTGATGTTGAAAATTGATTCACTGATAATTTTTTTGTGAATAGCATGCAAAATCAATTTGTTACGTTTTCTAGAAAAAAACAACTATTGGAATTGCTTTAAAACAATTTAAGCAGATGGAAATAAGTTTGATTTCTTTTTTTATATCTTTGGCATTGTAAATTTGCTTTGACTTGTGATCATTGGCATGGTATTAATAGTGAAAATTATATTATTGTTACTGGTATTTGGATTGATTCAAATTGAAGATTGAGAAAAGGCTTATAACTTTAAGGCTTTGGTGACTCCTCAATTTGGAAAAGGAATTGCAATATTGATAAATAACATTTGTAAAGAGCATTGTATTTTTAATCGTATATTAAATGTCACTCTTGATAATGCTTTCGGTAAGACTAGTGCTATAGATATTTTAAAAAGTTTGATTGAATCCTTTTTTGAATGGCTTTTCTTTTCATTATAGGTGCATTTTTTACATTTCTAAATTTATGTGTTCATGATGCATTGTAAATTTTGTAAATTAATAACTTACTTAGTAATTTTAATATTTAATATCATATTCCTAAATTGGTGTTGATTTTAAAAACTAGTAGTACAAAAAGAGATGCATTTAAACATTTATGCAACGTTCATAATATTTTTATTTACAACTTTAAATAATGATTTGTCTACTAGGAGGACTTCTACTTTCATTTTGCTTTGTTCCTTGCCTTTTTATAGAGCTATTATTTTTATGAATACATTCAGATTTATTTATTTGCATATTTCAAGATTATTTTCAAAAAAATGATGTTTTAATTGATTATTTATCCATGTTTCATAATTATGATATATTATTTAGGGATGATTATCATCCCACAAGTCATTTAGTATTATCTTCTTTAATTAGTATTACTTTAGTGTTCTAAAAATATCAAAATAATGTTATCTTAAGTGATAGTATATGTAATATGATTTTGAAGTTTTTAAAATATCATGGGTCCCTACGTACCTTATTTCTTGTAAAATAGTATTCTTGATCCAAAAGTTAAAAAGTTTGGTTTATAAAATGGCTTAAATATGTTTTGTAATCTTAATAGTTCTCTTGCACTTCCTGGAATTTTTTTAGAGTAGCAATTGAGTCTTTAGAATGTTTATATGAGATCAATTTGAATAATTCTCAATGTAGAAATAACATGGGCTGCGGCCACCAATGATTGCTAGTCTATGGTGTAGGTTTCAACAAACTCTTTCACTACTACTCAAGCCATTGAGGTTACCTTGTACAATGAAATATAATAGCTACCTAGTAACAACAAGAAAGCTTAGATATTGTTGCTTGGTCTAAAAATCAGTCTTCTCTTCATCCGATATTAGCTCAAATTGTCAAGGCCATCCCCAAACCTCATACTTTAATGATTGACTTGGAGAGTGCTTTTAATATTCGTGGTTCTGTTGTTACAAAACACACGTCTCCTTTAGCACTGTCAACTTTTCAGTATATATTTTTAATTGATTTCCAAAAAAACATAAAAAAACAGTTGTTTTTCATAAATTTTAATAAAAAGGGCCCTTATAATATAAAAATGTAATATTCTCAAGTTCTTTTTATTTTTTATATAAAAATAAAAAAGGTATAATTATATTTTAGTGGATTGTCCCATAGTACAGGTGATCGGTACATGAGTCAAGTTATGGTCTGACCCATTGGGTCAAACATGCACCTGTGTGGGTCGAATATTATTGTGTAGACCCTTTGAGGGGTGGTCGTGATGAGTGCGTGTACTGATTAATGCAAAACCTCTTTAGGAAGTACCAGTTCGGGGATAACTATGTGCGTGGGCATGGGGGAAGTTGTCCTTTACAACTTCCGTGCTGATGGGATGTTGCTATGCACACTGTCTTTTGGTTGTATTAGTTCACAGGTAACGACCCGCTTCAGCATGGTTGTGATGTAGAGCATTTAAGCGTGAGGGGGATTAGTGTGCAAGGTGTTAGTGTATGTATTAGATATAATCAACTTATTGGAATCATATTTTTTGATATTTTATTTTCAATAGTGATCAAATTTATATACATGATAAATCTTCTACTTGATCTATATAATATAGAAATTATGATATGATCAATATGTGAGATTTTTCAAGTATTTATTATCAAGTTAAAAATTTACTACCTAAAGTATTTGTAAAATAAGGATATCACAAGTATGATTAAATTGGTACATATTGAGTTCTTTAAATGTTTAGACAATAGTGTGGGTATAGATGTGTAGGTATCGATTAGTGTGAGTATCAATTAGATAATTAATTAACTAAATGACTTGTCTTTGAAATATTACTATAGGAAACTAATCAAGCGTTAGTAACAAGATCTCATATATGGTAGTTATGTAAGTAAACTTAGACTTGATCAACAAACTTATCTTGAACGTAATTTTGCATATTTGCTCATTACTGATAGGAGCCTACCATAGCTTACCTAGTATGGATGAGAAGAAATGTGATACCTTAAGACTGGAGATAGTTGATTTATTAATAAAGGATTCATTACTTCTATTAACTATGAAATGTTATTTCGAATAATTTCATCTAGACTATCAATAATTCCTGGGTCCAAGTTAATGATATTGATAAATGAAGAATTTACACGTCATTAGAATGCAAATTCTTCTATCAAATAAAATTTATAAACTTAATACACATTCAAACATAATACAATTATGAGCATAGTGATTAGGGTTGAACTCAAGGAGCTGGTGTTTATTATGTGAAAATCAATGCATTCGGTGGATGTCACGATAAAAAGATTTAGTCTAAGCTAAGATTAAGGTAATTTGATGACAATATGTAGAAAGGTAGTAAACGGGTAAAAGCAAATCATTATCTAAAATAAAAGAAGGTGATGTTTTGGGATTTCTAGGGATTGCATGCTTATCACTAAATTAACCTTACATACATTACAAATCATGCATCTGACAAGAAAAAATCTAGGTATACCCAAATCTTTGTTTTCCCTTAATCTTTAGTCTACCTCTAATTAGGGTTGTTAAGATAAGTGTCACTCTTTCCCCCTCCTGGATTTATTCTGATTTAATAAGAAAGTGGTGTGATCTATAGTTAACAAGATCAAATGATTGATTAGCACATTTCACCCCTTTAATACCAAGGCACCTCCCTAAGTGCTTAGCCACTCATAACAAAGGGAATGAAAACACTTTCATAAGATAGCATCTAAAACATGTTTGTGTCGTCGTGCAACAACACAGAAAGCAATATAGACAAAGGAAGGAAATGATAAACAGTTCGTTGAAAGTTAAAGCTATTCCTAGCTAGGATTGGTATTCTTCATAAGCAAAAAAGTTTTCAAAAGAGGCTTGGTTCCTGGTTCGTCTTCCTCATTCTTCCTTCTGGTTCTTGTGATTTTTCTTCAATCCTTCCCCCAGAATTCTCTGATGTGTTCTCCAATATGGTGAAGATATTTTTCTCCTTCTCATCATTCCAAAAATCTCCTTTTTGTTCACCTTGGAATTTGGTTGTACTTCCTTCAGTTTTTGTCTATATCCTCTGCAACTTTATTGTTCTCCTTCTGCTCCTTGAGGTTCGGATTACTGACATATGTTGCATTGCTCATAGTAACTATTAGAACTAAGATTGGGACTAAATTACAATTTAGTCCTAATTAGGAATAAAAGATATGGAAATATATACTTGTTAGATTTCTGTAAGATAAGATATTCATAGAGATTTCTATGAGACAAAAATGAGACTTTTGAGGTCGATTGTGCCCTCCTTCTATGCATGTAGCTTTTTGGGTTTTGGGGGCTCTTTGGAAACCAAACCCAATCTAATAAATTGATCCCTCCACACACATGAACCCCAACTCATTCTCAAACTCATCAAAACTATTGGGTTGATATCGCATATAAACTAGTTGAAGACTATTTTGACTAGCCATGTGAGATACTCATCTCTTCTCCAGTACTTCAACAAGATCCACCAACCTGATCAAAACCTATAGGCCGGGCTTCTTAAGTCCTCCTTATTTTGGTTAAGTGGGCGTTGAGGCCTTTACCATCGAGTAGGGGTGGTACAGGTTACCCTTTGGATGCCTTCCTCGATGACTTCTCATCTCACTAGGAAGCTCTGGCAGCCCCTCTTTAAAAGCTGCTCAGGGTGTTGTGCGAGGTGAAGAGGGCATTGGGGCCTTTATTATCGAGTAGAGTTTACCCTTTAGGTTATCATGTCACTAGTAGGCTCTAGTGGCTCCTATGATGCACTCAAAGTGTCGTATGTGGTGGCACTATGATACTAGCTGAATTTTCGTGCGACTAGTTTCCTCTAAGTGTTCTAAACATCTGTGCATCGATTCCTTTTTGTTGGTGCATCAGGTCGGGGATGTCAGTTTAATTTAACATCTAGGCAGTTAGGCTCCAAGTTTCCAATTGCTCTCACTCTGACTATTTCCATGAGGGTGACATCAAATCCCAATTTGTGGATACGGTCTAATAGATCTCATGATTGCTGCTCTGGCTTGACATTTTGTGTGGAGAAACGATCTAGCAGTGGACAGATTCCTCAGATCTGGTGCCCATCAAGTCCATAGTCACCAATTTTCTAGCAACAACCTTGCCAAACTTGAACTCGACTTCACGGTGTCAACCCATTGGAGAAGAACTCAGTTGGGGACATATCAAATCCCACCGATGGCATCAAATGTTATGGGCTTCCATGATTTTAGTTTGTTTAAAGGAGATTTTTATGAAATTTGATGAATGAAAATTTTTCTAGATGTTGCAGGTAACGAAATCTTTTTCAATCATAATATATATAACTGAAAAAACTACCTGGGCATGTTCAAAAAAGTAAATAAATGTAGATGTTGGTCATTTCGGTAGATCAACATAGATTAATGAATTCTTAGTTATAAGTTCCATGGATGAGCTACAATACGCAAAGATTTTAATAGGATGTTCTCAAGTGCTCCGACAATGATGCATTGTACAATGTAAACTATTTAATGTATTAACAACAAAAGTAGCAAGAATGTCAAAGAAACTAGATTTTTGATTGAACATCTTTACTACTAAAAACATAAAGCATTGCTACACTAGTTGAACTTGTTAAATAAATCTTTTGAAAATGAGGGTTGTAACACACCTTGAATTAAATGTTGTGATAACAGAAATGAGTAAATGTATTTTTTAGTATCAAATAATCCTATAAAAATGTGGAAGAAATTCATATTGGTCTCAAGCACTTAGGGGGTGTTTGGTAAGTGGGTAGAGATTTTACCTGAGTTTAATTTATTTGAGTTTAGGTAAACACGTTTCATTGGATTAGGAGGTAATTCTTGTTTAGTAGGTATAAGTTATTTGCTATATAGGTTGGAATGCATTTGGTATGAAGGAAAAAAATAGGTATTTAATGAATTCATATGATTAATATACCCTTCTCAATAAAAAATACAACTTGGTAAAGAATTCAGTTTCCCTCCTCTTCCACCACTGTCTTCCGTCAATGAACTTTATCTCCAAATGTACAACCTCTTTCCCCCTTTCTCTCTTCCTCCTCCTACATTTCCTCTATTTGTGGATATGTTGAGCCCATTTGTAAACTTTGGTAAGAAAACCAAGTGAACCAAGAAGCACGATCAGAAGAAGGATCTCATCCACACTTTGAAGCTAATTGTGTAAGATGGGTGGAAAATCAAAAACTATTTTAGGGGTGGAAAGGCCCCAAAATTGATATATGTGTTTGTAAACCTTCATCCCAAAACCGACATCTGTGCAATTACATATATCAAGTAAGGTACATGGCTGGAAACGACAGTACTACCTGCTTGTGGATTTCTTAGCAAGGTCGGGCATTGGTTTCAATAAGACTACAACCACACTAACACTGATGAAGAAGCCTAGAAGGAGATAGAATATGTATGCACTTTTGTTTGTGAAGTTGTTATTGGCTTATAACTCGTGTGTGTGTCACTACTGGTGTATGTGTTCTAGAGAAAATCAACTTATTGGCAAATCTTATCTTTCGATATTTATTTTGATAATGATAAAATTTATATCACTAATAAAATCTTATACTTGATCTATATATGGTAGAAATTAGATGAGATCATAATGTGAGATTCTTCAAGCATTATGTTCAAGTTAAAAATTCTCTGGCTAAAGTATTTATGAAATGAAGATATCATAAATACGGACAAGTTGCACATATTGAGTTCCCTAAATTATTTAGGCAATGGTTGTTACAATTGATGTAATGAGATTACTATAACCAATGTGTGGGTGTCAATTAGAGAATCGATTCATTGGATGACTCATCTTTAAAATGCTACAATGAAAACCTAACCAAGTGTCAGTAGAAAAAATCTCGAATATGACAATAGTGCAAGTAAGCTTAGATTTGAAATCGACAAAAGTATCTTGATCTTAAGTTCACATTTTCGGTCATTACTAATGGAAGTCACCATGGATTGCCTAGTATGGATGAGAAGAGATGCGACTCCTTCAGATTGGAAATAGTTGATTGATCAAAAAAGGATTCATCCTTCATATTAGTGATGAGATCTTATCTCAAGTAACTGCTTTAAAACCTAACAATAAGTCTTGGGCCTAGAGTAATGACATTCAAAGAGTTTGAGTATGTCATTGAGTGTTAGTACTTAAATGCAATTATAATTTCGATATGTCAGGAAGACATATACCCATGTTCTGGTAACGAATGAGATATAAGTATGATGAAAATTGTTTATTGCATGGTGGTAGGTCATAGAACAGCTCAATCAGTTCACCTGATGAATCTTTCACCTTGGGAATCATGATATGTTACTACACATCACTCATGATCGATAATAATAGATTTAATTAACCAAGAGTTAATTAATAAATTTATTATTACAGCTTTGATTGAAGAAGCCTATAAAATCACACATAATAGTTAAATCACTCATTAATATAAAATTGAATGATACAATTATATGTGATGTAATTGGTAAAGTAGATAAATTAAATAGAGAATTATTTTGTGATTAATATTGATTAAACTCAAAATAAAAGATTTGATATAGATAAGGTTTTGGATCATATATATCTATTAGATTTCCATGAGATATGATCTTTATGGAGATATGATTAGATATTTACTAAATATCTATACAAGATAATAAGAAAGATTCGATCTACGAAGATTTTTATATCTTCATTCTCTTTGAGATTTATCTATAAAGGGTGACTTTCTCTACTAGCATTTAGGGAGATCAACCATCATTGTGTGGCCTTGAGAAGGTTATCGATAGAGTGCTTCATGTGTGGATGCCATAAAGTATGTCTAATGTTGGTGGTTGGTGAACAGCAAAGTGCATTGAAAGGTATTTTCAAAATTGATTTATCTGATGTATACCGTATTCCAAGATCTATGGTTTGGGTTTCAAAAAAAATTTAAATTCCGCTGCATTGAGAACATTTGATGTCTACAAGAAACCTAACAAGTGCATCTTAGTGAGTACACCAAAGGAGGTGACGTGAGATAACATGTTGCAATGAGTTTTTCTTTTTGCTCTTGAAGGAGATTCAAAGGATTGATTTAATACCTTGGAATCGAGAAGCATAGTGAGCATGAATGAAATGAAGAAGGAGCACTTGAACAAGTATTTTTCATTAATGAAGACCGAAGAGTTGAGGAGAAAAATTACAAATATTTATTAGTTTATGGGAGACCCACTACACGAGTATTAGGATAAGTTCAATGGATTGCTTGCGAATCCGCACCATGGGTATGAGAAGCATACCCTTGTGAAGTTCTTTTTGGAGGGAGTATTGCCACCAATGAGATCCCAGTTAGACTCTGCTATTAGAGGAAGCTCAATGTCATATGCGAAGATGAATCAAGGCCTCGAAAGCATGAATGAGATGGACAAGAAAATTAGTAAGTTGCAAGACATGAAGAGAGAATTATGCATGGTGCAATGCAAGTTAATTTCATGTGATCTATGTCTATTCTAGGATATACAACAGAAACCTGCTCATTGAAGTAAGACAATGTGAGAGTCAATGCTATGTGATATGTAGAAAATTAGGGGGGATGACACCAACCTTGGTGCTATGTTCCCAAACATCCAAATTTTAGCTGGAGGAATGGGAATGCACTAAATCAGCATCTGCTACAACAAAATCAGCCACAGTAAGTCACCTAGCCTCATCAACAACCTACATAGCAAACTCAACCACAAGGACAAACTTATGGAAATTTTCAGCAAAAGCACTTCCAAGAAAAAACATATCAATCCCCTCATCAAAGAACGATCAAGTGAAGCTAGGACCCTCTCTAGAAGAAATGATAAGATGTATGCTAGAGGAAACTTGCGAGGAAAGCAAAAAGGAGAATGAGTCAATTCAAGGAGTGATCAGGAACATTGAAGAGCAAGTCAAACAATTGCTGATAAGAGTTTGAGAAATTGAGAACAAATCTGAAAAATTGCCTTCTTAACCTTGAGCAAACCCATGACTACATATTTTAGTGGATTGAGTTGAAAGCAAGAAGAAACTGCTAGAAAGAGACATGATTCAGCCTCACATCCAGCCCAATGATGAATTAGTTCAAGAAACAGATAAAGAGGAAAGTGATGAAGAAGACAATGGTGAAGAGCATTCGGCACGCTTAGCCACAAAAGAGAAGATCAAATTAAAGGTGACCCAGCACCTATTTCCCAAGGATAATGAAGAATAATGTAAAGAAAGATGAAGCAAAACACGAGATTGATTTGGCCGATGAGAGTGATTGCCATTCTGGAAGGAATTGATGAGAACATGTTGGTGCAAGTGTCAAGCAATTTGTACCTAGTCGATTTTGTAGTGTTAAAGATGCCCCAGAAAAAAGCCAATGACAACACTATTATTCTCCTAAGACCATTCCTGACCACAGCTGATGGGCACATTAGATGTAAAAAAGGAGAGATGACCCTAGGATATGAAGACGATTTTGAGACTTTTAGAGCCAGAGAACCTGAGGTTGAGATGCATGGAGTAGGAATAGTGATAGAAAAGAAAATGCCAAAGAGAGTGCTACCAATGACCACAAAGACATCATTGATGATATAGTAGAAGAAATGTATGCCTAGATAGAAGAATCGTTCATCGTGGTGGTAGTGGATGAAGAAGTAGGTTCGATACCTAAGTTGGATGTCAAGAGGTCTTGGGATGAAGTAGGAGTTGTGGAAGGGTCTTGTGAGAAGAGATCGGATCTGAAGCTGCTCCTCAAACACTTAAAAGTATATTTCCGTGGGAGAAGGTAACACCTTGCATGTTATTCTTAGTGTAGATCACACTCCTAAAGTGTGGAAGAGACATAGGAAGGCGATTGGTGGATCTTGAGGACACCTGAGGAATTTGTCTGTCAGTTTGCAGCATAAGATGCTCCTAGAGGACAACATCCAGCCTATTAGACAGGTGCAAGGGCAATTAAATCTGATGCTAATGGAAGTTCTAAAGAAGTTGTTAAAGGCAGAGATAATTTATTTCATTTTGGACCACAAATTGGTTGGCTTGATTCATGTGGTGCCCACGAAGACTAAAGTCATTGTTACAAACTCTGAAGAGAAGTAAGTCATCATCGGAGTGCAAAATGGATGGAAAGTTTGTATTAATGACCGATGTAAAATTCTATAGATGTCGCAAGTATAAAGGTTTTCCCTATCAAAAGTAATTTTTAAACTGAAGAAACAAACCACATTTCATTTGCAAAGAAATTAATGTAGTAGTAGTAAATCTAGATTGATCCATAAAGAGTAAATGGTTTTTAGCTATTGATCCTATGCGTAAACTAGATTAGAGGGAGTGTTTTTGGAAGTGGATTTCTACTTTAACTTAAATCGATAAAAGACTTCTACAAATTTCTAAAGCAAAAGCAGATAATAGAGTACGTGGATCAAATGATGAAACATTTGAACATATTACATTGAAAACATGAAACATAAATAGTGTATATGTTCATGAGATATGATGCAAGAAATAAGATTTATGAGAAAAGTAAAACGTTTGTTCAATTTTTCAATTATGTTTTCTCCTTGTCTTCTTCTTCTCAAACTGTAGGTTCCCAAGACTCCTTGTCTTTTGTCCAGATCTCACCTACACTTTTGATGGCAGAGATTAGTCCTAGTTTTACGATGGAATGCCTCTCCTTCACCTTCTCTTCCACTCCAATCACAAAACCACTCTTGGGAGAGAAAATCTCCCTAAAATAGATGGATCCTCCAGCCAAAAAAAATCTCCCTAAAATAGATGGATCCTCCAGCCAAAAAAAATCTCCAAAGATGAGCTCCTCAGTCATTCTTGTGTTCACGACCTTAAATATTCTGAAAAGTAAGGAATTATATAGACAGCATATCTTTTCCTCTCTTTATTCCCGTCAGTGTTGCACGCCAGCCACAATTAGTTGCATCTGTTGTGATCCTCTTGCCTTTTTTTGCAAACCTTCCTTATCCTTCCTTCGCATTCACACCTATAATTTCCATTTTGCCCCTATACTCATAACAACTTCATAGATTGGTCAGATAATGCAGCCCAACCCAAATGGGTCGGACGTACATAGGCTTGGAGGAACAATAAAATCACCTTGCACTTAGACTAAGGAAAAAATGGCCCAAATTACATTTTTACCAAAAACAACTTTACTCAACATCAGTTATTTATCGAAAACTGAATGATGTCATGAGAAAGGACCATTACCCCCTCCCCTTTATTGATGAGATGCTTGATAAGTTTAGTGGTAAAGGATATTATTGTTTTTTTTATGGTTATTCAAGTTACAATCAAATGGGGGTTGCACCCAAGGATCAAGAGAAGACAACATTTACTTGCCCATTTGGTATGTTTGCTTATAAGAGAATGTCATTTGGTTTATGTAATGCTCTTGCGACATTTCAGAGGTGCATGACGAGTATTTTTTATTTTATTTTATGGATAAAAGCGTAGAGATTTTCATGGATGATTTTACATAACATTGATCCAATTTTGATGATTGTTTGGAAATTTAGAGAAAGTTTTAGGTAGATGTGCTGAGAAAGATTTGGTGATTAATTCTAAAAAATGTAATTTCATGGTTAGAGAAAGGATTGTGTTAGAACATGTTGTTTCTAGTGATGGTTTACGTGTTAATCCTACTAAATTTGATATGATCTCTAATGTTGCTTCACCCCAAGATGTAAGAGGAATACGATCATTTTTGGGGCATATGGGTTTTCATTGTAAGTTCATCAAGGATTTTTCAACCGTTTCTAAACTCTTGACTGAATTGTCAAAAAAGGATGTCAAGTTTGAATTTCATATCATTATAACAAAGCTTTCAACAAGCTGAAGAAACCAGTCACAATAGCATCGATGATCTGAGCCCCAAATTGGAATGAATCATTTCATGTCATGTGTGATGCTTCAGAACCAATTACACTTCAAAAACAATGGATGTCACTCAAAGAAATTATACAGCCTCAGAAAAAGAAATGCTTGTTGTTGTCTTTCCTCTGAAGAAATTCAAGAGTTATTTAATTGGGAATAAGATTATTGTTCACAAAACTAAGGTTGCTTCAATGGGTGTTGCTACTCCATGAATTCAACATGGAAATCAAAGACAAACCAAGTAAAGACAATTGTGTCGTTGATTACTTGAGTAGAATAGAGAAGTCAATGGATGGAGAGGAGATAGCGAATATTTTTCCTGACAAATTAATTAGCTTTGTCTCACTCTTGGGTAAGATTAAAGAACCCTTGTACAGATATTGCTAATTATCTCTCTACATCGAAGATCAAAGAAAACTTGAAGGGCCACGAGATACTTAAGGTGAAAAGTAACACCAAGTACTGCATATGGAATGACCCATATTTGTGGAGTTGTAGTCATGGAGTGATATGTAAATGCTTACTCGATGATGAGATTAATTAAGTAATTGAATTCTGCCACTCATCCCCATGTGGAGGTTACCACAGACCTAACAGAAAACTTAAGAAAGTAGTTGATTGTGGGTATTATTGACCATCATATTTTAAGATTGTTTTCATTTTTATCGGGTGTAATGCATGTCAATGAATAGATAACATTACCAACAAAAATGAAATGCCTTTATAGCCCATTCTTGTCACCAAAATATTCAATACGTGGGGAATTGATTTTATGGGTTCATTTCTAGTTCTAAAGGATATGAATATATTCTAGTATGTGTAGATTATCTTTCCAGGTGGGTCAAAGCAATTCCAACCCATGCATAGAACACCAAAACATGGAAGTTATCATGTAGTTCTGTGTGTTTGTGATTAGCATTGTGTCTTTTAATTGTTTCCTTGAGCAATGCAGCATATGCCAGTAACCCAAATCACAAGGGGCCAAAAGATAACAGTGAAATTGCATAAGATATGGACAAAAGCTGAATAAATTATACAAAATCTCAAGGTGAAGAAAAAAGGGGATTTTTCGAATGATGAGAAAGAGAAAATGCCTCCACCACCTTGAACAGCACACCACAAACTTCTAGAGAAGAGGATTGGAAAAAAATCGCAAGAACCAAGAAAAAGAAGAAGGAGATGGGATGAAGAACCAAACTTACTGCTGAGCTTTTCATTGTTTATCAAGAACATTACTCCTAGTCGGAAGTAGTTTTAGCTTTTCTACATGAACTATTTTCAATTTATGTTTTTGGTATGTGCCCTTTGTTGTTGTTGAACTTTGGAACTGGGATGATGCTTATGATATGAAAGTATTTTCCTTTCTTTTCTCATGAATAGCTAAAGCACGTAGTGGTGCCTTGGACCAAAAGGGGTTAACATGTTTTTTATTCACTAAACCACATTTACCACATAATCACACTATTTCCTTAATAAACTAGGATAGATCCAAAAGGGGGAAATAGTGAAGTTCACTAGAACAACCCTAATTAGAGGTAGACAAAAAATTAGGAAAACTAAGGGTTTGGATAGACTTAACCCTTTGTTTGTTAGGTGAATTATTCGTGGTTTAGTTGGGATAGTTGTAATAATTTGCATGCTAATTCTAAGAGTCCCAAGGCATCATCCATCTCATCTTAGACAACAATTGAGTTCGGTGATTTATTACTTTTCTTTCCTGTATTTTATTGCAGAACTAAATTAATGTTAACTTAGATTAAATTTTCAACTATGACAAAAAGCCACATGCATCAACCTTCACACAACAAGCACATAGCTCTTTGTGTTCGACCTTAGTCCACTATGGTCATATTTTTTGTTTGATTGGATGTGAATTAGATTTATAAATTTATTTGATACATGAATTAGCAATTTTAACGACTTGCATATGTTTATCATGTGGCAATAGTATGAAGGAAGTACACCCACTATCCCTCTCTAACTAGGAACCACCTTTAGAAAAAACCTCTACAAAAAAGGAGAATGGTGAAAATGAAGCCAACCACAGAGAAGTTCATTGTAAAGAGCAAACCAACCATGTAATAGTCGATATGACTTCATTGCAAACTATAGGTAGTGGAGTAAAAGCAAGAACCGTCACACACCAAGAAGGAACTTCCACTCCAGCCGCCACTCCAATAGCAAAATAGGTGGCAAAACCAGCGACAAAGGAAGATCCGGCAAAAACTCTTCTGAAAAAGACAGTTCAAACAAAAACTATCCTGTAGAAGCAAATGCTAGTGAAGACAACACAACACAAAGCTTCCATGGAGAAGGGCCCAATTCCAAAAATGGCAAAATAGGAACAAATCGGAAAAGGAAAACGGAAGGCAATAGCATTTCCACTCCACCAATAAAGAAACAGAAGCAAGAAGTGCATTTTTTTGTTGCACCGAAGCCTATTCTTAGTGGAAGCACCACAGGTTAAAGAAGTAGCGAAAGAGCAACTCGATAGTAGAGAAATTTTGGAGGAGACAGATAATTTGAATTTGCGCAAATACTAAACAAAGTGGAAGAATTTAAGGATGAAGTTGAGGATGCCCAACTGGAGGATTTGGAAGAAACAGAAACAACATATGAAGTGCAGGAAATTGAGTCAGAATAGGTATCATATGAGCCAGAACCGCAAGCGGAAGAACTGGAAACTAAACTAGAAATGGAGTTACAAGAGGAATAGCTTGAGCCAATGGAGGAGTCTGCCATAAATGAGAAGAGTGTAGCAAACCAAGAAGTAGAGCAGGAGAAGAATGAACCGAAAAAATGAAGTCAAATCAATAGAACAAGAGCGCGAACCGAAAAAATGAAGTCAAATCAATAGAAGAAGAGTGCACTGGACTAGGAGAACAAAAGGCAAAGCAAGTAGTACAGGATCATTCAGAGCCAGAGGACGAGTAGAAAAAATACTCGCCACGCTCACTAGAAAGATTCGAGAGACGGATGAGCAGGGCTGGGATCGAAAGATTCCTCGAACGCTCATCCAATCTAAACAGGCAGCAATTGAGCTTCTTCGATAGATATGAGAAAGAAAGGTATAACATGATTAAAGGCACTGGGTTGGAACCTACCAAGTACATCGATTTATAGGAATCAAAGATCACAGATAGACTAAAGCATACGCATCTGTGATGCCTTTTCATTCCTAATCTTGGCTAAGTTTGTTATGAATTCTATGCCACATTTAATTATGAAATACCCGCTAGAGTATATGAGCCTAGAGTAATAACATTTTATTTACTTGGGGTGCGTTACACATTGTCGTTAGTTGAGTGGAGTTTGTTTCAAACGTGGTTGATCCTCAACAAATTGATTCATAGTTCCCAAACACTTATTTTTATTTTCCATCAGAAAATGAGTTTGACTCTAGTGAAATGTATGAGATTTTAACAAATCAAGTAGACATTTTGTACAAGATTAAGGATACAAAAGCTCATTTTTTTGTAGATCCGATTTGGAGAATAATTCATGTTTATGTGTCAACATGCTTATTTGGTCATCAACATTCATTTAACACATTGTTCGAAAATGAGCTTTTTGTCATTTAGTGCATTGCATTTTAAAAGCATTTGAATATTGGTGCTCTAATTGATGGTATGATGTAGTGTGAGGTTGGAAGACAGCAGGTGGTCTTGCTTCGATTTGGACATTCAAATACTTTACTTGAAATTCAATTGTGTGAGAACTCAGATTTAATCGGGATGAACTTCACTTTGGAGAATGCAGTCTCCCCATAGATATGCAAGGATTATTTAGAGAAGATGTACGTATTACGTTTTCGTAATTCCCAACAGAAGAAGGGTGAGTACAAGGAGCTTCACCACATACCAATAACAGGAGAAGCCATATCAGCAGCACCAGCAACAATGAAGGAGGAAGATACACAAATCTGCAGGTGCGCTACTTTAGTGAAAGGCTGGAAAACCTAGTGATGAGATTGGAATAACAAATCATGTGTCTCAGTCAGGAGTGACCTAAGGAGGTAATCAAACCCAGCCCCTAATCTTACTTAAATGGTCAGGTTATCTTTCGAACAATTTATTTCTTTGCTTGATTTTCTACTAACTTTTTAGGATATTTTTACTTTTTTAAATGTGGGTATGTCAACTTAGAAAAGATTATGTCATAAATTTGGCTGAATTATCAGAATTTGAGTATCTATTAAGATAGTGAGCACCCTTTAGCCGATTGAGAGGTCTAGACCATTCTAATATTCACTTCTTATTTTCTTTCTAAAAAAAATTGAGCAGTAATCTTGAGTGTGACCCCTAGTGTGCACAACCCATCTTTTTCTACTAGGTTACTAGAACCACTCTCCAGTCAAACTTAGGTCTTTGTGCATCCAGCCATCAATCAATAGAAAAACTAGTGAATAAATAATGAGGCCAAAAGGTAGGCACACACAAAAAAGCTATGCTGTAAAAAGTAATAAAAGAGGGAACTCGAAGAGGGGAAATTAGTGTTTTAGAGAAATAAGAGTAGGAGACATAAGGCGTGGAGTGATAAGAAGAGGCAATAAGTTTCCATCTTAGGGTCCCTGGACTTGTTTCTTAAAAAAACAAAAAAAAAACAGTCCCTGCTATAGACTAAAGTTGGGTACGTGATGGATCCAAGTCTAGCACAGGATTAGGCGATAGAAGAATCTGTGTGAGAATGAATGACCTAAGCACACTGAGGGAGTTGACTTGAAACTTGAAACAACATCAACCTTACTTTTATTTTCTACTGAACTTTGATTTAGTTACTTTACTGTCACATTAGATGCTCAGATACACTTAGAATTCAGCCAAGTCAATCGTTTAGTTTAGGTTGTGGGTAAGACTTATGGACGAGTCTATTATCATTGTAGGATAGTATGATGTTGTGTCAAAATCGGTCATATTTGTGATATTTGTAGTATTAGGTTGAGGATTAGGCGAGTTGTAATAGGAAAAAGATTAAAATAAGTGTTAGTAAATTTATTTTGGGTCAAAACCTGTTTTAGGCCTATTTTGCTTTAATTTGCAGGGTGGATTGAAGTTAGTATTCATCCAAGCGCAAGAACGGCATGTCCATCTGGGCTAGGCCGCGTATTCTAACCATTCTATACAATAATTATAAGTCTAGGGGCAAAACAGGAAATGCACATCTACATGGGTGATGAGATAAGAATACTTGGTGGTAAAGGAGGAATGAAGCCACCCCACAGCACGCAACAGAGGCAAGCCGGCTTGAGGGGAATGAGAAGAGAGAATTCCAATGCTGGAAGCTACTTTCTAGTGAGTTTTAGCGACTTTTCAAGGATGAAGACGAAGGAGGAACAATTCAATGTGACATTGGAACTAACCTCCAACGCCGGGAACCTGCATAGACACTAACCCTCAATGGAGGAGCTTGAGAACCCAGTCTATTGAAGAAGAAGAAGAAGCACATGTGCGAACTAAACTGGAGCAACACAAGAACTTTTCTTTTTTGCACAAACTTTCTTTCTGCACTTTAATTTCACGAACTTGCTTGTATTTTCCATTTTTTGCTTCATAAACAAAAAATTATGCAACGTCGTTAAATGCAAATTTTCCTATCAAATAAATTTATAACCTAACCCACATTCAAGCGTAAAACAATTATGAGCATAGTGATTAGGGTCGAACACGAAGAGCAGGTGCTTGCTATGTGAAAGTTAATGCATGAAATCAGTGTCATGTTGGTAAAATTGGTCTTAGCTAGGAATAAGAGAGAACTACGATCGAATGTAGGAAAGAAAAATAACAAGTTTTGGGCTTCAGTAGTTTCTGGGATGGAATGGGTGATGACTTGGGACTCCTAAGGGATGTATGCCTATCACTAAACAAGCTCACATAAATAAAAAATCATACAACTAACTCACAAGATCTAAGTCTACCCGGATTCTTGTTTTTCCTCCTAATCTTTGCTCTACCTTTAATTAGGGTTGTTAAGTTGGGTTTCACTACCTCCCCTCCTGGATCTATCCTGGTTTGCTAAGGAAGTAGTGTGACTTATGATTTATTAGGTCTAAGGATGGATTAGCATATTTCTCCCTTTTCACCCCAAGGCACCCCCCTCTAAGTGCTTAGCTACTCTTGGTAATGGAAAGTAAAACATCTTCATAGCAGATACTAAGCAACATCCTGGCTACAAATGCTAAATAACAACGAGCAATATAAAGCAGAAGTAGGAAAGGCACTTTGTTCATACAGGAAATCCAAATCTAGTCTTAGCTAGGAACAGTAAGCATCAAGAACTAAATTGAATCTTCAAAGAGAAGCTGTGTTCTTCTGGTTCATCGCTTCCTTTCCTCTTCTATCCCAGAAAACCTTCTCCAGAAAGTTGTTCGTAAGTCTCCAAGGGGAGATCTGCCTTCTCTCTCATCTTCCCTCACTTTTTGTACAAAATCTCACTTTTTCACCTCCTTGGACTTTGTGTGTACTCTTTTTCAAACTTCTACCACCTTCTTTGCCACTACACTGTTCATATTCAGCTTTTTGGGATTTGTGTTGCGACCTGTGCTACATTGCTCGAAGGAAACTATTAGAAGGTTAGGAGTAAATCGTAATTTAGTCTCACATAAGACTAAATTGGCACTACTACGATACTTATGTGCAAAAATACAAAACTAGGCAATAAAACTTAATTTTTGTAGCACAAAATGAGTAAATTCTATGCATTGAGTCACTCAAAAATATGTGTTATCATTGCTTAAACGTTAACCTTGTTTAAATGTCTTGCCCTATCTGAACTTATTTCTTTCATCGTTTTCTTTATTGTCACATGCAAATCAGAACAGTAACCTGAGGATGTTTAAGTTTTTTTAAGTATGGTTAATTTTTGAATTAAGTGAAATATTTAATTTTAATTTTCATAAATGCTGATTTATACATTTTGTTGTCTATTGTCAATTTAAGAATTTTTCTAATTTCATTAGAGTAGAAATTCATTTCCCGACAAAAACCTCATGTTTAATCAAACTATGCATGGGACTAACAACTAAAAATCGTTTGATTTCTTTAAATCAACCTAGACTTATTATTACTATATTACTTTCTTTGTGAATAAGATATATAATGTATGCACAGCTAATAAATATCTTTTAATGAGAAAAATCTTTAAGCCGCAATACCTTTAAAATTTTTCAACTCTACCGAAATTTTTAAACCCTAAATGCCCAAGGGACATTATGGTAAAGCTCGACTCAACCTTCACAATTGGCCAATCGCGACATATGCCGAGAAAGTTTAATGACTGAGATTTTATTAAAATAATTCAAAAAAAGATTAACTCTACCGAGTCATTCATTCTACGGCATGTGTTTGTGAGAGGGAGTGGGGATGAGATGATTTTGGATGTTCCACACTTTGCGAGAAGAGCATTGCATCCACCACTTCCGCACAACTCACAAGAAGCATTCTCCATAGTAAATTTTTGTGTGACTTCAAATTTTACTTTTGTAAAAACAATTTCACTCAAGCAAATACAGAATCCGGGACACTATTTCAGAACTTTTCTATAATAAAAAAATATTAATATATTTAATGTTAATAATATCAATAAAATAATAGTGAATACAAAGCATTTGCTGATTAAAAATTTGAAACTTGGTTATTTTATAAATGTGCAACCTGTGGTACAGCTGTTTCACAGTTTTTGCCCCCTGGTTTACAATTTTACTTGACCAAAAAAGAGTACCAGCAACTTGTTTTGTCTTTGGCGTAAATTGCCACTGAAAAGATGATAACAACGGCCTCGTTGGTGGGATACCCCTATGCAAAAACTAGGTTTGCATAATACCCCTGATTCTAAAAGTATTATCGAAATACCCTTCTTTTAAATTATTTATTATTTTTTACATAATTATATTACAAAATATATATTTTGATGGATAAATATTATTTATTTAATATTCATATGTATAGAATATCAAAAAAATTAAAAAAAAATAATTATTATAAAAACATTAACATAGAAACAACAAATACAAAAATCATTTGAGATAATGTTTTTAAAGGTGTAATTAAAGATATAAATATTTTTTATTCAAAATTTAATTTTGAATTCAATTTTTATTTCAAATTAATTCAAAATTAAACTTTTTATTACAAAAATATTTTTACAAAAACAAGTTTTTACTATAATCGTAACTTACACTTATAACAAATACATGATATAATGATATATTATTTTAACTGTGGATTTTATGAGTGTGAATTAAATAATAAAGATTTATTATTTAATTTATTACATGTGATTTATGTAATATACAGTCTAAGATATTATTTAGTTTATTTATTTAATTTTTATTTTACTAATATTTGATTTATAATAGAGTTGATATAATCGATTTATTCGTAAAATTTTTAAATATTATACTTAATTTAAAAAAATTGTATGTAACATAATTTAAAAAGTTTATTGAAATATTATAATAAGATAAAATTATTTATTATATTATTATTTAAAAACAATACTTCTATAAGTGAATTAACAAATTCAATTGAAAATATAAAAAAGTAAATTAAAATTTATTTGAAAGAATATGTGTAAATATATTTTGTATAAATACATATATTTATTTTTTATATATCATTCATATGTTTTTTTTATTTTTTCATACTGAAACTAGAGGTATTCAACAAATAAAAAAAAGTAAGGTATTATACAAATAATGTTAAAAAACTATGTATTCAGCAAATAAACTTTTTGCAGTGGGGTATTCTGTTAAATTAGCCTAATAACCAGGTTACGACGTTGTGATTTCCTGGGCCAGGCGAGACACGCAATCAAAAATATAAAATAAAATCAAATAACCAAACACATGGAAGGCGTAGCTCTTATTACCAGCATTCCGGGGGCTGCCAAATGCCAAACCTGGTTCAACTACTGTTGCGTGATCTTCTCCGTCTGGGAACTCAGTCCCAGTAAATAATCCTCCATTCGCGATCTATAGCTATCCATGCCTGGAATCTTCAACGCTATTTCCAAACCTATTTTCATCCACTTCTTAGCAGTATCGATTTGCCCTAGTTTCATAGGAAGTGCAGCGCGGTTCCACGCGGTCATGGCTAGCCACTTGGCTTCTTCAGTGGGGTATTCACCTTCTCTCAGTCCCACCATCATGCTGTACCCTTGCTTGTACATTTCAGAGATGGAGTCATCGCCGGGATCTCCAACGTGAACAGTGGTATTACAAATCAGCTCCCTGAGGATCCGAGCGATACTTGGGTAGTCGGGAGTAGGGGAAGCAACGAGGGCGGAAAGGCAAACTTTGAGAGCAAGCATGGCTACTTCAGGGTTCGATCGTGCTCCTTGTGACGCCTCCAAACCTATGTAGAGCAAGTGTTTTGGGTTTGTTAATGGTTTGGAGCTCGCGAGCTCTTTCACAACCTGGAACTGTTGCTCCACCGTATCACTGAGTCTGGAGTAGAGATCAAGCGCAGTCCATGCGTACAGGAAGATGAAGGTAGGCTCGATTGCTGCAGACTCATCATCACTCTTCCGAATGCCAGATGAGTGTGATTTCAGTATCTGCAAGAATAATAAGGTAATTAAAATAATAAACACAGATGCTGTGCAATGCAATTCGCTTGATCAAAAGAAGATTTCATTTTTCACATGTGAAGATAATTTCGCCACCTTCCCCGCTCTCCCCAACGTCTCAATGCTTTGTCTGACTTCAGATTCTTGCAAGGCTCTATCTCTATGATTCTCATCAGCAATCCTAGCGGAAACTGCAAGTATAAGAGATTTGCAAACCATTACGCTGTTCTGTTTTGTCTCTGCGTCACAAACAATTTCAAAAAACTTCGATGCCAAAATGAAAAACTCTGATGATGTATCATAACGCTTCTTCTGCCCACTTGTCACTCCAAAGTTCCAAGCATTTGCTGCAAGCCAGTTTATTTCTCTTCGCCCAACCTCAGATTTCCCAAAAAACTGCCCTGGTCCAATCTCTAATTGCCTAGAATGAGCTCTTTTCATGTGTTTGATGACATCAATATCGTTGCCTGGATCCTGAGTCAAAATGGTGACTAAGGTACGAACTAGCACAACCTCGTTTGTAGCAATTTGTTTTCCTGAGGAAAAGAAGCTCAAGAGGTAATCCAGAGCAAAAACAGCAACTGGAAGTGCGCCGCAGGCCACTGCTTCATGGGCTGAAAGGGAGATGAAATCAAGAGTGAAGTCCAAACAGCAAGGCATTGCTTGAATCTGTGCAGTAGCGCGGTCATGCTCCTTCTTTTGCAAGTAAACCTTGAACTGCAAAGCTCAATAAGTCAACAAATTATCTAGATGCACCTGCTATTTCATCTCAGTTTTGATGAAGATGATGATACCTTGAGGAAGGCACTGGCAATATTGGGCTCTAACTGCAGAAGCAAATTGAACAGTCAATGCGTTTTGGCATCTCATCATCTCAAACAATATAAACGTATCAGATCATAAATCGGCGTTGGCTAGTTCATATTTACCTTGTCAGCTTCATTAATATATTCTTCAGCTCTGTCAAGCTTCGATAACCCCAGGTAGCATAGGCAGAGAACTCTGTATCCCTTTGCTCTAAACGTTCTGTTTTCTATTCTATTAGGTACAAAGAACAAAGATTTTTCAAACATCTCTGCGCTCAGGTCATAACATTTCAATCTGAAAAACTCCGTTGCGCTGTCAGAAAAAAAAAACAAAAAACAAAAGAAGCAAAGTGTTCACTGGAATACAGCACCACACAAAAAAGCAATAACCTGCTGAAAATGAGAATTCCTGTCATTTATTGTCCGGGACAACAAAGTTTGCTGGTGCTTACCAATTCCAGAGAAGAGCATACATTGCCGTTCTTTCATTAGAAGCAACTTCTCCAGCAAATAGGGCCTGTATTCTCTCATCCGAAACCATGTCAGCAACAGTCCTAGCTATCACATTCATTCTATCGCCGCTGTTCAGCCCATTTCCAATAACCTTATTTATCAGTTTAATTGTTGCCCCTGCACCAACTCGACAAGAATCCAATAGTCCCATAAACACTCCTTTGATGGTGTCCACGCCCGTGGCACCAGCTGCCTGGAAATATGACTCCATTGCGGACACCCATACACCTTCTGGTATTCCCTTGTTTGCCACCACTCCGTTCAACTCCTTCTCAGCCTTATCATATCTACCTAAACCCAGCCATGCCTTCATTGCCAGGACACTCAAACTTGGGTGATGACCCACAGAATTCTCAACATCTCTCAAAACGTTCACACACTTAAGCACGTTCTCAAAATCGTCACCCTGCAGATACGCAACTGCAATGAATCTCAAAGTCCTCCTTTGCAACTCCTTCAAATTCAGAGTCTCATCAGTTCTTTTTACTACACCCAATCCCTTCTCGCATAAATCAAGCGCATCCTTCATCAAATTCAGTGCATCATTCAGGACAGAAGAATCGCCAGTTGATAGCAGAGCTTTTCCAATTGTTAAAAATTGATCGGCCAGGGCACTATAGTTACTCGCAATTCCAAACAGAACATTTTTCGATCTGTTCAACATAGCAATCGCCAAATCACGGTCAGAAATTTCCCAGGCAACTCTTGACCTAGCAAGATTGAGATCAAAGAGCAATTTGCGCTCATCATTATCCGTCACCGAGATGCTTTCCGTGTTCGACACAAGATCCGTAGCCTTATCAAAGCAATTGCTGGCTAAATCGAGCCTTTTCAGCTCAAACCACATCCATCCGGTTTTATAGAAAAGCAAAGCTGTCTTGAAGGTCGGAGAAGGAACTCCAACCACATCAACAGCAAACAGTAACATCTGCGCTGCGGCTTGTCGGAGCTTTGCGTGTTCGTCGCAGGCTTTGGCAGATGAGGCATTTGAGAGGTCAACACATGCGTTCCAGATTCGGTAACTCAGCTTCCAGACAAGAAGTTTGACTGAGTTAGGAAGAGGAAGAGCTTGCTGAATGAGGTGAACAACTGCAAGGTTAAGATCTGTGGAAAAGGAATCGGACAAGGGCTGGGATGGGGGATGATTCTCGAGTGATTTGGCCGTGCACTCAATTTGTGAAAGCGCTGCCGAATAGCTGTAGCAATCCTTCTCCGATTCGGAGGAATGCCGGTGCTCTGGCGTGCAGGAAATATCGAAGATCCTCATCTCGTCCCTTGGCGGGAAAAAATGGGAATGCCACGTATGTCAGAGATAAAATTTTCGAGGAGCATCCGTCTTTACAAATAGCCCGCGCCCTCCCCGTCACATTCTGTTACACGCCGTTGGGGGAATAGTTCCCAATTTTTGATTTAATTGCAAAATTAGTTTCTACATATACATTATTCATCTTTACAATTTAAAAAGCATATACAGTTGATCTCTATTATTTAAATGCCAGATAGATTCTCATTGTTTCACTAAATTGGTACAAATAGCACCCAACTATTAAATGTTTTAGCAAAATCAATACCCAATGAATTTTTATACGGAAAAAATACATCTTAATACGAACGTTTCAAAGATTGCTTATAATTTGATATATATGCTTGTTAAAATAATTTTGTGGTACAAACGTTTTAGTTTTTTATTCAAATTCAGTACAAACGTTTCAAAATATATCATTTTAATACAAATGTTAAATATTATATCATTTTTAAAATACTAACGTCTTTTAATATATTGTTTACATACATACGTTGTTTAAAAAAGTTAAAAAACAATACAAATGTTTTTTCACGCATACTTTTTCATATATACGTTTATTATAAACTATGACTTTAAACAAAATATATTAAAAATAGTTAATGTATTGAAATATATATTAAAAATTGTTAGAAAAAAAATATATATGTGTCTTTGTATTTTTCATGTTTTCTAACTCATTAATTTTCGATTCGAGTAAATTTCTAATTTAACCTTTATATGGAGTAAAATGTGTACTTAACTTAACTTTCCATTTAATTTACTTCATTATGTGATTTTGATTATTGTATTTTATTCATATTTATAAGTTTTTCAAAATTTGAGAAAACAATTCTAGAGTCGCGATTGGACGATGGGCTACAAAACGAGGACAATTGTGTTGGGTCAAGAGGGTGACTAGTGGTAGACTGCAGTGGCTAACATAAATCGAAAGATTTCATCATGGTAGCTAGTTGTGATATTTAAAACTAGAATTAAAATAGGAGGAAAAGAAAAGATAGAATAAAGAAAGATCATACATGCAACCATGACTAATCAGAAAGTGCCATATGTTTTAATTAACTCGCGACAACACAGATAAAACATGCAGCATAGTCAATAAGAGAGCACCATGTGTTTTGATATGGTGTTGACATGTGTTTCATGCAAATTAAAAAAATGTCATGTGTTTTGATTGTGGTGACATGTGTCTAGATTAGAGAAATAACATATAAGCATGGCTAATATTATAAAAGGAGTATAGATGAAAGGAAAAGCATTTTTGGAAAGGGGGAAAATATGGGAGATCTGCTTATAGAGATATCATAAAAACAGTTTGCACCGTTGTGAAGTTTGGTTTGCTGAGAGCTGTGTAACGGTTTCAAAATCACAAGATTCCTCAAACTTATAACATAGACATTTATGAAGGGTTTGAGTTTGGAAGGAGCTAGTTTGGACAAAGGTAAGCAAGATGGCGGGTTCTGAATTTATGTGTTGTATTCTACGTATAAATATGTGCTTCTATGTGTTTCATGACTTTTATGTGCTGATTGGTTATGATTCATGAGGTATACTTAACGTAACATCTCTTTATCCTTTGTTTATGTTTCAAAAAGATATTATTGGTTTGAAGATGGGAGCAGAATGCTATGGATTTATCTTTCAAAACCTTTGAAATCTGTTGAGCCCTCGAAATTGATTTTTGAGTCCAATATCTTAATTTCATAACTTTCTACTGAGTGCTTAAATTTCTGTTATTTCTATTATTAAATAAAACCCTACTCTCTAGCTTTCAAATGATTTTTATTTAGTAATTTTAAGTGAGGAAAGGTTCATGAAATATGACATGGTTTTCATGTGTATTGTGATGTGTTATGAAATTGAGGTGCAACGTTTTGAAGTAGAAAACTTATAGGGAACTATGGATGCACACTCCTATATGTCAAGCATTTTTGAGGTAACTCCTTATGGAGTTTTAGCCACCAAACGGTATGAGGTTGAGGAATAGAAAAAGGACAAAGGAGCTGCAATCGCGTAGAGTTGATAAAGGGGGTGGCACCCCTTTCTTGATTTCATGAGACCAAAGCCAAAAGGAACTTTTTGATCTTGGCTTCTAAGGTTGCTAAACTAAAGTTAATAAGATCAACGGGTGCAACCATGCACGTAAATGGTCACATAGTTAATGGACTCATGATATGTCAAATGCTATTGCTTATTCTTGTTTTCTAATGAATCTTTATTTTGAATGGATACATGCTCGCTCTATATGGTCTTCTTGATTTAATGAATTGCATTCAGTGCATTGACCACTAATTATTCCAAGAAATAAATGGGAAAGGTAAGACTAGGTGTTGTGATCCAGGTTATATGGATAAAGAATCTCATTGACAATCTTTTTGGAGCCTCTTGGTTATGCACCTAACTTGTTTTGGAGTAGACCTCGCATCCAAACTAGTTCTTATGTTTTTAGGTTATCTTGTGATTTCTTGAAGCGTTAAGTTTGTGTAGGGAGTCATGTCAGCTAAACGATTATGCCGTCCACTATGTTATATAATAGCTATGTGAATTACTTTCTTTTTGTTTTACCTCTTCCTATGTAATGTAACCTAAACTAATCCAATCTTTCTATCAGTTTAAGTTGATAATATGGCCTTTTGTTCCTTTTTGGAAACATGGCATCAAGACCTGAGTTTATAAGGTGTGAATTTAGGCCTTGACACTAGTAATAGTTGTAATCCTAAATTACATTGCATTCCTCAATTTGAGAATGGAACAGTTAAATGTGTGTACTGAAATAAAAGCCTACTAGTAAACGTTCATTCTCGTAATGTAAGTGTTGAAAGGTGTGCTTTTATTCACAAAATAACTTACAAACGTATGCACCAAAAACAATTTTCAAAAAACATTGGTGTTGGAAACATACTATTTTTCAAAACATTAGTTTTAAAATAAAAATTTTCCAAACGTTCGTATGTAAAATCTGTAAAATTAGACAACATATGTACAAAAAATCATATTATACAAACATAATTATATATTTTTTGTAAAACATTTGTATTGAAACAAAACGTAACCTTTTTTTATATATGGGATCCACTTCACATGTTTACCATTTTATGCATAAAATTGCATTCTAAACTAAACACTCGTTCATACTTGTTAGAAATACTTGGAAAGCCTCTGAAAGGAACATTCTATTTCTCACTCAAAAGCAATGCTTTGTACATTGTCGAAAAGAAATGTTAACATTTGCGTTCATAAAGATTCACTTGTTGACAATGTAAAACACACTCGATTGTAGGGACAATCGGAAAGTGTGTACCTTTACACTAGTAAACATGGTACCCTCACACTCGAAAATCCATATCCAAAACATACTCTTAGTCACACTCAATCACTCTATGCAGTACACATTTGGATCATTTTTAACATTTATCACACTCATCCAAGGATCAATCTATGCTAGGTACACTCTATGAAGCTTTTCAAAAAGGATAACATATCTAAAATGACTGATAATAGAAACATTAGTTGTAAGTGCGAAATTACATAAATATCATTCATATTTAATATACTAGAGTGAAATTGATTTTGTAAAATATTGTAATGTAAATACCAGTAATTCATATGTCTTGAACCATTCTCTAACAATAACATTTGGATTATGAGATAACGAATACTTAATTGGTGATGAAAATTAAAAGACTACTTTATGAAGTATTGGAATATTGCACAGATCAACCAATGAAAGTGTTGTTGTTTGTTCTAAAGTCTCATCTAATCCAATAAACTTTTTATAATGAGGAAATATAATTTACAAGATAAGGAATAATGTAAAGTTATTATTTTTTATAAAGTTAATATTTTTTGTAAACTTTTTATATTCTTTTTTTATTAATAATATGCTCCTTTTTAGGAAAGGTTTTAAATTAGTAAACGATAGTGGATTTTATTTTAAAATAATTAAAAACAATAGTTTATCACCTTCGGATGAGATGCATGGGTAGTGAAGGCATGCAATGTGACTAGTATGTAATGTTTTCAAGAGAAGTGATAAACAAAAAAATCTTGATGTTATTGGTAAAATAAAATTTTCATATCAAATAAATTTGTAAACTTTAATTTTCATAAAATATAAATTAAATACAAATTACACAGTGGAATTTTGGGGTGGATAAAGGATCAAGTACTTGCTATATGTTTTTATTACATACAAGATTATAGAATATATGTGACTCTTAGTCTGAGGTCATTCTAACAGTGGTAGACAAGTTCTATAAATAGAATCAAATCTCAACGTATAAAATAACAAATACAGGTTTTATGCATAAAATAACACTAAGATGCCTTAAAGTTCTTTAGATAATGTGGCATTCAAATTTCTAATCTAATCTACAATGTGTCTATATGCATACTTTAAGCAACTAATAAACTAAAAATTTATGCACATCGTTAGTATGCAAACTTTTCAATCAAATAAATTTATATCCTAATTCATATTCAATCATACAAAAAAATATAAGCATAGTGGATCTAGGTCAAACACAAGAAGATCGGTGCTTTTGTTGTGAAAGTTGATGTATGCTATTTTTATCACGGTTGGAAATTTAGTCTAACCTAGGAATAAAAGTTTCACAATAACATGCAGAAGGGCTATAATGGGAAAAGTCAGATCTAAAATAAAGGAAGGTGATGCTTTGAGATACTTAGGGATAGCATGCTAATCACTACAACTATTCCATCTAAACCTAAAATCATTCATTTAACAATCAAAGCCTCAAGTCTACCCAAACCCTTATTTTTTCTTAATTTTTGGTATACCTCTTGTCAAACACTTGCCTTGCATGATATTGTCCGATACGGGTACCTAACCCTCATGGTTTTATGTTCTCCCCTTCCGGGGAAAAGGCCTCATATAAGATTAGAAGAGTCTCTCTATTTAAGCGCATCCCCTCCCCTGTCCGTAACCAATGTGGGATGCGCAACCATCACTAGGCCCTTGGTCTTACATTCACCCTCTCTTAGAGACTCAACATCCTCACTGAGTGCAACCTCATCCCACCCTTGGCACGAGCCCAGGTTTGGCTCTAATATCAAATTTCATGACTCATACTTACTTTACACGATATTGTCCGCTGCGGATACCCAATCCTCATGGTTTTACGTTCTTCCATTCCAGGGAAAAGGCCTCATACAAGATTAGGAGAGTCTCTCTATTTAAGCACATCCCCTTCCTTGTTCGTAACCAATGTGGGATGTGTAACCATCACTATGCCCTTGGCCTTACACCTCTAATTTGGATTATTTATGATGAGAACCTCTACCTTTTCCTCTTGAATCTATCCTGATTTGTTAAAAAAGTAGAGTGATTAGTCGGTGGTGTGATCTAGTGAATAATAAGCTTGTTCATCCCTCTTTGTCCCAAGGCATCCCTAAATGCCTAATCACTGATACGAAGGTAAAAAAAAAAAAAAATACTTTCATAACATAACAGGAAAACCATTTTCGTTCCACAATGTGACATTAAGAAAGGAAATAACAAAGCATGCAGTAATTGAAATCGTAAACAATTGTGTAAAGAGATACTATTCTAAGCTAGGAATACTGTTCTTCATAAAATGAAGAAGTCTTAAAAAGAGACTCAATTCCAAATTCGTTTTCTTCGTTATTCCTATTAGTCTTTCTCCAAATCTACCTTCCAAAAGTTTGTGGCATATTGTTCCAAGTTCTTCAAATATTTTTCTTCACTCTTCATCATTTTACATAATTTCCAAAATCCAATCTCTATCTCCTTGGATTTTGGTGTACTTTCTTTTCAGATTTTGTCTCTATCTTATGATACTTTACTGTTCTCTTTTGGTTCCTTGGGATTTAGATCATTGACATATACTGCATTGCTGAGGGGAATTATTAGAACTAAGATTAAGATGAAATTTGATTTAGTATCAATTAAGAATAGAAGACACGATGACGTTACTAGTCACAAAAGCATAGAAATATATAATAAAATTTTGAGTTTTGTAGTAAAATATTAATCATTTTTCTATTCTTAAACATTCAAAAATATTCAATATTTTTGTTATTAAATAATCCTTAAAACATGTAAAATAAAATATAAACTGTTCTAATAAATCAATAAAAATATATCTAAACACTTATTTTTAAAAAGTAAAAAATTATTATTTTTCAATAATAAAAACTAACTTTTTTTATATTTAATAATACTTATATAATAATTTTAATATTAATAATATAGATTTCATATAAAAAGTATAAAAAATTATTTAAAAAATCATTTTATTGAAATTTTTTTTTATATATTAAAAAATGTAAATTATAGTAATTATAATACAATATATATATATATATATATATATATATACACATGAAAAGATACATTAGTCGGTTCGGACCTCCGCTTAGTTTCACCCCAAACTTCATCCCGGTCATGGATAGATCACCCCGGTTCGGGTCAATAGTTTTGTAAATGGTATTTGGTGTAGTAGATAGTTTTGAAAATAGATAAATGGAAGGGGCGGGGGAGGAGACGTTCACAGTTTTGTCTTCTTGCGTGTGCCGTACTGTCGTTGTTGGTGAGAAAAAAGAAAACCTCGTCCCTTTATGGTAGTGAAAGTGAAGAGACGAAGGGGACTCTCTGATGGAGAAGCGTAGGTAAATAAAGGTGGGGGCCTCCAGCTTCTCAATTTCCATTTTCATGCGAGAATTCCCCTGAAATCGATGCATGGATTTTTGAAAACCACCACAAGTAGAAAATTTTTAAAGCTTGGTAGTTAAAATATTAGTAATGGTGTGGTACCCTGAAGAAGATGCAAGTGTGCCTGTCCGTATTATGGATGGGCCTGCGATGTGCAGGAAACGCATTGGTGCTTGTCCCTTCTTTACTCCTGTGGGGGCTCAATTTCATCGTGCAAATGTCTCCTCGAATCATCCCGTCACACACTTTCTGCGCTCTGATTCTGCTCGCTTGCACACTACGAACACTGAGGATCAAATTCCAGAACTAGTCAGCTGCTACTCTTCGTTAGAACCAGGTTTGGGAGATCAAATTTATCATACATTCCCTGCTGCAGTTTTCTTCTGATCATTTCTCCGGATACAAGGGGGGTTTGGCATCATTCCTCTCTAAGAAAACAATAATAGAGAGGGTGAGGCCCGAAGGGTGGATCTGGGATGGTTTTCATTTGGATCACAATTCCGTTTCCGTTTTTTCATGTGGGAAAGCTGTACTTCTCTAGTTGTGCTGTTTCAAATTACCTTGTCGCCACCTGGAAAGTGAACACAAGTTTGGTGTTTCACATTTGTTTCGCTGCAGGGAATTACGTATGTAGAAGAGAGGAGTTGGGTCATCGTTGTGCTTTTCTGCTGCCATATTTTCATCAGAATCTTCACCTAATTTGTATCGGTGCTTCTTCATCCCCTTCGCCCATCGACCAACGATGGATCTCTCCTCAGGGTCAAAGGTTTGTATGATTCCTCTGTTGTTGAGCTTGTTGGCTTCATTTCACTCAAACTGGGTTTGGAATTCCAGGAGGATTCTTGGAGAACTACACTGTTTTTAGCTTACCAGAGCCTTGGAGTAGTCTATGGGGACCTCAGTATTTCCCCTCTCTACGTCTACAGAAGCACATTTGCTGAAGATATTCATCACTCGGAAACGAATGAGGAGATATTTGGCGTTCTTTCTTTCGTCTTCTGGACACTAACCCTCGTTCCTCTGTTCAAATACGTGTTTATTGTGCTTCGAGCAGACGACAATGGGAAGGTGAAATGGGTGTCCAGAATCTCGAAGCTAAGTATATTCTATGTTGTATTCTGAACAGTATTTCACTCCAATTTCAGGGGGACTTTTGCTCTGTATTCTCTCATATGCAGACACACCAAAGTCAGTCTGCTACCCAACCGGCAAGTTGCAGATGAGGAGCTTTCCACATATAAACTAGGCCCCCAACGGAGACGACGAGCCGCTCAAGAGTGAAGATGCTGTTGGAGAATCACAAGTTTTTGCACATTGCTTTGCTGCTCTTGGTTCTCCTTGGTACTTGTATGGTGATTGGAGATGGACTGTTAACTCCTGCAATATCTGGTAACGCCCTTAATCATCTGCTCATCATTTTTCACATTGCATTCATCATCAATTGAAGCCGCATATGTATACCATGCCATATTTGTAGTCTTCTCTGCTGTTTCTGGGCTCGAGTTATCAATGTCAAAGGATCACCACCAATGTAAGCCTATTTCCATCTCAAACTCTTTGCCTTCAACATTGTAGGTGCCTTGGGTTATCAAATTCATTCTCTTCTATTTTCAGATGCAGTGCTCCCAATCACTTGCTTCATATTAGTTTGCTTATTCGCCTTGCAACACTATGGTACCCACAGAATTGGCACCTGCTTTGCGCCGATTGTCTTCACTTGGTTGTTGTCTATCAGTGCACTGGGATTGTACAACATCATCGAATGGAATCCCCAAATATACAAGGCGCTATCCCCCCTCTATATGGTGAGATTTCTGAAGAAAACCAGAAAAGGCGGATGGATGTCTCTAGGAGGAATCCTCTTGTGCATAACTGGTAAATGAACTAGTTTCTTCTAGCCCTATTCCACGAATATCCGAAGGATGTCTTGATCTTTTCCCTTCTTGCAGGCTCTGAAGCCATGTTTGCTGATCTTGGCCACTTCTCCTATGCAGCAATTCAGGTGAAGTTGCTGGCACAGCCATGAATCATCTGAGAGTTTATTGAAACCTGATGAATGGTAGTGTGTTTTATTTATAATGCAGATTGCTTTCACGTTCCTGGTATATCCTGCATTGACATTAGCGTATTTGGGGCAAGCTGCATACTTATCACAACATCATGACATGATTCAGAACATTGGCTTCTATGTTTCAGTTCCAGGCAAGTGTGTGTTCAAGAAAAATTATGATGAAGCAAAACTCAGATGATCTTACATGTCTTTCTTGTGGATCAGAGTCTGTTAGATGGCCGGTCCTTGGAGTTGCAATACTTGCTTCCGTTGTCGGGAGCCAGGCGATAATCAGTGGCACATTCTCCATCATCAACCAGAGCCAATCCCTCGGATGCTTCCCAAAGGTCAAAGTTATCCACACCTCCGACAAAATCCATGGCCAGATTTATATACCAGAGATCAACTGGTTGCTCATGATACTCTGCATCGCTGTGACTATTGGATTTCGAGACGTCAAGCACATGGGAAATGCATCAGGTACCTGAACAGGCAACTACTTAGTATCAGTACGCAAAAGATAAGCAATGGCTTATATATACACACTGCATGTTTTTACCTTTCCTCCTGTTTGTTGCTATAGGATTGGCAGTTATGGCCGTAATGATGGTTACCACATGCCTGACTTCTTTGGTAATCATCCTGTGTTGGCACAAACCTCCAGTCCTGGCTCTGTGCTTCCTCCTCTTCTTTGGATCAATCGAGTTGCTCTACTTTTCGGCTTCTGTGACCAAATTCAAAGACGGAGCTTGGCTCCCAATCCTCCTGGCCCTCGTCCTCGTGAGTGTGATGTTCACTTGGCACTATGCAACGATCAAGAAGTATGAATTCGATCTCCACAATAAGGTTTCTCTTGAATGGCTCCTTGCGTTAGAACCAAGTCTGGGTATCGCTCGCGTACCAGGTATCGGCATTGTTTTCACAGACTTGACATCAGGAGTTCCTGCCAACTTTTCCCGATTTGTCACCAATCTTCCGGCCTTTCATCGCGTTCTTGTCTTTGTATGCATCAAGTCTGTCCCTGTTCCATATGTTCTTCCAGCGGAGAGGTATCTTGTAGGCCGCGTGGGACCGGCATCCCATCGGTCCTACCGGTGCATCGTGAGATACGGTTACCGAGATGTTCATCAAGATGTGGATTCATTCGAATCGGAGCTGATCAGCAAACTGGCAGATTTCATTCGCTATGATTGGCGCAAATCTCATGGCATCATCAACCCCGATTGTAGTGACATCGGCGGCGGATCTTCTTCCCGTGCATCACTGGCGGGCGAGTGCAGGTTCGCGGTGGTCGGAACCGTGACTTTCTCCGACAGCAATTTAGAACCGGTGAGCGTGGGATCAGAGGGCTTCTCATCGATTGAGAGCCTTAACGAAGAACTGGTGGTACCCGAGAGAAGGGTTAGGTTCGCGATTGAAGATGATGAAGACCAAGGGCGTGGGATAGGGATCCCGTCGGGGGCGGAACATGAGCTAGGAGATTTACACGAGGCGCAGCAGGCGGGGACAGCGTTCATTGTTGGGAATTCCCATGTGCAGACGAAAAAAGGATCCTCGTTCCTGAAGAGGGTGGCGATTGATTTCGGATACAATTTCCTCCGCCGGAATTGCCGTGGGAACGATGTCGCCCTGAAGGTCCCGCCGGCGTCGCTGCTTGAAGTCGGGATGGTGTACGTTGTCTAAGAGAAGAAGATCAGCAACAACCATGGCTACGTGGCTCATTCTCGAGGTCAGCGGCTCCTAACCAAAGATAAAGATGGAAGACTTTAAATAGGGGCGTGATGACCTAAAGATTGTTAAACTTTGATAATGAATGAGATAAATGCTAGTAAATCCAAGATTGAACACAAAATATAGAGAGCACACTGACGTCAAGAACTAGAGGCGTGGATTACATTTGGTATATTTATACAAAAACATACCACTAAATTACAATAATACCATTATGTATTAATTTCAACATGCCCCCTCAAATGAGCCAATCCATGTTTGCGCAATTTGCCTATTAGGTATTCAAAACATGGCTTTGGCAATGACTTGATCAATATATTTGTCAGCTATTCCTCATTGCATATATAATGCAAATTGATCTCGCTGTCTTCAATTCTTTCTCTGACAAAGTGGTGATTGATTTCCACATGTTTGGTTTTTTATGGTGATTTATGCAAGTGAACAGAAACCGTCGAAGTAATAAAATAAGATCGTATCTACAGGGAATTTTTATTGGAATTTTCTTTTCAAACAAAGACTCAAAAAGACCGAAAACAAAAGAAAGATTTGGTTTTAAAAACAAGAATAAAAGTGGCATTGGACCTGGGATCCATCTTGCTCAAAACTCGACCAAACTTGTGTGTGTAAACCTTGAAGACTGACCTGCTTGCGCAAGTTCTGGGAGTGTTATTCTAAAATAGTACTACTCGGTAACCGTTATAGCATCGTCCCTCGTTTAGTGGGATTATGGAATCAACCATGCCACCAGAGCCATTTCACCTCTTGTGATAACCCATGTTTTCCCTACACCCAAATCTAACCCCTACACCTCACACCTCGCAGACAGATTAGTCAGAATGTGCCTTACCAACGATGTCCGATTGAGCTCTTCTCCTTAAGTGCTTGAGGCCAACCTTTGATTCTACTACACTCCCTTAGGGTTATATGGTACTAAAGAGCACGTTGATAAAGAAAATGTTGCGAAAAATAGAATCAAACCTCAATTTAAATGTCTAAAAACATAGTAAAATAGTCACACGCACATGACTTGTGAAAGCAAGGCTTCACCGCAGATCCTCAGCCGCAAGCGCCTACACGCGCAGACTCGACTCAAACATGAAAATAGGAAAGATTCAAAGTAAAAGTGGTCAAAGACGTCTCTAATGGTTGAGAGGGTGGGATATTTATAGGAAAGTAGATTCAAGTCTTCATATTTAGCTTATTCGATGTGCTTGGATAAGGTCTTCTATCCAAATCTTTTATCCAAATCTTCGAAATCTTCTTCATATCTCTATCTTATCCACGAATCTTGGACCAAATCTTCATCATTTGACCGAGTCTTGGGCTGAGATTCGTGGCCCATCAAGTCCATAATTTGGTGGGTCTTGATTTCTCCTCAAATTGATCCAAAAGTACCCTAAAAATCCAAAAAATACACTTTCTCTCCAAAAAGATCAAAGTAGTGTGAAAGATGTAAAATCAATTGAGAATAATGAGAAAATGGAGTCTAAGATAAGTAAAAAAACACTCAAGAGTAGTGGAAGAATATATTTTGGACCGACACAAAATCACTTATCAATTTTTTTTCAAAAAATTGGATTCATGGCGATGTCAATTGATAGTTGATTTTGTGTCACTTATATTTGTGCTTTTTGAGACTCACTTAGATGGGTTTTACATTCTTTTTATCCCACTTTTCTTATGTTTTTAGAAGAATTTTATATCTTTCATACCACTTTGATCTTTTTGGAGGGAAAATGTGTTTTGTGATTTTTCAGGACAATTTTGGCATAATTTAAAGGATTTTCGAGTTGACTTTGATGGAGGCAAAGATTTGGTCTATCCGGATGGAGACTCGGCCAAAGATTCTCGGATAAGATAAGATTCGTATCTTATCTTGGAAAACTTGGATCTTAACCTGGAAGATATGTATCAAATCATAGAAGATCCAGATAAAAGATTTGATGTGAGCCCATCAAGAAAGCCCGACAAGTCCTCACCATTATATAAAAATCCAAACGCGAAGATCAACAGAGTGAGTCAAGGGAGACGACCAGAAAGTCAATTTAGGATTTAGAGTCGAGTCTAGCATGTTTTGGATTCCTTCCCTTTCGTTTTTCATCAACTTTTTTTATTTAGAGTCAAGCATTCACGTGTAAGCGCTTGCGGCTAAGGATCAACTTTTGTTAAAAACAAATGCACTATTACTAACTTGATCCTAATAGGCAGTGGCATACTAATAGTGACATGTATGAGTTGTACCTTGTAAGACACATACGACTTATAACAAAAATGGTGGCTAAGAATGAAAAATGATGCACAAGAGGTACTAAACAAAAGTATAGAAACTTGAGAACTCTTCCACTACGACTTAGTCATATTCCCCTCCCTTTGTTCATCCTTATTTCTCCTAGAGTGGTTGGCCAGACCACTGAATATGTTCAGGGAAAATGATGAGTTCATAGTGTCTAAGCCTCAAGCTCTTATTTTCTACAAGATATATATTTTTTACAGCATGGCTTTTCTGGTGTGCTCGGCTTTTGTACCTCTTTGCCTCTTTTTTTTTCTTTACATATAGCTCGGCTTTTTTTTAGATTTGAGCTTGCCTTTTATCATTCAAAATTTTTTTATGTGCATCAGCCACGATTTATGTGTCTAACTCAGCACTCCTCAAACATCTACACTAGCAGGCCACGTACAAGCTATTCACAAGAAAGTCCTAGTGTAGATAGAGCAAAACACAGGTCGCATGCATGCACTTTTCTACAAAATCTGGCTACCCTCATATAAGTCTTGCACAGGTAAGAACTAAAAAGGCTGAGTCCTCATAGAAGCGAAGAGGTAGGTATACTACATGTCTAGAATGAACCAAAATTCCTAAACATGCTCAGCAGTACTCAAGGCGACAAAAGATAGACAAACAATTACAAAACACATGCAAAGACTCATAAAACACAGAACAAAATTTACAAAACAAAGAGGGTAAAGGTCAGTCAAGGCTTAGGAGGAACAGTAGGACTTATGCATGTCTATAAGTCAAGCAGAGTCTCCAAATACATCTTCAGGGTGCCTACAATGCCTCTCAACTCTCGAATTTCCTTCAAGCAGTAGTAAGGGCTGCACTCTTGGGACTACCCCTCACCGAGGGTTCTGAAATTTCCTGGTCCTCAAAGAAATCCGCATAAATGAGGTCTGGTGTGAGTGGGGGTCCAGGGGTAAAGCGCTCCGGTGGAGGAGGAGTAGCAGAAAGTTTTCCATGGAAGAGTCGCAACGTTCTAAGAAAGGAAGGAATGTGCGCAAGAGAGAAAATAGCTGTTGGGAAGAAGGGTTTCCCACTCTTTTTAAATTGAACCCACTGGGCCTGTGTAACTAAAAATAAAGAAAGAGTTGCAACTACACAGGATATGGGCCATTGCATCAGAAACTAACAGTGGGACAAACAAATTCAACAAGATAACTGATTGCCACCTCACAAAAGCAGAATGCATAACTAAAAGTGCAAAAAGAAAATAAAAATGCACAAAGGAAATAAAAGTAGAAAATACTGGTTACCTCCCATCGAGGACCTTAGAATAAGTCTTAGGGTAAGACTTAAGTCCAAAGTTTCAAAGAGGAACTTCAGTGAATGCCACAGCATCCACAGGGTGTCCCACTTCATCTATCATAAGCTCATGGAACACTTTCAATCTATGCCCATTCACAGTGAGTGAGCTATGCATGTCTCTATCAAACAACTCAATGGAACCGTTAGGATTCACATGTTTAATCACAAAAGGTCCTTCCCAATGAGATTTCAGTTTACGTGGGTGAAGTTTGAGTTTAGATTGAAATAATAATACCTTTTGCCCAGGTTCAAAGTGCTTTCTCAAGATCTGGCGGTCATGGAACTGCTTCGTGCGTTCCTTGAAGATTTTTGAATTCATGTAGGCCTCATGTCTTAGCTCATCAAGCTCTGAAAGTTGGAGCTTCCTGAAGTCACCACTGCCTTGAATTTCCAAGTTCACTCGTTGGATCGCCCATCTTGCCTTTTGCTCTAATTTAATGGGCAAATGGCAATGTTTACCATATACAAGACGAAAAGGAGACATACCGATAGGGGCTTTGAAGGCTGTGTGAATTGCCCACAAGGTGTCATTCAACTTGGAGCTCTAGTCCTTGCGAGAAGAAGTCACAGTCTTTTCCAAAATTTGCTTGATCTCCCGACTAGAAACTTTTGCCTGCCCATTGGTCTGAGGGTGGTAAGAATTAGATGGCTTGTACTAGACTCCATAGCTTTTCAGCAGTCTCTCCATAGCCTTGTTAAAGAAATGGCTTCCACGATCACTGATCAAGGCTTTGGGTGTTCCAAACCTCACAAAGATGTTATTCTTCAAAAAACGTATGATTGAATGAGTATCTTGTGACTTGGTGGGAATTGCCTCCATCCACTTTGAAACATAGTCCACTGCCACCAGAATATACTCATAGCCATCAAAGTTTGGAAAGGGGCCCATAAAGTCTATACCCCACACATCGAACACTTCTGGAACAACAATTGACTGCATTGGCATTTCATGGCGGTTGGAGATGTTCCCTGTTCTTTGGCAGTTTTCGCAGCTCTTACAGTAAGACTTGGCATCTTTGAAAACTGTTGGCCAATAATAGCCACAATCTAGGACCTTCTTGGCAGTACGGTTAGGACCATGGTGCCCTCCACAAGGAGACGCATGATAGAAAGCCAACACTTGCTGAATATCATCTTCGGCCAAGCAGCGTCGCACAACACCATCAGCACAATTTTTCCATAGATAGGGGTCATCCCAAAAATAGTGCTTACTCTCACTCTTCAACTTCAGCTTCTCATAACTCTTTAAGTCCAATGCGAGCTCTCCAGTGCACAGATAATTGGCTATGTCAGCGTACCATGGCTTACTAGTCTTCCCTGCATCAGCCTTAATTGCGCAGAGTTGTTTATCTGGGAATTCTTCAACAATTGGAACACCATCCATGGGTTGCTCGATTCTGCTAAGGTGATCTACAACTTCATTGAGCTTCCCAGGCTTATCCCTGATTTCCACATTGAACTCTTGCAGCAATAAGACCCACCTCATAAGCCTCGGTTTGGTCTCCTTCTTAGACATGAGGTGTTTGATGGCGGCATGGTCTATGTGCACAATCACTTTGTTGCCCAGGAAATAGCTTCTGAACTTTTCCAAGGCAAATACCACAACTAGCATCTCCTTCTCAGTTGTAGTGTAATTTGCTTGAGCATTATCCAAGTTTTTGGAAGCATAGCTGATAACAGTGTCTTTTCCATCAAGTTTCTGGCCTAACACAGCTCCTACTGCATAGTTGGATGCATCAGTCATCACATGGAAGGGCTCACTCCAATTGGGTGCTTGTATGATAGGAGCTGATGTCACTGCTGCCTTGAGAGTGCCAAAAGCATGCTTACATTCATCTGAAAAAATAAACTCAGCATCCTTCTGCAAGAGATTGGTTAGTGGTCGAGCAACTTGAGAAAAACCTTTAATAAATCTCCTGTAAAATCCGACATGGCCTAAAAATGCACGAATTCCTCTTTCCACGTGGATATGGTAAACCAGAAATAATACTTACCTTAGCAGGATCTACTATAAGACCTGTTGCAGAAACAACATGGCCAAGTACAATTCCTTGGCGCACCATGAAATGGCATTTTTCAAAGTTCAAAACTAAATCCTTTTTCATAACAACGTTTCAACACAAGTTCCAAATGATTCAAACAATCATCAAAGCTAGTCCCATGCACAGTAAAGTCATCCATGAATACTTCAATGAAATCATCAATATAATCCGAAAAAATGCTGGTGACACACCTTTGAAAAGTCACTGGGGCATTGCAGAGACCAAATGGCATCTTCTTGTACGCATAGGTGCCAAAGGGACAGGTAAGTCGTCTTTTCTTGATCATCCGGTGCCACAACAACCTGGTAAATGAAAACTTTTACCACTTAACATGTCCAACATTTGGTCCACGAAGGGTAGTGATCCTTCCTTGTGACTTCATTCAACTTCCTGTAGTCAATACATACCCTCCAGCCATTCTGAACTCGCGTCACCACCTTCTTTCCATCAACATCTTTGACAACTGTAATTCCTATCTTTTTAGGGACTACGTGGATAGGACTTACCCACGTGCTATCATAAATTGAATAAATCACTCCAGCTTTCAACAGCTTCTGTATTTCCTTCTTCACTACCTCCATGAGGGTAGGATTGAGCCTTCTCTGTGGTTGTCTAACCGGTTTTGCTCCGTCTTCAAGATAAATCCTATGCATGGTGACAAAAGAGCTAATTCCGGTTATATCATCCAATGTCCAGCCAATGGCCTTGCTGTTAGCTTTGAGAACGTTCATCAACTTCATCTCTTCTTCAAAAGAAAGATCAGCACTAATAATCACCGGCTTTGAATTGTCACCAATAAATGCATACTTGAGGTGTGAAGGCAAGGGTTTCAATTCTGGTGGTGCAACACTAGTCACCTCTCCAAGCTTCACCAAGTCTTTATCTTCAATGAAACATTCAAGAATTATGTGCTTAGCTTCCTCCTCTCCAAGCTCAACTCCTTGTTTAAAAATTTTAAGAATATCATGCTAGTCTTCATCGAAAACTTCCTCCACCAGCTCATCAACGACATCAACTCCAGTCACAGGTGCAAAATCATCAAGGAACTTTTCAGCTTCATTGGTCTTAAAGATAGAGATATCATCGGCATAACCAATAGTGATGGCTCCTTTCCTACAATCAATTTGAGCATTTGCAGTAGCTAGGAAAGGGCATCCCAGAATTAAAGTATTATCATTCACCCTATATGGAGGCATTTTAACAACAACAAAATCGCAAGGATAGCAGGTGTTAGAAACTCTAACAAGAACATCTTCCGCAATGCCCTCCGGAATGGCCACAGATCTGGTTGCAAGTTGTAACTTCAAGTTTGTTGGCCTGAGGGGTTCCAAATCTAGTGCCAAATAAACTTCATAAGGCATCATGTTGATTGAAGTGCCTTGATCCGCCATTGCCTTGCTGATGAATTTAGTTCCTACCTGGATAGGAACAAAAAATGTCCCAGGGTCTGAACATTTTTCTGGCATTTGCTGTGTCAGGTAGGCTGAGACTTGAGCACTGACTTTGATCACTTCTTCATCCTTGCTCTTCCTCTTCGAACTACACAGGTTTTTCAACACTTTCATCCCTTTCGGCACTTGCCTTAAATAATCTACAGCCTTCATTGTGATCATCGCAGAGTCTAAGGCTGAGATTATGGAGTCCTTCTCTTCTTACCTTGCTCGAGCTTGTAATCTTCCAGGAAAAGGAGGTGTCCTCTTGATCTCAACAGCAGGTTCCTTTGCTGTTTTTCCTTGTGTCCTATCCTCCGAATTAACTTCAGGACCTTTAGCCACTTTGCTTTGACTTGTAGGGGCCTTCCGGTCAGGTAGTTGCTTCCCCCCACGAAGTTCAATAGCAGAAATATTTGCTTTCGGATTGGCATTTGGCTGAGATGGTAGTTTCCCTGAATTTCCTTTCAGTTCAGCGAGCTCTATAGCAAGTTGGCCAATTTGCCTCTCAAGACTCTTCATCATCTTCTCTGATTCAGCATCTCTCTTTGCTTGTTCAGCGTCACGTTTGGCCATATTTTCCAGCATCATCTTCATCATTTCTTCGGTTGAAGGAGGTGGTTTAACACCCGAAGTGCTTGGCTGGTCGACTCTCTGATGTGGGGGTTGATAAGGCTTGCTTTGATACTTATTCCCCTTGCTGAAACGAAATTGTTTGAGCTGGTTGCTGCTTTTGATTAAATCCCAGATGTTGTGGATTTTCAACATTGGTGCTTCTCCAGCTAAAATTGGGATGACTCCTCATAGGCTCAAATCGCTGGTCATTCTTGGGCCTGAAATAATCAACTCTATTATTCATGTACCCCATTGCATTCACTCCTTCAAGTGGTTCTTCCAGATTTCCTTTCATGGAGCAATGATCAGGAGTATGCCCCAAAATTCCACAGACTTCACAAGGCATGGATTTAGCATGAACAAGAAATAATCCTTTTACCATATCCTTCAATTCAGCAATATCCTTGTCATTTCTTGCTGCTTCATCTTCTCTTAGTACTCCCATCTCATTCATTGTCGCTGGGCTTTGGATCGAAATTGAGAATGCCTTGAATGTCCAACCATTTCTTTAATTTTCTCCCAGCCTTCAGATGGGGTAAGAGTCCTCATATTCCCATGTGCAGCATAGTCCAACTTGTCTCTTTGGGCAGCAGTCAAGCCCTTCAAAAAGCATTTCACCTGCTTCAATTTATCAAATCCATGATGTGGACAGCTCGAAAGGAGAGTTGTGAACCTGCCCCAATACTCATGTAGAGGCTCATCATAATCCTGAAAAATATTTTCAATTTTGCTGCGAATTTCGTCTGCTCTGGAGGTAGGGAAAAACTGATTTAAAAATGCTTTCTTCATTTCCATCCAACTTCTTATACTTCCTGGTTCAAGTGTGTTGAACCAAGTCTTGGCATGTCCTTCAAGAGTAAATTGGAAGACTTGAAATAGTAAATCATTGTCAGTCACGTCCTTGGGTCGCAGCACAGCTCCAACAGCAATACAATCATCAATATGCATATGCGGGTCCTCATTCTTGTTCCCATAATACTTAGGAAACAGAGCAAGGGTTCCTGGCCTCAACTCCAAATTAACTGCTGCTGTAGGAAAGGTGATACAATGCCCTTGGTAGGTATGATCTGGTGACTCATACTCTCCAATAGTCTTCTCCAAAATATTTACAAGCTGCTGGTTGTTTGGTGGGTTGTCAGCCATCTCTACGGCTCTCAACTTAGCCTCTTGCTAACTTTGTTTGTGCTTCTTTCTTAGTACTTTTTCAGTCCTCTCGATCTCCAAATCAAGGGGTTCAAGTGGACATGCAAAGGAACGTAAATGCATTAACAACAGAGAAATTAACAGACACCACTCCCCGGCAACGGCGCCATTTTGATGAACGTTGGAATGGGATACTAAATGTCGCGGTCTAGCACATTCAAGCATCAAAAGAAATTTATAAACCTAGCTATTCTACTACAAAAATCACGGGAATTAATGTAGTGTGCCAAGCAAGGGTCGAATCCATAGGGAATGGTTGTAATTTCCTGAAGTTTAACACATTTACTGGAAATAGGGGGTTTTCTGGGGTTTAGTTCTAACGCGGGTAAGATCTAAAGTAACAGTGACTGAAATAAACGAGTTGCAGGGGTGAAAAGGGATTGAAATTAACGTGAAGGTGCAGAAAACATAAAATAAAAGTAATTTGGCTGGGTTTTACACCAGGGTCTGGCTCTTGTGTCACTCAAGAGAGCCCTTAGGCTGAAACCCAGCTTGGAACGCTTAAAAATAGAGTAATAGTTTGCAGAAATAGAGCATGGTTCGCAGGAACAGTAAAAGCGCGTTACACTTAAAGGCAAACATGAAAGGCTTAGTCAGAAACATGATTAAACGCAGAAATAAGGTCTACAGAGGATTTATCGTTCACGACAAGGTGCAAGAACATAACAGAAAGCATGTAAACGTTGAAGGAAACAGCAGCGAGTTGTTAACGAAATAGAAGTGCAGAAAATAGAAAATGAAGTGTCTAGCGCTTGCTCTCGGTCGTATATCTGCTGGAAATCAAGTTTCTGGGCGGAAAGACGGTGTAAACACATAGATCTGGAGGTCGCCGGAGTCGTTCGCCGGAGAAACGGAGTTCTCCTTGCTCCCGCACGCTCTTGTTCACTGTCTGTGCACTCTGCGTGCACAGTGTACGCTCCTCTTCTCTCCCTTCCTTTTTCCCTTTTGCTGCTCAAAAGTAAGGGCAGCTTGGTCTTTTTTCTTTGGCTTCTAGAAGGGAGATCCCTGCTCCATATCTTATCTCTTCAGAAGAGTGGTTGATTTCGGCGGAAAGTGACTTTTGTGCAGCTTTTCTGTCCCTTCTGACTTGTCAACGCGAAAAGTGCGCCGCTACAGTACTAGCTCTTACCTTGGTAAGACTTAAAACACAGACTAGATGAAATATTAGAGTTTTCGGCTCAATTGTTGCCAATTGAGCCTGTTTTCATAATAAACACATTTTAACAATCTAAATATGCAAAAGGAGATAATTTAACACACTAAACAACATTTAATTCTACAAAAACACATAAAAACATATATAAAATTACAATAAAAACGGTGTTATCAGTTAGCTTGCACATATCAGAATTCATCACACATGTTGCTACCTCATAAAGATAAGTAGGTTAAAATTCATGCTCATAGGTGTAGAACGGTTAAAACAAAATTCATGCATCCTTTACATCATGAAAAGCATCACGCATGCATATGAAAATTCCTCAAATAGCTTGCAAAATTCTTCTAATCCTAGTATCGGACTACAAAATTACTCATAACTTAGACTAACGCTCTAAAAATAAAATAAAAATAAAAATAAAAATAAAAATAAAACTAAGGCAATACAGCGATGTTACTTGATCAGGGAGGAGTCTCTCACTCCCTGTTTCAGTTCCTTCACTTCCCTTAACAAATGCCCAAGCCTGTCATAAACCATGTCAATTCGCTCATTGCAACATCAGCCTTTTTCATTCTTTCGGTTTGTGAGTGTTTGAGCAGAGGTTTCTCACTTTTCCTTCAATGGGGGTTCTTTCCCACAAAGTCCTGCAAGAGACTTAAAAACAAATCCACTTCCTCATGCCCGAATTAGTCCAGGAGTTTTAAGAAAATGAGCATCAAGAGGGGCCAATTTCGTTTCTACATGCAAGAATTCCAACTCAGAAATTTTATCAGAGCATAACCTTTGACAAAAAAATCACGTTTATATAGAGAATTAAATCCTAAGGCCCTACCAAACAGCACAGTAGAAACAAGCAAGTGAACATTTCGCATAGCAGGATTTGTAAATAAATCAGCTTTCATCCCTTTGGATTTAAATTCTATCACATGTTGATCAGTTAAAATTTCATAAACCTCTTCAGCATCAAAATCATTAGGATAATCAAACAATGAGGTAGCAAATTCATGGGACTCAACATGATGTTCTGTACAAAAACCTAAAGCCACATTCCATTCAGCGATTGATAATGAGAAATTCTTTCCTAGAATTTAAACTTGATGGCTGATGGTGCAAGCATAGTTTCTGGTTTCTCATGAAAAAAGGTACAAGCAAGTTCATACATTAATTCAACATAAGAACGACGGTTCAAATCACATAAAGCAAGCAGCACATAATCCTCTAAAATTGAATGAACTTCAGTAACTATGCCTAATTCTACCAATATTTCGAAATCTATGACCCGACAAGGCAACAACCTTGCCCCTTTTACCTCATTGTACTTGGCTGTAAATTCTTCTTCATCAAAGTGTAGGTACTTGAGATTGAGCATTTCTGCATGTTGCTTGAAGTAGGGGATGCCCTTGCTGGTCATTTTTCGCTATGATTTCCCCTTCTTATTAGGAACACATAAAAAAAAAATAACTCCTAGCTTAGTCTAAAAGTGCAAAATAAAATGTTAGGAAAATAAAACTAATAGAAATTAAACTTGGGTTGCCTCCCAAGAACGTCCCTATTTCCCGTCCTAAACTAGACTTTCTTTGAGGCTACGTTTTTCTTGTATCTTTCAATACCATATCATCAGCAACGTCATGGGCCTCATTCTCAAAGGTTTTACAAGAATTGTTCAACATTTTGAATACTCCATCTTTGCATCTCCTCCACTGATATAGATCATCCCACGCGTCAGATTTTTCATCATTGAAATACATGTTATTTTCATTGCATTCGTCTCCAACTGGTACAATTCCTGCAGCAATGAAATTAAAAACACAAACATTCTCCTCGTTCCCAAGTTATAGTCTTACCTAGGAGTAACTGTTCATATTCTCCTCATACCTAGGAGTAATTGTTCAAATTCATAAAAAATCTTATCTTTTGATATTTACTTTGAATTATGATCAAATTTATATCATTGATAAAATCTTCTATTAGATCTATGTGCTATAGAAATTATGATGAGATTATAATGTGAGATTCTTCAAGCACTTAAGATCAAGTTAAAACTCCCTGGCTAGAGTATTTGTGAAATGAGGATATCACAAGTACGGATAAGCTGGTACACATTGAATTCCCTAAATACTTTAGCCAATGGTTCTCACAATTGATGTAATGAGATTACTAGAACCTATGTGTGGGTGTCGATTAGAGAATCGATTCACTGGATGACTCATCTTCGAGATGCTACTATGGGAAGCAAACCAAGTGTCAGTAGCAAGATCTCGAATATGACAGTTGTGCAAGTAAGCTTAGACTTGAGATCAACAAATTTATCTTGATCTTAAGCTCACATTTTCGCTCATTACTAATGGGAGTCTAACCATGGCTTGCCTAGTACGGATGAGTAGGGATGTGACTCCTTAAAGTTAGAGATAGTTGATTGATCAATAAAGGATTCATCACTCATGTTAGCGATGAGATCATATCTCAAGTAATTGCATCAAAGCCTAACAGTAAGTCCTGGGCCCAGGTTAATGGCACTCGAATTGATTGAGTAGGTCATTGAGTGTTAGTGTTTGAATGCAATTATAAGTTCGATACATAAAAAAGACACACACCCATGTTCTGGTATCGAATGAGATATAAGTATGATGAAAGCTGTTCATTGCATGGTGGCTGGTCATGGAAAGACTCAATCAGTTCACCTGATTATTCTTTAATCTTGGGGATCATGATATGTTGCTAGACATCACTCATGATTGATAATGATGGATTTGATTAATTAAGAGTTAATTAATAAATCTATTATTATGGCCTTCATTGAAAAAGCCTATAGGGTCACATACAATAGTGGGGTCACTCATTGATATAAAATAGAATGACACAATTACGTGAGATGTAATTCGTAAAGTGGATAAATTAAATAGAGAGTTATTTTGAGATTAATATTGATTAAACTCAAAATAAAAGATCTCATATAGATATGATTTGATATGTCACAAAATATCTATCGAAAAAGATTTAGATCTTGAGATCTACTCCAAAGGTCTTCGTGCTCTCTGAGACTGATCCACAAGGAGACGCTTTTCTCTACTAGCACCTGAGAAATTCGACCAGCATTCAAGAGCCTTGAGAAGGTTATCGACGGAGTGCTCCACGTGTGGATACCATAGTGGCCATCTGCTATTTTTGGTTGGTGAACAATAGAGTCCTCTGAAAGGTATTTTCAGCATCCCTTTATCTGATGTATACTGTATTCCAAGATCTGCGTTTGGGGTTTCTCAAAATTTTCAAAATTCTGCTGCTTTTGAGACATACGATGTCTACAAAAACCTAACACCTAGGCCTCCTTGTCCTTCTTTTAGGTCTCAGCTGCACTTCTAATGTGGAAGATTAGTCTTAGTGTGATGCTGAAATGCCTCGCCTTCGTCTTCTCTTCCACTCCACTCACAAAAATGATCTTGAGAGAGAAAATCTCCCTGAAACAGATGGATCCTCCAGCCAAAAAAGGTCTCCAAAGAAGAGCCCTCAATTGTTTTGGTGTTCACAACTTGAAATATTCCGTAAAGAAAGGAATTACATAGACAACAAATATTTTATACATAGACAACAAATTTTTTTTAGTTGCATTCATTCTGAGATTCTCGCCTTCTTTTTTTTTTCCAACTTTCCTTATCCTTAGTATGAATGTACCTTAGTAAGGCATCATGACTTAGGTTCTACCCTTTTTCGTAAATTGCTATGATTTTCATACTTGAGTACAAGCATGATTTAAGTGTGGGGGAATAGGTTAAGTATCATTTTCTAGTTATTTATAATGTATTATTAGGTATTAATCTAGTATTCAATCACCCAAATTAGGTGTCCTATTATTAAGTATTTGATTTTATTATAAAATCCCTCTTTTTCTATTTTGTATATATTTTCTTTGTCTTTTTCATGCACTTTAACTGAGATATGTCAGGAGGCAGTCGTGGAGTATTATAGGTGGTCAGTCGCTCACTTTTCGTGCCTTGCATGCGACTTGGAACAATTGTGGGCGAAAGACTGACATTGGTCAAGGCCCCTAACTTACGGCATGTCAGAGTCTACAGCAATGATTGGGTGCTAACTTGCACGCAAAGGAAAGCTGGTGGTGCACGCAAGACAGAAGGAATGATGAGAAGAGGACCAGATGGAGTTAATGCACGTAGGGAGTGATATAAAATCAACTTGGAATACTTGTTTGAGAACTTTTCACTTAGCTTCTTTTCGCACTTATCTTTGTACTTAGAACTTTTGAATTCTTCCTCTCCTCCAAGGGAGGAAGAACACTTAGATTCCATTTTCATTTCTATTTTCTTGCTCCTTTGTGGCTAAAACCCTTTAGTTTCTGGGAAGTAGATGAAGTTTCCTTCCAAATCTTGAGCAATACACTTAGTTCTTCACTGAATTCATTTCGGATTTCGCATACTTCCATGCATCTTATTGCAGTCTTTCTGTGACGACTCTTAGTCAAGGTCCATGAGTAGTAGGCCACTCCTTGTGGATTTTTGTGAATATCAAGGTGAAGAGCACCAACTCCAACCCTACCGGTTGAAGGGAAGTAGCGGATTTTTTGTGGCCTAAGTACTGCAACAGTTGAGCACATGCCCGCAATTCAGTTTTGAAGGCAATCGAAGGCAATCCTCTTGTCTTCTTAATCGTTCAAGGGGAATCACATGAGGCTATTCCCGTGCCTCCTTGTCAATCAGAGTGTAAGGAAGAGTAGGCTATTCCTTGCTCCTATAACCAGCTATTTGGAAGAAATCAATGAAAACCGAGGCAAGGATAGACAAGGGAAGGAGACAGAATCTCATTCCCAGGAACTGCGTCCCGTAGTCAAGGCCCATCACTTAGGTTGTAACTTTTATTTTTGCATCTCAAAAACCTCCTTTTTCAAAACCATGACATTTTGTGAAAGTTTTCTACAAAACACTTTTCACAAAAAACAACTTCCTGAGATCGATACTCGTACTATGCTCTTTTTTGTTTTACGTTTTATATATTTAAAATTTGTTGAGAAAACGACACGCAACACCAAAATTGCATTTTTACCAAAAATAACTTGACTAACGCATGTTTTGACATTTTCCCTATTCTAATTCACATAATCCTAACACTCTAACACTAAAATTGACCTAAATACATTAAAATATGACTAAACATCACACTATCCTGTAACAATGAAAGACCTCTCCTCGAGTCTTACTCATGATCTAAACTAACAACTGACATAGGCTGACTCTTCCATTGCATCATTAGACATAGGAGGGTTTGCATTTTGAGTGTTGTGGGTTGACTCTTCCATTGCATCGTTAAATGGATTTGAAAAATTCCTTTCAATTGATGATGGAGCATTGAAGGATCCAATTGATGATGAGGAGTTAGCGAAATTCCAAGGCTCTAAAAAGGGAAAACATTTCTCATCAAACGACACATCACATGATATTAATAACTTCCGATTAATGATATCAAAGCATCTATAACCCTTCTTGACATCATCATACCCAATGAAAATTGCTTTAATTGCCTTCAGAGATAATTTATTCCTGAATTTGCTAGGAACATGAATATAAGCACAACAACCCTGAATGGGAAGCGAAGAATAATCAAGATTTTTATTGAATAGTTGTTGATATGGATAATGTTGCTTATGCCGAGCAGATGGTAGCAAAATTATAAGTCGAGCTACAATATGAAATGCTTCAGTCCACATATAAGCTAGTATTCCAACCTTGATCATCATAAAAACTGCAACTTCATTAATGTGTAAATGTTTCCTTTCAAAAACATCATTTTGTGTTGAGTGATAAGTGCAAGAGGATTACCGAAGTATACCATTATCAGCCAGAAAGGTTTTAAATTCATTGGAAGTATACTTGCCGCCCCCGTCACCACACAAGACACTAATACGATTTTGGAAATAATTTTCAACATGAGCTAAAAATAATATGATGATTTTAATGAAATGTACTATTAAGTTGGAGCATATTTTTCCTAAATCGTGAAATCATCAATTCAAATAAAAAAAATCCATTTTATGCTTAATAATTTTTAAACTTTGATGCCAAAAACGAAAATGGTGTATAATTTTAATGTTGTCACAATAGTTTAACTAAGGAAACATATAATAAAAACCATTACAAAATAGTTGCTGCAGTAGTTTTCTTACAGAAATGTATAGTAAAAAGCTTAACAAAATAACTATTGCACTAATTGAAAATAAAGGAACATCTACACGAAATCATCAGAGAAGCTATTTCCTTGAGTGCTTTTCTTCAGCTTATAACAATGAATATCATATTCATTGCGTAGAAAAGCATGTCTTGCTATGTTATCTTTAGCAGACATCCAAATATGCCGTTTTGTTTCATTTCCAAACATCGACATAGCATAACCATATAGATCTCCAATATGTTCAATTGTATGGCACTGATCTAGTATATTCATGCACGTCTCCAATTCGCACTTCGCATCTTCCAACACTCGCTTCTCACGTAAAGGTCCAATTGCTTTAGCCATCTTCTCCAAAGCAGTAGCAATGACATTTTTTTCTATTTCCCTGGCCCTTTTCTTTGAGTTTGCAATTGATCTTTTGACTGGAGTTGGCAAATTTGTTCCTCTTTCAAGGGTAGGGGTTGATCCACTCGGTGTTCCCATATGTTCCGTCTCTTGAGTTGGAGAAGTGTCTTCAAGATTTTCCATGTTCAAATCCACATGCTCAATTGAATCAGCAAAATTCTGTGATGTAGGATATTTAACTCCATCTCCAGTAACAAGTATGTCGTTGAATATGAGCTCTTGTTCTTCTTCTAACATTGGAGGGGCATTCATATATATTTTAGCACTTTTGTTCACCTAAAACAAGCCAAGTCTGAGCATTCATCAATGAAAACAACACAAAAATGAAGGATTCAAACCTTCAAATAGTCCTTCCACCATTGGTTGGGCATGTCCACTGCTCCATTGGGTTTGAATCCAATCCCAGTTTGTTTTGTAAGTTTGATCCAAATGTCCCAAAGTAATTTCAATTTATCCCACCTATTTTTTAGTTGTGCTCTGGAGTAATTTTTGCCTGTTTGGTTGGCAAAGTTCTTGACAACATTCTCCCAGCATACCCTATTGAAATGGCTGTTAGGCCTATTCCCGGCTCTCACTTCTTCACCGCACACTTTTATGAAGGTTGCTGTACTTGCATCATCCCATTTTGCAGTCAACCCGGCATCTTCCTTATCCATATATTCTAAAATGGGCATCCTCCGGAAAATATTTGAATTCTCACCTTCCTCAAAGCCTCATGGTAGCTCCTCAAAGTTCCATCAGATCGGTCCTTGCTTGTTGTAACTGCATTCCCCTCACTAGTACCTTCCTGAGTCACTTGATCATTCTGATTAGCTCTTTCCTTAATCAATGTTGCTGTCATATTAGCCAAGTTCTACACTACCGTGGCCATGTTTTGCATCCATTCTCTCATACCATCAGCTTGCTCATTCTTGTTGAGAACACTACGCTCGTTGGCCCTAGTTCTTCGTGGCATATTCCCTACACATAAACGGCCTCAGGCAACCACATATATTCACATAACCACATAAGTAAATTTACAAACACTAAACTACCCCATAGTGCAGTGATCCATTTCCCTTCCTAGAATACTAACAAGACATCTCTAATACTCAAACTATGATTCTCTATACAAAGAATAGTCGCCTCTATTACTTTTAAGATGAGATGTGTTTGTTGTATCTTGTGTAGTATGTATCTTTATGTATTATGTGATAAATAAGTTAGGAACTTGAACACCACATCACATGAACCACCTTGAGGCATCTTAGCATTATTAGTGCTTAGAACTTGTATTTATTGTTTCAGCATTGAGACTTGATCTTGTTTATTGAATTTGCATATTGTTGCTAATTTGAGCTTAGACTAAGAACAACGTTTATTCTGAATTTTGTATCCGATAAAAAACTTTGCAAGGACCAGCTCCTTGATCAACATTAAAATCCACCATAGAATTTTTCTAAATTTGCATTTCGTATAGATTAGGGATTATAAATTTATTTGATACAAAAACACTATTTTTGCAACGATTTAGGAATTTTCGTTTATCAAATATGTAGAAAGTCTTAATTACTCTCCACATGGTAGATAGAGTGTTGTACTTGTGATGGACATTAAGAGTGCGTAAGACGAATGGTAGACTAGTTTTGTGTAAGTATGGCCACCATGCAATCCAACATGGCCAACATTTCTTAAAGTGACATAAAATGTTAGACAATCTAAGGAAAAGGATGTGCACATGCCCTACACTTTGAATAATGTATGTAATTGGGATTTGTCAAAGTTGTTTCATGATGTAAGATCTGAGTTTTTGCCCAAGAATACAATTAAAAAGATTATGGAGTTGTTTGCTAGCCGAACCAAATTTTTGGACCAAGTAATACCCCCATTCCTAGTCAGACCTAGAACACGATACATGTGGTTTGGAAACTCATCCCTCACATTGACATCATACATGTAGCGAGGGTGCAAATGATTCACACCATGAAGATGCTATAAACGAGCGGTGAGGGGAGGAGGGTGATGCATGCACAACAAAGTACATTAAGCTAGAGAAATTAATAGAACAAAAGCTTCAACTACAGGCGAGACTATATTAGTATGAATGTAGGGGAGGAGGGTGATTTTCCACTTGAGGGATAAAGGATATGTTATTTAGAGCTAAACAAGTTCTTGTTCTAAATGATCATGGTCTGGATAAAATATCACCAAGGACAAGAACAACACTATCATAGGGTTTATGAAATGTGATAACACATATTTGTGAGTGATTGAGTACAGGGTAATGACTCATATTGTGCTACAAAAATTAAGTTTTACTGCCTAGTTCTATATCTTTGCACATAGTACCCTAGTTGTGTTATTTTAGTCTTAGTTGGGACTAAATCTACGATTTAGTCCCAACCTTATTTCTAATAGTTTCCTTTGAGCAATACAGCACATGTCGGCAACACAAATTCCAAGGAGTCGGATATGAACAGTGTAGTAGTAGAGGATGGGGCAAAAGTCTGAAAAGGAATACACACAAAATCCAAAGAAGAGAAAAAAGAGGATTTTGGACAAAAAGGGGGGACAAGATAGAGAGAGAAAAGATCTCCACCATTGGAGACTCACGACACACTTTCTGGAGATTTTTCTAGAGTAGAAGAAGGGGACGACGACCCCGAAGAACAAGTTCTCTTTGAAGATTTACTTTTGTTCTTGATGCATAATGTTCCTAGCTAAGACTAGTTTTAGATTTACTGCGTGAACAATTTGTCTTTTCTATTTCTGTTATGCATTGCTTGTTGTTGTTTAACTTTGAAATCGAAATGTTTCTTAGGATATACTATCAAAACGTTTTCCTTTCCCCTATCATGAGTGGCTAAGCACTTAGGGGGTGCCTTGGGGTGAAAGGGGGATAGATGTGCTAATCAATCTTTAGACCTAATCAATCATAAGTCACACCACTTCCTTAACAAACCAGGATAGATCTAGGAGGAGGAAGTAGTGAAACCTAGCTTAGCAACCCTAATTAGAGATAGACCAAAGATTAGGGAGAAAACAAGAGTCCGAGTAGACCTAGACCTTGTGAGTTAGTTGTATGATTTATGGTTTGTTTGAGCGTGTTTAGTGATAAGCATACATCCCCTAGGAATCCTAAGGCATCACCCATTTCATTCCAGAAACAACCGAGCTCCAAAATTTATTACTTTTCTTTATTATATTCCGTTGTAGTTCTGCCTTAGTCCTAATTAAGACCAATTCTACCAACGTGACACCGATTCCTTGCATTGACCTTCACATAGCAAGCATATAGTTCCTTGTGTTCGACTCTAGTTCACTATGCTCATATTTTTCATATGATTTGATGTGAATTAGGTTTATAAATTTTATTTTATAGGAGAAATTTGCAAATTAACGACTTTGCACAAATTTAAATTTTTCGTTTATCAAAAAGCAACCAACAATAGTGTTGCAAGTGTTATATAGAGATAAAGCCACATGGTACCCTTAGGATAGGGGGATGTTGACTCATGTTGTTTTATATATACTAGTGATGAGCTTATATTATGAAAACTTAAGAGGCAAAGTTAAGGGAAGGGGATGAATAAGATTCAACTAAAGAATAAGGAATCCTGTGGGATTTAGCTGTAATCGAGGGATATTTGTGTAAGGAATAAGATAAGTGAGATGAGTCGTATTGTTTGTTTTAGGAAACATGTTTCTCATGAGTCTCTCGAACATATGTGACTACTTGCTTATGTGTTTGTCCTTGTATTTTGATAGGCATTCTTCCTTGTTTTATGAACCTATGTTTCTTCTTGGTTAGTGCTCTGAAAAGTCCAGCATGGCATGTTCTTTGAAAAAATCTTTTCTTTTGTTGCTTATTGTTTGAAAATTCGTTTAGAATCCTTAAAATCCTTTTGAAGTACCCTGCTGGTTGTTTCCAAACAAGTTTTACTCTCTTGGAGTGTAGGAAACAAGGAACCTAACAATAAGGTTTTAATCATGGGATTCAAGGCTGTTTTTTTCAAGTATGCTTGAGGCATCCTTATGGGATAAGCCACATAAGAATGACCAGGAAATATGTTGTATGCATGATATAGTATGAGTTTAGAGGTGGTGATTGGTTGGTGGCTCTTCTTATTACTATTGATGAATTTAGACAATATATTACCCACTTCATAAGACTTGAAGGTGATGTCTAAGCCAAAGGGTCAAAAGATTTGGGTAAAGATAGATTATGGGACTCATAATGTGGTTTTATATTTCTTCATGAGATTTTATGTTCAAATATTTTTCATTTTCTTCATACTTGTGTATGTTTTTTTTAAAATTACAGTAGCATGATCACTTTATGTTTTAAACTTGTTCCAAGTATGGAAGGGGATAGCTAAGTGTCTGGTGATAACCAAAGTAGGAGTATGAATGTTCAACTTTGGGAGGTGTTTTAATAGTTGTAGGAGGTTGTGTATCAGATGTGTTATATTTAGGCTGGTTTTAGTACCATTGTATGTTATGGTAATTATGAGACAATATGTATATAAACTTACTTCTTGTTATTCCCTTATGTTATATAAGTGTTATTATCTTAAATCCGATGTTGACGGGAACCTGGCAGTCATGTCTCATGTCTCTTGGGTCTTGAGCATGGGTCATGACAATGGATCACTTTAAGCCAATATTTTAACCACCATATTTAGTGCATAAGTACCTATAAAATGATTTCAAGCCAAATACTAATAACGTAAGTTTTTTATATGTGCGATAGCACACCCAAATAAGCACATTCAGCTTTCAAAAAATTCATGCAATCAACTAGAAGAAAAGTACACTGCAAAAGTATCACATACTAAGATCAAATGCCAAGCTACACAAAATTAACTCTCTCTCTCTCTCTCAATCACATGGTACAAGAAATTTGTTCAATCTTGTAGAGTTGGAACTGATGATCTCCGAGATCAAAACTGTTGAATGGTGGTGAGTTGTAGTAGCATATCTCTACTGAGTTCTTTTTAATATGTCATGACTCTATTGCACGATTGTTGACATTAAAGGTCCCAACTTTGCACACATACGCACATTTAACTCTTCCATTTGATTAAGAACTGCATGGACTTATTATACACCCTTGGCCCATACTTGCTTCTACCAAACCATTTCTATGAGTCAACATTGTTATGGGACTCGATGTGTCAGGTGTATGAGGTGACACTAATTCTGCCCATATGACATCAAAATGGATAACATGCTACAACACTATAAAAAAAAATTCATTTCATAGCCAATGAGATCAAGATCAATTGGTTAAACATAATGAATTGAAGACATATCCATATGCTCTAGAACTTCTTCCATGAACTTTATCTTCCGAAATGTGCCAACATAGCTCCATGAAATTTCCATACTACACATATTTTCATCTTAAAGCTATATAAATTATACTCATTAATCAAATACAAACTATCCTTTAAATACTCAAAATTTATTAATTTAAATTTGAATAAATTAAACTCAAGTAAAATTGATACACTTGAACTAAACAACCCTTTAAAAGACTGCTTTGATTGATAAGTTTGAGTAGATTTATATAAATAAGGATATATATTTACTTCATATAATACAAGGGAATTTGTTTGGATAAAGAATAAAATAAAACCCAAGGTAAGGTGGGTAATAAATTATCCTATTGGAAATTAATTTCATCTTTTCAATTATATCCTTAAAATCAAAATAATTGTTTTGCTCAGATTGTATTAGATTCATTCAAAGACCAAAGTTTAGCTTCAAAATAGAATGCGATGTAGCTTCCCTTTACATGGATAATATATATTTCTCATTATTTTTGTTGTCTGATGTATTTTATTTTTCATTTTAGTATTGGATATCAATACTAAAATGATGTATTATATTTTTCATCATTTTTGTTGTTGATTTATACTGACCATAGTATACCATTTTTAGTATACAAAATTTACATCGTTTTGAAGCTCATACAACATTTGTGTATTCATAACGATGCAATGTCAGTAAAAAGAAAAGTCATTAAGGGCGCGTTTGGTTGTATTTTTCCTAAACACAAGTTTAGTTTATTTGGGTTTAGATAACCCGATTTAATGGGTTTAAAGGGTGTAATTCGTGTTTGATTGATGAGTTTAGATTATTTGAATTTAAAATGAATACATGTTTGGTACGTGGGTATAAAATTGGGTTTGTGAATAATTTTCATATGAATTTACCAATATAGCCTTCCTCAACAATAACTACTCCTCTATACTACCATTTGTTTTCCCCTTCGTCCACCGACTTTCACACCCGATTGTCGCGGTGCTGCCGCCCGATGAGATCTCCCAATTTCACAAGTAATTGAGAGTGAAGAGCCATGGGTTAAGTCCTGATTGTATACTCCCTTCGTTGCGCAGAGTTTCTCGTTTGAAATCCGTTGAATTTTGAATCAATTTTACGGTTTACTTGTTGTAAGTGCTTGGTGTAGGTGCTTTGTTCTTGCTGTTTTCTTTCCTCCAGAACAGATTGCAGTATGCACAGCCCAATCGTGGTGGAAGACTCTCACAAAAAAAAAGAACTGTGCCTGGAAGCCAGATGAGGAGAAAGACTTGTTGCATGCTTTGAGGAAGATAGTGAAAGAAGGCTGGAAAATTGAGAATGGTTTTAGGAGTGGGTATCACCAAGCGTTGGAGACAGAGTTCTTGAAACTTAGCCCTAGAACTGACATCCGCGCACACCCGCATATATCTAGCAAAGTGCATACCTAGAAAAAAGACTACTACCTCCTTGTAGATTTTTTATCAAGGTCGGGCACCGGTTTCAGTGAGCTGACCTAAAGTGTAGACGCAGACGAGGAGGTTTGGAAGGAGATTGATCAGGTACATATGCCCTATTCTCGTGGTGTTATATCCGGTGCTTACCGTGGTCTTATGTCAGCACACACCCAGGCTGCACGTCCTAAGACACAAAGTGTGGCCGTATTACATGGAGTGACAAGAAATATTTGGAAAGGATCGAGCTACAGGAGATAATACGATGAGCTATGTAGCCGCATCCAGGAAGAGGAAATTGACGGAAGATGTTGGGGAGAATCTGGAAGCATCTTCGGATTGCCCTCTGGACCCGGATAGCACTGGACATGATATGAACTTCTCGTATGCTGACACACCTTGTGCCAATTGGTTATGCTGCGAAGAGTGTGAACGCCATGCCTAGTAGGGACTCCGAGTCACACAACAACACCGACTCGTCGCGGTGGACTAGACGAAGTGGGCAGGGACCAAAGGGAATCGATTATGATGTGTAGTTCTTCAAATAAATGAAGGAGCTGAACGTGCGCACATGCGAAGAGCTACACCACTTGGTATTAACAATGGTGCAGCAAGCACGGGAGTTGGTGGACAATTAGCGTCAAGCAGGGGAGATCATTAGAGGTATGCCGTTGCAATTAACTACCATCCAATGTTTTACCATAGCAGAGACGATTAATTCCAACTCTACGAGGTTGCACTACTTCCTTTCCTCCAGTGATTGTGAAAGAGAGCTGATTGTGCGAGGTTTAGCATCCGAATGGAGATCTTAAATCTGTTGTTCGGTGGTTGACCTTATGTTGGACTCATGGGTTAGATGTATTTGATCTTCTAATCATCCTTCAAGCAAATATACTGTATTCCACATGAAAATGTAGGCATAGGATGACTACATGTAACTGGCACAAGCATTGCGTAGGGTAGATAGTGTTATGGCGTCGTTTGTGGAAGCACCGCGTATGAACAAGCACGGTGCTATGTTGTGGAGCACTCTTCCACAAACACGATGCTACAAAAACCGCCACATTCAGTGCGGTGCTATCGAATAGCGATGGACTAGCACCGCGTTGGTGTTGCATATTACGAAGCACCATGTTTGGACACAAGGTTTAAAACAAGTGATGGCATCGGATATTACAACATGCAGTGCTACCGCAATCAGTGTTCGATCACAAACTAACAAAGTCTGCATACCAAATAGTTCACACAAGATCCATGCAATTTTAAAGGTGCATCATCGATTACACAATAGCCTTAAAATGCTTCCACAATAGGTGTTCCTTGTCTATCAAACGTTGACCTACCTGTTGGTGATCGACGTGCATGGGTACATCCATTACGTCAATAAGAGCTTTCAGGAACGACCTAATATCTCCCCCTCGGACCAGGGAACAATCATTGACTGCGATGTATTTGAAGGTGGTTGGGAATATGACATTTTCGGGCTGTCCAATAAAAGTAAACGATCATCGGGTGCAAGGTGGTGGAGAATGAGGGCGACCATAAACTCATCAGGTTGTCTAGTGACTTGTACGACGCATCATCGATGAGTAGCATATTAAGACGGTGATATTTGCCCTTGAACTCTGTGTTGGCACCCCATACATGAGTCAAAAGCTTAAGCTTAACCATGCTGTTCCTATTGTCGTGCACCGGATAACCTGTGTCCACTGTCCAGGATCCATCCCATTGGAAGACGAGCTTGTTGGCGGCTGCATGCCCTAGTAACCACTAGACCACATTGTGCAATTGTTCACTAAAACATGTTGTCAGAAAAAAGAAAGGTCAGCATCTTGTGGATCCCATTGCCTGCTAGCTGGACAATCTTACCGTCCTCTGGAAGATCAGATGGCGACATCAAAGTGTTCCATGCAAAACTGTATACAAACTCACGTGCACTTGGTCGAAGATACACTACAACCACAACAAATAGTACTGACACATGCATCAAATATTAAATGCATATCAACTACACCGCATTACCATTTCGCTTGTAAATGACGGCATTTGGCTTCGATGCTCCCCACCTGACATCGCAAGGATACACAATGTCCGCAAGTACGCCGTTCACATCAAATATTAACAACTTTCGTGATGGAGCTGCGTTATTAGTCGACAGTCCACCGTATGGCCACCTTTGTTCATACCATGCAAGCCGACCATAGAGTTCAAGATTCTCTGTATACAGTCCACCCATCGTCGTGTGCCGAGATCGGTGTTGGCTGCACATCTTCATCCTCTTCATGGGTCACCTCCTCAGGATCCTCATTCGTACTCTTACATTGTCTACGGTGTCAAGGGGTTCCACACCACAGATGCTATGTTCCCGTACTCTTACCATCCTCATTCGTACTCTTACTAACACATTCATTTACACCAAGTATTCGGTTAAAACTGCCACGGCCGCACTCAAGATGACATGGCCCTTCATGAAAAAATCCATGTCCCCTCAACAGTAGCAAAAATCGAGCAAAATAAATCCACACACACAACACCACAGATTCAGAAATTGGAAAATCACAGATAAAAACCCATTATGTGGTGTTGCCGTGGTTGGCCTTATGCAGTGCTACCATGGACCAACCCACCAAGAACATAAAGCACACTTACCTAAAGACCCACCCTTTTTGCGCCCAAAGAACACGCGACGCCACCGGCAAATCACGAACAAAGTCTGGTTTGTAGATCTACGTTCAAATGTGGTTCACGCGAGGGCAAAATTGGAAGCGTCGAGCTCCCAACTCAGCGGGTTCCCGCCGGGTTTATTTTTACTCGTATGAAACCCACGTACCAAACGTGGGTTTATCTCTAAACCCACGTCGCAACCCACCTAAACCCAGCAACCAAACGCACCCTAAATAGTTTTTTTCTTGATGGCGATCACTATCACCATCCTTTAAATACTTTCCATCTTTAATTCAATTGTTTCGAAGTTTGTGTTTGAGTTCATTTTGTTGAGTTCCTTCTTGAAGGCACCCTTTGGAAGACTCTCATATCTTGATGCAAATGTGATTTGTGGTATATCGTTTTGAAGCTTGTAATGAGTTCGTGGATATCTTTTATTTGAAAAATTACTAAAAAATATATCTTAAATTCCTTGTTAGAGGGTAAACTTCTAGATAGAGAAATTAATTGGATGAGAAATTGCTTTTTAATTTTGCTATTAAGTACCTCCAATTTCTTCACATAATTGGAGACAATCTCTATATATTTTGAATGGATATAATGGATAAAACTAATACCAAATGATTTTTTATCATTATTTCGAGTCATATGAAGGAATTATCTTTTAGAAACTATTTTTCGAGACAAAAATTTTAAACACATAAGAAAGATTACTAGACTCGAGAGAAGGAATATGAAATTTTATTCTAAAAATGTATTGAAAACAATACATTAATTTTAATAAAAATTAAAAGATAAAAAGATAAATTACAAAATAATTCCATTTATGAAACCATCAGCAAAACTAGCATACATCTAATCAAGTTCTTTTATTCCAATATATAAAACATATCATTTTATGAATAATTTATAGTCTTAAAATCACACAACATAAAATTATACCATTTCATTTTTTTCCGTTTAACTAAACGTGCCCTATCAAAAATGACACCAGCTCAAAAAGCAGAGGTAGGCTACAAAATCACTTGCGAAAAGTAGCCAAAATGACACTCCAATTTCACAAGGCTCACGCTCTGCTCCGTCTTCAAACCTGAGAACTACTTAGAACTAACCCTTCAAGTTGCCCAAGTTGTATCAGAGAAGAACCACAAGGAGCCAACACCACCACTGTAGTCAGAAGACGTGCAGAACTCAGGGGATGCTACCTCAGGAGGTTTCCCGGCCTCCGCTGAATCCGCTTCATCATCTGCCTAGGAACCCACGAACAAATGCATTTGAAACCTGGAACATGAACAATCATATCAATATAATATGGGTTCTCAAGGTCACGTATATTGATTACCCATCTCATCTCATGTTCCTCATCCCGCAGAAGTTTCATCCAGGCAGAGTCCAGTTTATGGGCCTTCAGAAGATATGGCTGTCTCTCCTAAGGAAGACAATAAGTGAAGTAAGCGGGAATTCAAGAAGACTGACTGTATAAATTGGTAGTAAAACACTGAACACTGTGTACCTCGTCTGACATGCCTTTCCATAACTCACACCCTCTCTTGTCTACCTCAATTTCATTTCTTTCGTCACTTATCCTCAAATACTCTTCCCTGTATGACCAACAATTAACCCGATTGAGGGTCTCCAACTCAACAGGGAATTGCAAAATCCTATTTTTGTATCCAAGAATTAAGGATGCAAAAATCCTATTCAACTCAAGCGATAAATGGCTGAAGCTGGAAATAAACAGCCACCTCCACAGACAAACTAGACAAGTAAAACATGCACGAAAAACGGAGAAGATATACATGAAGAAACGAAAAGCCGATCTGGGTTGATCCAGAATCCTCTGGCCAATATCATCGATCTTTGTTCTCTTGTTTGCATTTTCGTGAGATCCACACTCGTGCATACCAGCCAAAGCAATCGCCACAGAGAGCCCACAGTTTCCACTACAGTACAATATACAAACCAATCACACATTTCAAGGAAATAGCATAATGAAACCTCATACGAGCAAAGCTACCACGGAAATCTCATGCGAAGAATGGTGTGCAGTAATTGAAACGGAGAGAGAAGAACCATTTCTCAAAGGCGCTGCCGTCGGGGCCACGGCGAACCGGACGCACCCTCTTTCTGGTTGACATTTAGGCGAATAATGAACTGGGAACTCCCTGAATTTATTTTATCCACAGAACATTCCCCATCCCCATCCGCTAACTGCGCAACGAACCATCGTAGAGTCACTGACATGGCTATCGTGAGCCAGGCGGGAGCACCTCCAAATATTCAAAAGGCGCGGCGACTCCTCGAATCCAAGAAAATAGAGCGCGTCCTGAGAAATGTGTATGGGCCGGATAATTGGTCAGACTCCGCAAAACAATAGGGGCTGGACCTGCGCTAAACCGAATCAATGCTGGATTCATCACCTTCTCCTGCACGAACCCGAGAAAGACTTCTATTGCATTTTAATCCATAGCTTAGCACATATGAATTCACCTAGGGGTGAACTCGATTCGAACTACAACCGCGGTTCCAACCGAAACCGTCGATTCGGGTTTTGGTTGAAGAAGGGTTGTTTGAGAAGATTTTTCAAGCATTCCACTTATCACGTGTAAGTGTATGAGAAAAGTGTTTGAAATCATATATATTTATTTAATATTTATAATTTTTTATTTTTTTTTAATTCGAATCATTGATGGTGATTCTGCAAATGAATAGAAACCATCAAATTAATAAAATAAGATTGTATCCACGGGAAATTGTTATTGGAATTTTACTTTCAAAACAAAGATTTAAAAAGACTAAAAACAAAAGAAAGATTTGTTTTGAATACAATAAGAAAAGTGGACTTAGATCTAAGATCCACCTTACTTGAAACTCTCTCTTGCGTGTGTGCAAACTTTGAAGACTGACCTGCTTGCGCAAGTTCTGGGAGTGTTATTCTAAAATAGTACTACTCGGTAACCGTTATAGCATCGTCTCTCGTTTAGTGGGATTATGGAATCAACCACGCCAAAAGAGCCATTTCACCTCTTGTGATAATCCATATTTTCCCCATACCCAAATCTAACCCCTGCACCTGTCACCTCGCAGATAGATTAGACAAAATGTGCCTTACCAACGGTGTCCGATTGAGCTCTTCTCCTTAAGTGCTTGAGGCCAACCTTTGATTCTCCCACACTCCCTTAGGGCTATATGGTACTAAAGATCACGTTGGTAAAGAAAACATTGCGAAAAATAGAATCAGACCTCAAATTAAATGCTAAAAAACATAGTAAGATAGTCACGTGCGCAGGACTTGCGCAAGCAAGGCTTCACAGCAGATCCTCAGCCGCAAGCGCTCACACGCGCATGCTCGACTCTAAACAACAAAAGTTGATAAAAATCGAAAGGGAAGACATCCAAAACATGCTAGACTCGGCTCTAAACCCTAAATTGACTATCTGGTCATCCACTTGACTCTCCCTCCTGGTTGATCTTCGTGTTTCGATCTTTATATAATGGTGGGGACTCGTCGGGCTTTCTTGATGGGCTCACATCAAATCTTCTATTCGGATCTTCTAAGATTTGATACAAATCTTCTAGGATAAGATCCAACTTTTCTAAGATAAGATGCTAATCTTATCTTATCCGAGAATCTTTGACCGAGTCTTTATCTAGATAGACCAAATCTTAGCCTCCATTAAAGTAGCTCGAAAATCCTCCAAATTATGCCAAAATTATCCTGAAAAATCACAAAACACACTTTCCTTCCAAAAAGATCAAAGTATATGAAAGATACAAAATTCTCATAAAATAAAAAGAATGCAAAACCCATCTAAGTGAGTCCTAAAAAGCATAAATATAAGTGACACAAAATCACTTATCAACTCCCCCACACTTAAATGTTTGCTTGTCCTCAAGCAATTGTTCAAGGCATTTTCCTTCAAAATAGTAGCTTGCAAATAGAGTTAAGGCAACAATATGCATAAGTTATTCAATGCAATATCATACACTAGCTCCCCTTGCACGTATTCACTCCTCACAGGTGTCACTTTGTATGCTCAACAAGAGAAATCCATAAGAGGAGGATAAAATGAAAAGGTTCACTCAATACCTGAATGTAGGTGAGTCAGTAAACTTGCGCAAGTGGTCTACTGGTTTCAGCAAGCTTGCGCAATCATGAGGTCTTTTTCTTGTGTTGTAGGGTGGCAGGAGCTTGGATAGGTGGGAAATTCGTTTAGAGGCTCCATTTTATGGGTAATAAGGAGTGAGCATCCATCAAAAAAATATGCCATGCTTATCCTTTGATTTTCGTACTCCAAGAAACTCCTCTTTCAGTTTTGTGGCTTGTTCCAACCATTCAGCCCTTTTCTCTCTTCTTCTCATCTTCTTCTTTTCTTTTCCTTCTGTTTTTTTTTTTTTGCGAATCAACTCTCTCTTGGACATGATGTTATTGAAAATCATATCATAAATTGCTGAGATACAGCTTGATCAGTGAATTGAAAATTACTCTCAACTTTTTTTTCTTTGTGCGGCACGCCATTGGGTTGTCAACGTGCATGCAGCGGCGCGCGCGTCGGTGCCACGTAAAAACCCCTCTGGCCCTCGTGGCACACCGAATTTTCTAGTCTCAAGATGCCAACATGCCCATCCTACCTCGGCGTCCTGCGTTTCGAGGGACGCAGCATCGTTTCGTGCTCCACCAAGCGAGCCCCCGTGCGTCGGGCTCGGAAGGAGCTTCGAAACGATGCGCGGTGCTTCACGCGGATCAAAGCGGTCTGAAAGTTATGCTTCACGGACCAGGGAGCACGACGCATGAGTCACTTGGTCGCGCGACACCAATTGGGTGCGATCATACCAGCACTAATGCACCGGATTCCATCAGAACACCGAAGTTAAGCGTGCTTGGGCGAGAGTAGTACTAGGATGGGTGACCCCTGGGAAGTCCTCGTGTTGCATCCCTTTTTTTTTCTTTTCTTTTTCTTCTTTATACGGCACGCCATCGGGTTGTCAACGTGCGTGCAGCGGCGCGCGCGTCGGTGCCACGTGAAAACCCCTCTTGCCCTCGTGGCACACCGAATTTTCTAACCCCCTGGGAAGTCCACGTGTTGCATCCCTTTTTTTTTTTTCTTTTTCTTTTCTTCTTTATACGGCACGCCATCGGGTTGTCAACGTGCGTGCAGCGGCGCGCGCGTCGGTGCCACGTGAAAACCCCTCTTGCCCTCGTGGCACACCGAATTTTCTAACCCCCTGGGAAGTCCTCGTGTTGCATCCCTTTTTTTTTTTTTCTTTTTCTTTTTCTTCTTTATACGGCACGCCATCGGGTTGTCAACGTGCGTGCAGCGGCGCGCGCGTCGGTGCCACGTGAAAACCCCTCTTGCCCTCGTGGCACACCGAATTTTCTAACCCCCTGGGAAGTCCTCGTGTTGCATCCCTTTTTTTTTTTTTTCTTTTTCTTTTTCTTCTTTATACGGCACGCCATCGGGTTGTCAACGTGCGTGCAGCGGCGCGCGCGTCGGTGCCACGTGAAAACCCCTCTTGCCCTCGTGGCACACCGAATTTTCTAACCCCCTGGGAAGTCCTCGTGTTGCATCCCTTTTTTTTTTTTTTTTTTTTCTTTTTCTTCTTTATGCGGCACGCCATCGGGTTGTCAACGTGCGTGCAGCGGCGCGCGCGTCGGTGCCACGTGAAAACCCCTCTTGCCCTCGTGGCACACCGAATTTTCTAACCCCTGGGAAGTCCTCGTGTTGCATCCCTTTTTTTTTTTTTTCTTTTTCTTTTTCTTCTTTATGCGGCACGCCATCGGGTTGTCAACGTGCGTGCAGCGGCGCGCGCGTCGGTGCCACGTGAAAACCCCTCTTGCCCTCGTGGCACACCGAATTTTCTAACCCCTGGGAAGTCCTCGTGTTGCATCCCTTTTTTTTTTTTTCTTTTTCTTTTTCTTCTTTATGCGGCACGCCATCGGGTTGTCAACGTGCGTGCAGCGGCGCGCGCGTCGGTGCCACGTGAAAACCCCTCTTGCCCTCGTGGCACACCGAATTTTCTAACCCCCTGGGAAGTCCACGTGTTGCATCCCTTTTTTTTTTTCTTTTTCTTTTTCTTCTTTATGCGGCACGCCATCAGGTTGTCAACGTGCGTGCAGCGGCGCGCGCGTCGGTTCCACGTGAAAACCCCTCTTGCCCTCGTGGCACACCGAATTTTCTAACCCCTGGGAAGTCCTCGTGTTGCATCCCTTTTTTTTTTTTTTTCTTTTTCTTTTTTTCTTTATGCGGCACGCCATCGGGTTGTCAACGTGCGTGCAGCGGCGCGCGCGTCGGTGCCACGTGAAAACCCCTCTTGCCCTCGTGGCACACCGAATTTTCTAACCCCCTGGGAAGTCCTCGTGTTGCATCCCTTTTTTTTTTTTTTTCTTTTTCTTTTTCTTCTTTATGCGGCACGCCATCGGGTTATCAACGTGCGTGCAGCGGCGCGCGCGTCGGTTCCACGTGAAAACCCCTCTTGCCCTCGTGGCACACCGAATTTTCTAACCCCCTGGGAAGTCCTCGTGTTGCATCCCCTTTTTTTTTTTTTTCTTTTTCTTTTTTTTCTTTATGCGGCACGCCATCGGGTTGTCAACGTGCGTGCAGCGGCGCGCGCGTCGGTGCCAAGTGAAAACCCCTCTTGCCCTCGTGGCACACCGAATTTTCTAACCCCTTGGGAAGTCCTCGTGTTGCATCCCTTTTTTTTTTTTTCTTTTTCTTTTTCTTCTTTATACGGCACGCCATCGGGTTGTCAACGTGCGTGCAGCGGCGCGCGCGTCGGTGCCAAGTGAAAACCCCTCTTGCCCTCGTGGCACACCGAATTTTCTAACCCCCTGGGAAGTCCTCGTGTTGCATCCCTTTTTTTTTTTTTTTTGTTTTTCTTTTTCTTCTTTATGCGGCACGCCATCGGGTTGTCAACGTGCGTGCAGCGGCGCGCGCGTCGGTGCCACGTGAAAACCCCTCTTGCCCTCGTGGCACACCGAATTTTCTAACCCCCTGGGAAGTCCTCGTGTTGCATCCCTTTTTTTTTTTTTCTTTTTCTTTTTCTTCTTTATGCGGCACGCCATCGGGTTGTCAACGTGCGTGCAGCGGCGCGCGCGTCGGTGCCACGTGAAAACCCCTCTTGCCCTCGTGGCACACCGAATTTTCTAACCCCCTGGGAAGTCCTCGTGTTGCATCCCTTTTTTTTTTTTTCTTTTTCTTTTTCTTCTTTATGCGGCACGCCATCGGGTTGTCAACGTGCGTGCAGCGGCGCGCGCGTCGGTTCCACGTGAAAACCCTCTTGCCCTCGTGGCACACCGAATTTTCTAACCCCCTGGGAAGTCCTCGTGTTGCATCCCCTTTTTTTTTTTTTTTCTTTTTCTTTTTTTTCTTTATGCGGCACGCCATCGGGTTGTCAACGTGCGTGCAGCGGCGCGCGCGTCGGTGCCACGTGAAAACCCCTCTTGCCCTCGTGGCACACCGAATTTTCTAACCCCTGGGAAGTCCTCGTGTTGCATCCCTTTTTTTTTTTTTTTCTTTTTCTTTTTCTTCTTTATGCGGCACGCCATCGGGTTATCAACGTGCGTGCAGCGGCGCGCGCGTCGGATCCACGTGAAAACCCCTCTTGCCCTCGTGGCACACCGAATTTTCTAACCCCATGGGAAGTCCTCGTGTTGCATCCCCTTTTTTTTTTTTTTTTTTTTTTCTTTTTTTTCTTTATGCGGCACGCCATCGGGTTGTCAACGTGCGTGCAGCGGCGCACGCGTCGGTGCCACGTGAAAACCCCTCTTGCCCTCGTGGCACACCGAATTTTCTAACCCCCTGGGAAGTCCTCGTGTTGCATCCCTTTTTTTTTTTTTTTTTTTTCTTTTTCTTCTTTATACGGCACGCCATCGGGTTGTCAACGTGCGTGCAGCGGCGCGCGCGTCGGTGCCACGTGAAAACCCCTCTTGCCCTCGTGGCACACCGAATTTTCTAACCCCCTGGGAAGTCCTCGTGTTGCATCCCTTTTTTTTTTTTTTTTCTTTTTCTTTTTCTTCTTTATGCGGCACGCCATCGGGTTGTCAACGTGCGTGCAGCGGCGCGCGCGTCGGTGCCACGTGAAAACCCCTCTTGCCCTCGTGGCACACCGAATTTTCTAACCCCCTGGGAAGTCCTCGTGTTGCATCCCTTTTTTTTTTTTTTCTTTTTCTTTTTCTTCTTTATGCGGCACGCCATCGGGTTGTCAACGTGCGTGCAGCGGCGCGCGCGTCGGTGCCACGTGAAAACCCCTCTTCCCTCGTGGCACACCGAATTTTCTAACCCCCTGGGAAGTCCTCGTGTTGCATCCCTTTTTTTTTTTCTTTTTCTTTTCTTCTTTATGCGGCACGCCATCGGTTGTCAACGTGCGTGCAGCGGCGCGCGCGTCGGTGCCACGTGAAAACCCTCTTGCCCTCGTGCACACCGAATTTTCTAACCCCTGGGAAGTCCTCGTGTTGCATCCCTTTTTTTTTTTTTCTTTTTCTTTTTCTTCTTTATGCGGCACGCCATCGGGTTGTCAACGTGCGTGCAGCGGCGCGCGCGTCGGTGCCACGTGAAAACCCTCTTGCCCTCGTGGCACACCGAATTTTCTAACCCCTGGGAAGTCTCGTGTTGCATCCTTTTTTTTTTTTTTTTTTTTTTTCTTCTTTATGCGGCACGCCATCGGGTTGTCAACGTGCGTGCAGCGGCGCGCGCGTCGGTGCCACGTGAAAACCCCTCTTGCCTCGTGGCACACGAATTTTCTAACCCCTGGGAAGTCCTCGTGTTGCATCCCTTTTTTTTTTTTTCTTTTCTTTTTCTTCTTTATGCGGCACGCCATCGGGTTGTCAACGTGCGTGCAGCGGCGCGCGTCGGTGCCACGTGAAAACCCTCTTGCCTCGTGGCACACCGAATTTTCTAACCCTGGGAAGTCCTCGTGTTGCATCCCTTTTTTTTTTTTTTCTTTTTCTTTTTTTTTTATGCGGCACGCCATCGGTTGTCAACGTGCGTGCAGCGGCGCGCGCGTCGGTGCACGTGAAAACCTCTTGCCTCGTGGCACACCGAATTTTCTAACCCCTGGGAAGTCCTCGTGTTGCATCCTTTTTTTTTTTTTTTTTTTTCTTTTTTTTTATGCGGCACGCCATCGGGTTGTCAACGTGCGTGCAGCGGCGCGCGCGTCGGCCACGTGAAAACCCTCTTGCCTCGTGGCACACCGAATTTTCTAACCCCTGGGAAGTCCGTGTTGCATCCCTTTTTTTTTTTTTTCTTTTTTTTTTTTTCTTTATGCGGCACCATCGGTTGTCAACGTGCGTGCAGCGGCGCGCGTCGGTGCCACGTGAAAACCCTCTTGCCCTCGTGGCACACCGAATTTTCTAACCCTGGGAAGTCCGTGTTGCATCCCTTTTTTTTTTTTTTCTTTTTTTTCTTTTTATGCGGCACGCCATCGGGTTGTCAACGTGCGTGCAGCGGCGCGCGCGTCGGTGCACGTGAAAACCCTCTTGCCTCGTGGCACACCGAATTTTCTAACCCCTGGGAAGTCTCGTGTTGCATCCTTTTTTTTTTTTTTTTTTTTTTTTCTTTTTATGCGGCACGCCATCGGGTTGTCAACGTGCGTGCAGCGGCGCGCGCGTCGGTGCCACGTGAAAACCCTCTTGCCTCGTGGCAACCGAATTTTCTAACCCCTGGGAAGTCCTCGTGTTGCATCCCTTTTTTTTTTTTTTTTTTTTTCTTCTTTATGCGGCACGCCATCGGGTTGTCAACGTGCGTGCAGCGGCGCGCGCGTCGGTGCCACGTGAAACCCTCTTGCCCTCGTGGCACATTTTCTAAACCCCTGGGAAGTCTCGTGTTGCATCTTTTTTTTTTTTTTTTCTTTTTTCTTTTTCTTCTTTATGCGGCACGCCATCGGGTTGTCAACGTGCGTGCAGCGGGCGCGGCGTCGGTGCGTGAAAACCCTCTTGCCTCGTGGCACACGAATTTTCTAACCCCTGGGAAGTCCTCGTGTTGCATTTTTTTTTTTTTTTTTTTCTTTTTTCTTTATGCGCACGCATCGGGTTGTCAACGTGCGTGCAGCGGCGCGCGCGTCGTGCACGTGAAAACCCCTCTTGCCCTCGTGGCACACCGAATTTTAACCCCTGGGAAGTCCTCGTGTTGCATCCTTTTTTTTTTTTTTCTTTTCTTTTCTTCTTTATGCGGCACGCCATCGGGTTGTCAACGTGCGTGCAGCGGCGCGCGCGTCGTGCCACGTGAAAACCCTCTTGCCCTCGTGGCACACCGAATTTTCTAACCCCTGGGAAGTCCGTGTTGCATCCCTTTTTTTTTTTTCTTTTTTTTTTCTTTTATGCGGCACGCCATCGGGTTGTCAACGTGCGTGCAGCGGCGCGCGCGTCGGTGCCACGTGAAAACCCTCTTGCCCTCGTGGCACACGAATTTTCTAACCCCTGGGAAGTGTGTTGCATCCTTTTTTTTTTTTTTCTTTTTCTTTTTTTCTTTATGCGGCACGCATCGGGTTGTCAACGTGCGTGCAGCGGCGCGCGTCGGTGCACGTGAAAACCCTCTTGCCCTCGTGGCACACGAATTTTCTAACCCTGGGAAGTCCTCGTGTTGCATCCCTTTTTTTTTTTTTTTTTTCTTTTTTTTTTATGCGGCACGCCATCGGGTTGTCAACGTGCGTGCAGCGGCGCGCGCGTCGGTGCCACGTGAAAACCCTCTTGCCCTCGTGGCACACCGAATTTTCTAACCCTGGGAAGTCCTCGTGTTGCATTTTTTTTTTTTTTTCTTTTTCTTTTTTTTTTATGCGGCACGCCATCGGGTTGTCAACGTGCGTGCAGCGGCGCGCGCGTCGGTGCCACGTGAAAACCCTCTTGCCCTCGTGGCACACCGAATTTTCTAACCCTGGGAAGTCCTCGTGTTGCATCCCTTTTTTTTTTTTTTTTTCTTTTTCTTCTTTATGCGGCACGCCATCGGGTTGTCAACGTGCGTGCAGCGGCGCGCGCGTCGGTGCCACGTGAAAACCCCTTGCCCTCGTGGCACACCGAATTTTCTAACCCTGGGAAGTCCTCGTGTTGCATCCCTTTTTTTTTTTTTTCTTTTTCTTTTTTTCTTTATGCGGCACGCCATCGGGTTGTCAACGTGCGTGCAGCGGCGCGCGCGTCGGTGCCACGTGAAAACCCCTCTTGCCCTCGTGGCACACGAATTTTCTAACCCCTGGGAAGTCTCGTGTTGCATCCCTTTTTTTTTTTTCTTTTTCTTTTTCTTCTTTATGCGGCACGCCATCGGGTTGTCAACGTGCGTGCAGCGCGCGCGCGTCGGTGCACGTGAAAACCCTCTTGCCCTCGTGGCACACCGAATTTTCTAACCCCTGGGAAGTCCTCGTGTTGCATCCCTTTTTTTTTTTCTTTTTCTTTTTCTTCTTTATGCGCACGCCATCGGTTGTCAACGTGCGTGCAGCGGCGCGCGCGTCGGTGCCACGTGAAAACCTCTTGCCCTCGTGGCACACCGAATTTTTAACCCCTGGGAAGTCCGTGTTGCATCCCTTTTTTTTTTTTTCTTTTCTTTTTCTTTATGCGGCACGCCATCGGGTTGTCAACGTGCGTGCAGCGGCGCGCGCGTCGGTGCCACGTTCTTGCCCTCGTGGCACACCGAATTTTCTAACCCTGGGAAGTCCTCGTGTTGCATCCTTTTTTTTTTTTTCTTTTTTTTTCTTCTTTATGCGGCACGCATCGGTTGTCAACGTGCGTGCAGGGCACGTGAAAACCACACCGAATTTTCGGGAAGTCGTGTTGCATTTTTTTTTTTTTTCGCGGCACGCCATCGCAACGTGCGTGCAGCGGCGCGCGCGTCGGTGCCACGTGAAAACCCTCTTGCCCTCGTGGCACACCGAATTTTCTAACCCTGGGAAGTCCTCGTGTTGCATCCCTTTTTTTTTTTTTTCTTTTTCTTTTTCTTCTTTATGCGGCACGCCATCGGGTTGTCAACGTGCGTGCAGCGCGCGCGCGTCGGTGCCACGTGAAAACCCTCTTGCCCTCGTGGCACGAATTTTCTAACCCCTGGGAAGTCCTCGTGTTGCATCCCTTTTTTTTTTTTCTTTTTTTTTTTTTTTTATGCGGCACGCCATCGGGTTGTCAACGTGCGTGCAGCGGCGCGCGCGTCGGTGCACGTGAAAACCCCTCTTGCCTCGTGGCACACGAATTTTCTAACCCCTGGGAAGTCCTCGTGTTGCATCCCTTTTTTTTTTTTTTTTTTTTTCTTTTTCTTCTTTATGCGGCACGCCATCGGGTTGTCAACGTGCGTGCAGCGGCGCGCGCGTCGGTGCCACGTGAAAACCCTCTTGCCCTCGTGGCACACCGAATTTTCTAACCCCTGGGAAGTCCTCGTGTTGCATCCCTTTTTTTTTTTTTTCTTTTCTTTTTCTTCTTTATGCGGCACGCCATCGGGTTGTCAACGTGCGTGCAGCGGGCGCGCGTCGGTCCACGTGAAAACCCTCTTGCCTCGTGGCACACCGAATTTTCTAACCCCTGGGAAGTCCTCGTGTTGCATCCCTTTTTTTTTTTTTTTCTTTTTCTTTTTTCTTTATGCGGCACGCCATCGGGTTGTCAACGTGCGTGCAGCGGCGCGCGCGTCGGTGCCACGTGAAAACCCTCTTGCCCTCGTGGCACACGAATTTTCTAACCCCCTGGGAAGTCCTCGTGTTGCATCCCTTTTTTTTTTTTCTTTTTTTTTTTTCTTTATGCGGCACGCCATCGGGTTGTCAACGTGCGTGCAGCGGCGCGCGCGTCGGTGCCACGTGAAAACCCTCTTGCCCTCGTGGCACACCGAATTTTCTAACCCCTGGGAAGTCGTGTTGCATCCTTTTTTTTTTTTTTTTTTTCTTTTTCTTCTTTATGCGGCACGCCATCGGGTTGTCAACGTGCGTGCAGCGGCGCGCGCGTCGGTGCCACGTGAAAACCCTCTTGCCCTCGTGGCACACCGAATTTTCTAACCCTGGGAAGTCCTCGTGTTGCATCCTTTTTTTTTTTTTTTTTTTCTTTTTCTTTATGCGGCACGCATCGGGTTGTCAACGTGCGTGCAGCGGCGCGCGGTCGGTGCACGTGAAAACCCTCTTGCCCTCGTGGACACCGAATTTTCTAACCCCTGGAAGTCCGTGTTGCATCCCTTTTTTTTTTTCTTTTTTTTTTTTCTTCTTTATGCGGCACGCCATCGGGTTGTCAACGTGCGTGCAGCGGCGCGCGCGTCGGTGCCACGTGAAAACCCCTCTTGCCCTCGTGGCACACCGAATTTTCTAACCCCTGGGAAGTCTCGTGTTGCATCCCTTTTTTTTTTTTTTTCTTTTTTTTTTTTTTTATGCGGCACGCCATCGGGTTGTCAACGTGCGTGCAGCGGCGCGCGCGTCGGTGCCACGTGAAAACCCCTCTTGCCCTCGTGGCACACCGAATTTTCTAACCCTGGGAAGTCCACGTGTTGCATCCCTTTTTTTTTTTTTCTTTTTCTTTTTCTTCTTTATGCGGCACGCCATCGGGTTGTCAACGTGCGTGCAGCGGCGCGCGCGTCGGTGCCACGTGAAAACCCTCTTGCCCTCGTGGCACACCGAATTTTCTAACCCCTGGGAAGTCCTCGTGTTGCATCCCTTTTTTTTTTTTTTCTTTTTCTTTTTCTTCTTTATGCGGCACGCCATCGGGTTGTCAACGTGCGTGCAGCGCGCGCGTCGGTGCCACGTGAAAACCCTCTTGCCCTCGTGGCACACGAATTTTCTAACCCTGGGAAGTCCTTGTTGCATCCCTTTTTTTTTTTTCTTTTCTTTCTTTATGCGGCACGCCATCGGGTTGTCAACGTGCGTGCAGCGGCGCGCGCGTCGGTGCCACGTGAAAACCCCTCTTGCCTCGTGGCACACCGAATTTTCCCCTGGAAGTCCTTGTTGCATCCTTTTTTTTTTTTTCTTTTTCTTTTTCTTTATGCGGCACGCCATCGGGTTGTCAACGTGCGTGCAGCGGCGCGCGCGTCGGTGCCACGTGAAAACCCCTCTTGCCTCGTGGCACACCGAATTTTCTAACCCCTGGGAAGTCCTCGTGTTGCATCCTTTTTTTTTTTTTCTTTTTCTTTTTCTTCTTTATGCGGCACGCCATCGGGTTGTCAACGTGCGTGCAGCGGCGCGCGCGTCGGTGCCACGTGAAAACCCTCTTGCCCTCGTGGCACACCGAATTTTCTAACCCCTGGGAAGTCCTCGTGTTGCATCCCTTTTTTTTTTTTTTTTTTCTTTTTCTTCTTTGCGGCACGCCATCGGGTTGTCAACGTGCGTGCAGCGGCGCGCGCGTCGCCACGTGAAAACCCTCTTGCCCTCGTGGCACACCGAATTTTCTAACCCCCTGGGAAGTCCTCGTGTTGCATCCCTTTTTTTTTTTTTTCTTTTTTTTTTTCTTTATGCGGCACGCCATCGGGTTGTCAACGTGCGTGCAGCGGCGCGCGCGTCGGTGCCACGTGAAAACCCTCTTGCCCTCGTGGCACACCGAATTTTCTAACCCCTGGGAAGTCCTCGTGTTGCATCCCTTTTTTTTTTTTCTTTTTCTTTTCTTCTTTATGCGGCACGCCATCGGGTTGTCAACGTGCGTGCAGCGGCGCGCGTCGGTGCACGTGAAAACCCTCTTGCCCTCGTGGCACACCGAATTTTCTAACCCCTGGGAAGTCCTCGTGTTGCATCCCTTTTTTTTTTTTTTTTTTTTTTTTCTTCTTTATGCGGCACGCCATCGGGTTGTCAACGTGCGTGCAGCGGCGCGCGCGTCGGTGCACGTGAAAACCCCTCTTGCCCTCGTGGCACACCGAATTTTCTAACCCCTGGGAAGTCCTCGTGTTGCATCCCTTTTTTTTTTTTCTTTTTCTTTTTTTTCTTTATGCGGCACGCCATCGGGTTGTCAACGTGCGTGCAGCGGCGCGCGTCGGTGCCGTGAAAACCCTCTTGCCCTCGTGGCACACCGAATTTTCTAACCTGGGAAGTCCTCGTGTTGCATCCCTTTTTTTTTTTTTTCTTTTTCTTTTCTTCGGCACGCCATTTGTCAACGTGCGTGCAGCGGCGCGCGCGTCGGTGCCACGTGAAAACCCTCTTGCCCTCGTGGCACACCGAATTTTCTAACCCTGGGAAGTCCGTGTTGCATCCTTTTTTTTTTTTTTTTTTTTTTTTCTTCTTTATGCGGCACGCCATCGGGTTGTCAACGTGCGTGCAGCGGCGCGCGCGTCGGGCCACGTGAAAACCCCTCTTGCCCTCGTGGCACACCGAATTTTCTAACCCCCTGGGAAGTCCTCGTGTTGCATCCCTTTTTTTTTTTTTTTTTTTTCTTTTTCTTCTTTATGCGCACGCCATCGGGTTGTCAACGTGCGTGCAGCGGCGCGCGCGTCGGTGCCACGTGAAAACCCCTCTTGCCCTCGTGGCACACCGAATTTTCTAACCCCTGGGAAGTCCTCGTGTTGCATCCCTTTTTTTTTTTTCTTTTTCTTTTTCTTCTTTATGCGGCACGCCATCGGGTTGTCAACGTGCGTGCAGCGGCGCGCGCGTCGTGCCACGTGAAAACCCCTCTTGCCCTCGTGGCACACGAATTTTCTAACCCCTGGGAAGTCCTCGTGTTGCATCCCTTTTTTTTTTTTTCTTTTTCTTTTTCTTCTTTATGCGGCACGCCATCGGGTTGTCAACGTGCGTGCAGCGGCGCGCGTCGGTGCCACGTGAAAACCCCTTGCCCTCGTGGCACACCGAATTTTCTAACCCCTGGAAGTCCTCGTGTTGCATCCTTTTTTTTTTTTTTCTTTTCTTTTTCTTCTTTTGTCGGGTTGTCAACGTGCGTGCAGCGGCGCGCGCGTCGTGCCACGTGAAAACCCTCTTGCCTCGTGCACACCGAATTTTCTAACCCCCTGGGAAGTCCTCGTGTTGCATCCTTTTTTTTTTTTTCTTTTTCTTTTTCTTCTTTATGCGGCACGCCATCGGGTTGTCAACGTGCGTGCAGCGGCGCGCGCGTCGGTGCCACGTGAAAACCCTCTTGCCCTCGTGGCACACCGAATTTTCTAACCCCTGGGAAGTCCTGTTGCATCCCTTTTTTTTTTTTCTTTTTCTTTTTCTTCTTTATGCGGCACGCCATCGGGTTGTCAACGTGCGTGCAGCGGCGCGCGCGTCGGTGCCACGTGAAAACCCCTCTTGCCCTCGTGGCACACCGAATTTTCTAACCCCCTGGGAAGTCCTCGTGTTGCATCCTTTTTTTTTTTTTTTTTTTCTTTTTTTTCTTTATGCGGCCATCGGGTTGTCAACGTGCGTGCAGCGCGCGCGCGTCGGTGCCACGTGAAAACCCCTCTTGCCCTCGTGGCACACCGAATTTTCTAACCCCCTGGGAAGTCTCGTGTTGCATCCCTTTTTTTTTTTTCTTTTTCTTTTTCTTCTTTATGCGGCACGCCATCGGGTTGTCAACGTGCGTGCAGCGGGCGCGCGTCGGTCCACGTGAAACCCTCTTGCCCTCGTGGCACACCGAATTTTCTAACCCCCTGGGAAGTCCTCGTGTTGCATCCCTTTTTTTTTTTTTTTTTTTTTTTCTTTTTTTCCGTTACGTGCGTGCAGCGGCGGCGTCGGTGCCACGTGAAAACCCCTCTTGCCCTCGTGGCACACCGAATTTTCTAACCCCTGGGAAGTCCTCGTGTTGCATCCCTTTTTTTTTTTTTCTTTTTCTTTTTTTTCTTTATGCGGCACGCCATCGGGTTGTCAACGTGCAGCGCGCGCGTCGGATGCCTCTTGCTCGTTGAATTTTCTAACCCTGGGAAGTCGTGTTGCATCCCTTTTTTTTTTTTTTTCTTTTTCTTTTTCTTCTTTATGCGGCACGCCATCGGGTTGTCAACGTGCGTGCAGCGGCGCGCGCGTCGGTGCCACGTGAAAACCCCTCTTGCCCTCGTGGCACACCGAATTTTCTAACCCTGGGAAGTCCTCGTTGCATCCCTTTTTTTTTTTTTTTCTTTTTCTTTCTTTTTATGCGGCACGCCATCGGGTTGTCAACGTGCGTGCAGCGGCGCGCGTCGGTCCACGTGAAAACCCCTCTTGCCCTCGTGGCACACCGAATTTTCTAACCCCCTGGGAAGTCCTCGTGTTGCATCCCTTTTTTTTTTTTTTTTCTTTTTCTTCTTTATGCGGCACGCCATCGGGTTGTCAACGTGCGTGCAGCGGCGCGCGCGTCGCCACGTGAAAACCCTCTTGCCCTCGTGGCACACCGAATTTTCTAACCCCCTGGGAAGTCCTCGTGTTGCATCCCTTTTTTTTTTTCTTTTTCTTTTCTTTATGCGGCACGCCATCGGTTGTCAACGTGCGTGCAGCGGCGCGCGCGTCGGTGCCACGTGAAAACCCCTCTTGCCCTCGTGGCACACCGAATTTTCTAACCCCCTGGGAAGTCCTCGTGTTGCATCCCTTTTTTTTTTTTTTTTCTTTTTCTTTTTCTTCTTTATGCGGCACGCCATCGGTTGTCAACGTGCGTGCAGCGGCGCGCGCGTCGGTGCCACGTGAAAACCCCTCTTGCCCTCGTGGCACAC